>CM021104.1:158455223-158602906 GCA_007115665.2 Sequoiadendron giganteum | reverse complement strand
TTTGGCCCATCATGATCCTGCACATACCCTGCATTTCTGTAGAAGTTTAAAATTCCCATCAGTGCCAATGAGCTTTACATGCAGTTTACCAGAGTTAAGAGAAAATTCAATGAGCCTATAGGATCATTCAATAATAGGTTTCACCATGCATACACTAGATTGTAGACACCTTATGCTGTGGATGATTCCACTACCTTAGAAATCTATTTTGAGGCCCTAGATAGTCTTACATCCACCTTCCTTAAGTGGAGAACTAATCCTCCAACTACACTTCTTGCTGCATATATAGAGGTTGTTAAGGTCAGTACTGATCTGAGACAACACTTGTTAGGACCCCTACCATCTCTAGGACCAACTGCTCACCCTGGGCAAGCCCAAGCTCTTAACTAGGAACTGACTAATCGCACTCCCATTATGAATCCCATTCCACAATTGCCTTTGGTTCCACACCCAGGTCATCCAATAAGTCAGGCTCACCCAATGCCCAGTTATCCGTAGCAGGGTGCCAATCAACCCCTTTATCCATAGCCACAATTTGGTTTCCCTACATATTTGCGAAACTTAGAAGTTTTGAATCAAACTGTGGGTCCTGGAGGAGTGTTAGGATACCCCCCAAACAATGTAAATTTAGTGCCTTATAGTAGTCGTGATAAGGAAAGGTTAGATGAGCTAACCGAGCAAGTGAAGAAGTTGAATATGGAGGTAACCTACTTGAGGATCCAGAAAAGCCAACTCCAAGCTTCTCAAAGGAGCATGCAATAAAATTACAATAGGGAGAATTAGGATGTTTCATGAGGGTAGCACTCTGATAGAAATCTGAATTTTGAAAGAGCCTCGGGTTCTAGTCAAAAATTTGATAAAGGTCAACAAGGTGGACAAGGGTTTGAAAGGAGACAACCACCTAGGTAGAATAGGTCATGGAATACCAAACCTAATAATGGAGGAGTCCCCACTCCACTGGACCAACCTTCCAATCAAGAAAAACCTTCGAGTGGAGTATATCTAGCTAAAGCAGCTTTGTCAGGGTGGTGCAAGCTTCACAAGATAGGCCAACACTATAAGGTGGATTATTCTGAATTTCAAACTGTTGCTTCCATCTTTCAGTAGGGTATGTGCAGGATCACGATGGCCCAAAAAGTGGTGATATGTAAGTGATATGATGGCCCATGTGGCTGACGACTTTTTTTTACCCAAAATTGATGAAACAAAAAGGGTTTGTAAAGGAGATTCTCATCTTTCCACCAATATAAATTATTCTTTACTTTGAATTTAATAATTAATTATTATTCATTTTATATATCAATTACGAATAAAGTCTTGATTGATAGGCTAATTGAAAAACATCTATAGTTTTCAAACAGTGTCACATTTTTTGAATCTGAAACATGTGTCACATTCTATGCTTCACACACTATAGGATTTTAAAAAAAAAAATTGAATTTCATGAATTTTGGACCAAGTTAAGGTGGTCAGGCATACGAGTTTTTATATTTTTAAAAATTTGTTATAAGAAATTAATAATTAATTATTTAATTGGAAAAAAATTACAAAAAAATATGCATCACATTGGGACATGATTCCTCTACTGATATCTAAAATCTTATAAAAAAATATTATCATTTTATTATGGTTAGGGTGGTCAGACAAACACCTACTTCTTATTGTTTCCCTGAAATTTAAGTACTACTACATTGAAATTTCAAATTTTCACCAAATAGATTTAAAAAATAAAAAATAAACCTAGTAGTTTAGAAACTATATTCAATTTTCTATAGATTCTATTCTTACATATTTTTGAAATAATAAAGATAGATTATTCATTTTTTTACGTCAAGTTGCCTAACTCTAATTTTCTAAAATTTTATTTCCACTTAAGGGCATGTCTTTTCCATTATGATCCTGCACATACCCAGTATGAAGTTGAAAATAACTCCACTGGTCGAGATTTGGTACCCTCAATTCGTATGACTCCCCAGTTTTGGTGTTGAATCATGCTCCTTTCTCAAGGGATGAAGAGAATAAACGAGAGGATGAGTCATGTAGCCAGAACAAAGAGGCTAAACAAGTGCTCAATGAAGATGAAATCTCTCAATTATTTAATGAGGGAGCTTAAAATGATAATGGTCCCTTGGATGGAGAGGAAGCAGGTATTGAAGAAGTATAGATGTTTTAGCAACCTAAAAGAAAGTATGATTTGAGGAATAGGCCTAAGAGGAATCCACAAGCTAGAGGCCCATTTACCACATCTATTCCTCCAAACAATTTTACCACTCCACCAAACCCACATGCTAGCATTAATCCATCTTACCCTTAGGTGCCAACACAATACTTTGCAAAAGGAGGAAAACTTGATATGTCAAAAGGAAGCAATGTCGATGAAGAAAAGGATAAGTAGACCGGTCATTTTAAGGAGACCCACACTAACATGAATGTGGGACAATTAGGTGAATATGTGACTGAACAACTCAGGAAAGTAAAGGTGAGTCTCTCTTCTTTTGAGTTGTTAACGGTTCCCGAAATCATAAATGTAGTCCTAGGTTCTTTCAATTCAAGTACAACACCACAAGGAGTAGCAGTTAATGAGGCAGTCTGCATGCCTCCTAGTTCACAGGCACCTAAAGGTCCAAGTCAAGCATAGCCTGGAGATAGGGGTAAAGAAAAGGATAAGAACCAAGTTGCACAAATTGAAACTCAATTGAGTTTGTTCTAGGGAAAGATGGAAACCCCTCCCTTCCTGATTTCTATTTGTATCTTTGGGAAGAATCTGCACAATTTTCTTCTGGATTCAGGGGCATCTACAAATGTTATGCCTTTTGTTGTCTGTAGGGCTCTAGGTATTACCCCTGCAGCCTCTAAGAAGAAGGTCACCCAATTGGAAAAAACAGAGGTAAATATAGTGAGAGAATTGAACATGATCCCCATGCAAGTTGCTTTAGATCCTAGAGTCCAACAAGTACTTAATATTCTGGTGCCAGATATTTCTGACACTTATGGTTTGATCTTGGGTTGAGATTTCACCAAGGCACTAAATGGATATACATCCATAGATCATTCTCACATGTGGCTTCCCTGGAAAGGAGTTCCAAATTAAATCAAAATTGAAAGAGAACCTAGAATGAAGTATGTGATCACTGAATATTAGAGTACATTGAATGAGATATTAGTGTCAGAGGTCAGCATGGGGAACTATGTCCTAGCCACCCTTGTTTTAGACACAGAATATTTTTCTATGTTGCAAGGATTCTCTGATGAATCCACATCAGGAGCCAGCAGTTCTGAAGCACTACTTGAACAAACAGAGGAAATTGGTGATCAAGAAGATAGACAACTTAGCTTGCTAGATAATTTTTAAGAGTTTATCTAGAAGTGTGTAGAGGATCAGTTTCAACTGGGTAGAAATATGGATTTTAAGGAATTGTTGCTCCCCAATTGGTGCAGAGTTCACAATGCCTCTCACTCTGAGCTAGAGTGTTTCCTATGCCAAACTATAGTGGATCAGATACAAATATGCATTAATCCAGCTCCAATTGTTAGGCTCGATATACAGAGCATTCAGAATGATCTAAAAGGGAAGAGCCCAATGCCTCCTAAAGAGCCTCTAGGTAGTAGCAAGGACAAGGTTAGTCTAAAGAAATCATGAGTTGATGGTTGCTAGATATTGAGATTTGATGGATCCAAATTGAAGCAGGGTGCTGGAACAAGATTTGAATTGATCAACCCCAAAGGTAAAACCTATTTTGTTTCTCATAGACTCTAGTTCCAATGCACTAATAATGTAGTTGAATATGAGGCTTTGGTCTATGGATTATTTATGGCCTTGAGAAAGGAATTCAAGATCTTTCAAGTGTTTGGAGATTCTGAGTTGGTAGTTAAACAAGTAAGGAAACAATACTCGTGCCATAATAGAAGAATGACTAACTGAAAGCACAGAGTATGGGATCTCATTGAAGGATTTGATTCCTTCAACATTCAATTGATCCCTTGAGGTAAGAATCAAACTGTCGATTCTCTGGCACAAGCAAAAAGTACATTGCATCCCTCATTGCTCTCAAATTTGAAGAAGTTCACTATGGAGCTCACCCGAGTACCCTCAATGCCTGACAACATCACCATTTTCTAGGTGTTTGAGGATGACAAGCATATTCTTGATTTCCTCACTAGTTGTGATGTGTTTGCTTCTTAGGTGGTCGATGAGGCAGAACCTCAAGAGGTTGAAATGAACCTAGAAGGGGTCATTAACCTGAAAACTAATACTATCCCAAGGGGGATGGTGCAATTATAATGAATTTTTGATTTGGATAAGATAAAAGATCAAGAACAACAAGTGAAAAGGGAATCTCTCAACAGTCAATGTGAAACATACAACATGGGGACCCATGAGGGTGTCAAAAATGTTTTTATTGGTAATGTCCGCACTCCAGAAGAAAGGAGAGGAATTATTGATGCCTTGCACACTTATCAAGATGTGATAGCATGGAGCTACGATGACTTAAAGACATATGATACTTCAATCATTACACATACTATTCCCCTGAAGTCAAATGTTAAGCCATTCAGGCAAAGACAGAGGCCAATTAATGCTCTATTGGAGCCCATCATTCAAAAGGAGGTGCAAAAGCTACTTTCAGCATGAATCATATTCCCAGTAAGATATTCCACATGGGTTGCAAACTTGGTTCTATTAAGGAAGAAAAATGGAGAAATCAAAATTTGTGTTGATTTCGAGAACCTTAACAAGGCATCAGAGAAGGATAATTATCCAATCCCTTCACTGGATGAAGTACTTTAGATTGTTAATGGCTCTCAAATGATGTCTTTTCTAGATGGGTACTCTGGATACAATTAGGTTATGGTACAATATGAGGATAGGCACAAAACTTCCTTTACTACAAAATGGTGAACTTTTTCTTACAAAAGAATGTCATTTGTATTAATCAATGTTGGGGCTACATTCCAGAGGGCGATGGATATTGCTTTCAAATACATCATTGGAAAGTGCATCATCATTTACATGGATGATTTGACAGTCTTTTCTAAGAGGAGAGGTGATCATATTTCAGATTTATGCCAAGTATTCCAAAGGTGTAGAGAGTTTGGCATCTCACTTCATCCCAAGAAGTGCATCTTTGGATTCACCGAGGGAAAGTTGTTAGGGCATGTTGTTCTAGAACAGGGTATTGCCATTGATCCAGAATGGGTAGAGGCTATACTTAAAATTCAGCCTCCTGCAAGCAAAAAGGAAATAAATTCATTCTTTGGGAAAATCAAATTCATCAGAAATTTTATCACTAGATTTACAGAAATAGTAAAGCCCTTGAATTCCATGCTGAAATAGGAAGCAAAGGTTGAATGGAGTGCAGAAGCTAGGGAAGCATTTGTAGAAATCAAAAGAGCTATTCTTGAAGCTACAGTATTGGTAAGTCCTGATTATGCCAAACCCTTTTATATATATTTGTTTGCTTCAGAACATTCCTTTGTTGGAATGTTGACCTAGAAGTCCAACCAAGGGAATGAACATCCCATAGCCTTTATGAGTGCTCCTCTGAAGGATATAAAACTGATATATCCTAATGTAGAAAATAGGCTTATGCCCTGGTCCGAGCAATAAATAAATTTAGACACTATATCTTGAGAAATAAGGTCCTTGCTATAGTACTTGATCCTATGGTAAAGTTGTTACTAATGTAGAATGAATTGGGAGAATGTAGGGCTAAGTGGGTAACTATGTTATAGGAATATGATATTGAGATCCAACCTATGAAATTGGTGAGAGGGAAAGGACTGACAAAGACAATGGTTTAGATAGGTCCTGACCTCACAGGCTTAGCAATATCACCTCCAAGAATTTTCTTTAGGAGACTGGTATGATGAAATCATCTACTATCTATTGAACCAGCAGTGTCCCGAACACCTTAATTCGGTACAAAGGAGAGCTTTATGTTTGAAGAGTGGTAATTTTATGATGAAAGGAGTTGTCTTGTATAAGAGAAATCATGAGGAGGTTTATTTGAGGTGCCTAGGGAAGGAAGAAGCTGGAAGGATGATGTCTGAATTTCATGGAAAATATGGCACAAGCCATGGCTCTGCACCTTCCATTGCAAATCAGATTCTGAGGGTATTCTATTATTGGCCTACCTTGTTTAAAGATACATATAACCATGCGAGGACTTGTCATGTGTGTTAGACTGTAGCAAGTAGGGAGAAATGTGCAGCCCTTCCACTTCAACCAGTCATAGAGGTAAAACCCTTTGCATAGTGGGGAATGGACTTCATAGGTCCAATCAATCCACCTTCCTCTATAAGCCACAGGTATATTCTTACTGTAACTGATTACTTTACCAAGTGGATTGAGGCTTTTGCATGCAAGCAATGCACTTCTGAGGTGGCAATCAATTTTGTAGAGTCAGGTATTATTAATTGCTTTGGATGTCCATTGGCTTTAGTTTGTGATAATGGTCCTACATTTGCATCATTGAAATTTTCTAACTGGGCTTTTGATCATGGAATTATCATGAAATTTGCATCTATTTACTACCCACAAGGCAATGGTTTGGCTAAGTCTTCCAATGAGAATCTGTTGATAGTCATTTATAAGTTGTTGGAGAAGAACCCTAAAGATTGGCACACTCGACTTAGATTTTCTCATTGGGCAGATTCTACCAGATGTAAGGCATCCCTAGGAACCTCTCCTTATCACTTAGTGTATGGCTTGGAACCTGTATTTCCCATCCAACTGAAGATCCCTGCCCTGCAATTTATAAATGAATATTATGATGGAGAGGATAAGCGTGAATCCCTTAACTGAACTGTTACACCTTGAAGAGAGAAGAGATGAAGCCTTAGAAAACTTTCCAAGCATCAGGGTGTAGTGAAAATATGGTTTGATAGGAGAGCCAAGGTGAAAGCGTTTAGAATCTCTAACTTGGTTCTATACTGGGATAAAGCCCATGACCGAAAAGGGGAGAATGGGAAATTCAATAGACTTTGGCTCAGTCCTTATCATATTGTAGAGATTCTGGGAGATAATGCTTTCCATTTGAAAACTCTCACTAGAGAGGATATCCCACTGCCTATCAATGGGCAGTATTTGAAGCATTATTTCCAGTCATGAGTTGTTTATAGCTCTTTCCTTGTACATAATTAGGTTAGGTTTCCTTTATGTTCTATTTTTTCTTTTGGTTAGGGTAGGTCTACTTCGGTTGGTTTTTCTTTCTGCTCTGCTCCTAGTGTGGGGTTTTCTTGCTTTCTTCTGGGCTTGTTGCATTTGTATGATTGGTTGCTTGCCTGGGGCCATTCTGAAAATTTATTTTACAAACTCCAATCATCTTTTCAAAGTCATTTGGTGGATTTCCTTTGTCTAATGTTGCATATGCTTGGGATCGGAGTCACTTGATTAAGTCAAATTCTGAAATGTATTTGGGTCTCATATGTACACACAAATATTAAGGTTTCCAAGGTTGCATATGGTCCTTATGAAGTCTAATTGGGTAAAAAATATTATATTCTACTCCAATGCCACTGTGGTTCTCATCCCTGAGTGCGGGATTCATTACTTGCAAAAGGTGAAAGAGAAGGTTTAAAAGATCTCAAAGAGAATATCAAAAGAAAAGAAAAAGAAAAGAAAATGTTGAAAATCAAAAGAAATGTTTGCCTTATCAGGGGTATCCTAGTATCTCTACCGAGGCTATGGATGTCTGGCTAGCAAGAGAGTTATGCTAGGGAGGGTCACAGTGATAACCTCGTCAGGGCTATGGATGCTTGATTGGCAGCGAGGCTCTATCAAGGTTATTTTTGGAGTTGGAATCCTTATGTAGCCCTATCAGACTAAGTTTGGTCCCTGTTTCCACTAAAGAAAAAGGAAATGAATTCATATAAACACACTTCAACCCTGGTACAAGAAGGGTTTTCTTGTTTGTAATTTTTGAAACTTTGTCCATAGGTAACCTGATCCATCCATATCTGGTCTGTCAAACCAGAGATTTTGGGTTGATTCTAGTTTTTCATCAAAATAATTTGGAGCATTTCACAGAGTCACCATTTGTTGTTTAGGTTTGCACACATGCCCCACTGAAAGTAGGGACCCTCTTTTGCTTGGCCTTTTGGCTTTTTTCTGTGGCTTTGCCCTTTTTTGAGCTTGTCTTTGGAAATCTTGGGGTTTTTCTTTTGGGTGCTTTGGTCCTGGATTTGGGTTACTTTACAATGTTCCTAAATGCTTATCTTTCTTGTAAAGTGCCCCCATTATGCTAACACTTTCAAAATTCTAAGTCTTTTGGACAATTTCGGATTTTTCCCTATTTTCGAGATTTTTCCCCTCAAGCAAATTTCCTCGGCTGCCTAAAAAACCCAATGGGGTTGGTTATGTGTTGTCTTTGAATATTTTGGTGCTCCGTGGAATTTCGTCTTCCCTGAATTCCTCTAAAATTTCCTTCGCCTCTTCGTTTTCTCGAGTTTGCATCTTTGGGCTGTTTCTAGGTTGTCTTCGGAGATTTTGGTGCTCCGTGGAATTTAGTCTTCCCCAAATTCCCCTAAAATTTCCTTCGCCTCTTCATTTTCTCGGGTTGCATCTTGGCCTATTTACCTCGATACTAGAGGGGCTTTCGGCTTGGCTTGCGATGGCGCGGTTTACCGCCTTACCTCGGTGATTGAGTAAGTGGCTCGTGGTAGCGTAGTTTTAGTCACTTTGGAGGCATTGGGGGGCTAGATTGTCAGTCAACAACATGAGAATTGTGTTGACTTCATTGGAATCCGTTGCCTTGGGAAAATCTCGATAATCCGTCCCTACTTCATTTTCCCATGATATGCTAAGTTTTGCTGGTTTCGGTGATTTTCATCCTTGTCAGATTTTTCCGAAAGTATTCTATTTGTCAAAGACTCGGTGGATTCATGGTATGATTGTTAATGGTTTTGCATTGCATGATGGATTTGGATAATTTAATGATATGTGCAGACATTTCTAGATTTTTAACTAATGAGTGATTGGCCTTTTGGTGATTTTTGGGTTTCATCGCAAGAATCCACCTAGCTCAGAATTTCCCGAAATTCCTTCCTGACCTAAATTCCGCGAAGGGGTGAAAATCTCGAACCTTGGCAGGGGCTACTTTAATGAAGTTTTATTGGATTCTGATGGTTTTTCTAGACTCCTTTGATGATTAGCATGTTGTTTATGATTGATTAACACATATTTTCATGCCATAATGAATATTAATGGTGGCCACTTTGAATGCAGGTTTGATCGGGTAGATTGTTATTGTCGAGGTCGAGAGGAAGAATTGGGTGTACTTTGTGAGATTTGCAGGATTATAGCCAGGTACATTTTGCAGTTGTGGGTAGGTAAAACTCGCTTATACACAGCTAGGTCAACACGCTTGAGGGTTGTTTGTCCAAGTTGGGTGTGACATGGAGTAATTCAAACTAGTTTGACTCGATCAGAGTTGTTGGGGAGGCCCAGCTTGGCTATTGGTCGGTGGCTTGTAATCACACCATATGACATGCGTGTTACCCTTCTGTTGTTTCACACCGGTGGGACATTAATGGTGAAGGGACCTACGGGGTTTGTTTGATTTGAATCAGGATTTGTAGAGATCTCAGGCCGATCTGAAGGGGTGCCTCATGCATTCATTGTAGGATGGTGATTTGTTGTGGGTTGTTTGGGCTGATACGGTTGGTGGCCGACCTTCTCTATAACCCTAGCTCAGGCCAGCACGAGACAAGATTTCTATAAGTATGGCATTTTTCCTCATTTGTAAGGGTTAGAAAATAAAAAAGCAAGTTATTGTTGGAAAATAGAGGTTAGAAAAGTTTTTAAAGGGTTAGACAGTCGATTAGAAGAATTAGGAGTTAGTTTCATTTTCAAGTAAATGTTGTAACACAAAATATCAGAATTGCTACTATTATTGGTGATTCAATACAAGTGAAGACATTGTGTTATTATTGGTTCCTTCTTTGGATTGATTTGTCTTGCATGGTTCTTATTCTATCTTTGAAATTGCTTGGAAATGTTTGAATGCATTTTAGGTTTTAGAGTTAAATAATTTAATGGTGCTTGTGATTTAATGCTTGGAGTGTTCTAGCAATCTTTGGTTCATTCTTTGGCCAGCTTCTTGATTGTGGGACTATTGTGCAAGGTCAACCTATACCTGTTATTTATGTGCTTAGTTCAATTGTGGGCACTTGTCCATGTCAACTACAAAACTATGGTTGGCTTGGATGAATGTGCATAATCTAAAAATCTTAAATTCCTTAGAAGATTGCACTGTTTCTATGAGATTGCAAGTATAACCTAGGTTAAACAGAAAGTAGTTTTAAAGGGATTGGTTCATTCCAAGTATTTCTTCATTGGTATTGTTGATCTTAGGAGTCATATCAACCTTAAGATTTTTGAAACCCTTACCTTTTTCTATTTCTCTGAACTGCGGTTAAAGTGGGAACTCAAGCATCACCCTGTTGCAAAATCTAATCAGTTAAGAGTCTCTGGAATTTGTTTTGTAAGGTCCCTTTGTGATTACCAGGATTTTCACATTTATCACTGAGTGGTTCCACTATATTTTCATGACCTAACACCCGAGAGACCTTGGGTTATCTCTTTGTTCATAGAGATCAACCTTTCAAGAGAGAAAGGATATTTTATTTTTTGTTTGAGTTGTTGTTGTGTAGAAAACACCATCAACAGATGCAACTGGTGCTATAAGGGATTTTTTGGCATCCCACGCCACATAATTTTCCTAGCAATTAGCAACATGGCTAGCAGAGGGGGCAAAACATTCACTATATGGGTTCCGAATTTTTTTGTTCCAAGTGGCAGCACTAACAAACCAGGATTGTTCATTGTTTGGGATCTCGTAACAGGTTGATCACTCATACACCCACTTTAGATTTAGGTGCATTAAAGCAATCCCACTAGGCATGCCAGAAAAAGAAACTATTGATGCCAAAATTTGACAAGGTAACAACCTTATGGGAAACTCAGTTAAAGGGGGGAACTATTGTGCTAAACTGAGTGACCTATGGGTTTTTAAAGAAGTTGAATTCTTCTGTAATTGGGGGGTTGAAAAGGGTAGAATGAAACAAATGTAAATATGAAATTTAATCTAAGGCAATGCGCCAAGAAGTAGATATGAGCATGATAAATCTATTTGTTAGATATGATTTAAGGGTCGTTCAACAATCTACTATGTCCCAGAATAACAAAAATCAAAATGGAAATTTGAATAATTTACTCAATGACATAAACTAACTTTTATACATTTACTGAAAAGAAGAGCCAAAGACATGATCTGAATCAATAAGCCTATATGTAAATTATAGAAGTCTATGAATGAATTACTCAATACAATAATGGAATAGTATAAAGCTTTATCAAATAGTCAAGAAATAGAAAGGCTGAACAATGGAAAAGTCTACAAATCTTATACAATAAGCTAAAACAATACAAGAGGCCTGGTGTCTTTTCACAAAAAATTTTGTAAGTTTTGAACCCTTTCTTCCAAAGAAGAAGTAATATTTATAGATAAAATATCCCACCGCTTGGCGGGTCGATAACAGAAAAGATTCAGAATCATGAGTGAAGATATCAGAGTAATGATTTCCCATGGCTGCTACAATAGAAAAGAATATGAACATGGAATGTGGTCACTTAGAAACCAAATGCATCCCTTGCGAATGATGGAAGTGGCCCCAACAGAATATAGTGTTGACGAGTGTTGCTAATCTACAAAGGTAGTTAGAACACGTGGAAATCTTGGCGAGGCTTGTTGCTTTCTCCCTACTTCTCCTTGATGAACTCCCAAAAGAGACACATGGCGATAGGTCGAAGCTCGTGGTTCATTCCTCCCCTCTTGTGATGAAAACCTTTATGGTG
This sequence comes from Sequoiadendron giganteum, assembly GCA_007115665.2. Taxonomy (NCBI): domain Eukaryota; kingdom Viridiplantae; phylum Streptophyta; class Pinopsida; order Cupressales; family Cupressaceae; genus Sequoiadendron; species Sequoiadendron giganteum. The sequence continues at coordinate 158,591,049 of CM021104.1, read as the reverse complement.
AAGATATGTGGATCTATCCTTCACAAGCGGCGCCATCAGTGGGGTCCATCAAAAAGTGCACATGGATCGATGTTGTGTGGCAATTGGTCGAGGCCTAATAGAAAAGCAAAGAGAAGCATCTTTCAAATATGTGAATTACTAATGCATGGAAGCATGGTGGGAGCCGTTAGAAGAGTGAAGGGATAAATGTTAGAGTAAAGGTTTTAACTTAATTGTGTTAATTAAGTTACCTTTATTCCTCTCTTAAGATTTCTCCTTAGTTTGCATAATGTGACATTTAATAATTATATTAGTTATTAAATGTTTTCCTATTAGGGTTTATTTTGGGTTTTGCATGATCTCCTTTCTTAAGGATTGATCCATTGTATATTTTTCATTCAGTTGTTTTGATAATACAATCTCTCAATATTTTAGAGCTTCAAACCCTTGTTTGCTTTATCGTCCATTCTCTTTCTTGTGACAGGTATCCATTTGCATGCAAGCATTCTTGGACTCTGAAGTTGGGTTTGACAACTTCTACATGGTATCAAAGCAGACCTGTTGCAACTTGTTCTTTTTTGAAGAATTTGGAGCTACGAGGGTTGGATCAGACATTCACAGTTTTAGAGGGTGATTTTTTGTGGATTTGGCATACTTCATTTTTTGGGTTCACTTTGGGCCCAAACTGACCTTGTCGTTGGATTTACAGCATCCAAAAACCCCTAAATAGATTGTTCATTCATCAATTTTGGCCATAGTTGATCAGGGAAGCAAAAAACAATTTACCCCAAGGTCGTACGACCCCAAGGCACGTAGTTTGAGGCTTGAAAATAATAATTGAAAAAAAAAAGAACAAACTTTTTTTTTATTCTTGGGGTGCCACCTGTATAAAAGGAAATTGCCACTGAAGCTCTGCCCGACAGCCTCCCATCTACCACCGCCACTTAGCGGCCTCCACTCATCTGTTGATTCACCGCCTCAGAGTTAAGCCCCTTCCCCCATCAACGAAGCCTGTGGTCATATAGGCACCCAGTCGCCCACGCTCAGCCCTATCAGAGCTAGAAGCCCCTGTCATCGGTCATATTGTCGACCAGGGGCTTTTCTTTTTAGCCCCAGGTGTTGTAGGGGGTATGCTTGTGTATTTTCAACTACTTTCATTAAATCAGGCATAAAATGGTCATTTTTTCTGCATTTTTCAAACGAAAATAGGTATCGGAAATCTGGTTTTGAGCGCGTTCTGATGGTGTAGGAATTTTTCCAAAATTTTGTAGTTTGCATGTATTTTTTTCATAGTCAAAGACAGATGTTTTTTGCACTTCGGGGGGCATAACTTTCTCATTTTTGCTCCATTTTTCAAAAATGAATAGGCATCGGAAAGCTATGAACGTGCTCTATTCAGATCTACTATTATTTTTTTCAGAATATTTTCTAGGTACACAAGTTTTAGTCTGAAACCTTTTAGTCTACTAGGGTATGGTTTTTTGCATTGTGGGGGGAGTTTTTTTTCTTGCTTTTTGTCATTTACTTTAGAAAACCATAAACTCTTCACATTGAAAATCCATTAAAAACTCTCCAAACATGGCCGAAAATACTTCTACTATTGAACTTCTCACACCTCATAACTATCATACCTAAAAGGAATTCATGACACGTCTTCTCAGATCAAAGGGGTTGTGGTCCTGTTTAGATACAATTCAACCAGTTTTAACAAGGCCATTTGAGGTTATGTAGCATAGAAATAAGATGGATGAGGCTATGGGTTTGATTTCCTTACATGTTTCAGACAACTTTTTGTTTCATCTTGATGCATGTAATAGTCCTCTTGAAATGTGGACCAAGTTGAATGATTTATTTGGTACCATCAATCAGTTTTGTGCACTACAGATTGAGGCAGAGTTGACTTCACTTGTACCTAATTCTTTTCCCTCCATTGAGGACTTTCTGATGAAATTCAAACAACAAAGATCTCTTCTACAGGGTTGTGGTAAGGTTAAGACTTATACAAAGTGTATTTACCTAATTTTGTCAAAGCTTCATGGGAACTTTCAGATATTCTCATCTACCTTCCATTCCACTATGGATGCCTTGGGTGCACATTTTACCATGCCTTCTTTTGAGGTGTTTTGTGATCATTTGACATGAGAGTAGGCTAAGATATCATAGCTAGATGCTCTCACAGGATCACCGCACCAAGCATTGGTAGCACAGTCATCTCAGGGAAAGCAAAAGAAGAAGCAGAAACAAAAACCAAAGACTAGAGATCATTGGAAGGATTTTAGTTCACATAACACTTCTGATTCACCTTCTCCTGAGGGGGAATCATCGAAGAAAGATAGACCTAAGAGTGCTTATTGCACTAAGCTAGGACATGATGAGTCCAAGTATTATGAGAAGAAGATAGATGGATATGCAAAATAGGTTTCAAATTTGACAGCTCTTCTTAAGAAGAACCATATTCATCACTCTTCTTCATCTACATCAGGTGGGTCTTCTTCTTCACCATCATTCCAGACAGATGGACATGCCCCACATAAGGGTCATGCATTATGTGCAACCACCAGTTCACATTCATCTAGATAGCTATTGGATTTAGGTGCTTCACACCATATGGCATCTTCTTAGGACATGTTCTCATCTTTTGAGGCCACGTCCTCACCACACATATTGATGGGTAATAACACTTATATGAGTGTATGTGGGAAAGGTTCTATCGACATTGATGACGGTACATTCAATGATGTACTATGTGTTCCATATTTGTCCACTAACCTTCTCTCCATAGATCATATTGCTCACAGTGGGATAGGGAAGACAATTGAGTTCACACCTGATTTAGTTCACATAAGAGACATTCAGACTAGAAACATTGTTGCAATAGGGATAGTTGATCATTCTTCCCAATTGTATGTATTCACACACTTTGGTCTACCATCTTCCTCTCTTTCTAAAAGAGAGCATGCAGTATCTGAGGAGAAGTTCGGTCACTTGAACTTATGTGTTCTTCCATCTGTTCATGAGACTAGTGTTGAGACTTCTACACCTCTTCCTCTCATTAAGATCAAATTTGTTCAATAGGATTCCTCTTCAGTTGTGACTGATATTACTGCTCCACTCATTGAGCCATCCAGTGCAGTTTTTGATGCCATATCAGAGGATATTCATTTCCTCACAGATGACAGATTCAACACACCTGTTATCCCTTTTTCATTGGAGATTCCATTTCAGGATCATCTTGAGTTGTTTGATTCACCTTTTTGTTATTCAAACACTCATGTTGTAGTTCAGTTCTTCAGTGAGCATCATTCAGGACTTCCTTTTTCACCTCACATCTAGGGATTTCCTCTTCCTTGACTGTTGGATTTGTTTCTTCCTCCGAGGGGACACATTGGTTTGATCATTGGCACAAGGGTTCTTTCATTCTAGGGGGGCTTTGGACTCTTCACTCTCTCTCATGGCGGGTATCTTATTGTATATCTACATATGTTCTTGAGAGAGTCTCTTGAGACATTCCATTTGTACTTTTTTTTTTAATCTCTTTTTGGAGTAGAGTTTTTTCCCATGAGGTTTTCTCTATTTCTCCATTTTACAAAGATTTGGTTGTATTCGGGTACCTGATCAAGCCTAGTTGTCGAGACCCTTGTTTTCTTTCATGCATTGTAATTACTTTTTCTTTCTTGCACTTGTTTGTAGCTGCACTCTTGCTCATCTTAAGGGGGGGTGTTAGAGTAAAGGTTTTAACTTAATTGTGTTAATTAAGTTACATTTATTCTTCTCTTAAGATTTCTCCTTAGTTTGCATAATGTGACATTTAATAATTATATTAATTATTAAATGTCTTCCTATTAGGGTTTCTTTTAGGTTTTGCATGATCTCCTTTCTTAAGGATTAATCCATTGTATATTTTTCATTCAATTGTTCTGATAGTACAATCTCTCAATATTTCAAAGCTTCAAACCCTCATTTGCATTTTCATCCATTCTCTTCCCTGTAAAAAGTATCCATTTGCATGCAGGCATTCCTGGACTATGAAGTTGGTTTTGACAACTTCTACAATAAATCCTTGTAGAGAGTGTCTGGCAGACACGTAGCAACAGTCGGACAAATCCTTTGCAAAAATGAGCCTGAAGAATACAAAGTATGGGGCGTGGGATGGTACTTAGCAAAAATAAAGACCGCCAGGAGGGAGCTCGAGGAAATTTATGTTCACATTATACATTTTTTTTAAGCATGAGTGGAAGATCTAACAGAGTTGTCGATGCCTTAAGTAGGAAGAAAAATTTGTTAACAAAAATACAGATTGAAGTTGTTGGGTTCAATGTACTCAAGAGCTTATATCCTAAGGACCATAATTTTGTAGAGGTTTGGAGAGATTGCATGGAGCCTATCAATTTGAATGGGACAAAATGGTTGGATGTGAAGAATTTTGTGTATAATTGTAGAGTATGTCAGATGGAGAAAGGAACAAGTCAAAATACTAGATTGTATCAACCATTACATCTACCTGAGAGGCCATGGGAGAACATTAGTATGTATTTTTTTATTGGATTGTCGAGGACATTGAGAGGGAATTATTCTATATTTGTGGTGGTGGATAGATTTTTGAAGATGGCACACTTCATTCCATGTCATAAGACTAGTGATGTTCATTTTGTAAAATTGTGTTTTAGAGAGGTGGTGAAACTACATGGTCTACTAAAGAGTATAGTTTTAGACAGAGATACCAATTTTTTTGGTAATTTCTGGAGGACATTGTGAAAGAAGTTGAAGATAGATTTGAAATTTAGTTTTGCACACCATCCACAGATAGATGGACAAATAGAGATGATGAATAGTAGTTTGGGTAACCTGTTGAGATGCTCAATAGGAGACAAATCCAAGGGGTGTGATTTGATTTTACCATAGGTAGAATTTTCTTATAAAAAAATTGTCAATAGGAATGTTGGTAAATAACCATTCCATATTGTATATGGGAGTATTCCAAGAACTTCATCTGAACTAAGAAATATGGATAAGGGGGAGAAGAGTAGTGTTGAGGTTGAAGATTTTTTTGAGCACATAAAGGATTTTCATGAAAAAAGTGAAGAAACATGTCAATAAGATGAACTCACATTATAAGGATAAGGTAGATCAAAAACGGAGGTATAAGGAGTTCCAGGTAGGAGATGAAGTCATGGTTCATTTTTGAAAGGAGAGGTTTCTATTTGGTACATACAACAAGTTAAAGATGAAGAAGTTTGGACCATGCAAGATTGTAAAGAAGAATGATTCAGGAAATGCATATGAGGTAGAGTTTCATGATGAAATTAATATTTCACCTATGTTTAATGTTTTAGATTTAATAAAGTATCATGAAGGAGGAATTGATGAAGAAATAATAGAAGCATAGTAATATTATTCCATCAACTACTTCAAAAAATGAGGAGATAGAAGAAATTTTGGATAGTCACGTGGGTAGAAGTACAAGAAACTAATAATATCCAGAGTACTTCGTGAAATGGGCAGGAAGTCCTATTGAATATTCATCATGGTTATTTGAGTTTGAGGTTAACTATCTTGGTTTCCCTCTAAATCTTGAGAAGTGGCAGGGTCACTTTTCAAATTACCCTGGGTGTCTAATGCAACAGTGTCCAGTGGTGTAGGGGCAATCTTGCATCAACCAAAAAAAAATTCCCCTATTTTCTTTAATTTTTTTGAGTCCCATGATGACACTTAAGGTGTAAGACAGTCAGAATTTAGAAAAGGTGAAAAATAGTCACTTACTATTTTATGTAATTCGGCCTAAACGGGATCGTATGGACCTAAATAATTTACCCCAAGGAGTAGAACTGAAGAATATTTCTTGTGGTAGAATAATCATCTCAATACCCTGTACTGTTTGGAAGATATTAAAGTTTTCAACTTGAGAAATTTCTCTAATGCACCTTCAAATTCAAATTTGAAAACCCTAGAAGCTTGGAAAAGCTCAAAAATTGGATGAAATGACCTTTAGATAATTTTGATGTTGTAGATCTCTTCAAGATCTTTCCAATGATATATTATTATAGAAATTTAGACACCTAAGTCAAAAAATTTGGCTCTAGGAAGCTACCCCACTAAAAAGTGAATTTCATTAAAATATCTTCCTGGGTGAAAAATCAAAAGGCTAGACTTTTGGCACCAAAAAAAAAGGGAAAGTTGCACTTTCTAGAACATTATAGGGTGGTCATTGGTGTAAAATTTAAAGGGTTGAGTGGAGGTTTTTAGGGTTGTTCCATTAGTGTATATTTTGGCTCCAAATAGTATATTTTCTTTTCAGAGTTGACATTGTTGTAATGAATAAAGCCCATGTGGCTATAGCATTGTAATATTTGAATCTGTAATTTTATTTTATGAAAGTAATTGAAAGTGAGTTATTTTTCATCCTGCATCTTATGTGTTGATATCTATTATTATGTTGTGTGGGTTTTGGGTGGTGTAGCCCTTATCACATGTTCAAAATCATATTTTAGATTTGAATATTGCAATGTATTCTTCAATACTTGTATTGTGTTTCCTATTATTGGGTGTCTACTATTTTTATTTAGTACTTTTTGTCAATCTTTGGTACACTTTTGGTTTGGTGAAACTTGTATGAGTATCACAACCTCATGTCCTGTTGCCAATACGTTAATGAGACATAGTTCAAGACTCATGGCATCTTGCACTATTACATCCACCATGGATCTTGAGTTTTCCAACTCTTTCACTCATAGTGTTGACACTAGTCAGCCCCTTTTGGACCACATCCTTGATGTCACATGTCCTATGACTACCTTACCATCAACCATTTACACTAATGTTTAAAATTTGGCTTCTCATATCCCTCAAAAAAGCTAAAACAAATGATAAAGCCTTAGAGAAACTTTAATACTTGGTGAGTACAGAGTATATTATTGGTACTATTGTTCCCATCATAGATAACAAGAGTATAATTCTTGATAATGACCAAGGATTAGAGATTGTGTGTAGCCTCTAGCTCACATTATTGATAACCTTATTCCTACAATGGCTAGTTGTGCTCAAGATTTGGGATGCACTCAAAGTCAAGGGGGATATAAAATTCCACCCCTACAACCATAGCCTCTATTCCTACATATACTCATCCAACAATTACTACAACAATACAACCAACCAACAATATCACTCCAACTTTGGGTATTTCCACTAGGAATCCTTTTAGCTTTGTGAATTCAAACATCATATCTCAAAACCCCTTGCCTCTCACAAAATTTCCATTTAGTTTTCCACCCAACACATATACACCTCCACCATATAAACCAATGATTCTATCATAAACCAAATTTTGCAAAATGTCACATACCTTCAACATCAAATAGCAACATTGAACCAAAACCAAAATGGACAACCTTCACAATATATCAAAAGAAACCTATTTCCATTGGAGATATTTTTTTATGACAATTTTTCTCATAGTAATAGGTCGAATAACATCTTCACAAAAAAATCATAAAGAGCCTATCCTTATTCAAAGATATGGAACAAGACAATCTAAAAAAGGGAATTTTCCTTAACCAAAAAAAAAAAAAAAGATTGACTCAGTTCAATCCCAAGTCTCTGATGATTACGTCATGATTTTACTAGGTTTACTCTAGGGTATGATGTGATTTTGTTGCTAATCTCAAAGGAAATATGTTGTTTAGAGTCATATATAGACACTAAGTTTTCAATTTGGATCTTAAGAACAAATATCATGAAATCAAAAGATTTGAAATAATGTTTTATGAACATCAACAATTTCTTTTTCTATCGCTTAAGTAGATTTAGCATTTAGCATTCAGAAATTTCATACAAAACAAAATATTTTCAATAAATTTCCATTCATTTATCTATTTTTTGGAACATTTTCAAGAATTTAAACATCTATTCTAAAATAAAGCATAAAAATATTGAAAATTAAAATTTATCTTGGTTATTCTTGATGCATGCCCCAAAGAATTAATTAAATCAAATCAAACTACTTTATACTTCACCATATTGCTTCATAGCTACATATAAAATGGTGTGAGCTTTTAAGAGAGGGGTTTTAATTTGGACACCAAGTAGGTTCTGTATACACCCTTAAATGGTGCAATACATAGTGTTGTCTGGATGAACTAACAAAACTAGCTACAAAAGATTCATGAGATAGGTAGCCATCAAATTAGATTTGATATTAATCAATTTCTATGTGCATACAAGTTTTTAGACTAGAATGATTCAGAAAATAAGAAAAGGGAATAAAACTTAGAGAATTTTTGGCTCTTCAGACATCCACAAATTCAAAACTTAACTTAAAAAAATATCCGCTAGCCTTTTATAGAACACAAGGCACATATAGGATAAGAAAAATACATGAGAGAGAATCCAAGGGAAAATCATATCAGGGCACATGGAATGTAATGATTGACCAAAAAATTGCAATTGAAGTCAACAAATATCAACTCCAATTGCTCATTGAAGCTCTTCAGGCTTTCATCCTTTATCATTGTCAAGATGATACTTCAAATTATGATAGTATGTAGGAACATCCCATATATTCAGAATGATCATTTTATCACTCTATTCCAATAGTCGGTTCTACTTTGGGCATACTACTCTTGGGAATGGGCTTCCCCAAATATTGACTTTTGCTTCCACCACATGTACAATACCGGGACCTTCAACATTCTGGTGGACTCAAAGCCTTCTACTTAATAACATCCTAGAGTATGCAACCTGATTTCCAAATAATTATATCCATGATCCAATTTTTCCTGACTGTCCATACCCAAACTTTGCATCACAATCTACATCTCTTGCAATCACAAATTCCACTCATTAAATTCCTTTAAAAAAAAAAACATTTATAAACATCTCATGTAAATAAAACCATTATTCAAATGTTATAACATAAATTTCCATAAATAACATGCTTTCCTAGCACATTATAAAGCCTTGCATGATTATCTTCTACATATACCGGATCACCAGATCATCGGACTCATTAGATAATCACAAAATCTCAAAATTTCTCTTTACATCACACCCCAGTACCTGGTACCCAGTATTAGCTTTTCCATGAACTTTCGCCAAACTTCAGTTTTACTAGACTTATATCTTACCGGACTTGCAATATCGGACCATAACACTCTGCTCATTTTTATATTACCTTTTACACCTTTCAAACATTCTCGGTTCTCGGTATCTAATACCCAAAACACTTACATTACGAAGTACTCTTTGATTAAATATTTCCTTTACTTTTTTACTTATACTGATCTTTCAGCTAGCTAGCTCATACCATAATAGTTATATATATATATATATATATAATATATGGGTCCCCAAGCCTTACAATCTTGGGGCATGTTGTGAGACCACACAACAACTTGCAACCAATAAAACCAAATTTAAACAAAATTTGAAATTAAATCACCGATTGTAAATTATAATTTATGCATATTTTAAAACAATAACCTTTACCTTTACATAGACTCTAGCAGAAAGAAAAGTAAAACTCCTTAGAAACATTTGTGTGTGCTCTAATTAATTCCAATTTTTGAATCTCAGTAAAAGAATTAGTTCATTGACATTGAGCTACATAATAGGGTGATCCTCCAAAGCCAACCAAGGATAGATCCTTGTTTCCAGTCAAGCATAATTAGCCTTGATAGGTTATCTTTGTAATTACCCCAAACATAGCTCTACTGCCAACCAGGCGTCTATAGCCCCGTTAGAGTTATTTGGATAGCCTAAAGAGTTGATTTCTCCTTTTTTTAAGATATTGCAATGATAGATCATTTTCAACTTTTGATATTTCAATAATAGCTCATTTTAAACTTGCAGACAATGAAGCCCACTATTAGGTTGGGAATTATAGTGGTAGCATAGGTTACCTTTTTATTTTTCATTCAATGCAAATCCCTTCATCAATTCACCATTTCCCAAAAAATCACTTAATAATTCCCTATTGGTGCATGTTTTCGACTAAATTTTACCATCTTATGCTAAATCCTAGCTAATTGCAACTTCCTATATGTTAAAAGATATGCATAAATTAAAATTTAGCAACGAATAATTTAATCACCAAATTAAATCTAAATTTAGAAACATTAGTTACCACCCTTTCGGTTAGATCTTATGGCAACTACTAAATACTCGACTAGCACTTCTGATTTGATGACACGACTCCTCATTAATGGACCAAGATTGCCATTATTACATTGAAACATGATCACATTATTATGCATTAAATTCACATGCCTGAATTTTCATGTATCATTTCTTTCAACTTACCTGGGTGATGACATGTACTACCTTATTGGCTTCATTTTCTTTTTTGTTTCACATACACAAGCACCTCCACAATTAATATGGCTTTAAAAAAATGTGAAATGACCACTATTAACATCAAAATATTCAACTTGTTTGATTTTTAATCTTCGTACTACTAAAATTTGAAGCAATTTATCACCAACCATGTGTAAAGAATTAATTTCATTTAGCATTTTGTTCTGAAGAAAATTATCTGGTTGCCACCTTACTTACGATTTCTAGGACTTCACCCGAGGCAACTATGTATTGCAACTTACTCATGGATTTCTATAAATTTTGCACTTCTTCTTGAATTCTTCATGCATTTTCTTAGCTTTCTTCTCTATTTTTCTCTATTTATTCTCATTTTCTTCTAGGCCATGTATACTCCAATTTGCTTAAACTTCTCTCGGTGCCAGAATGTTTTCTTAGGAAGTATCACATTGCAAAGGCTTGAAAAGGTTTTCTTCATTAGGACTTCCAGTTTCACTATACCAAACTTGTGCTTAGTTCTTGGGGAAAATTATGTAGAATGCAATCGCTACTTTCAATTTTACTTTGGCATGGCTTCTCATTTTGTAGCATCTCTTCTAGATATTGGAATTTTTATGGAAGATGTTCACTCATCTACCAATTTGATAGTAAGGCCTAAATATTTGGAAAATCTAGATACTATTTTGTCTATTGTACATTTGACCATCAGAATCCTTTCCATGGATGATATTCCTTAGTTCCTAGAACACGGAGAAGTAGTTCCACTTCAATATTTCCTCACAAACCTCCATATTTGTGACTTTGAAATTCACCAGGAACTCACCTACATAGGGTATTTAGCTCTGATAGATGAGTCATCTTGTATTGACTGAATGGCTACTACTACCTACAACTAGGCTCACTCTTTTTTGACCTTTTGATCTTTTTAAGAAAGAATCTTGTTACTCCTGTATATATGTGATGTACTCACACACACATATATAGCATTTAGTACATCTTAAAGCATGTATTTACTATGTATGGTTTTATCATTTTGCATTTCACAGTATAATTTTACAAATGTTTAGATTGATTCTCATGCATGTAAGATAAGACGAGAAAAATTTGTAAATTCAAGGGCCAAACAGGAAAAAAAAAGAAAGAAAGAAAGAAAAGAAACATCAAAGAAAGGAAAACAAAACAAAACAAAACCCTAAAAAAAAACTAACCTAACTAATTGAACCTCTAATCTAACAAGCGATTAACCCTAACAGAAAACTAATTCTAATTTCTATGACTATTTCCATTGTCATTTTGGTACGAATTATAGCAGGCTTATCTTTAAATTCATTCAAAAAATTCTTAACAATTCTACTATAACAATGAATTATTTTAATTTTTTTGCATTTAATAATCATAAATTCAAAGGTGTACTTACCAATGACTTGGCTCATATGTATGAAAATGACCTCATTAAAGGTTGATTGCAAACACTTCGTTTGATGTGACCATACTCTACCTTGTTCCAACCCTGGTTCATGGTTTATCCCTATATTCTATTCATTTCCATGAATGGTTGTGTCCATTTTTTGACTTTTCCCTCCGAAAATCTTCATGTCTTTGGTCTTATCTTCACTTTTCATTTTGTTAGACCAAGATATATCAAAATTTATATTGTTATCAAAGAAAGAAAAAGTAAAAGTTTGATACTTTGTATCTTGCATAAAATCAGGAAAATTTCCTTTTTTATCTTATAAATTTTGAACTTGGGATAAAATATACGCATCTCTTGCTCAATTTTCCTGCTCCTGTTCTTCATTTTCCTTTTCCATGTATAAGGATAATGATGACTCATTAATTTTTTTTCCTCATTTCTGATGCGATGTTTCTAAATCTCGATATTCTCATTTATTTTCTTGCAATGTGTTAGTATTTTCTTTATAATAATTACAGTTATCCAACTTTTTTGATGCATTGGCTAATTTTATAATATTTCTAGTTTCACTAGGGTTGCACACATTTCTCACTAACGACTCTTTTCTTCTAGCAGTTACGACTTCTTATGTTAGCGGAATCACTTTACACATGGCCAAGCTTACCTAGGTAGTCAAAAAAAATCACAATCAAGTTCACCGTGATCAGTTGTATCATGAATTCTACACTCGATGACTCTACCAAAGGTGAGCAAGCTCAAATGATGTAATCTCTAGTTAAAAATTGTCCAAATTTTCTCAACTTCTATACTGAAATACCATCTTGCATTAAATTTCACTTTGCAAGCTTTCTTCTTGAACTCGAGACTAGTATAAATTCAAAATAGGCCTTCCTTCTAGTGGCACTTCTTGTTGATGATGATTTCACTTGCAACAACAGATCGAATAAAATATTCATAGACAAACCACAAAGACCCTATCCTTCTTTAAAGATATGGAACACAACAATATAAAATGGGAGTCTTCCTTAATAGAAAAAAAGACTGACTCAGTTTAATCCCACGTCTTTGATAATCGGGTCATGATTGTACTAGGTGCGCTCTAGGGTATGATATGATTTTTCTGTTAATCTCAAAGGGAATATGTTGTTTAGAATCATATATAGACACTGAGTTTTTTATTTGTATCAGTATACACCTAAAATTGGTCAAGATAATTGATTAATTAAACACAAGGTATTTAATTAATAAACTCTCTTAATTCGTCTACTTATAAATAAATTGAAAAAATTATTTATATAGTTCACTTTCCTAAATTATTTCTAAAATCATTTTCTTCATTAATTAGTTAAATAAACAAATCTAACTAATTTTTTTTATTTGATTAATTCCCTTTCATTAAATTTGAATTTCTAAATTCAATTTTATCACATTTCTACATAACTCTCTAACCTGCTTCCACCTCATCATCGACCTCATCAAGTGTCACATGAATTTAAATAACTCTAATTTTTAAATGGAATTATCCTCAACAAATTTGAAACAAACTTTGGACACTTGGCTTCTCCATCTCATTTATTCTCTTCAACACTTGGCAAAGTGTTCTATTAAAGGGAACACTCTCCATGATTCCCTCTAACTTCTTCATCCTCCACCATTCATATTTCTAGTTGAAATATTGATTGTTGAATCCTACCACATCAGAATATGCCTTGGAAATCCTATAAATACAACATCATTCTCCAACTTTTCATATCCCATCTTTGAGAAAACTTACTCTAAAAAAATTACATTGAAGCACTTAGAGAATTTAGAATTGGAGTACCATATTAGTTTAGAATCATGGCTTAGTTTAGTAGATGCATTTTTATTATCATTATAGTTCTCCTTATAGTTATTATATCATAGCATTGGCATCATAATTTTTAGCATCATATCCATTTTCATTTATAGAAAATCATATAGCTTATCAGATCATGTAGGGACTAGGATTCTTACATCTTTCAACATTCCATTCCTTAGGTTGCCATTCTAAGAGTCATAGTGCAAACCAAATCTGAGAGCCAACATGACTTAATGAATCCCTAAAGATAGGAAATGATGGAACGATTTAAAGTAAAAGTTGTATCAGTTTATTTGGATCACAACATATCGATGGCTCAAGTGAGGATGAATAGACATCGAGCGAGACATAAAATTTGGAGGAGAGTAACATAATAGACCTCAATATTGCTATCAAAAACCTTGATGATGTTGCCATCCTGACACTTACCGACATTAACTCAAACTAATCTAATGACTCTCTACCATTAGTACATCTTGAACTCATTGACTGGGAGAAAATTGAGCCTCTCGATGTCCCTATCTTTGCAAATGATGATACCATTGTTAACTTCCTTCACTCTAATAATCCTAAAACATGTTCCACCATCGAATCTCATAATGAAGCTTCAAGCTAGGAGGGTGCCAAATCCCCCAGCTGCAAAATCAAAAATATGAAAAATTGATCTAATGGTGAAAACCATTTAATGGTAGTATTAGATCGAGAAAAATTAAAAATAAAGAGTGCATCTAATGGTGAAAACCTCTTTGAGGAACTGAAATATGGGATATTTGACACTCTTCCCAAAAACTATCATGAAATATCATCAGTACTGGTTGAACCTACATAATCCATCAATGTTTGTATGATAGAAGCAGTAAAGACCCTACATCTAGCAACATCCCTGACAGATTAGGAAAAACCAAGCTTCATTAAATTCTTTGAGGAAAGATAGGTCAACTTTGCTTGGTCCTACGCTGACGTGCTAGGTATAAATATAGACTTGATAATGCATCACTTATCTCTACCACCTGGAGTGAAACCTATTAAACAAAAACTCAAGAAAATGCATCCACATATCTCCTTGGTAAAAGCAAAATTGAAGAAATTGTTAAAAGTTAGATTCATTCGATCAATTGATTATATTGAGTGGATTTCTAACATTGTACCAATTTCTAAACTAGATGGTAGCATCAAGATATGTACTGATTTTAGAGACCTCAACAAAGCATGCCCAAAGGATGATTTTTCTTTGCCCAACATTGATATCATTATGGACTTGACAGTAGGACACACCATGTTATCACTCATGGATGGCTTCTCAGGATACAATCAGATAAAAATAGCACTAGAAGATCAAGATAAAATAGTGTTCACATGTCGATGGGGTACCTTCTACTAGAACGCCATGCCTTTTGGTTTGAAAAATGCAGGAGCAACATATCAGCGAGCAATGACCACCATCTTCCATGACATGATGCATACCTTTATGGAGGATTATGTAGATGAAATTTTGGAAAAATCATTCACCAAAGAGGGACACCTGGAAATCTTAGACAAATTCTTCACTCGACTAGAAAATTTTAATTTAAGATTAAACCCAAAGAAATGTGTGTTTGGTGTGGCATCAGCAAAATTGTTGGGGCATATAGTTTCAAAAAAGATCATCGAAGCAGATCTTTCCAAAATCAAAGAAATCATGGAAATTCCACCACCAAAGAACATCAGTCAGCTAAGATCTCTGAAGGGAAAATTCTAATCTATCAAGAGGTTCATTGCACAACTAGCAGATAAAACTCATCCATTTAATCACTTGCCACATAAAAATGTTTCCTTCGAATGGGATGAAAAATGTGAAGTAGCTTTCAATCAACTGAAACAATATCTGATGTCTCCACCCATACTAGTGCCACCAATAGAAGGAAAACCATTATTACTCTATATAGAAACAAGTAAAGTATCATTGGGCACTCTATTAGCATAGGAAGATTCTGTGTGAAAAGAAAGGGCTATTTATTATATCAACAGAACATTGAACGACTATGAAATCAACTACACCTTCATCAAAAAAGCTTGTATGCCGGTAGTATTTGCTACTCAATAGTGGTGGCATTACATGTTAACTCATACAGTCAAAATCATAGATAAAATTTATCCATTAAAGTATTTACTCAACAAAGCCACTCTAACAAGAAGACTAGCCAAGTGGGTAATGATTTTGAGCGAGTTTGACATCCAATATGTAGACCAAAGAGCCATCAAAGGACAAGTGATAATTGATCAGTTAGTCGAAGCACCACTACAAGATGATCATCCAATGAGCATTGAGTTTCTTGATGCAAATTTACTTACAATATCATCTCAACAAAGGATGTTATATTTTGATGGGTCTTACACACAACACAGATCAGGTGTTGGAATTATGTTTTTCACACCTCAAGGACATACCATCCCAAAATATTATAGGCTCATGTTTCCTTGCATGAATAATATGGTTGAATATGAATCACTCATCATTGGGATCAAGGTGGTAGTCAAATGGAAGATCACAAAATTGCAAGTCTATGGAGATTCACAGCTAGTCATAAACCAGGTGAATGATGATTATCAGACAAAGGATGACAAGTTAATGTCATATAAGAGAATGGTGGATGATTTCAAAAAATATTTTCTTGAGATCAAATTTGAGAAGATCCTAAGAGAAGATAACAAAGTTGTTGATGCAATGGCAACAATCGCTTCTCTCTTGTAGATACCTGAAAAACAAAACCGTTATGAGTTCATGGTGGAACAAGTGCTTAACCCTACCTATGACAACCCTAAATCCCAAGTCATTTTCCATCTAGTTGACACTGAGTCCTTGATTTATGGGAATACCTCTGACTATTTAAGAGATAATACCCTTCCACCTGATCTATCCCCAAACTAGAAACATAACTTCATCTGCCAAGCTATCTGACACACCCCGATAGCGGATGTGCTCTATCAATGATGTATTGATGGAACTCTCATTATTTTTCTTGAACATAATTAATCTAAAACAACCTTACATGAATTTCATGATGGTATCTATGTAACTCATTCAAGTGGACTAACTCTCACTAAGAAACTCCTATGCTTGGGGTATTACTGGCCAAATATGGAGAAGGTGTCATTTCAATTTGTAAA
This sequence comes from Sequoiadendron giganteum, assembly GCA_007115665.2. Classification (NCBI taxonomy): domain Eukaryota; kingdom Viridiplantae; phylum Streptophyta; class Pinopsida; order Cupressales; family Cupressaceae; genus Sequoiadendron; species Sequoiadendron giganteum. Next base: position 158,574,364 of record CM021104.1, on the reverse strand, counting down.
GAAGTGCCAAAATTTTCAAATTCATGGAAACCTAATACATGCACCAGCCTAAGATTTACAATCATTTGCATTAGCATGGCCTTTCTATCAATGGGGGTTGGATCTTGTAGGCAAAATTCATCCACCTTCGTCAAATGGACATAAATTCAACATCACAACTACAGAGTATTTTACAAAGTGGATTAAATTTGTTCTCTTAAACACAATCACTAGAAAATAGATCGCATCCTTCATTCTAAATTACATCATCTATCAGTATGGCATTCCTAAGTCCATTGTTACTAACAATGGTAGACCTTTCAAGAACTAGGACGTCCAAGAGCTTTTTGAAATGTTTCATATCCAACATTGGTTTTCTACACCATACTATCCTCAAGGAAATGGCCAAGAAGAGGCCTAAAACAAAACCATTTTGAAGATCCTAAAGAAAACTATCAACAATGTTAGACATGATTGGCATGTTCAATTAAATCCTGATTTATAGGCATATTGTACTAGCATCTGCACACCAAAAGGAGCTACACCATATGCTCTCGTCTATAGATCAAAGGCCATTTTACCTATTGAGGTTGAGCTACCATCACTTTGTGTGTCACTAAAAGGGATCATTTTAGATGAAGATTATTGGGTGTCTAGGATACAACAGTTAGAACTATTGGATGAGCATCATCAGCAAGTTGTGGATCACCTAAAATCCTATCACCAGAGGATGTATAGAATTTATAATCATAGAGTAAAACATAGAACATTTCAAGTTGGTGACTTGGTCCTGAAAGAAAATCCCTGTAATCAATAAGATAGAGAGAAGAAAGGAAAATTTAAACCAAACTGGTTGGGTCCCTTTGTCATAATATCACTCTTCGGATCTAGAGCATATCAGTTTTCTATGCCTAAATAGGATTTATTTTATGAGCCCATCAATAGTCTACATCTCAAGAATTTCTATACTTGAATCATTCGGTGCACGGTAAGTCCTAAAAAATACAAAAAAATCCAAAAACAAAACATTTCCAAAATCCAAAACAAAATCAATAAATTGTATTCTTTAGTAATAATTGTTTGTTTCTCACTGGGGGAAAAATATTGAACTCACTAGGGGCAATCAACTTTGAGCTTAAAACAATGGACAAACAATAGTAAGACAACATAGCAAACAGTACAACAATCAAACGAAAACCCAACATTGAACATCCATCATAAATTTTAATCATCAACCATCCAAATCAACAACACAAAAATCTAATTGGATGATGTTCTTCTGAATCATGATTTAATGCTTTAGCATGAATTTTCAATTGTTGTATCTTGTTTTTTGTTATTATTTATTCGAAGCAACTCGAGAATGTCAAGGACTAGAGAAGCAAAGAAGGGGAATGATATTTTCTTTGTTTGTTGTGTTTGAGTTGATCATTAATACTGTGCAAATTTTCACGATATGTGCTCTACAAAGTATCACTGATGACATTTTGTATTTTCATAGGGAAACAATTAACTCTTTGTATGTTTTACGCAAGCTATACTCAGGTCATCTTGGTTCAATCATGCCTAGATGCTTGTATTATCTTGCACTATCAAAAATCAATGGAAGTTGTATGAAGTTGTACTCAGGTCATCATGGTTTAATTATACCATCGATGTTTGTACTCACTTTCAACATAATAAAGGCTTAATGATGATAAAATCACAACAAACCAAATAACATAATGACAACATTTCATATTTAGATTTTGCATGGTTAAGATAGTTTTGCATCTGCATTATCATATCAATCACATTGCATTTGCATAATAAAATCCATCTCATGCATCATAAAGCATCATCCATAAAGCAATAAAATCACCTCAACCCAATCATTTCTTCTAATCAATCCATCCAATCATTTCTTCCAATTTCTTCTAATCAATCCATCAATCCATCCAATCATTTCTTCTAATTTATTCTAATCAATCAATCAATCAATCCATCCAATCATTTCTTCCATTTTTTTCTAATCAATCCATCAATCCATCCAATCATTTCTTCCAATTTCTTCTAATCAATCCATCATATCAATCCAATCATCTGCATCTTTATCAAATCTATCATCTTCATCAAATCATCTTCTATCATTCTAAGCAATAATTCAAATGCAATTCAATCTTTAATCCATATCCATCAAATCAATCAATCCTATCAAATGATCTAATCACATCAGTGGTACTAATCCTAATCTTGTTGTAAACCCAATCAATCAACCTATCATCAACATTTTTCCTATCATTGACCCTCACATATTATGAGGTCAATCATCATCTATCATATCATTAACCCTCACCTATCATGAGTTCAATCATCATCTATCCTATCATTGACCCTCACCTATCATGAGGTCAATCATCATCTATCCTATCATTGACCCTCACCTATCATGAGGTCAATCGTCATCTATCCTATCATTGACTCTCACCTATGATGAGTTCAATCATAATTTATCCTATCATTGACTCTCACCTATCATGAGATCAATAATCAAACAAAAAAATCGTCATCAATCAATCAATCAGTGGTTTATAGATTGATAGGGGCAATACCTTGTTTGTCTTTGAATCATTTGTACATGCTTGCTTGCTTGCTTTCTTTCTTGCTTGCTTGCTTGCTTGCTTTCTTGCTTTCTTGCTTGCTTGCTTGCTTTCTAGATTGCTTGCTTTCTTGCTTGCTTGCTTGTGTGTTATCATTTTATCTTGCATTTGTATCAAATCTATATCATTCTGCAGAGTTTAATTTTGTTCAACTCTCTCCTTCTCATTATCAGGAGATAAATCATTTCAACATCATAAAAAATTTAAAATCATCATCAAATCTTTAAAAATCATAAAAAAATTAAAATATTCAAAAACTTTAAAAATCCTAAAAATTCAAAATTTCACTGATTTATCTCCTTGTATAAGCATGAATTTTCACCCCTAATGAAAATTCCCTTTTCCCTCCTTACACTTTAGAAAACCTAAGGTGGAGGCTTAATTCCACTTAAGCTCATTGCCCACATCACACTCGGCACCTATTTTATGTGTCGGTGGGGGCGTTTTGGTCGAGGATGCCCGCGTGGTGCGTAGATGTTCGTGTGGCACGCTTACGTCCCTAGAAAATTCCTACGGCTGGAGACTATAGAGAGATTACACTTTCTATTGGAAGTCAAAGAGTAATGCCTACCTTCGGCTAGCCGACCCGAATATGGTCATTTTTCACCCTTTCCTTCATATTCTTGACCATTCCATCCATTCTCAAGTTTTGGAGGTTCAACAGAAGTTGGGCAAGATCGTTTGAGCACTCTCTCCATTTCCATTCAAGCTTTGTAACAGCACTTTTCACTCCATTGCAGCAATCTACCACTCCATCACTCTGATAGTGCAAGTGCAAGACAAACACCATTGCAGTAGAGGCTTGAGTTCCTCTCATTTTCTCCTCCACAAGCCTTGAGCACTTTGGATAGAGGTGGTAAGCTCCTCTCATCTTCTCTATTGTCTTGGTTGAGTAAGCACACACTATTTTGGTAGTGTCTTTTTTTTACATAGCTTGTATTCCTTTCTTTATCTTTATTTCTATCATTGCAAAATTGGTTGTTTGTGGAGGTGGAAACACCAAAATGGGGGTCTGACTAGGGCAGGCCCCTAAACAACCCCAACATTTCCCCCTTTTTCTATGTGTAGGTGGAGAGATATTGAAGCAAGCTAGCGAGAGGATTGTTCTACGAAATTATCTTCATGAACCTTAAGTTAATATATTTCTTTTATCACATTTGTATTTATGTTTCATTCTTCTTAATCTCATACTGCTATTCAAGAAGCCTCTAAACTCGGCTAGTAGTCCTTTCTTGAGGTTTTAACCTCATCTCTCTAGTTTTTTGGTCGTACGGATGCTAGCACACTTGTGAGACGTTAGAACATCATGTTGTCATCCTAGAACCGCCCTTATGTCCTCTGACAGAGAGCTACCTGAGACACAAAGTTGACCTTAAAAAGCAACTCACCTAGTCTCTCTTCAATTCTCGGGATTGTATAGTGATCAAAGGACACATAGTCTTCATCATTCTCATCCCTTCTATTCTAACCTTCCTTTAAAAAAAGGTAAGTTAGGGAAGCCTTTCCTCTCTTGTCCTTTCATGACCTAGGGCCTTGCAGTGGTTGCTCCCCCTCTCTTACAATTTTGGTGAACCTGACGTGAACCAACGTCTACCCATTTGTCGGTGTTCTGAACTTTTTCTCTTATACTCCTCGATCATTGAGCCCTCGGGTGTTGTGAAATTTTATGAGCTTCACAACCCAATCTATGACCTCTGGTCATATTGTCAAAATAAATCTACGACACCTTCCAATGGAAAAGATGAAGGTCTCCTCTAGTTTCACTATTGGCCTTTTCTCTGGTTTTGTGGTTGGTCTATTCGTATAGGAGCACGTGTCGTGAAGTGAATCTAGGTTTCTTGATGAAACTAATTGCATCCCTACCCCACCTACATCACCAACCTCCTCATCTATAGACGAGCATGAGGTCATCTATATCCCTTCCAAATAAATCATTATCCTTCATAAAGGGTTAGGTGCATTGGAAAATCACTTGGAAGTAAACCCGAAGATGGCCTAGGGCTGTTAAAGTGATTAGTGAAATAAGATACATTGTGGAAAAAGACTAGATAGCATAGAGTTCTTAGCTAGTCTCACTAGCCTATTCGAAGTATGTGCCCCCTCGAGCCATAGTCGCATGACATGAGATGGCCTCTTCGAGGAATGGGAGAGAAAGCTAGAGATGTTGATGCCCCCTACATCCATATATATGGCTAACAGAGTACCTTTGGTCAGTGTACCCACTACTTTCGAGAATTTTAAAACTGTCAAAGTAAACAAGAACCCTTTGGGTTTCCACTTCACCCCTTCTGTCACCTCCAATGGTGGAGGATTTGGTGATATGATAGGTGGGGGCTTTGGTGGCGGAAACTTTGGAAGTGGGGGTGGCATTGGCAGAGGTGGTTATGACGAAGGTCATGGTGGTGGCCTTGGAAGTGGTGGTGGCTCCGGAGGAAGACGCATTGGTGGCAGTGTCATCGATGGTGGCTCTGGTGGTGGTCACTGAAGCGGTCTAGGTGGCGGCTCTGGTGGTGGTTCTGGTGGCCCTATTCCTTCCAATGACCCTATTTTGAATACCCTTCTTTAGAATATGGGGAAGATGTAGAACCAGCTGGTGAACCTTTCCCAAGCCTCGACCATGCCTATTTTTCAGCCCTTCTTCTGCCACAGCCCATTGTCAATTACAATTTTAAACACTCCTTTCTTGCAAGGCATGGAGATTCCCAAATTTGATAAATACAGTGGTAAAGGGGACCCACAAACACATGTATCCACCTTTAACACCTTATGCACATAATTTTTCCATCATGATGTGTTGATGGCAAAAAGATTTCCTCGGTCCCTCAAAGATACAACACTGGATTGGTACTGTTATTTGCCTGATAATTCCATCTTCACGTTCGATCATCTTCTGAACCAGTTCCTGCGATAGTTCCAAGCCAACATCGGACCAAAGATGACCTTCTTAGACCTTGTTCAGTGCAAACAAGGGGACAATGAGAATATTACAGACTTTATAGCATGGTACCAAGCACTCTTCTCACAAATCTCATATTTGTTACCCGACTCCGATGTATAGAAGGTCTTCATAGGGAACTTACAAAGGCCTTGGCAAGAGAAGTTCACCCTTATTAAGTATCCTTCTTTTGCACACTTGTTTGTGGCTTTATGAGAATACCTGCAGACAACAGTTCAATTCGGGGGTCCTCCCTCATGCTCCCATTTTCAAGGAAGATCTATCATATTGATCTTTGGAAGAGGTAAAACTGTTTTGAATGTAGTAGCCATTATGGATAACAATGGCTTTAGACGCGACCAAAATTTTACGAAGCTATCAAAATCTTATTCCTCCATCTTGTAGAAGTTCATGAAAGATAAGATCCTTACCCTACCACCTCCTAAACTAGGTAGAGAACCGTACCCTAACTAGTATGAAGAAAACACATATTGTTAGTACCATCGAGTTAACGGACATGATACCCAACGTTGCATGCACCTGCATCATGAGATACAAGATCGCATCAAGGATGGTACTATCCATCTTGATGGAAATAAGCACAACATGAACAAATCAATGGCGAAAGCTAACAGTGACTTGCATATATACATAGACCTATTTCTAGCACATTTTGCTAACATGATTATTGATCCCGCTGATTTTGTTTCTTGCCCCAAGGCATATGTTAACATGGTTACCATTACTCCCTCTCCTCATCTTGTGATCGATTGACCAGATGTAACATTTACTTCGCAAGACATGCCAGAAAATGGTAAGACTTCTTCGCTTTATATTCCTGCTCACCTCAATGGTAACATTGTGATAGGGGTCTTAATCAACCCTGCGAGTAGAGTGAATGTCATCACAAAGGAGACATTACTCTTAAATTCCCTACAAAGAGAGGAACACAAAAAAACAAAATCCATCATCTGCACACATGATGGAATTTCTCTTAAACCGTATGGATTGATAACATTGTCCATCCTAGTTGGACCCAAGAACGTAGATGCAGTCTTTGATGTTATTCCCAAGTCGAACCTATTTAGAGCAAAGCTAGGCATACCTAGGTTGGCTTCCATGAATGGGATCACATCCGTAATCCATAAATGCATTAAATTTTCCCATGAGGGTTTCATGCATGTGGTGCATGATACTAGATATCATCTCATGGTATCTCGTGGGGGATACTCATTGGATCACTTTTGGCCCACTCCCATCGATACGCTCCACAAAGAATGGACCTACTTTACAAGAACTATGTGAAGTATAAGACTGGATGCAAGGGATAGCCAAATTTGACCCTTCTGGTAGCTAAGCAGCCAGCTGCCTCCTCCTCCCAAAAGGGAAAGGAGAAGCTCGCTCCCTCTTGAGCTGACTCGTCTACTCCCGTCTCTTGGGAAGAGTATTGGATGAACAAGCCCAAGTTCTATCTGCTAAGTCTGATCATGCCTCCTTGGTGAAAGCCCAAGATTAGGATATTGGATCCCCCTAACGGGTCCCTAGGACCATGGTACTATTTGTGTGGTAGAAAGAATGGCTTGTGGAGAGAATTTCCCCTTGATCTCTTCTTGTTCCCCCGAATAGAAAAGGTTCCACCTCTAAGGTGGTAGAGTTGATTCATCCTGCTATTTCCGAACCTGCCCCTTCCACTCCCATTCAAGAGTCTATCCTTCCATTGGAAACAGTTGTGGAAGAAACCCCCATGGCTAAGCAGAATCATTTTGTCCCTTGCAAACTCTGGCTTCTGGTTCGAAGATTCATAGGAACCACCTTGCGCGTGAGCGTAAGCAACAGCGAAAGGCTCTCCTGGCTAAGCAAGCCTCCTCACAGAAGGAGGAGGAGAATATGGCACCTCTTGTTGTGTCCTCCTCTTTCCCCTCTTCTTCCTTTGATCTAACTAGTTCTGAATCTCTTTCGGCTCCTGCTGTGAGCACACATACACCTGAAAAGGTGTAGGTGTTTATCACTCCTTTTGTGGAGCCACCCTTGTTGACTTATGTCCTAGATGTCTCACCTTTCCTAAAACCCATGGATATGGTTAATACTTGAGTTGTATCCACTTTGGTTATGTCCTCTTCTATCTGCCTTGCTTCGTTTATGGGGATTTCACCTCCTTCAATGAAGAAGAAAGTAGAGAGTGGTCCCTCCAGCAATGGAGGACATAAGAAGATCCCACCTTCTCTAAAAGGTGGCCCTGTTCTGACTTGTTCTACCCTAGTGATAGAACTAGTCCCAACCTCCCATGAGTTTTTTACTACTCCTGAGTCTCTCGGAGAGCCTATCGGTGAACCTCGAGTGCAAAACCCTCCATCTGTCAAGGTGAAACATGGTACTCTTGTTAAGTGTATGTTTAACTCCATGAATGAAGTTTTGACCTTCTTAGCGACCTTCGAGAAATCGTTGACCTTAGACCAACAAGATTTGAGTGATGAAGATCTTGCAGGTCCCTCTATCTTAGCCCTTGTTGCGGGAGGATTGGAAGCTCCTCCCCTTAACATTACACCATTGCAAGCTCATCACCCTTCCCCCTACGATGATTTGGAGTGGGAAGTTGATGCTCTCTTGGTTGATCAGTGTTAGGGGAGATCCTCTTCTTGATCTTTAGATTAGATGCATGTGTATGTTGTGATGTGTTCCCCCGTGATCGTGCTATATGTGCTTGGATGACCCTCGTCACCCCTGTTGGTGTTTGGATCTAGGCATGGTGTTTGTGTTGTAAACATTACTCTATGTGTATCTTCATTCTTCCATGTTTGTGATTGAATTTCGATAAATTAGGGACGATGCAAAGCGTCGAGAGAATTTAGGCCTCCTTCCATGTTGACCCAATTTTTTATTTTACTTTACCTTTCATGCATTATTCCTGATTTGGTTGGGGATTGATGATCTTTCACCTCTTACCGTGGCTACCTCATATACATATATATTAAGATGGATCTGACCCCGCAAAATTAGATCCCCATGTGCCCTTTGAGTGAAATATCTTTTCTTTTACCTTTCCCTTTATCTTTCTCTCTTCTTTACTTGAATTGTCCCTTTCATGTGTGACAACGTTACTTCTACATTACTTGGTCTTTAGAAAATGCATTTGTTTCCAAACGAATCTTTTCTCAAAGATCCTTCACACTGCTTTGTTAGAATTGCTTTCTCAACTCGAAACCTTAATGGAACATGTTTCCTTCATCATGGATTCATAAAGAAAGGACTTGGAAACCCTCCTCTGAAGCGGGAACGGTCTTAGTCTTCCCCTCTCATGGGCACATCTCCTTCCTTTCGAATTCCTTGATGAAGTGAACATCTTTCAAAAGGATTCCTTGATGATGAATCGATTCAAGAAAGAAGACATTAGCTTTTGAACAAGTGTGTCCCTTGAGTGGACCCCTCCCTTTCATGTTGGGTTCCCAAGGGACCCCTTCGAATGTTCTTAGAAAAATCCTATGGTTTCTAGCCCGAGGGCAGCCTGGCTAGACCAGTTTCACATCCTTGCATCTAGCTCGGGGGCAGCCCGACTAGACCGGTCTTACTTCTTCATGTCTAGTCAAAGGGCAGCCTGACTAGACCTACTTTGCATCCTTACATCTAGCTTAGGGGTAGCTCGACTAGACTTCACTTTTCAAACAGTGTGTCCCTTGAGTGGACCCTCTTTCCTTTTGAAGAGTTCTTGAGGGACCCCTTTGAAATTCTTACAACATAGCGATGGTCTACATGATTGTCCATTCACTGGCCTGCATAGCCACTTCCTGATGTGTTCTATCTCTAGGTAAACATGTCGCCACCTCTAGCTCTACAGAGTCCCCTTTGCACGGTCTTCCTCCATGTTAGAGTTCTTTGGGGGATACCTTCCTTGCAAGTCTGTGGGTCTGTAAGGCACCTTTCTCGGTTTTCCTCCATGTGAGAGTTCTTGGGGGATACCTTCCTCACAGTTCTGCGGGTCTGTAAGGTGATCTTCCTGGTTTCCTTCATGTGATATTTCTTGAAGGATACCTTCCTTGCAGGACTATGAGCCTATGAGGCGCTTTAACTCTTTAGGTTTGTAGTTCCATGAAACAATGAAGTCCTTTCCTACACTTCCAAGTTTGTCAGACCATGCTCTGCTTCCTCGTTGGTTTAGGTATACTTCTCTTACTTTGTTACTTACTTACTACTTTACTTTAACGAAGCACTCATAAGTATTCATGCTCGCTAAAGTGGATGAAATATGTATAAGCATGAATTTACACCCCTAATGCAAATCCCCTTTTACCCCCTTACACTTTACAAAACCTAAGGCAAAGACTTAATTCCACTTAAGCCCACTGCCCACATCACACTCGACGCCTATTTTTTATGTCGATGGGGGCATTTCTATAGAGGATGCTCATGTGGTGCATAGAAATTAGCATGGCATGCTTACGTCCCTAGCAGATTCCTATGGCTAGAGATTGCAGAGATGTTACACTTTTGATTGGAAGTCAAAGAGTAACACCTCCCTTTGGCTAGCTGACCTGAATATGGTCATTTTTCATCCTTTCCTTCATATTCTTGACCATTCCATCCATTCTCAAGTTTTGGAGGTTCAACAGAAGTTGGGAAAGATCATTTGAGCACTCTCTCCATTTCCATGCATCCATTCAAACTTTGTAGCAGCACTTCACACTCCATTACAACTATCTACCACTCCATCACTCTGATAGTTCAAGCGTAGGACAAACACCATTACAGTAGAGGCTCGAGTTCCTCTCATTTTCTCCTCCACAAGCCTTGAGTGCTTTGGACGGAGGTGGTAAGCTCCTCTCATCTTCTCTATCATCTTGGTTGAGTAAGCACATACTATTTTGGTAGTGTCTTTTTTTATGTAGCTTGTATTCCTTTCTTTATCTTTATTCCTATCATTGCAAACTTGGTTTTCCATGGAGGTAGAAACACCAAAACGGGGGTCTAACTGAGGCATGCCCCTAAACAACCCCAACATTTCCCCCTTTTTTCTGTGTGTAGGTGGAGACATCTTGAAGAAAGTTGGCAAGAGGATTGTTCTATGAAATTATCTTTGTCACCCTTGCGGTATTATATTTCTTTTATCACATTCATATTTATGTTTCATTCTTCTTAATCTCATTCTGCTATTCAAAAAGCCTCTAAACTAGGCTAGTAGTCCTTTCTTGAGGATTTAACCTCATCTCTCTAGTTTTCTAGTTGTATGAACGCCAACGCACCTGTGAGATGCTAGCGCGTTGCACTGTCGTCCCAGAACTGTGATTCTATCCTTTAACAGAGAGCTACCTGAGATGCAAATTTGACCTTAAAAATTAACTCATCTAGTCTCTCTTCAATTCTCGGTATTGTATAATGATCAAAGGACACATAGTCTTTATCATTCTCATCTCTTCTATCCTAACCTTCCTTTAAACTAAGGTAAGTTAGGGCAGCCTTTCCTCTCTTGGCCTTTCATGACCTGGGGCCTTGCAGTGGTTGGTCCCCCTCTCTTACACTCTCAAGGGGGCATATATTTGTCATCACTTGAAAATCAGTGTCTGGGGCATATCAAAAAAAATTATCAGCACATCAACAGATTTTTCTTTGAAGCAATGTGTAAACACATCACTTCAAAGAGGGGAAAAATGTATACACATAAAATTGGTCAAGATAATTGATTAATTAAATACAAGTTATTTAATTAATAAACTCGCTTAATTCGTCTACTTATAAATAAATTGAAAATTTATTTATATCTAGTTCACTTTCTTAAATTCTTTCTAAAAGCATTTTCTTCGTGAATTAATTAAATAAACAAATCTAACTAATTTGTTTTATTTGATTAATTCCCTTTCATTAGATTTGAATTTCTAAATTCAATTTTATCACATTTCTACATAACTCTCTAACCTCCTTCCACGTCATCATCCACCTCATCAAGTGTCTCATGAATTTAAATAACTCTAATTTTTAAATGGAACTACCATAAACAAATTTGAAACAAACTTTGGACACTTGGCTTCTCCATCTCATTTATTCTCTTCAACACTTGGAAAAAATTTCTATTAAAGGGAACACTCTACATGATTCCCTCTAACTTCTTCATCCTCCACCATTCATCTTTCCAGCTGAAATCTTGACCGTTGAATCCTGCCACATCATAATATGCCTTGGAAATCCTATAAATACAACATCATTCTGCAGCTTTTCATATCCCATCTTTGAGAAAACTTACTCTACAAAAATTACATTGAATCACTTAGAGAATTTAGAGTTTAAAATCATTTAGCATTTAGAATTGGAGTATCATATTAGTTTATAATCATGGCTTAGTTTAGTAGATGCATTTTTATTATCAATATAGTTCTCTTTTCAGTAGTTATATCACAATATTTGCATCATAGCATAATCTTCATTTTTATCACAACAACATCTTTATCATAGCATCATGGAATCAATCACATAGTTTATCAAATCATGTAGGAACCAGTATTCTTTCATTTTACAACATCCATTCTCTAGGTTATCATTCTAGAAAATCATAGTGCAAGCAAAATCTGAGAGCCATTATGATTCAAGGAATCCTTAGAGATAGGAAACAATGGAACAGTTTTAATGAATAGTGTTATTAGTTTATTTGTTATTTTGATTTCCTTAATATAATACGTTTCATTGATTGTATGGTCTCGTTATTCATTTATTCACATTAGACAATTCACCACGCAATATAGTATCTTAAGAACAAATATCACAAAATCAAAAGATTTGAAATAATATTTCATGAACATCAACAATTTATTTTACTATCACTTAAGTAGATTTAGCATTTAGTATTCGGCAATTTCATAGAAAATGAAATATTTTCAATAAATTTCCATTCATTTATCTATTTTTTTGGAACATTATCAAGAATTTAAACATCTATTCTAAAATAAAGCATAAAAATACTGAAAATTACTAAAAATTAAAATTTATCTTAGTTATTCTCCACGCATGCCCCAAAGAATTAATTAAATCAAATCAAATTGCTTTATACTTCACCAGATTGCTTCATAGCTACATATAAAATGGTGCGAGCTATTAAAGAGAGGGGTTTTAGTTTGGACACCAAGTAGGTTCTGCATGCACCCTTAAATGACGTAGCACATAGTCTTGTTCAATTGAACTAACAAAACCAGCTACAAAAGATTCATGAGATAGGTAGCTATCAAATTGGCTTTGATATGAATCAATGTCTATGTGCATACAATTTTTTAGACCGGAATGATTTAGAAAATAGGAAAAAAGAACAAAACTTAAAGAAGTTTTGGCTCTTCTGACATCCACAAATTCGAAACTTAACTTAAAAAAATATCCTCTGGCGTTTTATAGAACACAAGGCACATATATGATAAGACAAATACATGAGAGATAATCCAAGGGACAAATCATATCAAGGCACATGGAATGTAGTGATTGACCAGAAAATTGCAATTGAAGTCAACGAAGATCAACTCCAATTGCTCATTGAAGTTCTTTGGGTCTTAATCCTTTATCATCGCCAGGATGATACTTCCAATCAGGATAGCATGTAGGAACTTCCCATATATTCAAAATGATCATTTTATCACTCTATTCCAACACTCGGTTCTGCTTCATGCATACTACTCTCGGGAATGGGATTCCCCAAAGATTGAATTTTTCTTTGACCACATGTACAATACTAGGAACTCTAGCATTCCGGTGGACTCTTGAAAAGCCTTCTACTTTATAACCTCCCAGAGTATGCAACCTGATCTAGAAATAATTCTATCCATGATCCAAGTTTGTCTAATTGTCCATACCCAAACTTTGCATCACAATCTACATCTCTTGCAATCGCAAATTCCACTCATTAAATCTCTCTTTTTTTTTAAACATTTATAAACATCTCATGTAAATAAAACCATTATTCAAATGTTATAATATAAATTTCCATAAATAACAAATTTTCCTAGCACATTATAAATCTTTGCATGATTATCATATACACATATTGGATCACCGGACTATTAGACTCATTAGCTAATCACAAAATCTTAAAATTTCTCTTTACATCACACCCCAATACCTGGTACCTAGTATCACCTTTTCCATGAACATTCCCTGAACTTTAGTTTTACCGGACTTCCAACTTACCAGACTTCCAATATAGGACTGAAACACTCTGCTCATATTTATATTACCTTTTTTGCCTTTCAAACATTCATGGTTCCTAGTATCCGATACTCAGAACACTTACATTACGAAGTACTCTTTGATTAAATTTTTTATTTACTTTTTTTACTTTCAGTGATCTTCCAGCTAGCCAGCTCATACCATAAGAGTTATATATATATATAAATCTGGGTCCCCAAGCCTTACAATCTTGGGGCATGTTGTGAGGCCAAACAACAATATTGAGAGAAAAAATGCCACAAGGCATAGAGATGCATAGATTTGAGAAACATGGTGGTAAAGGAGATCCTAGCAACCATGTATCATCATATATAGCCTTATGTCATGACTTCATTTTTTAATATAATCTCTTGGCTAAGCTTTTTCCTAGGTCCTTAAAAGATACAACCTTGGAATGGTTTTTTCCATACTGAATAACTCAATCCACTCATTTAATGAGTTTTTTGATTCATTTCTCAACCATTTCCGAGTGCATATTAGTCCTAAGATGGCCCTACTTGATTTGAAGCAATGTAAACAAAATGCAGATGAAAAGGTCACTTATTTTATACCATGTTATCAACTACTTTACTCACAAACCAACATTAAAATTCTTGATGTTAATCTTCAAAGAATTTTCATTGATAACTTATAAACATATATCCAAGATAAGCTTTGGTTTATGAAATTTCCCTCTTTTACACACTTATGCATGGCTCTCCATGATTATCAGAACTCACTTTTAATCAATGCGTAGGAAAACTTACTTCGACCCATCCAATTTTTTTTTAAACTATGCCTCAATAACAATTTCCAACCATTTAAGAAACTAAACAAGGTATTTATACATATAAATCAACCTCAAACAAACCACCATGTTGAACCTCAAGTGGGTGCCATAAAAAAAACAACTCCAAACCAATTCCAAGATAAGAATAGACAATTCACCCCATTTCCTGATACCCTCCATTCGATTATGTTGTAACTCTTGAGCAAGAACTTAATCACCTTACGTCCTATTAGGCCTCTTGATACAACTAATCCTTTACCTTGAAACTTTAACTCAAATGACTTTTGTCACTATCATCGATAAGTTAGAGATGATATAGAACAATGCATGCATCTTAAATATATAGTGCAAGACCCCATTGATTCCAATCACAACTATTTGGGAGGTGTTAGTGATCAAGTAAATAAGTACATTGCCCCACCCAACCAAAATTTACAAATATTTACCAATCTAATGCCAAACCATTCCATCTCATTTCTAAAATCTAGTGATAACAAGAATGGTGTGATAAATTTTGACAAGATACAAGACATAATTGATGATAATATGTGGTAATGAGGATGATATGTATTCCATAATTGGATTCATTGATGTTCAACCTCGTAGAACTAAACCAAATTGTCTCTTGACATTTCTTTCTCAAATAGTGATATAATTAAACATACACCTAATGGTCCTCTTTACATACCCGAAAGAATCAATGAAAATACTATAAATAGAATATTAATTGATCATGTGTATGTAGATAATGTGATCACTGAGGAATTATTATTTGTGCATGAACTTTACAAATATTTTTATGAACAATCAAAATAATGGATAAAAAACATGATGGTTTTTCTCACCCTACGATAGGTTTGATCACTCTTCCATTAAAATTTGGAGTGAAACAATTGAATGTATCATTCTCCATCACCTCGATGTTGGATCAATTTCATCTAAAGTTAGGCTATCCATGTCTGGGCTCCATGAATTTCATCGTGTCGGTCATCCACAAGTGCTTGAAATTTCCATTTTAGAACCAAATTTTTATAGTGCATCATAGTGGATTTAATCTTGTGTCTTCTCATGGGAAAATTTCATTGGATTTATTTTGGCCTAAACCTATTGAATCTATTGCACCTCATGAGGATTTCTTCTTTAAATCATATAGAAGAGTTATCCCTTTCCAATATCCCACCTAAAACTAAGAGATCCATATTTGTTCCTCTCACTCCCATTTTTGTGGAAGAACGTATGCTTGAACCAAAATCTCTCCTGAATAATCAAAATAAGTATGATGTTATTTTTCCACATATGTCCTACAAGAGACCAAGAGATAATCATGCAATTCCATTTGTGCCTCCTAGAACCAAACAATTTTGTAAACCTAAAGAGAAAGTGGTTTCTAAACATGCAATGGTCCCTTCCATTCCTCCCCTAAGGGAAGAAAAGATATTGATGGTTGATAAACCCACTCCTACACCATCACAACTTGAAAACCATGTAAGAAGAAATTGAAATGCTAAAGAGCATAGGCATAGATGTTGTGCTATTTATTTTTAATTAGAAGAAAAGAGTAAATCAATAATCCAAGATCAACAACCAGCTCAAAAAAATCATGATGATTCTCCACCTTCTTGACAACATGGAACTTATCCACCACAACAACAAAAAAAGAACATACAATGGACATTATCATTAGACATCCCATTTTGATTAACTTAGATGATGATGATGAGATTGCTAAAATTGATGAAAAACTGCATAATGAATTTAATTTGTTGTTTTCCACTTCTATGAATTTAGATGGGGGAACTATGATGATCCTCCTAAAAAGAGTGATCCACCACATGTTGAACCTGGTGATTCTACCAGTATAACACTTGTTTTAGTCCCTTTAGATACTTATCCACCTTCCATATGTGATCATCAAGATGGGGATACTGACGACCTACTTTAGGTTGGATCACATGTGGCATACTCTCTTTTCTTTTCATGTTCTTTGTATTGCATGTGCATAATGTGATTCCCAATATCGTGTTACTTGGCACATCTTTATGTTTGTGATGTTTCTTTGGATGACTCTTGTTACCTTGTTAGTGCAAGGATACAAAGGAAGAAAATCTATTGTGGAATTATTCTATTTGTATCTACATTCTTCTATATGTTGTAAACATTGTCTTTTCTTTTGTCTTGTGTTTTTCTTTCGGGGATGATGCAAGGATTCAAGACATATAAGTCTCTGCCATGTTGACCCAAAATATTTTCCTTTTCTTTCTCTCTCTATGTTTCATCCTTCCTTTGTGTTCATTGTCCTATGAGTATTTGGGGAATGATGGTTTTGAGCTCTATTATATCACTGTAGAAAAGACATACGTTGACCTTGAATCCATAGATCTCTCTTGTGTTATCTTTTCAAATTGCATGTCAAGGCAACCCTTCTTAATGATGCAACTTTATTTGAAAACATATAATTGGCATAGGGATTTCCAGATAAACTCTCATGTCCCTTTTGTCAATTGGCATTTATCATTTTTACTTTAATGTAATTTCTCATAGCATGGTGTTTAACAATTCCTTTAAAGTGGGGGCATACTTTGGAATTATTTTATTTTGGCATTTACACCTCCTAAGGTGAGTTTCATTTTAGTTTGACATTTTGGCTTCACTTTCTTTCATAGGATTTGGACTTAGTGTAACATTCACATAGCACATTGATCATTTTGTGGCACCTTATAAAAGTTATCAAGGAGTATAAATTTTTGTATGATTGACGTATGGGAACACACCTGTAGACTTGTTGTGTCCTTCCCATATACCATATTTTTATGGGTACACACCTTGTAGACATAGTTTGTGTTTCTCATTTTCTCTATAGGGCTCACCTAGCGTATACCTAACTACACTAGCCCTTGTAAGAATATTTTATGGACGTGGCATAACACAAATTTCTAATCCATCCTTGTTTACTTTCCTTTTTGCATTAGCTTTGACATTGTATGCTTGTGTATCTTGCCTTGCTACACATAACTTACATACTTATGTGTCCTTTGTGCTTATGTTTGTTTTCCATGGGATCTTGGATCATGGGGGCTTGATCATCCTCCTTGATCTTTATCATCCTATCTCATTAATATTTATGCACTTGAACCCCTCTTGACACATACTTATTTACTCTAGTGTGAGTATGAGAGTAAGTTCAGACTCTCACTAAAGTGGGGGCTGAATGTAGTGTTAAAAATTATTTACCTTTATAATTTCACACTATGTTTGGGTCCCTTAATTTATTGGACTTAATTAAGCTTCTAATTTTCCAAATTATGCATTCCAAAGCCTTGTTTTTCCTGTTTTCCAAAAGAGGAACCAACATTTAATTATGTATTTAATATTTTAATTACCATGGTATATGTGTGCCTTGGACTTATAGGTGAAGACTTGTTCGCTCATTGGTGAATGGGTCCCCTTTAAGTGCCAAAACTCATTTTAAAATATGTTTTTTGTGGCATTTTAATGATTCAAAATTAACTTGAAATTATCGACATTTGGAATCTATTTTTTGAGAAATTAGATAGACACCTATAAATACATAGTCTTTTTATCATTTTAAATCGAATCATTCTAACATGCATGATCTAATATGAGAAAATATCATTGTCAAGAGCATTCAAGAGTATATTTATCAACCATTTGTTGTAGCAATTCAAGATCCTAACATCATGTTCAATCTTATGTGTGTTCATGTCATCTTGTGAAGGTTAATATGCATTGTTGATTCTAAAGCATCCAAGTATTTCAAGTATCCAAATCCATCAAGAAAAGCAAGATCAAGTTCCTTGGAGTGATGTGTTTGACTGCAGTCCTCTAAGGGAATCCATTGAAGGGTGGTGAGTTGTAGCAAGCATTGTTCATTCATCATTTCCTTCTCCTTTTTCATTAGCTTTTTATTAAGGTTTAATTACCAAAGTTGGGATTTGACCAAGGAAAACCCCCATACAAACAAAACATTTCTTCTTCTTTGTGTATGTGCAAATTATAGGTTGATGAAGAATTGAAGAAATCTTGAAGGAGTAATTTTGTATTGTTGAATAATTTGTCATCATTGTTGTCAATCCATGGAACTAAGTTGCAAACTTTATTTTTGACTTTTTGATAGTTGGACTTGTGTCAAATAGAAGGTAAGATCCAGCATCAAAGGACTATCAAAATTTATTCTAGAGCCCTAGACTAAGACTTGTTCACCTAAGGGTGAATGAGTCTCTTTGCACTCTTCAAAAAAAGTTTCTAGTGACATGTACATGTGTTCAGACCCTTCTTAGATTTGCCTGCAAAGTTCTATAATAGACTCTATATTTTCAAGAATCTATATTTAAGGTATTAGGTCTTATTGTTCATTTATTTTGAGCATTAAAAATCACTTCAATTTGGTTTTAGATCTATCCTATTGTCCTAAGGATTGAATCTAGGTCTAACTAGCTCACCATTGAGGTTGAAATTCAATCTTTGCACCTTGTGATCTCTTTCCTAATGAAATTCATGGGAAAGTCACCTATTAAGATCCCTAGCATTTTATAAGAAACACAACAAATATAAAAAAATTGGTGGGGATCCCTTTTCCCACCATTTCACAAGTAAAGTTGCATATCCATTAAGGAGAAGGAATTTGTTGACAAAAATAAAGATAGAGGTATTGGGTTTTGAAGAACTAGAACACATGTATGAGGATGATCTATATTTTTCTAAAGCATGGAAGGCATGTAAGGAACCAGTAGTGACAAATGAGAATTAGTGGTTGGATTATTTCATTCAAGAAGATATGTTTTTCAAGGGAAATCAGTTGTGTATTCTAAGGAGTTCAGTGATGAGAGAATTTGATTAAGGAGAAACATAGTGGAGGACTAGCATGATATTTTGGGATTGATAAGATAGTATATTTGGTGAGTGAATGCTATTTTTGGCTACAAATATATAAGGATGTCAAGAATTATGTTCAAAATTGTAGAATTTATCAGTTAGCAAAAGGGAGGAGTTAGAATATTTGATTATATGAACCTTTTACAATACTTGAGAGACCTTGGGAAGATATAAGCATGTATTTTATATTGGGATCACCAAGAAAATATAGAGGATTTGATTCTATAATGGTAGTACTAGACAAATTTTCTAAGATGACACATTTTATTGTCTGCAAGAGGACTAGTGATGTTGTGCATGTTGTTGACTTAGTTTTCAAGGAGATTGTGAGATTACATGGGTTACCAAACAACATAGTTTCAAATAGGGATATAAATTTCATTATATACTTTTGGAAGACATTGCGGAAGAAGATGAAGACAAACTTGAAGTTCAGTTTAGCATATCACCTACAAACAGATGGACAAACAAAGGTAGTAAATAGGAGTTTGGGTAACTTATTAAGATGTTTGGTTGGACATAAGATAGGAAACTGGGACATAGTTCTACAACACAAGTAGAGTTTTCGTATAAGAATTTAGTAAATCAGAGAACAGGGAAGACACTATTTGAGATTGTGATAGGGATACATCCCAAAGGAGTGGTTGAGCTTAGAGACATCACTATGGATTCTAAGAGGAGTGCAAAAGTAGAATAATTTACAAGATTCATGGAAACATTGTATAGTCAGTTTTGGAAACACTTGGAAGACATGAACAATAAGTACAAGGAGCGGGAAAATGAGAAGAGGATCCATAACAATTTTTTTGTTGGGGATGATGTTATCAAATGGGTATGTGCAGGACCATGATGGGCCAAAAAGTGGCGATATGTAAGCCATATGATGGCCCATGTGGCTGACGAATTTTTTTTACCCAAAATTGATGAAACAAAAAGGGTTTTTAGAGGAGATTCTCAGATTTCTACCAATATAAATTATGCTTTACTTTGAATTTAATAAATAATTATTATTCATTTTCTATTAGAATTATGAATAAAGTCCTGATTGATAGGATGATTGAAAAACATCTATAACTTTCAAATGGTATCACATTTTTTGAATCTGAAACATTCGTCACATTCTATGCTTCACATACTATAGGATTAAAAAAAAAAAATTGAATTTCATGAATTTTTGACCAAGTTAAGGTGGTTAGATAGACGAGATTTTATATTTTTTAAAAGTTGTAATAAAAAATTCATAATTAATTATTTACTTGGAAAACAATTATAAAAAAATATGCATCACATCAGGACATGCCTCCTCTACTTATATCTAAAATATTATCATTTTATTGTGGTTAGGGTGGTCAGACAGACACCTACTTCTTATTTTTACCCTGAAATTTAAATACTACTGCATTGAAATTTCAAATTTTCACCAAATAGATTTTTTTTTTTTTAAATAAAGGTCTCATAGTTTAGAAACTACATTCAATTTGCTACAGATTCTATTTTTACATTTTTTGGAAATAATATAGATAACTTATTCAAATTTTTACGTCAAGTTCTCTAACTCTGATTTTCTATCTTTTTATTGCCACTTAAGGGCCTGTTTTTTCCATGATGATCCTGCACATACCCATATATCTCATGAAGGAATGGTTTCCAATAGGAAAATAAAATAAATTAAAGATGAGGAATTTTGGACCATGTAAGATTCTCAAGAAGTTTGATTCAGGAAATGCATATGAAGTGGAGCTACCAAAGGCACTTAGTATATCACCTATTTCCAATGGTGTAGACATCTATGCATATCATTAAGGATAGTCAAGTGGGTGTAAAAAATAAGTGGGATTGGAGGAGAAATCACCACATCAACCACCAAAGAAGATTGAACAGATCTTGGACACTAGAATTAGAAGGAGCACTAGGAACAAGCATTACAAGTACCTAGTAAAGTGGAAAGGCAAACTAGTGGAGGATTCCTCATGGATTTATCAAGCTGAGGTGGACCACTTTAGTTTTCCTCTAGCCCCTAGAAAGCTAGGGGCTTACTTTTCTTCCAACCTCGAGTGTCTGATGTAGGATCATCCATAGTTGTAAATTAATCTTGTATCAACCAAAAAAAAATTATTTTCTTTCAAATTATTCTATAGCTATCTCAATAGTTTCTTTTGCATTATCATTTCTTAGCTCACAAAGCAGGATATAGATTCTACAAGAGGCCATCTTCAACATATCTTGATCTCAGGTGATTTGCATTTGTTTGCAAAAATTTATCGCTCTTAGAAGTTCACATTCAATTCTCTAGCGAAGAATTTAGGGCCTATCTAGTTTAGGCTAGATGTGCATACCATTTTCTAAATGTGTGGAGCTTAAAGAAACATCATACAAGGAATTTTTGGTCCAAGGAAACTTTCTTGGAGATTGTAGCACACTATGGGTTATCTTCCCATGTTCTTAGGCTGAGCTACATGCTTGATCATAATTGGAGCTAAAGATTCATATTTAAGATCATTTATAATCCATTAAAAGATAGTTTAAGGAGTTTAGTAGTTCAACTATTTAGGAGATAGCTTAGATATTTATGATAGTTATAATAAGTCCTTGTACCAGTTGTAATATCTTTTAATGGCCTATGGTAGGTCTATGAGCCCTAGTCATTTTGTACTTGTGGAATATGATGCATGTAAGACTATAATTTTTTGAATCAATGATAATTCATTTTGTCGAGAATTTATTGTGTTATTTCTACTATGTTGAACTCAAGGCCATATGGTTGGATAATACTCTACGAACCCTCCATCTATTACTACACTAGGGTTGATAATAGAGGAATATGATTCGATAATACGGGAAAGATACAACATAAAAAGACCTTGAAGAGATAAATTTAGCTTTAATATCTTAAAAAAATATCTAAAGGAAAGGACCTATCAATCAATAACTTGTGTAGAGCATGAGAAAATGGTGTAGGATAAGAAACACTAGCCAATGTGGTAATCCCTTGAGAAAGTAACTAGGTAATAGAAGATAAATATTTTTTATCTTTTTTTTCAAGTGTGCATCAATGATAAAAAAAAATTCCTCATTATGTTTGTTATCCATTATATCATCAAATCCCTCATGATCAATTAAAGAAAAATCTATTGTAGGATTAAGGTATGAACTTCTTCTCAAGGGAAGAGTAGGATAACAATGAGACAGTTTTTCCATAAAATAAATGCAATAAGCCTAAAATAATGAAAAGGTAAAATAAGGGAAGAGTATTGATATAAAAAGAAATTAAAAATCATAAATAAAATAATAAGGAAACTAAATAAGGGTTGTAGGATTGGATAGGTTGACCAAAATAAAATGGAAAAATAATAAACATGATATTTCTAAACTTCATAAATAATTAAAATTGAGAATAATTATAATAATAGATGTGTAGAAATGTTTTGCAATAACATTTTATATCACACTTTATGATCCATCATGAAGATAAGGATAAAATGTAATGGATTCATAGTTTACTCACTAAATAGATGGTGGTTGTAGAGGAGGAAAAAGAGCACTGGAAAATTAGGAATGAGAAAAAAGAAATAAAATAATGTTTCATCTCTCATTTTTTCATTTTCTCTCATCTCATTTCATTTCTTCTTATTTCACACTTATTTCTCATTTCTTCCCACACACAATCTCCCCATCTATTTGGTATATAATTTTGTCCTTATCTTGATGATAGATCATATAGTGTTATATCCAAAATAACATTGCAAACAATTCATACATGATTTTTACTAAATTTTTTTTCATTTAATATAAATAAATAAATAAGATTAAAAAATTCTAATAAATCTTACGTAAGAAAGATAATAAATTTACCCTAAAAATATTTAATGACTAGAGATTTACAATTTCATGAATACTAGATTTAAGTGAATGAAAATAATGATGTGTATCTCTAAACATGATGAAGCTTTTATTTAATATATGTAGCCAATAAACTTACCAATGTATTGTAACATTATAAGATGATTAAAAAAATGTATCTATATTGGAAAATCACCTATCGAGTACTCTAAATGACTTTTATGCAAGTATAATTCATGTATATGCATATACATATTTGAACCTTATATGTTAATATAAATTTTACACAACACAAAAATTGACATTTGTAACCTATTTGCCTTTATGATTAGAAGATGTGCTTAGATGATAATGCTATGACAATCCTAGATGGTCATTGGATTGTGTAAAATTAACTTACTATTTATCTTTAACACCTTAGCACTCAAGTTTATGTGATAAATATTTGGAGGGAGTCAACTCATGGCTAGGTTTTGAATTTATATTTGAAATTCTAGGGTCATTTCTTACTTATAGAAAGTGAATTAGCTTGGTTTTGTGTCCAAGTATTTCACGTGTAATCAATGAATATGTTAATATTTAGGATCAATATTTAGAAATGTATTTAGGTCAAAATATGTGAACTTTATATTATTATGTTGAGAGGCGTTCTACAATGGTAGTAAAGAGTACATATTAAAAAAGTAAAATTACAAAGTTAAAAATATAATCAGCATAATTAAAATTAAAATATAATTATTGACATAATTAAATATATAAATATAAAGCAAAACAAATATATAATTTAATTTGTATTTGTCAAGATATATTATAATCTAATTAATGTTTATCTAATAAAAAATATTTTTTATCAATATATACAATTGAAACTATAAAAAACATCTATGATTATATAACATTTACTATACTTTTCAAAATAAACACAAAATAAGAGAATTATCAAAAATAATTTGAAGATTTTTTTAAAAATAATATTAGAAGTTAAATACAAAAGTAAGATAGCTTTTTAAATAAAAATAAAGTAAACAATGTAGATAAAATAATATAAATCTTAATTAAAAATTAAAATATATGTGTCATTTATGCATGCAATGAAAAAAAATTCTGAAGTAAAATAAATAACTCTTAAATAAATAAAATATCTCATATTTTCTAAATAGATGTATTTAAGATATTTATATTACTTTATTAAATTTAATTCTTAAATTTTTTACAAATATACATTAATTATTGTTGTAATATAATATTTTTTTTCATTAAAGATTCAGATCAAACTTTGTGATAAAGAAGGTAGATCAATTATCTTATCACTATGAGAAAAATTAGCATCTTGATAATAGATCATGATTCAAAATATTGACAAAAAATATTACACAATTTAATAAAAAACTATCTTACAATATTTTAAATTATTGAAATTTGATTTCTTCAACTAATCAGTACAATCCAATTAAAAAAAAAACTAAATAAAATATAAAATATATCTTTTTATCATTACAATGATGAACTCATTAAAAAAATCAAACCCTCTTAAAAGAAATATTTTTAAAATATACCATTTCCCTCTTTAACCATATTCGTGTTTTCTAGCACAAATATTCCTAAGAAAGAACCAAACCTTTTTTGGTATTTTGAAATATGCTTTCGGGTATGATATGACATGATATTGAAGGACCATTCAAAGGCATGTCACCCACCCTTCATTCTTGGTCTTTAATACGACTCAGAAAAAAACAACAATGCGTATCTTTAAACTTTGAAGCTTTTATTTGATAAGGTCGCCAATGTATTATAACCCTACATGGTGATTAAGTAATTTCCTTTTTTTTGGTAAATATTTCTTGGCTATTGTTTTGGTTGATTTTCATGCAAGTAGATTTTATTTCTATGTCAATATGTCAATCTAAATTTTGCATTTTGATATTTAAAATTTATTTATTTTTGTATTTGAAATATGTCATATCTTAAATTTACGGAGTACTATCATGACAAATTCACCTCAACAATTCATTCGGGAGAAAATTAACCACATTAATATTTTTAATAAAATCAAAGTTTTGATAAATTTTCCTAGAGCCTTGAAATATACATTTATTTGTAGATGATAAAATAGTTTTGAAGTAAAATAAAACACCTCTTATATAGTTTTTAGATAGATGCATTTAAAATATTTATACTAGTTTATTAACTTTTATTCTAGAAATTGTCACAAATATATAATAATCATTATGGTAATACAACATTTTTCTCACTAATATGTTAGATCACACTTTGTGATAGAAACTAAAATACAAAGTTAAAACTATTTAATTGATATATTAGAATAAACATTACAACCACATAATTAAAATTAGAAATATAGATGACACAATTAAATGCAAAAATAAAACATATAAATATAAAATAAATAAATATTTTTATTTTATGTTGTCAATATATAAAATTATATATAGTATAAACTAACTAGTGATTCATAATATATATTATAAGTCAGACCACTAACACACTTTGAAATTGACCCCATTAGCCATTCACACTATGAAGTGAGAGTCAAACCTCAAACCTAAAACCTCAAGGGAGTAAATCCTAAACCCCAACCAACTCCGCTACAAGTGGCTATTTTATCTAAATATATATTAAAAATGTTAATGTGATGAATTTTTTGTAGCAATGAATTGTTGGTGGTGAATTTTCCTTGTGGTGAACTTGTAATGGTAGAGAATTTTTGTGTGATGAATTGTTGGCTGGTGAATTTTCACTGAGCCCGATCCATTGGAGGACAAGTCCGCTCCGATGCTATTACTTTGAAAAAAATATTTATAGTATAAACTAATTAGTTTTTTATATATATTATAAACATTTTTACTTTTATTTTACTTTGTCAACATAAAAAATTGTATATATTATAAACTAATTAGTTTTTATTGAGTAAAAATATTATTATTATTTTTTAAATATTAAAACATCAAACTTTAGAATTTATATTAATACATACAAATGAAACTATTAAAAAATAAATATAAGCATATTATGTTTATGGTATTTTTAAAAGTAAACAAAAAACAAAAGAATTATCAAAATAATGGATGAAAGATTTTCAAAGTAAAAGTAAAAGTTACATACAAAAATAAAATATAGCTCTTCAAATAAAAATAAATTAAACAATATAGATAAAATAATATAAATATTAATTTAAATTTTAAATTTCTATATTCGTGTTTATATGTAGTAAATACAATAGTTCTAAAGTAAAATAAAATAACTCTTAGATAGATAACATTGTTAATGTATTTTAGATAGATGCATTTCAGATGTCTATACTAGTTTACTAACTTTTACATTAAAAAATAGCACAAATATAAACTAATGAATGTGATATTTTCTCATCAATATTTTGGATCACATTTCATAATAAAGAGAACATGTCAATTATCTTATCACAATGAAAAAAATTATGATAATAAGAAATCAAAAATATGACAAGTAATTTTTTTATTACAATAATAAAATTTTATGACCTGACCACTTCTACCTAAAAAAACCAACCTAATCAAAATCAAATAAAATAAAATAAATAAAATATATAATATATAATTTTAACCATTATAATTATAAAAAATAAATTATAAAAAATTAAACTAAAGCTTATTTAGAAAACTCAAACCCTCTTTCATAGGATTTTTTACCCATGATATTTTAAATTTGTGTGATTGCAATTGTACCACTTCTCTCATTCTCTCTATTTATATTCTCGTTTTCTACCCTAAATATTCCTAGGAAAGAACCAAACTTATTTTTCATATGTAGAAATATACTTTTTCCTTTTGTCTAAACTATAGATATTGAAAGCACGATTTTAGCATTTTATTGACTTAGCTGCAATTTCAATGCATGCGACTGAAATGACATGGTATTGAAGGGCTATTCAAAGGCATGCTACCCACCCTTCATTGGGATCATTAGATCTAAATATGGGACCCACAGTTTATTTCATTCGTATCCCAAAGTTATAGTCCATTTCCATAATTTATGGCCTTTTCCATGGGCCCTTAAACTTTGGTTCTCCTAAGGTTAGATTGTGTTTTTCCTTTACTAGGGAGAGATTTTCCCGCCCAAGGGAAGACATGTTACCTAGGTATGCATCAAGCTACTTTTCATTCGGTGGAAACAAGGTATGTACACATTAACCTTTTATTACTTATGTAGAAAATACAAAAGACTTTATTTTTTAATTTTTTTGGTTTCAGGTTATAGATGTTAGAAAATTAGCATAACATGAGTAAAATTGAATTGTTTGATCTTGTTTGAGATCAAACATGAAATAAGAATAATCATTTAGTAATGTTAATGGTTATTAATAGAATCAAAAGAGGATTGGATTATTAATAGAATCAAAAGAGGATTGGATTTGATTAGAAGATTTTGATATTTAAAGTTAGAAATAATGTTAATACATCAAAATTATTGTTGGAAAATATTTATATAAAAATGATCATTAAGTTGTAACATGGAATTCAACTTTCGACAATATAAAATAGAACATATTAATGTCAAAGAATTCACATTAACAAATAATAGCATATTTTGGAAACCTTTGTAATCTAAGAAATTTTAGAGTTCAAATCATCACACTTCCTCCCAACTCTTATAGCTATGATTGCAAGCTATTGATTTACTTTGTATAATCTTTGTTGATGTTGACATTTTTTTAATCGCTATGGCTAGGTTAGTCATATCTAGAGACAACTTAGAGCACATGATTTGAATTCCAACCTCTAAAGGAAGAATAGATTGGGGAAAGGAAGATAGGTAGCATTTAAAGTTCCAAATTTATTTGATAATAGCATTGTTGTAGGTACTAGTTACCACATTAGGTCTAATGGATGAACAAAGAAGAGTTTCTCTCCATGACCACATAAATTTTAAAGGGTGGGTATTGATCTCCTAAGGGAGGACCAAATCATGTGACCATGTGGAAAAAATTATATAAATTCCTTAAAGATCTTAGTCTTAGCATAAAGGGGCATGACAAAGGCATGTAAATGAAATATGAGGTGGTTTCCAAATGAATTTTGGCATAGAGAAGCTTTCATGCAATGAGTTGAAACTATGTATTTTCTTTCGAATGTTAAAATTTAAGATTGAGCTTGTTCCACTTAGTTAGACTGAAGTTGCATTTCAAAATAACATTATTGTGATGCATGAGAGGTAGAGAAGGTAGAAGATTCTCGTAGATTAGTTTAAGGGAAAAGAATTGGATGTTGCATCCATTAGGCCAATTCAATTCTTAGAGGTAGTTGGAATGGTAACAAATACAAAAAATGATTGAAAGCTTATAAGGACAAGCTTCTAGAGTTCAAGCATAGGCAATTTGTCTTTATAGTTCAAATAATGAAAATATTAAGTTGGATGATTTCTAATTAAAGCTTGTTAAATCCCATAAATGTTGAAACACTTGGGAGCCCCTTTTTAATAGGGATTTAAATTTGATTCTAGGAATGACACCTATGTTGGATATTGTTGATATGTGGTTGTCATTGATGTCAACACTATTGGCATTAATGTCTTTAAGGTTGTATATGTCGAGGATATTGAGAAAATTGTAATAAAATAAGTTGAAAGTTCTCAGTGATGCAGTGAAGTTCAGTATGATGGCTAGCTCAGTATATCGAGGATAAGGAGTTGTGGATTAAAGGGTGTGTTGTCAAGTATATCTAGTTTATCCATCTAAAGTTTCAGAGGTTTGCATGAAGATTTGATCAAGTTATGAGTATCGGTGTTTTGAAACTTGTTTTGTTGCTATAGTTGGTGTTCCTGAAAGAAGATGATGCGATTCTAGTAATTTGAGTTGTTGCGGATGCTTCTATGGTGATTCATGATGCTTGTGGACGTTTCTAGATCATGCTCTACTTATGTTGTTGGTTTGCATCGATTGTTGTGCTTGTGATTGGTGATTTTCTTTTGAGAGTTCATGTTTTTCATGATCATGGCCGACAGGGTGATTGTAGCGTGTTGTGGATCTTCGAGGCTAATTGTTAAAGGTGTTTCATGTTCGAGACATGTTGTTTTGGCTCCTTGCTATGTTTTTGGCTGACATTATTTTATTCACATTGATAAATTGTTTATTAATTTAGGTCGACAATTTGTACACATTTCATATTTTGTTGGGTCAACACATAGTTGATGTTATCCTCAGTTGCAGATATATATGATCAATTGTTTATACCATTTGATGCATGGTGTGAAGTGGAGAGCGAGATGTGCGAGTGCTATGTGTGAATAATGTTCTAATCTTTCGAAGGAAGGAGTAAAGTGTGAAGATGAGTGAGTAGAAGGAAGTGTTCATGTGCATAACTAGAACTATAATCAAGCATTAGCAAATGCTATTTTCTCAATTCAAATCTTCGGGTGTAATTTGAATGTGACTGTAAGACAATGTATCTTCCTTTGGGTAGTAAGCCTTTTGTATTTGAGCAGTGAGCTCTAGGAAGTGTGTCTAAATGCATGTGCATTCCCCATTTGTAATACTTTTAATAGAGTATAATCTTGTGGATTAACCTCCACTATTGTTTTTCCCCTAACAGAACAGGGTTTCCATGCAAAAATCTTGGTGTAATGTGTGTTTTTGATGTGGTGATGGTTTATGCTTTCATGTTTATTTATCAGATCTGAGATTAAGTTTAATAAGTATAATTTATGTAACAATTGATTCACCCACTCTCTCAGTTGTCTGCCCTTGAGTTTCCAACAATTGGTATTAGAGAAGGTTCCTCTAGAGAAGCTTGATCGCTTGAGGTGATCCAGGATGGCAACATATAAGAAGGATAGTCTGAGATTTGATGGAACAAATTATTCTTTGTGGAAGACTCGAATGGAGTGTCATCTGAGATGCATTGGTGAACCTTACTCGAAGATTACAAAGAATAAATATATCATCCCACAAAATGGTCCTTCTACTGCAGGTGAGATTAAGGAAGTTGAGTATGATATCAAGGCTAAGGAGACATTATTGAGTGCTTTGACTGATTCTAAAATGACAAATGTAATGGAGCTGAAGACTACTTATGAGATCTGGAAAAATTTGGAAACTTTGTATGAAGGTGATAACCATGTGAAGATTGCTAAGCTGTAGAGCCTGAAAGGGAAATATGAAACATTGAGAATGGGTGAAGATGAGAACATCACTTCTTTTTATGTAGAGAGTGAATGAACTTGTGTGTAGTATCAGATGTGTTGGTGGAACATATGGAAGAATTGGAGATTATTGCTAAAGTTCTTAGATCCTTTCCTGTTGCATACAAACAAAAATTTGTTGCTATTGAGGAGATCCGAACTGTGACAAATGTAACCAGAGACATGTTTATTGGTAAGCTTGTTGCTTTTGAGTTAAGTGAGTTTGGTGAACCTCTTCCTAAGATAAAATCTGCATTCAAAGCTACTATCTTTGGAAAAGATAAGCATAAATATGATCTGAGAGAAATTTCTTCTAGAAAAATGTCCAAGTATGAGTAGGAAATGAGAGAGATTGAAGAAGAAGAGAGGAAACTAGATGAGCTTGAAGCACTTCCTGTCAAGAGGGTAGCCAAAGGAGAAGGTAATTATAAAGGGAAATTGCCTCTCAAATTTTTTTCTTGCAATAAGATAGGTTATTTTGCCTCAAGGTGTCCTGAAAGAGTTCCTAAGCCAAGATCTAACAAGCCTAGATTCCAAAGAAAGTGTTATTTTGTTGTTGATGAAGGTGTGATAGATGATGAATCTGATAAAGGAAATTTTAGTGATGATGAATGGGTATTTATTGCTATCAAGGAAAATAATCACGTACCTATTGATTCTACTAGTTGCATGAATGTGGAGAAAGCTCTAGTTTCTAGAGTTGAAGAAAAATATGAATGGGTGATTGACAGTGGATGCCCTCATCACATGATAGGTGATAAAAGTAAATTTGTGAGCCTAGAAAAGTATGATGGTGGTGTTGTAAGATTTGGTGATGAAAAAGCTAGTGTATTCCATGGCAGAGGATCCATTTCTTTTGATGGTAAGCATAATATTGATGATGTTCTATATGTGGAAGGTTTGAAGCATAATATCTTAAGTGTTGGACAGATGGTTGACAAGGGATATAATATTCAATTCAAGGATGTAAGTGTAGAATATTGGGGAGTTCTAGAAATGTGATTGCATCTGGTACAAAAACAAAAGGTAATATCTTTCACCTAAGTACTACTAGTAAAATTTGTCTGATTTCTCAAGTTGATGAAATTTGGTTGTGGCATAGGAGATTGTGTCATGTAAACTTTGATAATATTATCAAGATAAGTTCTACTCAGGTAGTGAGATATCTTCCACTCAGGCAGTGAGAGATCTTCCTAAGTTGACAAAACCTACTAATACTATATGCAAGGAATGTCAGTTAAGGAAGCAAACTAGAGTTTCATTCTGAAGCGAACAACATTGCTCAAATGACGTGTTGAAACTTGTGCATACTGACTTGTGTGGTCCTTCTAGAGTCAGAATTCTACAAGGAGACATGTATTTCATGTTATCTATTGATGAATATTCTAGATCGATGTGGGTTACTTTCTTAAGGGAAAAATCCGAAGCTCTAGAGAAATTCAATATTTTCAAGGCTATGGTTGAGACAAAGATAGGTCTGAAGATTAAATGTTTGAGATCAAATAGAGGTGGTGAATTCACTTCCTATGAGTTTAATTCTTTCTGTGAAGAGCATGGGATAAAGAGACAATTATCTACCTCACGGACCCCTCAACAAAATGGAGTTGTGGGAAGGAAGAACATGACAATTCAAGAAGTTGCTAGGACTATGAT
Source organism: Sequoiadendron giganteum (assembly GCA_007115665.2). NCBI lineage: Eukaryota > Viridiplantae > Streptophyta > Pinopsida > Cupressales > Cupressaceae > Sequoiadendron > Sequoiadendron giganteum. Next base: position 158,542,293 of record CM021104.1, on the reverse strand, counting down.
GTTGGAAGGAAATGTTCCTCATATCTACTAGAGAGAAGCTCTGAGTACTTCCGTTTATACTCTCAATCGGGTACATGCCAAAGGTGATACTGGTAAGAATCCTTATGAGCTATGGTTTGGTCATAAGCCTACTATTAGATACTTCAAAATATTTGGGAGTAAATTCTATATCAAAAGAGATGAAGATATAGGAAATTTTGATGCTAGAAGTGACAAAGGAATCTTTCTTGATTATTTTACTAAAATTAAAGCCTATCGGTGCTACAATAAAAGATTAAGGAAAGTAATTGAAAGCCCTAATGTAAAGGTTGATGAAGACACATCTAGACCATCCAAAACCTGTAAATATGATTCAGATGATCAAAATAATAGTATAGATAAAGGAAATAAATATCAAACTCTAAATCAGGAAAATCAAGAGGAAGAAACTAGTGAAAGTGCAAAAGTAAGATCACAAGAGCCTGAAGTTCAAGAACAACCTAAGACTCCAAGGTATGTAAGACTAAATCATTCAAAAGATCAGATTATAGGTGATAAGAACAAAGGTGTTCAAACTAGGAGAAGAATTGCTAAAGAATACTGTTTGATCTCAAAGACTGAGCCTAATAGTGTCAATGAAGCATGCAAAGATGAACATTGGGTGGAAGAAATGAAAGAAGAACTACTGCAAATTGAGAAGAATGATACATGGATTCTTGTTCCTAGACCGAAGTACAAAAATGTAATTGGAACTAAATGGGTATTTCAAAACAAACTAGATGAGCAAGGCGAAGTTATTAGAAACAAAGCAAGATTGGTGTGTAAAGGATATTCTCAGATGGAAGGAATTGACTTTGAAGAAACTTTTATGTTGCTAGGATTGAAGTTGTGATACTATTTCTTGATTATGCTGCTTACAAAATCTTCAAGGTTTATCAAATGGATGTCAAGTCAACATTTCTAAATGGTGAACTAGATGAAGAAGTGTATATTGAGTAGCCTAATGGATTTCAATTTACTGATCAAGGAGATATGGTTTGTCGATTGAAGAAAGAATTGTATGGACTTAAGCAAGCCTCGAGAGCTTGGTATGCTAGATTGGACAAGTATTTATTGAAGCTTGGATTTAATAAAGGTACCACTTATAGTAATTTGTATTTCAATATTGATCATGATAAATATTTGATTGTTGAAGTCTTTGTTGATGATATCATTTTTGGAGGAGATGATAGTTTGTGCATGAATTTTGCTGATGAGATGCAGAGTGAGTTTGAGATGTCTATGATTGGAGAAATGAAATTATTTTTGGGATTACAAATTTCTTAGCTAGATAAAAGGATCTTTATATCTCAGTCCAAGTATGTGAAAGAATTGCTAAAGAAGTTTGGTATGAAATATTCAAAGCCAGTTGGTACACCTATGGTGATCGGATGTAAGTTGACACAAGATGACGACTCTCCTAAAACAAATCAGACTAGATACAGATCCATGATTGGTGGATTTCTCTATTTGACTCAAACTAGACCTGATATCATGAATGTTGTATGTATTGTTGCAAGATTTCAAGCGGATCCTAAGGAATCTCATGTGATAGCTGTGAAGAGGATTTTTTAGGTACTTGAAGGGGACAGTTGATTTTGGCCTATGGTATCCTAAAGAAGATGACCTTACTTTGAGTTCTTTTATTGATGTTGATTGGGTAGGAGATGTGGATGACAAAAAGAGTACTAGTGGTGATGCATTTTTCTTGGGAAAGAAGTCGATTTCATGGTTAAGTAAGAAGCAAAATGCTATTTCTTTATTTACTATAGAGGCAAAATACATTGCTACTGCTAACAATTGTACTCAAGTATTGTGGATGAAGAAAACGCTAAAAGATATCAGAGTTGTGTATGATGAACCTATTGCTATATTTTGTGATAATTCAAGTGCAATTAACATTTCTAAGAATCTGGTGCTGCATTCAAAAACCAAGCATATATCTATCAAGTTTAATTTTTTAAGAGAGAAGGTGAGTGAAAATGAATTCAGATTGGAGTATGTGCCTACTAAGGAACAAATTGTAGATATCTTTACCAAGCCCTTACCTAAGGATACTTTTGAGTATCTCATAGGGAAGCTAGGGGTGATTACCCCTCCTAATCATAATTAAGATGCAATGACTTGCATCTATCTATGCATTTCATAGTCATATCATGTGATCCAGATTGATGTTGTGGTGGCTACTACTCATGGGGAGTAGTCATATGTTCAAATATGTGGTTTAGAGCTTGGGTGGAGAAAGATAATGTGAACCTGTCATTGATGTCAAAGGGGGAGAAGAGTCATGTGAAAATCTACGAAAGAGTTAAGGAGAAAATAGTCAAAACCTAAGGGGGAGAAGAGTCATGTGAAAATCTATGAAAGAGTTAAGGAGAAAATAGTCAAAACCTAAGGGGGCGAAAGTGTTAAGAGAAAGTATCATTGATGGTGTTTTTCACATCATGTGTTGCCATCAATGCCAAATGGGGAGATTTCTGGAGATTGTTGGATATTGCTGATATGTGGTTTTCATTGATGTCAACACTATTGGCATTAATGTCTTTAAGGTTGTATATGTCAAGGATATTGAGAAAATTGTAATAAAATAAGTTGCAGGTTGTCAGTGATGTAGTGAAGTTCAGTATGATGGCTAGCTCAATATATTGAGGATAAAGAGTTTCAGATTAAATAGTTTTTTGTAAATTATATCTAGTTTATCCACCTGAAGTTTCAGAGGTTCGCATGAAGATTTGATCAAGTTATGAGTATCAATTTTCTGACACTTGTTATGTTGTTGTAGTTGGTGTTCCTGAAAGAAGATGATGTGATTCTAGTAATCTAAGTTTTTGTGGATGCTTCTGTGGTGATTCATGATGCTTGTATATGCTTTTAGATTGTGATATATTTGTGTTGTTGCTTCGCATCAATTGGTGTGATCGTGATTGGTGTTTTTCTTATGAGAAGTCATGTTTTTCATGATCTTGGCCAACATGGTGATTGTAGCATGTTGTGGATCTTCGAGGCTAATTTTTTAAGGTTTTTCATGTTCGAGACATGTTGTTTTGGGTCCTTGTTATGTTTTGGCTGAAATTATTTGATTCACATTGATAAATTGTTTATTAATTTGGGCCAACAGTTTGTACACATTTCATATTTTGTTGGGTCGGCATGTAGTTGATGTTATCCTTAGTTGTGGATATATATGATCGATTGTTTATACCATTTGATTCATGGTGTGAAGTGTAGATCGAGATGTGTGAGTGCTATGTGTGAATAATGTTCTAATATTTCAAAGGTAGAAGTATAGTGTGAAGAAGAGTGAGTAGAAGGAAGTGTTCTTGTGCTTAACCAAAACTATAATCAGGCATTAGCAGATGCTATTTTCTTAGTTCAAATCTTTAGGTGTAATCTGAATGTGACTGTAAGACAGTGTGTCTTCCTTTGAGTAGTAAGCCTTTTGTATTTGAGTAGTGAGCTCTAGGTAGTGTGCCTGAATGCATGTTCATTCCCCATTTATAATACTTTTAACTGAGTATAATCTTTTGGATTAATCTCCACCATGTTTTTTCCCCTAACAGGGTTTCCATGCAAAAATATTGGTGTTATGTATGTTTTTGATGTGGTGATGGTTTATGCTTTCATGTTTATTTATCAAATCTGAGATTAAGTTTAATAAGTATAGTTTTTGTGACAACCGATTCACCCCTCCTCTCAATTGTCTACCCTTGAGTTTCCAACAACCTATTGGCTTGTCATTTTGATAGATTCTTTTTCCACTAGATATAGGAAGTGGAAAACCTAAGATTGTGACTAAAAGACTAGTCAAATAAAGATAGCATAGGTAGGATAAACTGCCAATATTTCTAAATGATATTTAGTATGGGTCTTAAAATGGGAGCTAGAGGGGCCTTATCATTTGTCCCATGAGTTGGTAAATTATAATGTATATGGAAATAAACCATGTTTGCAAGGAGTGTCCCCCTCAAAAATCCTTATAATCCATTTAAGAGTTAGATGGACCCCCAAGTATAAGGATTAATGAATTGGTTGTCCATCAGTTCAAAACTCAAGGCTCAACCAAGAATAATCTACTCAAATCCTACAAACATAGGGTTTGGGATCTGATAGAGGACTTTGAGGGTTTTAACATCCAAGCAGCTCTAAGAAACTAAAATAAGCACGTTGATAGACTTGCAATAGTTGGTGCTCAGTTTGACATACCAACATATATTTCAAGCAGTAAGGAGAAACATATCAAGCTTATTGTGAGGCCTATTGTTCTAGATAATCAGGATCACTAAAAAGTATTTGATAGTGATAAAAAACTAGTAAATTTTCTGCAAGAGGAGACATAATTCTCCAAAAGAAATCAGTCCAAGCTACAAAATCAGTATGGTGATCAAACTGTGTAGTTGAGTAGCAACAAAGCTACCAAACGGTCTCATCACCCTTGAAGGTATTTTCAACCCTAATGATCAGTTAAAGTAGCGTTACCTATTTTTAGCTACAACTCAAAAGAGGTGTTAGAGCTGAATTGAAAATTCAAGTTAAAGGCACATCGGCTACACAATTTTTTTTCTAAGTATCTATTATTGTGCAATGATTGATTATAAAATGAATTTCAGTTATATTATGCAAGAACATTTCAAAATAGTATCATGAAATTGCATAGTTTTCTTTTATTCATAATGTAAAAAACATGAGGTCCCACACAAGCCATGGGAGTAACTATATCTCATTAGATATAAGATAAAAAATAAATGCAAGAAAGAGAATTGCATAAAATTAAAAATGGGACCCATCATTTCCTGGTGAATGATGAATCCCATTGTTGAAGACTCTGTCAACATCCTTGAGTCATCCAGTTCAAGCTCCAAAGATAAATCTGCAAGGGTGAAAAGAGGTGTTAGAGCTAAGGGTTCCACACAAATCCTATGCATCTCTAATCACAAAATTATTTGTTACCTTATATTTGATCAAGAAAAACAAAATGAGAATTGAAGATTCATGAAATCTAAGGCAAATCATCAAGGAAGGTACTGCTTTTATCTAACATGTTTGTTGAATGTGCAGGTACAGGTATATATTTCATTTGTTGGTTCATCATTTTTGATATATCAGTATGTGGAGGAAAATGGGCTCACACAAGGGTCAAGCCCAACATACTACAGAGTACATTGCTATGAATATGATAGTGAACAGGTCTACATAAAATCTCACAATAATGTAGCAACAATTAAACATTTGAGAAGCATCAATACAAGAGTATGACAACCATCAGAGATTAAAAGTATAAAAACGATACATCTTTTTGAGTGTAGAATAGAGTAGAAGTGCATCATTTTCACCAAGGAAATCATGGTTGCATACATATTTTTATGTTGTCACTATTTTCATCATGATTTATTTGTTGTCTCATCGTGTTTCTCCTACTATCTACTTCATATGAATTGAAATTATGAAGAGGACAACCAATACAATTAAATGATCTTCAAGTGAAATATGCTCATCAATTTATAAGGTAATACAAATAAGATTGCAAATGCAACAAATAATGATCATAATATGAGCAATAAATGAAGTCTTAGGAGCAACAATAGTGCCATTTTTATGCATGAAAGGTGAATAGTGGATGACACAGGGGTAAACAATGAATGTGCTTTTATACAACACTATCTGTCAAAACAAAATAATACTTCAAATCATGTGAATATTATTCAATGGACCATCTTTCTACATTTTAAGTAAAAGTGGACAAACGACAAAGAGAAGTGAAGTCATCTTGCTTCTCAAGAGTTGTAAGTAATGTTATCTGCATCCTTATATTGTTCAGAAACAAATAAATGTCTTTCACAAGAAGAATATGGGAATGGGGCTACGGTGATCAAATGAAAGGAAATGCATTAGAAGGCAAGGCATAAAAGATGAAACCACCCATACATCACTATGAATACAAGGAGTGACAAAAATTGGATGATGCATTTACCTGGAGTACGTCATCATGTTGTTTCTAATCACAAATGAGTGCAAGAATGAGTAACCATAGTCCATCTTCAAAAAGTGTGCTTAAGGAAACATAATTTTGAGCTTTTGATAAGCATGCTTGAATGTAAGTGTTTAGTTTATGTTCAAAGTGAAAGACATGGAATGTAGTTTTGAGGTCACTTTTGTAAAAATAGGAATAGTATCAAAACATGCCCATAATTGTAATTAAAAAAGGCCTCGACCATTGTTGGTCAACATGTATGTTTTTCAAATACAAAGGTAGTGTTTTTTGAAGGATACATACAAAGGTTCACTTTTTATTTCCTTCACAAAGAAACCTAGCTGAAACTTCAGTAAAGGTGGAACACACAAAATTATTTTACAAGAAGAAAGATACTCATAAAATGTGTCATAGTCGTGGCTAAGATTTTCAGAAGGCCTCATAAATGAAAATTTTTAACAAATGCAAGGGTTCCTTTGCTTGTTTTCAGAGTTTTCATTATTATTTACTTTGGGTCAAGCTCAAATTGAGATGTTCATCATTAGGTAAGGAGAAATGTGAATTAAGGTCGTGGCCTTCAATGGAAACAACAAAAATAAATTTTTTAATTTCTCCCATAGAGAGTCCAAAACTCAACTAAAGCTTCTTTCAATGGGAAATAAAGAAGAATACAATGCTCGAATGGAAAAAGCTTACCACATTTTTTTGCAAAATATTCTTCCATTCTCACAAAACGCCTCCAAGGATTAAAAAAAGGCTATAATGGTGGCTCAAACAGTAAAAGGAACATCAACAAAATAAAATAATGCATCAGAAAAACAATCATAGCCATGGTCTCGAGGGCCAATATACCACAAAAAATGGATGCCTACAGTCAAGATTGAGACAAGGCATCTTACCTCTACATTGGTTTCTTGTGAAATGATTGAGAAGTTTTCTCCAAACAACAATAAATGGTCCAGGTCGAGCTCAAAACCGTAGAAGCATGGCAACGCATAGGAGACTAGAAATTGAAAATGCAAAATGAAGAGAGAATTTAGGGCTCAAACTGTTTTGTGGTTAGGGTTTTCCCATATGCCTAATTCAACTTTGATTTTTATTATCACTTTTTTTAAAATCAAATACCTTCATGTCATTTATTTCCTTGCATATATTTTCAAAATGCCTAAGCCGCTTCTTGCCTTAGTCTTTATTTTTATGATTTTGAGAAAAATCATATAAGACAGTCTTATTTTTTATGATATGTTTTATAAAATAACCATGCATCCTATTTGCTTAAGGCATATTTACTATTGTATTTGGGAAAGGACTCCAAAAAAAATCATGCAAAATTACAAAAGAGATGGAGCTAGAGTGAGTTTGCTTTGACTTTTAGTCAAACTAGAGCTATTTTAAGTCATGCAATTCAGGAGGAGTAGTTTGGAGGTGTGCAGGTCAAGTTAACTTCAATTTTGAGGCCATTTTTCAAGGATTTTTTCCTTTGCTCGTGGATCAGTTTGGGAGGATATATTTTTGACTTGAGTTAGACTATAGTATTTTTCTCATGCACTTTGATGCCTTGGATGTTATTTATTGAAAAAAGTTTATCTTTCTCCACAATTCTTGCCTTTTATCCTCATCCATTTTTGCTGAGAGAAAGATTTGTAACTCATTTTTATAGAGATTAATATACTTAGAAGCTTTTATAGGTTATGGAATATTTTTATTTGCATATGTTTTTTCCTTCTATTTCATTAAAATCAAGTGTTATCCTTCTCATTCTTAGGGGTCTTGTATGTTTTAAATGGCGTGGATTCAAATTTAACGAGTTCTAATTTCAAAATCTTTAAATTTTTGTGTTATTCATGGATGCATGTATACTTGAGTAGCTTTAGTCACAGGTCATAGGTTGTGCAACTGGTTTATCTTTCCTCTAGGTTGTGAAAAAATGATTTCCTTCGTAGAAGATAGATGATCAGACCTTTTTATGAAATAATTATGTGATTAAATTGCCTAGTTTGAGTTGTGAAAACAAATTTTATGATTACTAGTTGTGAATATGTCTGATCTTCATTTACATTTAGGTGTTTTACCATTCATATAATTATAATGGGTGATCCCACAATAGTGGTTTACAATTTTTGGCCAAACTGGACATTGAAATTATTATTTTTAACTAAATCTTCACATTCAGACACCTATAGCGGCTAAACCATGAGGAATTTAAAGATGATGCAAACTAGAGTCTTATAGAATTTTGTTTGTAGATCCTATAAATATTTTTTTCAAAATTTTTGGAATAAGATTGCACTTCTTTTTCCATCTCCCACGAAAACTAGATTTTTTCAGAAAACAACATTTTAAAAAAGTGACGCTCACCGTATACAACATAAATTTTTTTGTATGAAGGATAAAATTATAATTTTTTCGAATTTAGATTTTTAACTATGATATATAGAACTTTCATTTGGTCTCATAGTTTTTTATTGAATATTTTTTTCTTAATAGAGTTTAGAAGTCAAATCAATTGCAATTCAGACATAGGCGGACTGCATACAACATAACTTTTTTTGCATGTATCAAAATTAAATTTTATTTTTTAATGGATCAAGGACATCAATATACAACATGAAAATATTTTTAAAAAAATTATTTTGATAATTTTCTATTTTTCCACATGTGCAAAACAAAGAGTTTGATTTTCGGCGAAAAACCTATGTTTAATAAAACTAAAAAACCACATACATAATAAAACCAAAACATATTAAAATTATATCTGTGGGATAGCTCATTTTGAGGACTACCATAATAATTTTAAATAAATTTTAAATGAATTCATTTGATCCCCCAAAAGGTAAATCAAAAGTGATTTTTTATCAGCATTTTGATAGGTGTAAAGGAGACCCATTTATAAGTATGGTTTAAAACTAGCAAGGTTCTATAAAAGGGGGTTTGATCTAAGGTGGGTTGATAAAACTCTCTTCAATTGGAATAATTAAAATGGAACTTTTAAAGGCTTAAATCATTATATTTTCTAAAAATATGTAATTTCAGCAAAAATCAGTTCCTCTAAGAAATTGTAAACCAACTTTGTGGGATCACATATTTAAGTCCAGTTTATGCATTCAATTTAATCATTTTCCCTTTTCCAATCAAATTTTTAGTCCATAATCATAAAATCACATAGGAAGGCAACCTAGTATCTGGAGGTCTAGTTCCATATAGCGTATCCACAACTTGGAATTAGTCCAATGTTACATGGGATTGTAGAGCTTTACAACTTTGCATGCGGGTGCAAATCCTTGTGTTAACAATTTTTGGCATGCCTGGTGGAACTCTGAAGCACACTTCAAAGAAAGAAGAATTCAAAGTTGCAGGCTTTTGCTCTGGTATATACAACAATAGTTTTTTACCTTTCAGAAGTTATTTATACCTGGCAACTCTGAGCACATTTATTGGTTTCAACAAGACCTAATGTTGGTATGTTTCAAACACAAGTGTTATTTCTGATTTCTAGCTAATTATATGAGTAAAGATGTCGGGTTTGCATAGACAACATGTATATCCACTTCTATTTCATGAAATTCATGCCTATCCACATCCTTATCAACCATAATAGACTATTTATGTTGCTGGTTTTATCCCAAATAGCCATGCCATAACGGATAACCAACATGCTTATCATGCTTACCACCCACCCACCCCTGCTCAACCTACATATCAACCTACATATGCTCAGATTAAGCTCCAAGAGGTTGATGATATGAAGAATAGTGTGAATGACACCAAAGACATATTGTCAAACATCACAAAGTAGATAGAAGAGTTTAGGAGGCAACATGACCTTGATATGCAACAACAAGAGTTAGATTATCAGGCCTACCTTCATGAGCAAGAGTTGGAGACTCAGAGGATACAATTTGAAGAAAAGATCAAGCGGGAGTTAGCTACAAAAGAGGAGCAGATGTGGATTTTTCTCGCTCAAAAACATAGGTATGAAGTCTAATCAACCCTTGTATTCCAAGTTTTAGGGGTAGTAATCCTGCCAATGTTAAGGATTAACCCTTACAAGAGCCCATGAATGTACAAAATCTATTAAACCAGTCCATTAATCCACAATTTTAGTCATACTAAGAGCCCTAACCAAATCATCAAATTATTGAACAGTTTTGGCAACCTTCTTAGACCAGGCATCTTGATTTCAAAATGCCAAATCTAGTTCAAGAGGCTCCCATTCCAAGTTTCAAAGATCCTCTTCTATTGCAAAATCAAATACATGCAAAAATCAAGCTATGAAGGTTCATGAGAAGTTATCTCAAGCACCTGTTCTTCTACAACAGAGCCAACATGTGTATGCATGTCCTAATACCATTTCTTTGTTCAAAGGAGAACCAATTGTTATGCTTATACCTGATGAACAAGATGGCAAGGCAAACTTACAACAAGAGGCAAATGAACACGATCAATCAAGACAACAAGATGAGAAGAATAAAAAAGGTATCAAAGGCAAAGATGTCATGGTTTTATTCAATGAAATCCCTTCTTTTATTGAGTTGGATGAGTAGGAAAAGGTCAAACAATCTAATGAGTTGATAATAGAAGATAATAAATGTAATAATAAAGTCTTACAATAGTTGAAAGATGAAAATGAACATGAGGAAGGGACAATTGATGAGGTAAAAACACTCCTTTTTTTATCAAAAGACCAAGAAAGATCTAATGAGGATTCATTTTGGATTACGCTTGAGTTCTTTTTGTCAAAATTAGATGGCAGACAAGATCAGGTTGAACATATTTTGGAGAAGGAAATAGAGGTTGAATCTCAAGATTTAGCTATTTTGTTTGATAAATTACCTGAATATCTAGATGAGCAATGCTTGATTGAACTAACATCAATACCCAGCTTTGAACAACAAGATGAAGGAGATCGTTAAGCATGGAACAGATTCAGAAAGAAACAAATGAGAACAACCATGATTCAAAAGGTCAAGAGGTTAATTCACAAGAAAAGGTTGCTCAAATAGAGCAAGAAAAGCAGCTAATCATAAATCTTAGAGGTATGAGCTTTGAAAAACATCATGAGAATAAGTTAGAGCATATGCTATATAATGAAATTGTACATGAAGAGGATTTATTCTCAACTATTATCGAAGATTTTTTCTCTAACATAGTTGATGAATTATCATTTTTCAAAGAAAAGGATTGTGATCAACATAATCGAGTAATCAAAAGGGTTGCGCTTGATAAAGGAGAAACCAACAAAAAGAGTTGTTAGTTTATCATCTCAAAAGGATGCCCAATCAGGCATCTTTCCAGGATTGATATTCCAAGCACATTTAATAAGGTTTTAGTGAAAGGACAACAAAGTGAATTTTTTTACATTTTTCATCAAGAATTGCAGTAGTTTATTGAATAACTTTTTGTGCTTCATCTAGTTTTAGTTGTTCATATGTGTGTGAGTCAATGTTTATTGCTAAGGAAGGGAAGCTATTTCTCACAACCAGTAAATGGTCACGTCTGAACACTAACACCATTGGTTAGTTTAGAGTAGAGTATAATTTTTTCTTTCAATACGTGCTCATTGCACAATAGTTTCATTTTAGGTCAATTTCATTTTCAAATAAGTGCAATTGCTACATGGGGTTCTAACTCTATCTTAAGAAAAATTTTAGTAGTTTCTTTCAATTTGTGTGGTTTGTAGCCGAGTTACAAGTTTTTCTAATTCAAAAGAGGACAAGGATGACCCTGAGCCCAATGGCTAAGCTACATAACTAGTCTATGGTATTTAGTAGGAAAAGACTCTGCATAGGTCACCAAATTGCTACCTATTTTTAGCTACAACTCAAAAATAGGTAGAGCTGAATTGTATTCATCAAAGAAAGGTACACAATTTATTTTTTCTTAAGTATTCATTATGTTCTAGAATTTGATTACTTGTGAATCTCTAGTGTTATTGTGAATTTTTTTGTAACAAAATAACTTATAAGCTTGCATAAGTAATGTTATTTTTAATCATATTGTAAAAATCAAAGTCCCACACAAGCCATGGGAATAGCTTCATTTGATTTTCGTAATCAAATAATGAATATAAGAATGAAAAGTATACTGCACAACTGAAGATAATATAGATATAAGGGAGAATTTGATTCGTCATTGCATGGAATGACGAATCGTTGTAACACTTGAAGCCTTCAATTGTCATGTCTCCAAGTTGCAATAGCTCCGAGCTCCAAATACATCTACAAGTTTTGAGAAAGGTGGTGTTAGAGCAATGAAAATCACATCCTACCTCATGCCTATATTACCAAAAGAAATGTAATACACATTCAATTAGGCATTCATCGTATGTTTAAGTCATCAAAAAGAAAAATGTTCAAAGAGCGCAAAATTCAATGGAAGCCTTCAACTTCAATTATTTTGCTAACAAGTTTGTTTAATGTTCCGAGATAGGTACAATCAAATTATTTTAAACCAATAGATTATGCTATGAGTGGTTGAAAATGTGTCTCCCATGAGGGTTGAGCCCAACTAATAAACAATAAAGGAGGCAACCATATGCGATAACAATAAACTCAAAATTCAAGGCAGTGAGCTCAAAAGAATAGTCTTGTTAAAAAAACTACATGATCTTGTCAAGGTAATGCTGCATTTTAAGTACATTTTTAGAATGCTTATTTACAAGGATGATAAATGTAATGGTGAACAAGCATAGTGTGACAACATAGAAAATAGTAAAGGATCACATTTGTTGTCTACAAAAGCTCAAGCTTTCAAACATTGCCTATAAGGAATAGGAGGAGCAAATGAAAAATAGTGATTTGAAGTGCTCAAACATACACATCATTCATACAAGAATGCACACATTCATAAGAAAATATGATACAAAATGTAGTGATATACTGTGAAGAGGACAAAATTTACCATGATTAAGCACAATGACCTCTATAAACACTCTATTCTTGCCAGAATGGGAGCCTTGAAGCAATGCATTAGAATCCATTAAGCATAAAGGGATAAAGAAGTATGTTAGATGTGGTAATTGTAATTGAATTTGGTAGACATGTATACAAAATGTGGAGGCATGGGAAAATCACATGAGCTATTAAACAAATACCTCACAAAAATGTGTTTTCATGGAATGCAATTATCGCGACATATGCACAAAATGGATAAGTTGAAGATACTTTAGAAACTTTCAAGAAAGTGCAACTTTTAGTGCCAAACACTACTAGCAAGAGGTGCTAAAATGAGAAGCTTTGAAACAAGGGAGGAATGCCTCGAATAGATGTCATCTCGGGGAGCGACACCATACAACAATGGAGGAGAACGACTTAGGGTTTTAAAATCCTCATTGAATAGAGGAAACCCGCAACCACAAAGCAAGAAAGGTGAAAGCCTTAACATTCAAGTGTAGACCCAAAATGTTATCTTACACCCAAAAATGACCCTTGAAAGGTCGTGGCTATCAAGCTTAAAGGAAATGGAGGAGAAAAATACCCATCGAACATGGTATGTCACGACCGTGAGATAAATAGGATCTCATTTGCAGGAAATATCAAATCTCAGAATGTATCATAAAGGTAATACAAAGGTCAAAGATTGAAAGGTCTTACCTTTTTTCCTTACATAAAATACATTCTCCCAAAAGTGCAAAAGTTTCTAGCAAGTATAGGTTCCTGAAGGGAGGCATTCATGGCGGCCAAGGCACAAAAGAAATCAACAAGAGTTACAAGGGTCTTCTCTCAAAAAATGCATCAAATATATATCAAAGCCACAACTGACAAAGCCCAAAAATGCTTAAAGAATGGAGAAAAATCACAAGATATGTGACCAAAAATATTTACCTTGATTTCATAATCATTTCTCCATTAAAAATCTTTAGAAAATCAACTAGGACAGAGCAAGAAATGGTGTTGATCGAGCTCAAACCCTATCATCATGGCGACATCAGAGTCCTCTCTCTAGAAAGTGTGAAAAACAAAGTAAAGAATGAAAAAAATAATTCTAGGGTTCGAGCTTTTTACATGTTTTCCCTAATCCAATGGTATTATTTTTTCTTGTTTTCTAAAGACAAAATCATCACTTATTTTTCATCATTGCATGTTATTAATAGTGTGATCTTGAATTTCTTAAAGTCATTTGACCTAATCATATAGAGGAGCCAACGAAGACTTGAAGTCTTCTTAAACAAATAAAAAGTCAAGTGAGGTTTGAAGGATTAATTTCAAAGCCATAAAGAGGGTTTTGTGATTTTAATTAATCACATGTTTAAATGATTAAGGTTTATCTTATCATTTAAATTTTATTTGTTTGTATCACTTCCATAATTTTGAAAAGGAGAAACAATGTAATTAAATATTAAAGTGATTACTTTAATATTTAAATATGAAACTATAATTCAAATACCAAATTGATATTAAATATTAAAATAATCATGCTGATTACTTTAATATTTAATTAAGCAATTACCCTTTCTCCTTAAATCATGCAAAGTGACACACAAAAAGTGGATTGAATCGTGCATGGGCGAGTTGATGGAAACGAGGTAGTTCACTCATTTTTTGGCCCACATTTTTGGAGTTTTTCGTTCAATTCAGGCACCCCATGGGTCAAATATGAGTTGACCTCGAGTTTGAGCCTATGTTCACTCATTTTTGCATGAGTTTGAACCCTTCTTTTTAGGGATTTTTTCTTTTGCTCGTGGATTACTTTGGAGTTACCAATTTTTACACTTAGGGTTGACTTTCAATTTCATCTCCATGCCTTTGAGAGGCTTATTGTATAAAGTGAAATGACTTAGTCATTTTTCCTTTAGTTCTGGATTTCTCTTGCCTTTGCAATTTTTTGCAAAGAAGACTTCTTGTAACTCAGTTTATTTTTTCAGATTAATACATTCAATGGGTTATTACAGGTTAATGGACTTTGTCGAATTGAAAGATTTCCTTCAATTATTTGATTAAATCAGTGTTTCCCTTTCTAGTCTCTGGTGCCTTGTGTTTTGTAGTGATTTGATGCAAATTTAATGCGTTTTGCTAAGAAACCTTTAAATTTTTGTCTCACCTATTGATACAAGTGCACGATGGAAGTTTATTATAGGTCATTAATTATGCTTGTTAAGTTTGTCTTTCTTCTTAATTTGTGAGAACCCAATTTTTCCTTAGTAAGAAAAAGGTTGAACTGGGCCTTTTATTGAATTACTACTATGATTAAAGTGCCTAGATCAAGTTGTGTTAACAGATTCTAAGAATATCAGTTATGATTAAGTCTACACATTAGTTTCTTTTGGTACATCACCATAGTTCAAATTCCAAGTTTGCATTAGATTTAATCCTTTTCCATTTTCCAATCAATGTTTTAGTCCATAATCAGAAAATCACATAGGGAGTCAGCCTAGAATCTGGAGGTCTAGTTTCGTATAGGGTACCCACAACCTGGAATTAGTCCAATGTTACATGGGATTGCAAAGCTTTACAACCTTGCATGTGTGTGCAAATCCATGTGATAACAATTTTTGGCACACCTGATGGGACTCTGAAGCACACTTCAGAGAAAGAAGAATTCAAAGTTGTAGGTTGTTGTTCTGGTATATACAACAACGTTTTTTAATTTTCAGAGGTTATTTATACCTGGTGACTTTGAGAACATTTACTAGTTTCAACAAGACCCAATGCTGATACGTCTTAAACACAAGTTTTATTTCTAATTTCTAGCTAGTTATATGAGTAAAGATGTTAGGTTTTCATAGTCAACATGTATATCCACTTTCGTTTCATGAAATTAATTCCTATCCAAATCCTTATCAGCCATATCAGACCAATTATGTTGCTGGTTTTATCCCAAGCAACCATGCCACAACAAATAATCTACATGATTATTATGATTACCACCCACCCATCCTTGCTCAACCTACATACACTTAGATTTAGCACCAAGAGGTTGATGATATGAAGAATAGCGTGAATGACACCAATGACATACTACCAGACATCACAAAGTAGATAGAAGAGTTTAGGAGGAAACACAAGCTTGATACACAACAACACGAGTTAGATTATCAAGCCTACCTTCATGAGTAGGAGTTGGAGACTCAAAGGATATAGTTTGAAGAAAATCTCAAGTAGGAGTTAGCTACAAAAGAGGAGTAGATGAGGCTTTTTATCGCTCAAACACATAGGTATGAAGTCTAATCAGCCCCTTGTATTCCAAGTTTTAGGGGTAGTAATCCTGCCAATGTTAAGGATCGGCCTTTACAGGAGCCCATGAATGTACAAAATCTATTAAATTAGTCCACTAATCCCCAGCTTCAGTCATATAAAGAGCCTGAACCAAATCATCAAATTACTAAACAGTTATGGCAACCTTCTTAGACCAAGCATCTTGATTTCAAATTACCAAATCTAGTTCAAGAGGTTCCCATTCTAGGTTTCCGAGACCCTCTTCTATTGCAAAATCAAATGCATGCAACAAATCAAGCTATGAAGGTTCATGAGTAGTTATCTCAAGCACCTGTTCTTCTACAAGAGAGTTGACATGTGTATGCATGTCCTGATACCATTTCTTTGTTTAAAGGAGAACTAATTGTTATGCTTATACCAATGAACAAGATAGCAAGGTAGACATGAAATGGGAGGAAAATGAACACTATCAGTCAGGACAACAAGATGAGAAGATTGAAAAAGGTATTAAATGCAGTGATGCCATGTTTTTATTTGATGAACTCTCTTCTTTTATTGAGCTAGATGAGCAGGAAAAGGTCAAACAATCTAATGAGTTGTTGATAGAAGACAATCAATGTAATAATCAAGTCTTGCAGTAGCTGAAAGATGAAAATGAACATGAGGAAGGGATAGTTCATGAGGTAAAAAACACTCCTTTTTTATCAAAAGACCAAGAAAGATCTGATGAGGATTCATTTTGGAATAATCTTGAGTCCTATTTGACAACTTAGATGATAGAAAAGATCAGGTTGAACATATTTTTGAGAAGGAAATAGAGGTTGAATCTCAAGATTTACCTATTTTGTTTGATAAATTACCTGAATATGTAGATGAGAAATGCTTGATTGAACTAACATCAATACCCATCTTTGAGCAACAGGATGAAGGAAATCAGTTAAGCATGGTGCAGATTTAGGAAGAAACAAATGAGCACAACCATGATTCAAAAGGTCAAGAGGTTGATTCACAAGAAAAGGTTGCTCAAATAGAGCAAGAAAAGAATAAAATCATAAATGTTAGAGGTATGAGCTTTGAAAACCATCATGAAAATAAGTTAGAGCATACACTGTATAATGGAATTGTACATGAACAGGATTTATTCTTAACTATCATCGATGATTTTTTCTCTAACATTGTTGATGACTTATCATCTTTCAAAGCAAAGGATTGTGATTAATATAATCAAGTGATCAAAGAGGTTGTGGTTGGTAAAGGATAAACCAATAAAAAGAGTTATCAGTTTATCATCTCAAAAGGTTGCCTAATTAGGAATCTTTCCAAGATTGAGATTCCAAGCACACTTAATGAGGTTTCAGTGAAAGGACATCAGAGTGAATTTGTCAAAATTCTTTATGAAGCACTACAGTAGTTGATTGAATATCTTTTTGTGCTTCATCATATTTCAGCTATTCATAAGCATGTAAATCAACATTTATTGTTAAGGAAGGGCAGTTATTTCTCACAGTTAGTGAATGGTCATGTCTGATCACCACAATAGCTGAATAGTATAGGGTAGGATAGATGTTTTCCTTCAATAAGTTATCATTGAACGCTAGTTTCGTATAGTTTTGTTTTCAATAAGTGCAGATACTGTACGAGTTTCTGGCTTTGTCTTAAATAGAGTCAGATTAGTTCCTTTCAGTTTTGTTGGCTACTAAGTTACAAAAGTCAAGAATTTGAGAAGGACAAAAATGGACTCCATGCCCAATGGATATACAAGGCAACGGGTCTAATGGTGCTTAGCAGGCAAGCACTCAACAGAGGTTGCCAAATTGTTACCTATTATTAGCTACAACTCAAAACAGGTGTTAGAGCTTAATTGTAAATTCAAGTTAAAGATACACCAGGTACACAATTGTTTTCTATAAGTATCTATTATTGTGCAATGATTGATTACAAAGTGAATTTTAGTTATATTATGCAAGAAAATTTCAAAATAATATCATGAAATTGCATAGTTTGCCTTTATTCATAATGTAAAAAAACATGAGGTCCCACACAAGTTGTGCAATCAACTATATCTCATCAGATATAAGATAACAAATAAATGCAAGAAAGAGAAATGCATAAAATTAAAAATGGGATCTGCCATTTCCTGGTGAATGACGAATCTCGTTGTTGAAGACTCTATCAACATCGTTGAATCGTCTAGTTCAAAAAGAGAAATCTACAAGGGTAAAAAGAGGTGTTAGAGCTCAGGTTTCCACACAAATAATATGCATGTCTAATCACAAAAGTATTTTCTACCTTATATTTGATCAAGAAAAACAAAATGAGCATTGAAGATTCATGACATCCAAGGCAAATCATCAAGGAAGGTACTGCTTTTATCTAACATGTTTGTTGAATGTGCAGGTACAGGTATATATTTCATTTTCTGGTTCATCATTTTTGATATATCAGTATGTGGAGGAAAATAGGCTCCCACAAGGGTCAAGACCAACATAATGTAGAGTACATTGTTATGAAACTGATAGTAAACATGTATACATAAAAGCTCACAATAATGGAGCAGCAATTAAACACTTGAGAAATATCAATACGAGAGTATGACAACCATCAAAGATTAAAAGCATAACAATGATACATCCGTCTGAGTACAAAATAGAGAAGAAGTGCATCATTTTCACCAAGGAAATCATGGTTGCATACATATTTTTATGTTGTCACTATTTTCATCATGATTTATTTGTTGTCTCATCATGATTCTCCTACTATCTACTTTATATGAATTGCAATTATGAAGAGGACAACCAATACAATTAAATGATCTTCAAGTGAAATATGCTCATCAATTTATAAGGTCATACAAATAAGATTGTAAATGCAGAAAATAATGATCATAATATGAGCAATAAATGAAGTCTTAGGAGCAACAATAGTGCCATTTTTATGCATGAAAGGTAAACAGTGAATGATGCAGGGGTAAACAATGAATGCGATTTTATACAACACTATCTGTCAAAACAAAAGAATACTTGAGATCATGTGAATATTATTCAATGAACATCTTGCTAAGTTTTGAGTAAAAGTGGACAAACAATAGAGAGAAGTGAATCATCTTGCTTCTCAAGAGTTGTAAGTAATGTTATATCCATCCTTATATTGTTCAGAAACAAATAAATGTCTTTCACAAGAAGAATATGGGAATGGGGCTACGATGATCAAATGAAGGGAAATGCATTAGAGTGCAAGGCACAAAAGATGAAAGCACCCATATATCACTACGAATAGAAGGAGTGACAAATAGTGGATGATGCATTTACCTGGAGCAAGTTATCATGCTATTTTTAATCACAAACAAGTGCAAGAATGAGTAACCATAGTCCATCTTCAAAAAGTGTGCTTAAGGAAACATAATTTTGAGCTTTTGATAAGCATGCTTGAATGTAAGTGTTTAGTTTATGTTCAAAGTGAAAGCCATGGAATGCAGTTTTGAGGTCGCTTGTGTAGAATAGGGAAAAATATCAAAACATGCCCGAACTGTAATACAAAAAGGCCTTGACCATTGTGGGTCAACATGTATGTTTTTCAAATACAAAGGTAGTGTTTTCTGAAGGATAAATACAGAGGTTCACTTTCTATTTCCTTCACAAAGAAACCTAGCTGAGACTTCAGTAAAGGTGGAACACACATAATTATTTTACAAGAAGAAAGATACTCATAAAATGTGTCATAGTCGCGGCTAAGATTTTTAGAAGGCAGCTAAGATTTGTAGAAGGCCTCATAAATGAAAAGGTTAAACAAATGCAAGGGTTCATTTGCTTATTTTTAGAGTTTTCATTATTATTTACTTTGGGTCAAGCTCAAATCAATCTATTCATAATTAGGTAAGGAGAAATTTGAATTAAAGTCACGACCTTCAATGGAAACAACAAATAGAAATTTATTAATTTTTCCCATAGAGAGCCCAAAAATCAACTAAAGCTTCTTTCATTGGGAAATAAAGAAGAACACAATGCTCGAATAGAAAAATATTACCACATTTTTTTGCAAAAGATGCCTCCATTGATCAAACAAAGTCTCCAATGGCTGCTCAAAGAGTAAAAGGGACATCAACATAATCAAAATAATGCAATCAGAAAAACAACCATATTTGCAGCCTGGAGGGCCAATATACCACAAAAAATGGACGCCTACAGTCAAGACTGAGACAAGGTATCTTACCTTTGCATTTTTTTCTTGTGAAATGATTTCGAAGTTTCCTCCAAACAACAAGAAATGGTCCAAGTTGAGCTCAAAACCCCAATAGCATGGTGGCAAACAGGAGAGTGAAAGTTCAAAATGCAAAATGAAGAGAAAATTTAGAGCTCAAAGCATTTTGTGGTTAGGGTTTTCCCATATGCCTGATTCAACTTTGATTTTTATTATCACTTTGTTTTAAAAAAAAATCAAATACCTTCATGTCATTTATTTCCTTGCATGTATTTTCCAAATGCCTAAGCCGCTTCTTGCCTTAGCCTTTATTTTTATGATTTTGATAAAAATCATATAAGACTTAGTCTTATTTTTTATGATTTTTTTATTAAATAACCATGCGTCCTATTTGCATAATGCATATTTACTATTGTATTTGGGAAAGGACTCCAAGTAAAATCATGCAAAATTATAAAAGAGGTGGAGCTAGAGTGAGTTTTCTTTGACTTTTAGTCAAACTGGAGCTATTTTAAGTCATGTAGTTCATGAGTAATAGTTTGGAGGTGTGTAGGTCAAGTTAACTTCAGTTTTGAGGCCATTTTCCAAGGCTTTTTTCCTTTTCTCATGGATCAATTCGGGAGGAGATATTTTTGACTTGAGTTATACTATAGTATTTTTCTCATGCACTTTGATGCCCTAGATGGTATTTATTGAAAAAAGTTTATGTTTTTCCACAGTTCTTGCCTTTTATCCTCATGCATTTTTTCTAAGAGAAAGATTTGTAACTCACTTTTATAGATATTAATATACTTAGCAACTTTTACAGGTTATGGAATATTGTTATTTGCAGATATTTTTTCCTTCTATTTCATTAAAATCAAGTGTTATCTTTCTCATTCTCAGGGGTCTTGTATGTTTTAAATGACATGGATTCAAATTTAATGAGTTTTAATTTCAAAACCTTTAAATTTATGTGTCATTCATGGATGCATGTATACTTGAGCAATTTTAGTCATAGGACATAGGTTGTGCAATTGGTTTATATTTCCTTCAGGTTGTGAAAACACCATTTCGTTTGTTGAAGATAGATGATCGGGCTTTTTTATATGAAATACTTATGTGATTAGATTGCCTAGTTTGAGTTGTGAAAACAAATTTTATGATTAATAGTTGTGAATAAGTCTGATCTTCATTTACATTTAGGTGTTTTACCATTCATATTTAAGTCCAGTTTATGCATTGAATTTAATCCTTTTCCCTTTTCTAATCAAATTTTTAGTCCATAATAAAAAAATTACATAGGAATTCGGCCTAGAATCTGGAGGTCTAGCTCCGTATAGGGTACCCACAACCTGGAATTAGTCCAATGTTACACTGGATTGCAGAGCTTTACAACTTTGCATGCAGGCGCAAATGCCTGTGATAACAATTTTTGGCACACCCAGTGGGACTCTGAAGCAAATTTTAGAGAAATAAGAATTCAGAGTTGCAGGTTGATGTTCTAGTATATACAAAAACATTTTTTACCTTTCAGAGGTTATTTACACTTGGCAATTCTGAGCATATTTACTGGTTTCAACAAAACCCAATGCTGGTATGTTTCAAACAGAAGTTTTATTTATGATTTCCTTTTAATTATATGAGTAAAGATGTTGATTTTTTATACTCAACATGTATATACACTTTCGTTTCATGAAATTCTTGCCTATCCACATCCTTATGAACCATATCAGACTAGTTATGTTGTTGGTTTTATCCCAAACAACCATGCCACAATGAATAACCAACATGCTTATTATGCTTACCACCCATCCACCCCTGCTCAACCTACATATCAACCTACATATGCTCAGATTCAACTCCAAGAGGTTGATGATATGAAGAATATTGTGAATGACATGAAAGACATGATGTTAGACATCACAAAAGTAGATAGAAGAGTTCAGGAAGCAACATGAGCTTGATACACAACAACATGAGTTAGATTATCAAGCCTACCTTCATGAGTAGGAGTTGGAGAATCAAATGATATGGTTTGAAGAAAATCTCAAGAGGGAGTTAGCTACAAAAGAGAAGAAAATGAGGCTTTTTATCACTCAAACACATAGGTATGAAGTCTAATCAACCTCTTGTATTCCAATTTTTAGGGGTAGTAATCCTACCAATGTTAAGGATCAACCCATACAGGAGCCCATGAATGTACACAATTTGTTAAATTAGTCCATTAATCCCGAGTTTCAGTCATGTCAAGAGCCTGAACCAAATCATAAAATTATTGAATAGTTATGGCAACCTTCTTGGACCAACCATCTTGATTTCAAAATGCCAAATCTAGTTCAAGAGGCTCCCATTCCAGGTTTCAAAGATCCTCTTCGTTGAAAAATCAAATGCATGCAACAAATCAATCTATGAAGGTTCATGAGCAGTTATCTCAAGCACCTATTCTTCTACAAGAGAGCCAACATGCATATGCATGTCCTGATACCATTTCTTTATTCAAAGGAGAACTAATTGTTATGCTTATACCTAATGAACAAGATGGAAATGCAACTTTGTAGCAGGAGGAAAATGAACACGATCAATCAGGACAGCAAGATGAGAAGATTGAAAAAGGTATAAAATGCACTGGTGTCATGTTTTTATTCAATGAAATCCCTTCTTTTATTGAGCTGGATGAGTAGGAAAAGGTCAAAATATCTAATGAGTTGTTGATAGAAGATAATCAATGTAATAATCAATACTTGCAACAGTTGAAAGATGAAAATGAACATGAGGAAGGGACAAATCATGAGGTAAAAAGCCACTCCTTTTTTTTATCAAAACACCTTCAAAGATCTTATGAGGATTCATTTTGGAATAATCTTGAGTCCTTTTTGTCAAACTTAGATGGTAGACAAGATCAGGTTGAACATCTTTTTGAGAAGGAAATAGAGGATGAATCTCAAGATTTAGTTATTTTGTTTGATAAATTACTTGAATATGTAGATGAGCAATGCTTGATTGAACTAACATAAATACCCAAATTTGAGAAACAAGATGAAGGAGATCAGTTAAGCATGGTGTAGATTTAGGAAGAAACAAATCAGCACAACCATGATTTAGAAGGTCAAGATGTTGATTCACAAGAAAAGGTTGCTCAAATAGAGCAAGAAAAGAAACAAATCATAAATGTTAGGGGTATGAGCTTTGAAAACCATCATGAGAATAACTTAGAGCATACACTTTATAATGAAATTGTACATGAAGAGGATTTATTTTCAACTATCATTGAATATTTTTTCTCTAACATAGTTGATTTATCATCTTTCAAATCAAAGAATTGTGATCAACATAATCGAGTGATCAAAAGGGTTGTGGTTGATAAAGCAGAAACCAACAAAAAGAGTTGTCAATTTATCATCTCAAAAGGATGCCCAATTAGGCATCTTTCCAAGATTGATATTCCAAGCACATTTAATAAGGTTTCAGTGAAAGGACAACATAGTGAATTTGTTTACATTTTACATCAAGAATTGCAGCAGTTAAATAGATAGATGTGTCTTTGCCACTGATCATGGAAAACTTCTTGGACACATTGTTTCCAAGGATGGCTTGGTTATTGTTCTTGCAAGAGTAAAATATATCTTATTCATCCCACTTCCCAATCACAAGAAGGGATTACAGAGTTTGTTAGGCACAATTAACTTTGTGAGGAGTTTCATTCCTAATATTCTCTTTTTGGTAAAGCCTCATGCCTCTATGCTTAAGAAAAAATTGGTCTTCAAATGGATCAAAGATGGGAAAGATAGATTTGAGGCTGTAAAACAAGAAATATCTTAGGATCTTACCTTTTTCAATCCTAGTTATGATAAGGATTTCATTATTTACACCTTTGGAGGTGAAGAAACTATATCAACTATCCTAACCTTGTTAAATAAAGAAAATTTGGAGCAGCCCATTGCTTTCTTTAGTGAAGGGATTAAATATTATGAAGCCAAGTAAAAATATTCTAAAAAGAAAGCTCTTGTTGCTATTAGAGCATTAAAAAAGTTTAGAGACATGTTGTCTAATAACAAGATACAACTAATGGTTCCCCATGTTGACATTAAAGAGTTCCTATTGAGTGGAGATATCAATGAAAAAAGGGCTAGATGGATCACCGAGGTGATGGATTATGACGTTGACATCAAAATAACCAAGTTAGTGAGAGGTAAGGGATTGTGTGAGAAACTTGTCTCAACATTTGAGACTCCTGCAAAGGATACCTTGTACTAGAAAAACAAAAACCACTAAATGCAAACATACAAGGTAGTTGGGTTCATTATATGACTACCTTTTTGCAGGAAGGTAGGTATGCTCTAGGTTTGGATTGAACCGAGATAAGACATTTCAGATTGCAGTCCATTCCCTATGTCGTAGTGGATAACATTTACTCTTCAAAAAGGATTTCAATGGATTCCTATTAAGATGCATAGAGGTAGATCAAGTCAGTAGAATGCTAAATGAATTCCATGATTGCTCTTCAGGTGGCCATTTTTCTACAAGGACTACCACTGCAAAATATCTTCAAGGCTAGTTATTATTGTCCAACTTTATTCAATGATGCTCACAAATGGGTGACAAATTGCAAAAATTGTGCTTCCATTTTTGGAAAGAAAAGGTTGGCTACCCTCCTTCTTCACCTCATTCAAGTTGATCAACAATTTACATATTGGGGTTTGGATTTTATTGGCATGATAAATCCACCATCAAGTGCTGGTCATAAGTACACTCTAATAGCCACATATTACTTTATTGAGTGGACTAAGGAATTTTCCTTGAAGGATGCCATTGATGCTTTAGTTTTAGAATTCCTTGATGGAATTGTTACCAGATTTGGCACTCCTACCATAATTTCAGATAATACCAAGGCTTTTACTAGTTCTTAGATACTTGATTGGGAAATTAGGCATGGATTTTTCTTGAAGACCTCATCTAATTATTATCCTCATGCTAATGTCTTTGCCGAGTCTTCAAATAAAAACCTCATCAGGTTTATCAATAGGACCATTGTGGACAACCAAAGGGTCTAGCATAGTAGGTTAAGGACAACCCTTTGGGTTGCTAGAATTACTCCTAAAAGAGTTATTAGTAATTCTCCCTTCATGCTAGTTTATGGAAGGGAATAAAGGTTACCATTATCATTGGAGTTGCCTTCCCTTGAGTTGTCACACCAGCTAGAGTTAGAAGAGAATGATGCTATTGCACTAAGGTTAGCTGAGCTCCTGGAACTATAGGAGATAAGGAACAAATCTATGCAAATCATAGAAACACATCAGGCACAAGTCAAAAGAAGTTTTGACTAAAAATTAGTTCATAGAGTGTTCCAAGAGGGAGATCTAGTGCTGAAATGGGATGCAGAAAAAGCTAAAGCTAGAAGACATTCCAAGTTTTATGCCATTTGGAGTGGTCCATTTGTCATCACTAGCTGCAAAGAGGCAAATGCATTCCATCTTTCAAGAATGCATGGTGAGGTTCTACCTCTGGCTCCTCTAGGTTTTTTATTTTGTATACCTACATTGTTTGCATTCTACCATTGTAAAGGTTGCTTCAAGGCTTTATATCAATAAATTTCAACTATTATCGCTATAATCTCTTGCATGTTTGAGTAAAATCTATTTAACTTCATGTATGAGCGTGTGTTTTAGTTGTTTCATTGATATAAGATGCTATTTTGAAGGAGGAAAAAATAAACTCTAAATTCGTTGCATCACCTTCTTTTCATTTCATGTTTCCTTCTATCTCTTTTCTCTGTGATCTATTAGAATAGGATATCAATAGTATTTCCATGTGTTGGGTTAGACCAACACATTTACACTTAGTTTAGAAAAGGAATTCAACCTTCTCTGGAGACTTGGCCTCATCTTGCAAGGTCCCACACCTTGAGGTCATTTCCATTGTGTCATTAGAACATTGAACTCTTGTTCAGTAGGGTGAAGTTTTATGTGACAACAATTCTCACAATTTTTTATAATATAATTGAATAATTGTGGAAAATTAGATTATTGAAAACTTCATTAAAAATGACATCTAAATGGTAAAATTTAATTAGATATGAATTTATAGTACATACTAAAAAATTAAAATGTACATGAGTGCATAATCAAAATAATGTCTGCATATGTCTTAATCCATGTAACATTCTATATCTAGAGCTAGTCCATACTAAAATATATCTACAGACAATTGTCATGCTCCTTTTCTTTCATTACTAAAAATAACACAACCACCAAACATTTTTTATACAAGAGAATATTTTCTTGTTCACCTTAAAACCTAGTTAGGAAATCTACTTTACAAACACACTCTAGAGGATTGCTTTATGTTGAGTTCAATTGTGATTATTTCATGTTTACTTAAACCAAAAGTTCGGCTTCCTTTTTGTTGGTTTAGTCTATTGGGTATTTAAAACTAAGATCCTATGAAATTTACTTGTATTAGTATATCTTAAATTCAATTAGTTCAAGATCTCTTTACTCAAAAAACTTAATCATTTTATCATAACAATCTATAACTAGATCGACTAACCAAAATGATTACATGATCAATAAAAATAATTATACTTAACATATAACTATTCATTTGAATTAATATAATTTGATAATATTTATAATTGTTACCACCCACTGAAGAAATCTACAAAATTCAAACCCACTAGAACATTACACCATATTTTATACCAATTACTAAATCAAATGTTCCTTTCCATGTCTTAAGGGAAAAAAATAACAATAATAAAATTTCCCTATTAATTAACATTACCTAGACTTTTGTGAACTCACTAATTTCTATCTTTAAACTTACCTAGTATCTAAATATGTAACTAGTATCTGATTACCAAAATATTCTTTTAACTTTAGTATCAAATGTTACATTGCTATCTAATGTAAATCAAGAAAGGAGAATGATATCTAAACTAATAATATTGATTAGTATGTCTAGATTGGAAGAGGAAATCCACTGGTTTACTCATAAAAAGAAAACACTCATATTTTCTTAATATCAATTACATCCTCTATAAGGAAGAGTACCTTATTAAGAACCAAGCCTAAGGGTCTTAGTCAAAACCCCACTTTGATTTCAATGCTTTTAAATTGCATTAAAATAAGATTAAATGTTTATAATCTACCTCAACTTGTATTTTTTTTAATGTCTCTATGCTGATAACCTCTTTTCACAAAAAAAACTCAAAAATTAAAAAAAGAAAAATCTAATTCCTCAGTTTCTTTTAATTATCAAGACAATATATCCAAACAAAGTGCTATAAGATCATTTTTATCCTTGATTTCCTATCAATAATTACTTCAATATCTAACCAAGTGTGTTCTAATTGGTTCACATTAACATCATATTGTACATGATATTTCCATGAATTAAATAATTGAATTGTGACTTCTTAGTTACATTCTATCATATGACTTCATAAAAAAAATTCTCTTTATTAACCTAATTATCTCTTCACCTTAGTTTTTCTTAAAGTCAAAGAGCATAGAGCCCATATATAATATTATTTATATAAAATTCTGTATACATATCAAAATTTTAGAGGCTTTTTATAGCTACATTACTCCATTCTTTTATAATAGAAAAAATAGTGCTTGAGAGACCATATACTATTACGAACATTGCAACTTTTTCAAGTCCAAAACCCATATACTAGCCCAAATTTCAACAAAAAACTATATAATCTAGACTTCAAGAGACCCAATTACAATATACACCACTATCCCTATGCATCTATTAGAAACCCTAAACCCATAATTTAGCATTGACAAAATACAAACAAAACTTAGTTATTCTTCCATCTCCTCAATCTAGACGTCATTTTTATCTTGACACTCTTGAATATTACCTCCTTTTGACTAATTTGGAGGAGCAACATTCAATTTTGGCACAACAACAAAGCGACGATGGGGAAATTCACTGGAATTATCTTCCATAATTGTAGGAAGCAAAGAAGGTGGTGGCTCATCATTCTTATGGGAGAGTAACACTAACACAACATTAACCCTTGACCAAATTTTATCAAACACATCCTTACCAATGTTCCTTTCATATCTTTCCAAAACTACCTACAAGTGATAAGAGCACTACATTCCCAAAGTCATTTTTATGCCCCTTTAAACTGAAATGAATTAATTATTATGCAACAAAAAATATTTGAGGAAAATTTTCCCCACATACCCCTACCCCTTCCATAATTCGTAAGATTGTGTCGCTTTTAATAGAACATTATTATGGAGAAAATTATCTTTAACAACCTTATTCACTATTTCCTCAAGGGACTGAAAGGATTGAATCAAATCAAAGAGATTAGAAACAAACACTGATAGAAATTGAGATAGAAACATGATCCTCCTTGACTTTGGATACAATACCTCATCACCAATTAACCTCTTAATGCTTTAGTGAAATTGAGAACAATGTCCCTTAAAGACCAAAAGAAGTTGTTGATCTTCAATTGCTTCAGAAAATGGATATTCCCACTCATTTACTGTCATGGGCACACTGTAATTCCTTGGAAAATACTCCATCCTTGATCATTGGAAAGCTTGACAAGCATGAAAATCCTGGTGAACCTCACCTTCACTATCTTGAGCTTCTTGAAGCATGATACTATAAATTCTCAAGAGCACAAATGAATTTCGATTAAATGAACCTTAGACAATGATATTAATAATGTTGAACCGGTCATTGGAGCATGCAGATTACACAACTAGAAAATGCATGACACAATATTCATTCGACCACCTCCCTTTGGCACTTCAATAGCCAAATCACCAACCAATCACACGTGTCAAGGGTACCACACAAGTTTACATGCCATCATTAGATAGAGTTTCTCATACCTTTCAGCAAACATTAGAGTCCCTAAAAACAACTCTAAAAATTAATAACATAATATCCCTTTTGGTGATGATTTTAGAGATGCTCGCCAATGATCACAACCAAATCTCCATATGACACAAATATTTTTTTGTCACTGATCCTTCTCCCTTCTTTTAATAATCTTAGCATGAGAAAAACCGATTGCTTTAACTTGGGCACTTCATAATTACTATCCTGAGTAATTATTAGAATAAGTCCCTAACAAAGCCATATACAAAAATTGCTAACAATACTCTTTGTCAACTATCTCTGCTAAACATGGGAATGTGAAAATATTGTCCCTCTCCTTTAAAAATTCAAACTCTTTAGCCTCACATTCTAGATTTTATATGTGGCCTACTAAACAATTCCCTTCACATAAAGTATGTGAAAGAATTAATGACTCAAACTTTGGAAAAATTTGCCAATATTTTTGAAGAATATAATTTAGTTATCAATTATGAATCTATTGTTGCTTACATGCATTTATTATTAGCGATAAATCCCCCTCAATAAGAAGCCTTCAAACCCAAGACTTGAGTGCCAACCTTAGTCTATGAATCAAGGCATGTGCCTTAGTTAGATTATTTGTACTTGATGAAAGATGTAACACTTTAGCTACTAGTAGTTCTCCCTTAAAATTATGAGTACAAACCCCTGACCCTGATACCCCTAGGTTACCACGAGAAGCTCCGTCAAAGTTCATTTTATAAAAATGAGGTTGAGGAGGAGTCCATTTTATTTTTCTTCTATCCACTTTCTATTTCAAAGGATGAAACAAGCTACCTCTAAAAGGAAGAAATATGTGTTTCCATTCCTTCAAAATTCCATTATCCCAATTTGTAAAAATACAAGAAACACTTTTATGGATTTGAAAAAAATAATTCACCACCTCTAATATTGCAGTCTCAATTGATATTTTAATTTGATCAAATATTGTAATAGATGACCTAAAAATCCTCCTATTACGCTCCCACAGAATTTTCCAAATTGTAACTACCGAGACTATATTCCAAGTACAAGAAAACAATGATGTTTTGAAAAGAACAGGCCAACTAGTAAACAAATCTCACAATGTTTTTAGAAGTGTAAGATACAATTTAGTTTTTGTTTAATAAAATATCAACACTCCTAAGAATAAGAATACTGAAGAAATAAGTGACCTACAAAGTGTAGAGCATCACCACATAGAACACACTTGAATGGATCTTCTATTCCTAGTTTTCTTAGCATATCACTTGTTAATATCTTCTTCCTTAGGGATATCCATGAAAAACTACCCGCTTCCAAAAACACGATAGGATTCTAGTAGAAGGAATACACTCTTTGATTCTGATTTTTCTCCCTTGAGCTGATTAGAGCTTTATAGCCTTGCTTAACAGTATAGCCTCCATTCTTAGAAGGAGACCAAATAATTTTGTCCCATTTTTTTGACATAAAAAGCACCCTATTTTTCAATATATTTCACAACGTCACTTTCTCATCTGCTAGAAGAGGAATACTTGAAACATCTTTCCAAGTTGAACTACCTATGTTTACATCCACTGAGTGTACACAATCAATTAATTTAGTACCCCATAATGTTAAGAGGATCCTTTTTGCTCCTTAAAGCTCTTGATACGTGTTTAATGCAAGTTGAATGATCCATGAATCCTTCCAAAAAAGGATGTCTTCCCCACTATTGACTTCCTAAGAAATATAGGAGACAATGGCATGTCTACAAGCTAACATGAAATTCCAAATTTCTGGCCCATTAGGATGATTTGAAATTGTTAGAATTTTGAAAGGATATTTTTTATCCAAATATTTTGCATGAAGAATGTTGCACCACTTCAAAATTGACTTTGTGTATATTTTCCAAACCATATTTTCTCCCAAAGCCATATTCCTTTCTACAAGATTATGCAAACCAACCCCTCCTTTAATCTTTTCAGAACACATCTTATCCAAAGAGATCAGAGGAAACTTTTGTTGATCATTAATATTAACCCTCCATAAGAATCTCTTTATTAACTTCTCAATTTGAGTAATGACTACTTTTGGGGCTTTCAAAATAGCAAGGAAATAATTAGGAATGGAAGACAAAACAATTTTGATCAATAAGATTCTTCCTGGCTGTGAATGTCATCTTTCCTTCCAAGATAGAATCCTAGATTTGATCCTTTCTATGATTTTCCCCTAGTATGAGACTGTGTTTGCACCCATGAAGAAAGGAATACCTAAATATGTAAAAGGAATTTTTGTTGATTGGAATCCAAAGATATTCATTATTTTCCTTTTAAGAGGAGCCTTTGTATTGAAAATGTAAATCTTTGATCTGGTTGTATTCATCTTTTGACCCGAGGCAGATGTGTACTTATCAAGAATAGACTTTACCAAATAGGCTTTGTTAATTGAAGATTTACCAAATACTATTATGCCATCTACAAACAGTGAGTGGGCGAGTAATGACTACTTTTGGGGCTTTCAAAATAGCAAGGATATAATTATGAATGGAAGACAAAATAGTTTTGATCAATAAGATTCTTCGTGGCAGTGAATGCCATCTTTCTTTCCAAGATAGAATCCTAGATTTGATCCTTTCTATGATTTTCCCCTAATATGAGACTGTGTTTTCACCCATGAAGAAAGGAATACCTAAATATGTACAAGGAATTTTTGTTGATTGGAATCCCAAGATATTCATTATTTTCCTTTTAAGAGGAGCCTTTGTATTGAAAATGTAAATATTTGATTTGGTTGTATTTATCTTTTGACCCGAGGTAGATGTATACTTATCAAGAATAGACTTTACCTAATAGGCTTTGCTCACTGAATATTGACCAAATACTATTATGTCATATCCAAACAATGAGTGGTTGACAAAAATATTCATTTGAGGTATTGAAATACCATGCCAAAGCCCTTGTGAATGAACCTGATTTATAGTTCTACTAAGAGCTTCAACCATAATAATGAAAATAAATGGGGATAAGGGATCCCCCTGGTGAACTCCTTGAGTAGAACTAAAATACCCTACTGAAGAACCATTCATAATAACTAAGAATTTTGTACTAGATAAACATGAAAGAACCCATTTGCACCATTTCTTGTTAAAACCAAACTTCCTTAGGCCCAACATTCAAAACTCCCAATTCACCAAATCGTAATCTTTCATCATGTCAAGCTTAACAATGAAAGGGGGAAGACTATGTTCCATAATATAATGCAAAACTTCGTGAGTTAATATTGCACCCTTTGTTGTTTCCCTTCCTAGCAAAAAACCCCCTTGTTCAAGTGTTATGATCTGAGGGATAATAGGTTGCAATTTGAGATAGATTGCCTTTGTAAAAATTGTATAAATTGCATTGAAAATAAAAATTGGTCTAAATTTTGCAAATGTCTTTGGGTCTTTCACCTTTGGTATGATCACAAAATTTGTTGTGTTAAATGCTTAAGCATATGGCCAAATCTCCTTGATTCTTCGATTTCCATAAGTAAGTCAAAACTAATGAAGTCCCAACACTTCTAAAAAAATATTGTAGTAAACCCATCTATGCTTGGAGTTTTATCTGAAGAAAGTGAAAACATATGTTTTACCTTTGCTAAGGTGAATGGTTTCATCAAACCAATATTTTATTCCTTTGAAACTAATGTCATTACTACTGATAAGAGTTCTCGAGTCTGAATATCCTGATTTCCGAAAGTTTCTTCATAGCTAGAAGGAGCATACGACAAATTAGAAAAGAACTTAACTCCCTCCTATTGAATATCACTCTCCTTGGTAAGCAATTTTCTCGAGGAACTATTTGTGATTGGAAAAACTAAATTTAATGTCCTTTTTAATTTGAGTAGAAACATGAAAGAATTTTGTGTTCCTATCACCCTCTCTTCACCACAACCCTTGAGACTTTTGTCTCTAATAAACCTCCTCTCTAGCAACCAACTTTGCCCATTATGCCTACAATCTACTATGTTTCTCAAAAGTTGAAGGGTCAAGACCATGCAAAATGATATGCTCATTTATTTCAGTGAACTCTTTAGATGCTATCTCTTTCTGAACAAATATGTTTTTGGAAACATGAAGATTCCAATTCTTAATTTTTTGTTTGAGAAATGATAGCTTCTTATAAAATTGAAACATTTTTGAGCCCCTTACAAATGGAGCAGAAATCCACCACTGATTTAACAACTACGAGAAATATAGATCCTTGAACCACATATTTTCAAACTTAAAGGATGATTTTCTGCTTGGACATGCATTTGAGGTTGTTATAGACAAGGATATTACATAATGATCAAACCTCGAGAAAGGAATAATCTTTGATAGCAAAGTGTTACCCTATGCTAACCAATTTGGGGAAGACAAAAATTTGTCCAGGATCTCAACAATCTATCAGAAATATTTCCTATGATTTTTCCAAGTAAACATACCTTTCTTAGGTTTTATATCCATTAAAGCATTATCTCTAATGAATGAAGCAAAATCTTCCATCATTTTCAAAGGTAGGTATATTCCTCCCTTCTTCTCCTAAAGAGAGGTTATTGCATTAAAACCTCCTACCAATATTATCTTTTATGTTCCAATGTCATCCATAACTTGGGTGAGGGAATCCCATAGGTTCTTCTTGGCAATAGTTGAGGATAGATCATATATATTTATTAAACATAATTTCAAATCAAAATTTTCTACTTTCACAAACCGCCAATTTGTGTCATTCTTACATTCCTCCACTGATATTTTTTTAGGATTCCATTATGCAACCAAACCTCTAGACACCCTTAGTGTAGGGGAATAAATATCTTTCCACTTATACCATTTCTGAATTGTGGCCTCAAATATTTCCCCAACTAACTTAGTTTCTTGAAGTATTATCAAATCCTCTCCACAAGCATCCAATTGGTGCTTGATACGAGCTATTTTGTCAGGGGTGTTAATGCCCCTGACATTCCATGATATAATCCTCATTACATTTGAGGAGAGAAACATGCTCTCCTCAGATGTTTATTAGCAATTGTAGTGAAATTCCCATCAAGAATAGCTTGCAATCCTGCTTAAATTTCCTCTTTCAATTTATTCATACGAGACTTTCTTTCCCTCTTTCCTAGATATTTTTTCACCAAAGGTTGACTGGAAGATGATTGCACAATGGATAATGAATGGGAATAATCAAAAGCATTGACAAGATGAACTTCTAGATTTACAAAATGTACCTCTTCTTTTTTAATCTTCTTTCAAATTTCATCAATCATTTTGCTCCCCTCTAATATGCAGATATTTTCAGCCAATTCTTCAAGCCTACTTGCCTCAAATAGTTTGTAAATGTTAGGAGATCTAACACTTTTATTGACTAGATAATTTCATTCTTGTCATCAACATTAGCCAAATAGGATTGGATGTGATTACCTTCAACAACCTTCGTGCTATACATTAGTCCCTTAACCATAATACACACTTCACTCTTAGAGGAAAAAAAGATAGTTGAGGCATAAGTCTTCAATGACTAACACTGGAGTATCTTTTTAACCCATTGATGATTGTTCTTTAGCCATGCACAAGAAATACTAAAAGACAATGGGATATTATTCTTGACTTTCCCTTTATTTTCCACCATTTTTATATTTATGTCAAACTCCATATTGGAATTTAGGATATGAGCTACCTCCACTATGCTGTGTGAATCTAATGCTATTTTAACCTTTTCTAGTAATTTTTTATTCAGTACCTTATCAAGATCCACTACTTCTCCACCCCTCCTATTAGGAGATAATTATGCATTATCGTTTTGGAGTTCAACCCTATCATGATCTTTGTTTACACAGTCAACAACAGAGTGTCCCAAGACATGACAACTAGAACAAACATTATCTACATTCTCCACTACAATATTTTGAATGCACACACCATGTTTTGTAGTAATCTAAATTTGGCTTTGGAAGTCCTTTGTTGTATCAATCAAAACACATAATCTAACTGGCTTTAACAGATCTTTGAAAAAACTACTATCATTTTTTAGAAAGTTCCCTACATTATTTGTCATTATTTCTATTAGGTTTACTTCCCTCTATTAAATAGGTAATGCATGTAGTTGAATCCAAAAGGGAACAAACCTAATGACAAAATATTTTGGATCAAAATTGGGACACCAAGGTTTCATAAACAACCCAGATCCTTCATACACCCAATATTTAACTTTATAGAGTTTATCTCTATAAAATTTTCCATCAAAAAGAACTATGAAAAATCCCCCTTTCCTGATCTAATTAAAATACTTTCTTAACTCCTTCCCATTCTTCAAAACATAAATCCCTTAACATTTTTCTATCAAGCGTGAGTTCCCAAAACTTACAAATTAGGGATTTCTGACAAAGATCTTGCACCTAAGATTGGATAAGGTGCTCCAGAAAAGTAATCTTGACAATCCCCTTTGGAAGAACTTTGTGGTGCTCATTATCCACTTGTATCTTCTCAACATCCTTCTACTTCACAAAGTCCTCTTTTTGAATCTCCTTTTTACTACATTGAAGGCTCCTTCTTTTCTTTCGTTGCTCATTTTTATATTTCCTCTTCTTTTCGGATCTCTTTTTCTTCCCTTCCTACCTTTTTGGGTATTTTTCGCCTGCATCTTTGTTAAGATTCAAATGTGCCTTTTTATCTACATCACCCTTTATTTGTTGGATATCTCTACCCTTGATAGTGTCTTGATTTTCTTGACTATAGTCATTCTTCTTTTGCATGTATGTATGCAAGTTATTTTCATGAATTTTGTCCACATGCATAGTATTATTTTGACATCCAACCTTTCCCTATAAGATTTTAGTAATATGCACATCTTGTTTTTTCTTTTGCACATTTGGATTGAAGGGAATGCCTCACTAAGTTTGAATTTTTTCTTGAAAATAGTCTTGGATCTGCAGCCCTTGGGTATTTTTATACTGACTTTTCCTTGTATGGCTTTGCAGTTGAACATTCTCATTTTTCGCATATGTCAAAAACCTATTATTTTCCTTGAATTAGGTGTCGACCTGCATGGAACAAGACCAAGTTTGGTCTTAAAAATTTGTGCAAACCATGGCTTGCATGTTGCCAATGAGGATAATCATTAGATCTGCAATGTTGATAAGTCAGCCTGCCATAGCCTTGGGGGCCACAAAAAGAAGACTTATCACTATTTGAAAAATAGTCATTGGGCTGCCATGTCCACTCAAAGCTTGCAATGATGCTGATTTTTTAGCATAGGAAAAATTATGTGTTAAAATAATTTTTATTTTTCACCTTTTTTTATTGTTCAACTAGGATTTCCTTAATATATTTTTTTATTAGCGAAATAGAGTATAGTCAATCTTAGTTTCATATGCTCAATTATATTTGAACCAATAGATTATAAATATTCATACATGTTTCTAAGTATATATATATTGAAAAAGTAGGTTGAACATATTCAAGCTACCATGTAATACTTTATTAAATCAATACAACATAATTTCAACACATGTATTTGCAAGATGTGAAAATAATAAATCAGCACAATTCATAATGGATTACGTAATTTTTCAATCCTTAACCTACATTTTACATACATGAATTCTTGTTCTAATGCACAATCTGATTTTAGAAATTCACACATTCAAAAATTTCTTTCTCAATCAAAATATATTTCATCTTTAAATATATATATATATAAATTATATCTAAAATTTATTTGCTCTTAATAGTCAACAATTGGTATTAGAGTCAAGGAGAAGCTGCAGACAAATTGTGCAAAGATGGAAGAGGAAAATAAGTGGAGAATTTAAAAAATCTCTCGTCAGAATTTCGGGATATGGAAGCTATAATTATGAGATCTCTTAATCCAAAAGGATCTCTCAATTGTGTTAGAGGGGAAGTTGAAGAAGCCCAAAACAATGTCTAATGAGGATTGCGATATTTTAGACAAGAAGTTTGCAACAACTATTATCCTTTCCATGTCCGAAAATGTCTTGTTTAATGTTACAATGAAGAAGATTTATGAGAAGGCTTACACAACTAATAGGTTTTTATTGATGAATAAATTGTTTAATTTTGAAGATGAAGGAAGGAAGTAGTGTTTCTAATTATTTGAATGAATTCAATACCATAATTAGCCAACTAATTTATGTTGATATTAGTTTTGAAGTCAAAGCCATGTTTCTTTTGTGCTATCTTCCTAATAGTTGGATAACAAGGAAGGCCTATTAAAATTTGATGATTTTGTTGCAACTCTTCCCAATGAAGATATCAAAAGAAAACATCAAGGTACTATTATGCCTTGCATAACCACCCCATTTCTTTTTGATTAAAATGGGTCCCCCTTTGCTATTTTTGTCCTTGGTTTTCTCATTCGGGCTTTGGGAGTTGTCTTTTTCTCCCAAGTCTTGGTTTTCATTTGTTTGTTGGGTTTAGGTTTCAGACTGTCACTAGCACTTGAAACCTATAAAGGTGCCAAGTCCAGTTTTCATCCCGATCCTGCTTCCATCATTTTTCCTTTCTTTTTTCGTTCTATCGGGTTCAAATATCAGATCGAAACTGACACTTGGACCATTCACTAGGTTCAAGTGTTGGTTTCTTCCCAATTATGCTTCTTGTTTTTTGTCTTTCTTGTTTTGTTCAAAGTCCAATTTCAGATTGAAAATTCCACCTTGCATTTTCTAAAAATGTTTGTGCCCATTTTCAACCTGATCCTACTCACCAATTTTTTCCTTGTGTTCGTTTTGGTTTGTTGGAGTTAGGTTTCAAAATGAAATCGGAACCAAGAACCTTCATAGAGTCTTGTTCCTATTTTCATTCGATCCCAATTTATGACTTTGTGATTGCTTGTGTGTTTCAAAATCGGGTATCGTATCGGAGCCAAAACCAGGAACCTTCTTGGGGTTTTTGTTCCTGGTTCCATCCTAATCTCGATTCTTGTGTCCTTCTACTTATTTTGCTTGTCAGGTTTAGGTTTCAGAACCTTCTTGGAACTTTAAATTTGTTGGGGGTTTTGGTTCCTTTTTCCATCCCAATCTCAACTTTTAACTGTTTATTGCATTCATAGTTACAAATTTATGATCTCTACTCTTATCCCAAGGCCCGAAATACTGTACATTTATGACAAATATCTCCCACGCACGCACCATTTTATAATCCTACCACTCCTCAATTTTTACTCATTTTTACTTAGTCTTTTGATGAAGGAGCTAGAACCAAGTGAGGGGTGCAAGATGAAGGTTGGGTGTGGTGATTTTTTGTTGGATTTTAATGCCAGAAGGCTATTGAATTTTTATGATGTGTTTCTCAAGGTAGCTTTGTGTCTTTTTCTTCCCTTTCTTTCCCATGTGTTCCATGCTTGTTCTTTTATTATTTTGCATTTCTATTTCTTTTTTGTTTTTGGTGGGCTTTTTGTGCTTGTTTCTTGTTTTCTCGAACCCTCTAGTTTATTTGCTTCTCTTTCATTTTGGGTTTTCTTTGGTTTTTTTTTCTCTTGTCTTTGTCTTCACATTTTTAGCATAGATTTCTTGTTCTTGACATGCCCTAGTTTAGATAGGGTTTTCGTACCACAAAGGTCGAGTTTGTTTTAACTTTGATAAACTTTAAATTTCAACCATTACAATCCATGATTCAAAACTCTACCTTGTCCTAATTTTGATTTTTGAGTGTAATCGAAATACGTTTTAAGTTTGAATTGGTCTTTGGGAGGGTTTTGGAACTATCCCGATCCCAAAGGTGTGTTTGAACATATTATTAAATCTATATAAAAGAATTTTTGTTTGATGTTGTTTCAATTCTGATTCTCGTATTCCTATCAAAATCAGGTTTTGGAACTGAAATTCAGCCCATTGTCACCACCTAGGTCCAAGTCCAAATGATGTCCCAATTCTAATTCCTAATCTATCATCAAAACTGGAGTTCAAATCACAGTCTTGTTGAGTTCAAAGTTATTTTCAATTACCAATTCATGCCCCAATTTTGATCCCCACATTGTGGTCGAGATCAAACTTTAGAAAAAAAATCCTTGACATAATATTAGGTTTTGTTGCTTAGTGTCATACCAATCTCAACTTTCGACCTCTAGCCAAGATCAAAACTCAGAGTTGATGCATACCCATCCATGTCTCAAACGGTTCAGGTTCAAATTACATCCCAATTTTGATTCTGATAAATCTTCAGGATCAAACTTCAAAAGTGAACCCAACTCCTGGCCCTATGTTGAGTCTTTGATCTAATCCTTATCCTGATTATGACTTCTGACCCTATTGTTAGGATTGTGACTCAGGATGAAACTCAAAGTATTTCCATTTGCTAACTCCCAATGTTGAACACAACCCGATACCAATTCCTGAAAGCATTGACATATCATCTAGAAAATAATTTCTTTTAGATCATAAGATTTTAATGTAAGATGTATGTGGTGTGTAACCTTGTCTATTGCTCTTATTACCTAATGAATTTCATCATTTGTAGATTTAATTAAATTTCTTCATCTGAGAATGATATTGGCACTGAAGAGGTGCAAGGAGGGCAAGAAGAACAAGGAGGACAAAGGGGACATAAACCTAAGAGGCTTAAACCAAAATATTTTCCTTACACTATAAAGTAAAAATACCAAGGAAATATGGTCCCCTCCAAGTTTGGATCAGAAGTAATGGAGATAACTAGCACATTAGTTGGTCATATTGACTTGGAGTAGTTTGTCAAAGAAAATTTTACAGAGGATGCTAGTCCAAGAGAAAAGAAAACTTTTAACTCAAGGTTGGAACACATAGCCTCATTTCCCATTGATATACAGTGTCCTGAATTTATACTAGTAGCTACAAATGCCTATAATATAGCTCAAAGAAAATGCACTGATTCTTGGGGGAATGATACCGTTGATTTATCGACAAGGATGATGAGATTACTATTTGATTTTCCTCCTTATCCCAGCCTCAAAATCATAACCGAGGCCCAAGCACTAACACAATATCAAAACGATGTAGATGGCAACAAGGTATACATCAATAAGAGATGGTTAAAACTTGAGAACTCCATAAAGAAACTACCCCCAAAGCCTAAGAGGTCTGATTTCTTAGCCGAGGTTAGTGAGATTATTATACTATTATCTAGGGAATTTGGGAATAGGGACTCACATTCCTTCGAGGACTGGATGTTCCCATTCCTTCAGATCATTTTTGATGGAAAATAATACTTGGACTAGGGATAGCTGGTGTAAAATGCAATCCATGATCAAATCACTAAAGTGAAGGATGCCAAAACATTTTATATTAGCTCCTATGTCATATATTATGCTACTAGGATGGGGAATTTCCTAGGATTTACTACAATAGGTGTGCTAGGACATGTAGATGGACAAAATATGATATGGTAGTATTATGATCAGCTAGAACTCAAGAAGGAAGAAAGAAATTTCAAGAGAGTAAATGATTCTTTCTTGTATGTGGTGATCAACAGGTTAAGTGGAGATGTAGGTTTTAGATTATATAAAGAAGCAATGGATTCTTTTGAGGAATGGGTAAGTTGGTTCATTCAGTACCATAGAACCATGTATATTAGATTATTTGGTTTTGACAAAGCCCCTTTCAAATTTCCAAGGTGTTGTAGTGACAAGATGATATTAATGGAATTTTCTGGGAAGGTAGCTGAGGTAAATACCAATTTCTCAAAAAAACATAAAATAGGTATCCATTCTTTTCCTACGCAGCTAGGGTTTTATTCATGCCAATCATCAATAGTAGCTAAGGCAACAAAAAAAGAATTCTAGGCCTACAAATTAAAGTTTTATGAAGAAAGGAATAACTATGACCCTAAAGGGAAAATGAATTAGATATATGCTTCAGTGTTTCCTTTTCATGAAGACCACCTTGAAGATTTTTGGGTCAACATGCAAGAGAAATTTAATGTCAGAAAAAGAGGATATGGAATGTTGAATGTTCCTCAAATGAGGGATTTTGGTATCAAGGAAGATATACTAGAAGGGACTTTGAATGATGGGATGATTCTTGAGCCCCGGTATGAAATGGATAAAGTGGCTACAAAGGATTTTGATCCAATCAATTGGATAGAGAAAGAGGAAACAAACATTGATAAAATTTCATAGGTAGTTGTAGAGAGGAGTCTAAAATGGATTAGTCTTTGTCTAAAATAGCTAAGGGTTAAGGCCTCGAGGAAGAAGAATGATTCTAGTAGTGAACCTACTTCTTCAAATGAAAGAAGGAAATACAAGAGGTTGAAGAAAGCTATTGAATAGACAAAGG
Organism: Sequoiadendron giganteum; assembly: GCA_007115665.2. Classification (NCBI taxonomy): domain Eukaryota; kingdom Viridiplantae; phylum Streptophyta; class Pinopsida; order Cupressales; family Cupressaceae; genus Sequoiadendron; species Sequoiadendron giganteum. Next base: position 158,500,860 of record CM021104.1, on the reverse strand, counting down.
AACCTACCCCAACAATAAGAGAATTCACAATAAAGAAAGTTATTGAAGCCTTAGCATAGGCTAAATTCACTTATTTTGTTGCTGCAAGGGTTGTTGTAGGTTTTGGTGTTAAAACCCTGGCTATGATATACCATGGAGAGGAAACTACCCAAGAATGTATTTGTGTTGTTCCTATGAAAACTGAGGATATCCCTCCCACTGTGCCTTCAATTGTAGAAGCTTCCTCAGTGATTGATGTAATGGAATCACCTATACCTTATGATTCTCAGTAGACTCCCCTTTAGGAAGACTTGCACAAGAAAAATGGAGAAGAAGAAGGATATTTTGAAGAAGAGCTTGAGGCAAGGGACGCTAAATTAGAGGAGGGGAACCTTTGGAATGAGGCAGAAATGAGTCATATTTTAACCAAGGAAGAACAAAAGGACATACTGGAGAGTGCTCAAAAGCAAGCCTCTGAGGAACTTGCTCATGAGGAAGAGGAGGCTGTAGAAGCACAAAAGAAAGTTGAACTAGACAAATTAGCAAAGGAGGAAGCTCATGCAATGGAACTAGAACAACAAAGGCAAAAATATAAAGAATAGGATATATAGAGAGAGTTAGACATGAATAAGAGAGAAGAAATTAAAGCACAAAATGAGAAAACAAAGAAAGATAGATTGTTGAAAGAAAAAGAAGAGAAGAAAAGGAATTATTTCAAGAAAATAGTGGTAAAAATATTCTCTACACCTCCCTCATCAACACCTCTAAGCACCCAATAGGTAACACCTCAGCCTGTAGCTCCTACATGGTTGAAGTTGAACCTAGAAAAGAGACAACAAGTTCAAGTCCAGCCAGTAACTTGGGATGATATGGTAAAGGAGGTAGAAAAAGTGAAGCCCAAGAAGAAACCCTGATCCATTCATTCCTCAAGGCTCACTGATGATGGGGACTTGGTGATAGAAATTAAAAATTTAGTAGCTTATAAAGAGGACAGGGAGTTGCAAGCTTCAAATTATCAAGTGAGTATTGTCAATCTAGGAAAGCAGACAAGGAATCAATAGATGAATTCCATTGACATTGTGGCTACCACTACCAAATATAGAATGATTAAAGATAAGCAAGCCAAGGATGAGCTTAATGCTCAAGTAGGAAAGATGAGATTTGTTTTGAAGGAACTCACTACTAATTTCAAACCATCAACATTAACAAAAATACCTATATTAATGAGTCACAAGGAAGTTGATGAGCTGAGGGAGATGAAATAAAAGGCTCAAGTGATGGGCAAATGGGTTGATCTTCTTAAGGAGATAGAGGAAGTTTTCACTGCTAGTTCTAAGAGCTTTACCGAGGTAAGTGAGTTGATCAAATCTCTATAGAATATAATCGATAGATAGGAGTGGAAGAAGATAAGTATGCTAAGTATATGTGAAAGCTAGGGATTTTGAAGAAGGTACCCAAGGCATATGTAATTGAGTACGCCATCTTAGAGGACCAAGACTTTAGCTATATTGATAAATGTATGAACATAATAATCTTCAAAATAGAGGTTCTCATGGAGCATAGAAGGATATTGCAACACACTCAACAAGATTTATCTGATGAGAGAAAGGTGATTAAGGGGATTGTTGCTGAAATAATTGACAAGGAGGTTTCATCGCATCATGATTTTATTTCCTTATAGGAGATGAAAGATCAATGGAATAAAAGGTTGGAAAAGATGATAAAGGAAGGAGATGATGATGAAGGCCCTCTTCTAGACAAGCTGATGGAAATCATATTTTATGTACGAGATGTTGCCAGGAATGTTAGCCAACTACAAGATATATATTGCCACCACCAAGGAGTTTGAAAGGGCTATGTTTAGGGTGGAATGGGTAGATGCACCTGAAGATGAGACTTTATAGAAATTTTTTAGTAACACAAAAGAATACTTCAAGCAAGTCAGCGTAACCAAAATAGATAAAGCAACTAAGTGAAAGAGAGAATATTTTGTTTTTGAAAGGGAATCTGGTCAACAAAGGTTAAATCTCAAATCAATTTTTGATGAATACTTATCTCCAAATTTTTTTTGGCAGGCTAGGAATCGGGTGTAGTGATTAGCAGAAATGGACAACAACTCCTAGCCAATTGGAATGAGGTGAATTCCTTCAATTTCAACAATTTCAATAAAAAAAGAGGACTAAGACTCAACTACTAGAGGTGCCCCCTATAATTTTGGATCTGGCCCCCAATTGGTGGATCATGATTTTTGAAAGGAGAAATTAGTGTTTAATTCTTTCTATGAAATTCAAATTTCTCCTCATTGTAAAGGTCGGTAAATTGAAGTCAGATTTGCTGCCTAAGATTATAGATTTTTGTTTATAGCTTTTATACAAAAGTTCAACATTTTCTATAGTTTTAATGCAAATATTTAATTTCTAAAATTTTGTTAGTCAATAAAAAATGGTTTTTCGTATGCTAGTGAATCTTATTGTGCATAAATGTTTCTTAAAATTAGTGAAAAATAATAAGAAGCCAAATTCAAAACTATCTATTGTGTTATCTATGGAATATATTTAATTGCTTTTTATCGATCTATTGATTTTGTGATGAGTTGGGATGTTTTTTATTGAAAATTAATTCTAATTTTTTTTTGATGATGAATGGTTATGTATATTAAATCTTCATTGTGGATGAATGTGATTGCATGAAATTTTCATGAATTATTTAATTTTATAGTTTTCAACCAATTAGGAAATACTCATTACAGAAATTGCATGTTTGAATTTAAGGAAATATATGTTCATATTTTTCTATCCTAAAGCCTTGATCGATCTTTTTTCTATTTATTTACAACCCCCTATTAGATTACTTCATACTATCTAGTTTCTACCTTTTTACCAGAAAATTCCCCTTGAATATTATAGTTGCATGAATTCCTAAATGATGACAACACAGTTGAGAACCAACTACTGAGACCTTGGAAGATAGGTGGTTTAATAATAGCTATCTTTTCTAGGAGAAATAGAGTAGAAATATTATGTTTAATGTTGTTGTGGTATTTAGACCATCAACAAGTACCTCACTTGAAGAGACATTGATTTTCGGTAATAAGGGGAGATCAAAAGAAAGAGCAAAGCATAATCATAGAGGAAAATCAAATTCCAACAAGAGATCTAATTCAAGATACAAAAATAGTGGTTGTTGGTATTGTGGAAAGAAAGAGGCCACATTAAAAATAATTGTTGGACATTTAAGAAGGCTTAAAATCAGCCAAAGGAAAATGAAGTAAATATTACATATGAAGAGGATGTAGGTGCTCTTATTTTTTCCATTGGTGAAGCTACAAAAAGTGTGTAGGTATTGGATTCCAAAGCTTCTTCCCATGCTACATCATGGCAAGAATTATTCAAAATCTAGCAAGAGGGAAACTTTGGTAAGGTTTATCTTGGTGATTATGAACCTTATAACATTTTCAACAAAGAGGATGTCTTATTAAAACCAAAAAATGGAAATAGTTAGCTGATATAGGATATTAAATTTTTTTCACAACTCAAAAATAACTTGATTTCTATAAGATAGCTACATTCTTAAGGTTGTAGCATCACTTTTCATTCAAGCATATGGAAGATGCCAAAGGGAGCCTTGGTGATTGCTAGAGGAAAATAATTAGGAACTTTGTATGTGCTAGATAGTCACATTAAAGTGGGACTTGTGATGCCAATTATGGATAATGGCTTAAAGATTTGGCATAAGAGGCTCAATCATATGAGCAAAAAGGGCCTTCAGATTTTACATAAAAGAGATCAAATTCTAGGTTTAAATCAGTTGAATTGGAGTTGTATGATCATTTTATATACAAAAACCAATGGAGAATGAAATTCTCTACAAAGGAACATGACATGAAGACAAGAACATTGGAGCTCATGCATTCAAATGTCTTTGGACCCATGGAGGTAAAATCTATTGGTGGGTATAATTACTTTGTTATTTTCCTAGATGACTACACTAAAAGGGTTTGGATTTATATGCTAAAGAGGAAATCTAAAGTATTTAGCACATGTTCAAGAATTTTAAAGAACTAGTTGAAAATAATACTAGTTATAAAATTAAGTCCTTAAAATATGATAATGGTGGAGAGTTTTTTTCCTTGGAGTTCTATAAATTTTGTGCTATAATTTTATTTAATAGATCAAAATTGTTCCTTTCACCCCTCAAGAAAATGGTGTAGTTGAGAGTTTGAATAGAATAATGTTGGAGAGAGTTCGCAACATGCTCTCTAATATAATTTTGGATAAAGAGTTTAAGGAAACTATAGTTAATGCAATGGTGTACCTAATTATTCGAGGTCAATCTTCTTAGTTGGATTTTGAGATTTCGAAGGAGAAGTGGCTGGGAAGGAGAATTTCATGTGATCACTTGCAAGTGTTCAGTTGTGAGGCCTTTTTTCATGTTGGCATTAGTTGTCATTGATGTCAACACTTAGGAAGATTTTTGCACATATGTTTGTGAGATTGTTGTATGTTTGGTAAAAAGGTGAAAAATAGGGGTGTCCCTATGGTTTCCCAAAATGGAAAATTAGATACAAAGAGGGAAAAAGGGTCCTATTCTTCCTCAATTCATTAGGAAATGAGATCCAAATAATGAAATTATTGTTAACCAAAAGGTGATTCAATTCAAAGTGTGAATCTGCAAATTTCCCTTTTATGCAAGGATGGGGGTCAGGTAAAAAACACTTTGGGGAGAAATATTAAAAATAGCAAATCAACTCCAAAATGCCCTCTAGAAAGTGGATTTGATAGATTTGACATAAAATTGAAGGAACCAACAGAGTTTCTGGAGAATCTAAGAGTAATAAATGTTGTGTACCTTTCAAAAGTTGTTATTTCTATAAGTAGAACAATGACTCATTCGACCTAGGGAAAATTGGTCCTAGAAGACTTTTTTGGAAAACTATGAATCTAAAAATTTGTTGTTTGTTGGTGGATAGGGGTTTGCCTTAGTCAAACCCCAATTTTTGTAATTAAACCTTGATGAAGAACATAGATCTGAAACATGAAATGTGTTTTCAATCCTAATCTTAAGTGTTTCTAAGATTAAGACTAATAATGCAAAGAAACCCTACTCAAGTGTGTTAGAATAGGATCCCTAAATGAACATGCATAATGATGAAGACCTACTTTAGGAGATCTCTAATCACCTTAATAAGTCATAAATATGATTATACTTTCCTTGGGCTAAAATTAGAATGACAATAAAAGATGGAATCACTTATAAAACACATCATTAGGCTTGGTTGAATGTCTTGTGCATCTCCCAAAACCTAGAATCCATCATGATCCACTATAGGAAACTATTATCAATGCTTTGGAAATACTTGATCTTGATAACAAAAGGAGCTTGAACACCTACAAAAATAGCTCAAATTCTACTACAAGACTTCACTTTTGAATGGTTCTCCTTGCTCTTGAAAATTAATGCTTGATCTCATGTGACTTCCTCTTGTCTAACTTTCTCTCTAGTGTAAAATGAATGTGAAACTTAACTTCCTATCTATTTTCCAATTATCAAATCCTGAAATCAAACATGTGAAATTTTAATTTGAGAGATTGAATACTACCAAAAACATATCAAAAGTTTATTTCAAGGCACTTAATGAGGACCCATTCACCCATGGGTGAATGGGTCCTGACCTAAAACTTTAGGACTCCTTAAATGTCGGGACATTAATTTGATCCTTAGAATTTATTCAATGTGGGTTGTGGTGTCAAGAATTAAATAAATTTAAGTAAAGCAGTACTTGGGATGCATGATAAAGGGGTATTAGGGGCCTATTAATGGGATTTTAAAATGAATTAATGAAAAGGTCACAAAAATAGGTCCAAATAAGTGTGATTATACTTTCTCCTAGAAAGGGGTGCAATTTTCTACACTACATTTATCCCCCACTTTAGTGGACCTATGACACTATGTGCATATGCAAGCTATAGGAATTCTAACATACTTTATAAAAATAATACTCATATGGATTCATTAGGGAGAATGAATCCCCCACTATAGTTATCTACAAAACCACAATGTTAGGAACAACATCTTACAACACAGATTCATTAGTCATTCAAAAATCCTCGTATCTATAGAGAATCGAATTTGAGGGTAGGTGTAGACCCCCCAATTCCGGTTGCTTTATGGAGGTGGAATCAAGGTAGCCATGAAACCACATCAAATTACATAATCCTTATCAGTATTTCCAAGTACCATACCACATAGTGAGACATTTGATGAAATCGGGAGTAGAATTATGAATCCAGTGCAACAAAAAACATCAAAAATGGAGTTCTCTACCCCCCAATATGCTGATTTGAATGAAATATTTCTTAAGTAAAATATACATATATTTAATTAAACTAGGTATATATGAATGAAAATGACATTTTTATCTCATTTTGACATTTACCTTTTTGTAGTTTACCTTGTTGCAGAGTGATCTAGGATGCCAAGCCGACAAACCTACAAGCCTCCTAGACTTGATGTGATATGCAATGAGGTGGCATGACACACGATCTGACCTACAGTGAGTGGATTCTACACTACTTTTTTTTTCATAAATTTTTAGTACATTTTCATGTATTTTTAGTATGATTAGGACCTTGGAAATGATAGTCACAAAGCATCCATATTTGTTGCAAAGTGTCCCACTTTGGCACAAAGTGTGCAAAATTGTCTAAAGTGTCCAATACCCCCTCATCCAAAAATGGCATAAGTGTCCAAATTGGTCGTAAAGTGTCCTAGAACAACTTTAGTGTAATTTGTTTATTTAATTAATATATTTAGGATTTACTTAGTTTATTTCATTATTTAGATCCCTCCTCGAGCTCAACAGTATCTTGAAGGGAAATATTTTTATTTCCTTTGAGACCTTCTCACATGGCTATGAAAGGAGGAGATTAGTATCCTAAATGATACATGATTATTTTGGGTTTACGCTATGCCATCGATGTGCCCATGATGCCATGATGCTAGCTTTAGTAGAGAGGTGGGATGTAGACACCTACACCTTTCATATACCTACAAGAAAAAAGATAGTTACATTAGAGGACATACACTACATTCTATGGTTACCCATTTGGGGCAAGGTTGTACACTTGGAAGATGAGTGCACACATGAGGAGATGTGAGATGATATATTGTATTGTCTAGGGTGCCCCATCTGAGAGTCAATCATCAGACCCCGTGTTGAGCTGAGATGGATTTTATGTGCATGGACAACACTAACTTGGCATATTATGATTGTTACCACAATACTCACACTAGTTCTAGATAGACAAGGGGGCCACCTAGATGGAGGGTTACTTCATATTATTCAAAACATGGAGTAGCATCAAACCATTTATGCTTGGGGTTGTAGTATGTTGGCTTATCTGTATTATGATCTTAGGAAATTTGTCTTCTAGGAGCTTGATAGTATACTACACTTTACACTCTTAAAGGTGTGGTGTTTTGAGAATATCATGTGCACTAGATCCATAGGTTGTCCTACCATAGTGGCCATGAGCTATTCACAGACCATAGTTATTTACTGGGGTAGGTATGGCAGGAGGGAGACTTACTTCACTGATGCATTAGATTTGATTGATTGCAAGAGGGTGATATCTCATGGAGACTGTATCACAAGATACCACAATGGGCAGATGAGAGACATGAGCTTGTTAGGATTTAGTAGGATTAGTTGGACTAGTGGAGGGCCTATGGTCATCCATGAGTAGGTCATGATCACATTATATTGTATCTCAATGGATGCAACAACCAAGCCTCAAGGGGTCTAGTAGTCATAGACCCCACTAGCATTGTATTTATGATTCTATGTACTTGAACTCTGATATATATATGATAAATTTTGTTTTTTTCTTATGATCTTATGTTTAATTAGATGTCAATGCAATTTATCAAATATCTATAGAATATCTAATAAATGTCTCCATGATCTAATTTAAAATTAATTTTACATTAGATGCTACTTTATGATTGAGTATTCTATGTTAAATTAAATGCACTCTATGGTTTAATTTCAAAATATTAAATGCATATAAAGGGTATAATATAATACAACACACAAGATGAATTTGAATAGTATGCTAACTATATTAATAATTTAAACTAAGTTGAATAATCACCTTAGACTCTAAGAAACACCAAGATCGTTTATCAAAGAATGAAGCAATGTGAGATAAAAATAGAACACTATCTACTTAATCTAACAACACTACTTTAATAGTATACTATTCAAAGAAAATGTTAAGTGTAGTACAAACACAAATGAATGACATTGATGGGTTATTTTAGAGGTGTACCATCCATTTATTTTAATGTATAGGAACCCAACCCATAATTTTCTTCAATTACACAAGGTCCTAACTAATTAGGGCTAAATTTTATTTTGTCATTCGAGGTGACGTTTACATTATGTTGATTCTCATACAACACCAAGCCACCTTTATTAAATGCATGATGGATGACATGATTATTATAACTACATTGCATTATTTTGGAATAAGCTTGAAGATTCTCAAGAGCATTGATATATTGTTCATCAAGAATTTCAAGCTGATGCAATCATTGTTATTTTTAGGTATTGTCATTGATAAGCCCTTTAAGAGTGATTCACAATGAGGGAATTATTGCTTTGGCACCATAAACAAGGTTGTATGTAGTATTTCATGTAGATGTTTTGATACTTGTACAATAAGCCCACAATGCATAGGTTAACTAAGTATACCAATCTTCATTATGCTTACTTTTTTTTCCTTAAGATTTGTTCAAGAGTCTTGTTAGTTGATTTTGCTTAACCATTTGATTGTGGGTAATATGGTGTTGAAAAGTGATGTTTAATATGAAATGTTTCCAAGAATCTCTTCATATCATTGTTCTTAAATGGCATTCCATTATCCAAAACTAATGTAGAAGGAAGACCAAAGTGAGCGATAATGTGTTTCAATATGAAATAACATATTGCATCAGTTGTTGTGGAATGAAGAGGGATAGATTCTCACCATTTCGTGAAGTAATATGTTGCAGTAATTATAAAGGAATGTCCAGCGAAATAGGGAGCTGATATTTTTCCAATAAGATCCAAACCCAAAACTGAGAATGGAAAAATAGAAACTTGGGCATGAATCTCAAAAGAAAGAGCATGAATCAAATTGTTATGTTCTTGGAATTTCTGACATTTCTTAACGTGGTCAAAAAAATCTTGTTTCATGTGTCTCCAATAATAACCCATACGGATTAACTTTTTCAATAATGATGTTCCTCAAAAATTTCCTCCACAAGAACTTGCATGGGCTTCTTCAAGTGTTATAGGGATTTTGGATTGTTTAAGACATCTAAGAGACCATTAAACGACTATCTATATAGAACATCTACTAGAAATATGTACTTAGATACAAGTTTTCAAAGATGAGCTCGAGTGTTCTTAGTTGTAGGCTCAAGAAAGGCACCATCTTTTAAGTAATTGAATATCATTGCAACCCATTCACTAGAGCTTTTGGCATTGATTAATAACACTTCTTTAAATTTATCGTTGATCGAAGGTTTTAAGATCGTTTGGATTGTGAATATCAATAAGAGGATCTTTGAGAGATACAAGGCAAGTGACACACACCATTTCATCTACATGTTGATTATCCTTTTGTGGTATGTTATCAATGGTATATGCTTCAACTTTGCTTAATATTTTCATCATGAGGTCATTATATTGAATTATTTTGTCATGATTTTCTTGATATGAACCATTTATTTGTTTAATAATTAATTGGGAATTCATCAAATATGAAAATTTTGTGAACACTTAAGGATAATGTTACACATATACCGATGAATAAATATTCATACTCTACAGTGTTATTTGTACATAAGAAGTTTAGAAAAGGGAATAGGCTTTCCTAAAGGATGGATTATTATAACTCCAACTTCGGAGCTAGTTCAACACTTAGAACCATCAAAATACAATTCCCATTTTTTTGTTTCATTTTCGATAAGCAACACACTTTCATCAGGGAACAAGTCCATATTAGGTAATGCCAGGGGAGAAGAAGCATCAACTAAATGGTCGATTGAGGCTTTTCCTTTGATTTACTTTTGGGAGACAAATTTAAGATCAAACTTAGTTAACAACATAACCCATTTAGCTAATGTAACATAGGAAAATATTAAGTTAGCTTCATTAAAACAAACAAAATCAAACATAAGTAAGCAAAGAAGAAAAAAGGAGGAAACAACAAAACAAAAGAAAATATCTCACCAAATGTCTTCAACCTCCATGAATCACCTTCCTTTCACCTTCTCTATTTTTTGCAATATGATGGATGCCCTTAGATTTTGTGTGAGCAAACTAAGTTTATGACATGACCTAGCAAATGTTGAAGGATTTTAATAAAGAAATGCAAGAATGAATGAAGTAGGAGAAGTCTAGAAATTAAGAGATTAAGAGAGACCTATGAGAGATATTAAGAGATGTCGAAATGAAGACAAAATTGGCATTTTATAGAAAATGCAATTTTGTATGGACGGATGAGATTAAAGATTTATAAGTGCCCTAGAATCTAGGGTCAAGATTCAAAATAACAACCCCTTAATTAGGGTTAGGGCAACTCTAGGATGAAATTCAAATTGAGTGGACAAGATTTAATTTAAGAAATTAAATCAAGGAGAATAGTTGTGATAGTGAGACAAGAATTAGCAAGTAGAAAAAGATGAGCTAGAAAATCAAGTTATTTTAGAAATAACTTTATTTGTGGAGAAAAATGCTATTTTAAAATTAATATTTTAAATTAATTCCAAAATGGTGAATTCATGTGACAGTAAATAATAATAATTTTAAATTATTTACTTGGAAAGAGGGAAATTGCCAATTTAAATAAAATGCTTTTATTTAAATTTAGAAAGAAAATCAATAAGACAATTTAATAATTAAAATTATTCACTTGTGGAGGAAAATTAGAAAGTGGGTAATTTTAAATATGATTTTATTTAAAATTAGAAAGAAAGTTAAAGAGGATAATAATTAAATAAATAATAGGAATTTATTTAATTATGAGGAAATATAAATAATTAATGACGTATTAAATAAATAAATAAGACCTATTTATTTAATAATCATGAAGAAGTAATAATTAAATAAATTTAGGAATTTATTTAATTATAGAGTGACATAAGAAATTAGCGACGTATTTAAATAATAAATGTAATTTATTTATTTAAATAGCTAGGAGGAATAAAATACGTGAATTAATTAAATAATTAAGAATTATTTAATTAATAGTTTTAGCAAAAAGATGTTTTAAAGGATCAAAATTTGTCATTACATGTATTTCCACATTTAGCAACTAATGTCTCAATTTACTAGAAGCGAATACAAGAGCCAAAAATTGTTTCTTTATCATTGTATATCGAGTTTCATAATCAATTAGGGTTCGAATAATGTAATTAACAAGATGTTCTCTACCACTGTTGTCTTGTTGAGCCAATTTTTTTGCTAGAGAATGGCTTGATGCTGTTGTATAAAACATGATTTTTTTTCTTGCATAGCAGGTTGCAAAATAGGTGGAGTAGTAAGATAATCTTTCAAACTCTCAAAGGCCTGTTTACAATCCTCATTCCACTTAAACTCAACCTCCTTATTAAGAAGTTGTGTAAAGGTTAATGTTTGATCTGCTAAGCATGCTACAAAATGACAAATAGCTTGAATTCTCCCTTGTAAGGTACACAACTGAGAGATGTTTTAAGGAGGTGGCATGTTAATGACAGCATCAATTTTTTTCGTTTCCACCTCAATGCCTCTGTGAGATACTATAAAACCTATATGTTTTCCACTATCTACACAAAGAAAACACTTTTTCGGATTCAATCTCATGTTGTATTTTATTATTCTTTCAAAGATCTTCCAAAGGATGTTAACATTATATTGTCTTATGGGATATCATCAACATAATCTTCCAAAATTTTATGTATATAATCATGAAATATCAATGGCATAGATATTTGATATGTTGTGCCCTCATTCTTTAATCTAAAAGGCATAACCACCCAACAAACTGTCCCCCAAGCAGTAGTAAATGTTTTCTTGTATTGATCTTGAGGGTTGATAAATATTTGATTATATCCCAAGAATTCATCCATGAATGACAACAAATAATTCCCTACACTCGAATCTACTATCATGTCAATATTAGGAAGGATACATTCATCTTTAAGAGATGCTTTATTTAGGTCATGAAAATTCGTACACATCCTAATACGATCATTAGGTTTGATGACTATGACAATGTTTGAGATCCATAGAGAATAGTCAATAGGTCATATAAAGCTAGCTTTGAGGATATTTTCAATCTCATCCTTGACAAATAAAGCTATCTTAGGATTCATCTTTTGTATCTTCTATCTTACCATTTTAGCATCTTGTTCAAGAGCTATGTTGTGTGTTACTATCTTAGCATCGATACCTAACATATTTGAATAAGTCCAAGCAAAGAGTTCATGAAATTCATGTAATAATGTTGCATGATCTTCTTGTTCATCTTCATCAAGGAACTTTCATATTTGAATCACTCTTTCTTCATTAAATGTATCCTTTGGTATGTTGATTGTATCTCCCATGGGAAGTTCATTTTGTGTCAAAATTTCATAATTATGTTCTTCTTTGTCATTTTAAACATCATTGAGTTCCTTTTCTTCATCCACTTGTTTAGTACTAACCATAGCACAAGTGACTCCTTGTTTCTTAGGGGGAGTGAATGACTTATCATAAACTCCTAACATTTCTTTCAAATATTCATCATCTTAAAAGTACTCCAATGATTCGTCACATGTTGTATCAATGAATTCAAGATGCTTCAAAGTGAGAGTTTTCTTAGAGGAACTACAAATGATGGTGTTGATGTTGAGTGAGGGTAATTTTTTTGATTTCGTTATCTTAGAAGGACAATGTCCAAGACCAATTTTTTTCTTGTGTGTTAGGCTCTATAAAACACATATGCCTTATACTTTTCTTCCACATCCTTTTCCACTATATCCCAGTTGTTTCAAGAGCTTGTAACCTATTCCATAAATTTATTCCATCTCTTTCTATTTTGATGGTTGTTTGTCATTTACTTCATCAAAGATTTTTGTATAACTTGTGTCTTCTTCTAGAGTGGATGAAGTAGATGCTTGTGAGAGTTCTTATGAGTTTTGTTTTGATATTACCATTGATTCTTTTTCCTTTTTAGGTTGTTTTGTTGTCACCTTATATTCTCCCACAAATTTTGGTGTAAAACATAAGGATCCCTAATCATCTTCGAATAACTTCAAGACTTCTTCAATATTCTTTTCTTTTTCTTGTTCTTGTGTGGTCTCAATTTGTGAAGTTGGTATCAATGTTTTCATAGGACTTTTTAAAATCTTTTTTAGTGTGCAAAGAATTTCCAAGTTCAGAGTCAACCTTGATCGTGTAAAATTTATTGTTGTAAACATAGTTCATTAAATGGTGAAGAGTCGAAGGCACAACATTCATTTCATGAATCCATGGTCTACCTAAAAGAAGATTATATAAAAGATCATGAGGCATAACATGTATAGTCATTTGAAATCTATCTTTTCCAATTGTAATACGTACTATGATGACACCAAGTAATTGTTTTCCTATGTTATCAAATCTTTGAATGGAAAATGATTCAGGTTGAATGTTACTCTTATCAATTCAAATCTTATCCAAAAATTTTGCACTTCACACATTAAGGGCTCAACCATTGTCAACAAGGGTTCTCTTTATTCCTTTTTGATTAATAATGGTTATGATCATGAAAGCTTCATATTATTTTTGGACTTCCAAGGGGGGTAACTCACTTTCATGAAATACAATGTCTAGATTAATCGTATTCATTCCTTGAACTAGGGTTGCCACAACACTTGGATTTGTGATAGGAGAAATCATAACTTGTTGCAAATATGTTTGAAGCATACTATGGTAGTTGTATGAAGCTTGAATAAGATCCCATAAGGATATCATAGTAGGAGTATTCTTAAGTTTTTCATCAAGATCATACTCCCTTCCACTATGCGAAGGGAATCGAGGAGCATTAGGCAATATAGGTTGAGGAAAAAGTAGTGATATGGGAGGGGTTTGTTGTTGCCTATTGTTCCTTGTGTTATATGTATGAGCAATGGGATTGTAACTTGGTTGCTATGAAACATTTTCATTATGAAGTTGCCTTGTAAAGTTCAAGATATCTCCTTATTTCAATGGTTTCTTTTTAGGTGGTTATAAGATAAGAATGGGTTTGTTTTGAACTTGATGAAACTAAAGAAGAAATGTTTTGAATGTTTAAATAAACTGTTTCAGAAAATTAACTTTCAAATTTGGAAATAGGAGCAATAATGCAAATCAGAGATCAAAAAGCACTCAAAAAATTTGCTAAAAATGTCTGTACAGGGACTCATTCACCCTAGGGTGAATGGATCCCAAATTAGGAGTTTTTTAAATTTTAATTTTTTGTTGTTGAATTTATCCTATATGTTCTTTGTTTTTGATCTGTAAATGAAAGTTCTATAAAATATTTTTTCAAATTTTTGTCTCTAAATGAAAGTTAAATGAAGGTTAAATGATGGATTATGTGACAATTTTTTAAGATGAAATATGAAGCTAAATGTGAAACTAAATGATTGAATGCAAGTACTATGCAAAATAAGCGTAGATCTAATACAATATTTCTGATTTTTATGATTTGAAATGATGCTAACATGCAAATTTAAACCTAAATGAAATGTTCACTAATTCAAGATTTAACGAACCCTAAATGTAATGCAACTAATTCAAATCTAATGCAACCTCTTACAAAACTTAGGTCTAGGGTTAAAGGGAATACAATTTTTAGAATATTGTTGTACAAGGCCGGGTTCACCAAAATGAAAAGGTGAAAAATAGGGGTGTCCCTAGGGTTTCCAAAAATGGAAAAGTGGAACCAAAGAGGGAAAATGGGTCTTATTTTTCCTCAATTCATTAGGAAATGAGATCCAAATAATGAAATGACTATCAAGCAAAAGGTGAGTAAAGTCAAAGTGTGAATCTGAAAATTTCCATTTTATGCAAGGAAGGTGGTCTAGGTCAAACAAAAATTTGGGGAGAAAGATAAAAAATAGAAAATCAAATCCAAAATTCCCTCTACAAAGTGGATCTAATAGATTTAGCATAAAACTGAAGGAACCAAGTTTCTAGAGAATCTGAGAGTAATAAATGTTGTGTACCTTTCAAAAATTATTATTTTTGTAAGTTCAACAGGGACTTATTCACCCTAGGGTGAATGGGTCTTGGTATACTTTTCTAGAAAAATCTAAATTAAGTTTAAGAACTACAACTCCATCTTGTAACTTAATATCTCCACTCCCGAATCCAGATCTAAGAGAAAATTGCAAAATAAATTTGTTGTTTGTTGGTGGATAAGAGTTTGCCTTAATCAAACCCCAAATTTGGTAATTAAACATTGATGAAGAACATATATCTGAAACATGAAATGTGTGTGCAACCCTAACCTTAATTGTATCTAAGATTAAGACTAACAATGAAAATAAATCCTACTCAAGTCTATTAGAATATGATCCCTAAATGAACATGCACACTGATGAAGACCTACTTTAGGGGATCTCAAATCACCTTAGTAAGTCTCAAATTTGATTATATCTTGCTTAGGATAAAAGTAGAATGACAATAGAAGATGGAATCACTTAAGAAACAAGTCATTAGGCTTGGTTGAATGTCTTGTGCATCTCCCAAAACCTATAATCCATCATGATCTACTATAGGAAACTATCATCAATCCTTTGGCAATACTTGATCTGGATAACAAACAAAGCTTTAAGACCTACAAAATAACTCAAATTTTCCTCCAAGACTTCACTATTAAATTCTTTTCCTTGATCTTAAATATGAATGATTTATCTCATGTGAATTTCTCTTGTCTAACTTGCTCTGTAGTGTAAAATGAATGTGAGACTTAGTTTTATAGGCTTCCTATCTAATTTTCCAATTATCAAATTCCAAAATTTGACATGTGAAATTTGAATTTGAGAGATTGAAATGCCACTAGAAACATATCAAAAGTTGATTTCAAGGCACTTAATGGGGATTTATTCAATGTGAGTTGTGGCATAGGGAATTAAATAAATGTAAGTAAAATAGGCCTTGGGATGCATGATAAAGGGGTATTTGGTGCAAGAGCACCTAGATCCTGACCCTAACATGATAGGAGAAAGGACCTTAAAGGTTCACCAAGTGTTTTAAAGGTTTTCATGTTTTATGCAAAATATGTCAAATTAAGTTGCTTTGTACTCAAAACCTTTTATGTCATGTGACAAGGGGTGGTAGATAGGTAGTAGATGGCTTTGAGCCATGTATTTTATGCAAATAAGGTCTCATTAGACCACTTTCAATAGGTTGGATGAGCATGGGGTCAAAAAGATCAAACTTACTAAGTATGTAGTGAAATTGTTTAAGAAAATTATGTAAAGTGCATAACCTTGACCTCCAAACGGTCATGAGTGGTTCAAAATTATGTTATAAATGTAGTTGGTTGGTTGTAGGAGGGAGTTGGAATTTGAAATCATTATAAAAATTCATGTAATCCCCGAGAAAGTTTGGTTGTTAAAATCCAATAAAGAAAACTGCATTTTGGAAAGGCCGATCACCATCTTTTTACTGGTTTTTCTGAACTTTCTTTCTTAGTGCAAGCCCGTACAGGGTTGATATGTATTAATACTGTGGGTATTTGTTGATGCATGTGTTTAATACCTTATTTCATTTGCTTGGAGGCTTAGAACCTCTGTTGGTGCGTGAGGGATCAGTAAATTGTGTTGACTGTTCTGTTTGCAAGGTGAAGGTTTGAAGGTCTTTCCATGATCTATTTGCCAATCCACCTACTGTGCTGACTCTGTGGCTTAGTGGATTGGCTTGTATTATGTCTAGTTAGATGGTTAGACTCCTTGGAGGGTGAGAGGGTGAACAAAACTAGTGGGGTGTGGTGTTCTTGTGACTGAATATGGGTGGTTCTATTATGAATGCAAGGAACCCAAGTAGTGAATTGGAGAACTATTGATAGAAATGGGATTGTGAGAGTTTCTAGAGTTAGGGCAGAGGTAATACATGGTGTCTAGACCCCTGGGAGGATTTGGGAGAGTCAGGAGTTGTGAGTTTCCTTAAACCCTCATTTTGGTGGAGAATTAGGAGGGTTTGTGAGCAGAGATTTAAGACAAGTTCTTGGGGC
This sequence comes from Sequoiadendron giganteum, assembly GCA_007115665.2. Taxonomy (NCBI): domain Eukaryota; kingdom Viridiplantae; phylum Streptophyta; class Pinopsida; order Cupressales; family Cupressaceae; genus Sequoiadendron; species Sequoiadendron giganteum. The sequence continues at coordinate 158,483,611 of CM021104.1, read as the reverse complement.
CCTAAGAGTCAACAAATCCTGAGTTTGAGAGCCTTTCCTAAAACTATTTCAGGTTCCTTTTGTTTGGGGATGAATTTGAGTGAGGGTTCCTTTGAAAAAGAGGCTAATTGTGAGGCCTAGAGAATGGGTGTGTTTACTGAAAGTCTATAACGGTCCAAAAGAGTGACCCTTGGTTTTCTTGTATGTTGTGTAACCCTGAAAAGGGTATCTTAATCCATCATTTAGTTGTTGAGTGTTTTGGGAAGGTTGTGAGGAAATTGGCCTAGACTGGTTTTTTTTGAGTGTTTTGCAAACTTTGGGGTTTAAGATTCTTGAGGGTGAGTTGATGTCCTTAAGATTGGAGTTGGGTTCTTTGTTGAGAGTTGAATTTTTGTTTTGTGAGTGATTCCCACCTACCCTCTGCATCATAGTGGTATCAGAGCAAGGGAGTAGGTCTCTATGAAAGATCAAGATTGAAGTTTGTGTGCAGGAAGAAGAAGATAGTTGGAGGGAACAAAATGCCTCCTAAAAACAATGTTGTTGCAAGGAAACTTGATACTCATGAGAAGGATATAGATATACTGAAAAGGGAGATGGTTGCATTGAAGGCTAAGGGCAGGACCCGTCTGGAGGAAAGTGAGTTTGAAGAGGAAGAGACCTCTGGTGAAGAAGAAGAGATGGATCCAGATGATGTTAGAAAAATGAGGCTATTGAAGGCTATGAAGAAGGATGGACATGGCAAGATGGATGTGCCTATGTATGGAGGCAAACTTGATCGTGAAGAGCTCTTGGATTGGATAGGGGCTTTGGAGAACTACTTTGATAGTGAAGATGTTGATGAAGGACATAAGGTAAAGAAAGAAAAAACAAAACTAAAAGGACATGCATTGGTGTGGTGGAATTTTATGCAAGAAGATAGGGAGAGAAAGGGAAAACGAAAGATCATTTCTTGGGAGAAGATGAAAGGAAAGATAAAAGGTAAATTTCTTCCTTTTGATTACAATATTCAATTGCTTAAGAAATTGCAGAATCTTAGACAGAAAGAGTTAGATATGCAAGCATAAACTGAAGAGTTTTATAGATTAAGTATAAGGACTAAACATGAAGAAGATGAAAAAGAGATGATTGCTAGGTACTTGAATGGTTTGAGGTTCAACATTCAGGATGAAATCAATATGATGGCACCAAAATCAGTAGAGCAATGCTTTTAAATGGCAATGAGGGTAGAAGAAAAGATGAAGAGGAGACAAGAGAAGGCATCAAGGGGAAGAGGTAACACCTCTAGAGGAAGGGGATTCAATCTTGGTTCAAGGACAAACAATGAAGGCCAAGGAGATGAAAAAAAGGATCAAGAGCAATCTGATTCAAGAAGTGGATGGAGAGGTTCAAGAGGCAGATTTAGTGGAGGAAGAGTATCATATTAGTTCTTAGGAAGATGCTACAATTGCAATTAGCCTAGACACCCATCCTTTAAGTGCCCAGAAAAACAAGGCTCAAGCTCTCATGGTGGAGAAAGGAGGAATCAATTAGTGCATGAGGATGAAGAGAGTGTGACTACACCTGTAGTACACCTTACATCAGAAGAAGGAGAGGCACTCATGATAAGAAGGATTGTGTTGCAAGCATCCAAGGAGGAAGATTCAAGCCAAAGAAGGAGCCTATTCAGAACTACATGCAAAAGCAAAGGTAAATTGTGTCAAGTTGTCATTGATTCTGGTTCTCAAGATAATCTAGTGTCTAGGGAAATGGTGGACAAGTTGGGTCTAGAAAAATTTCCTCATGAAGCACCTTATAGGGTCTCTTGGGTCAATGATAATCAGACTTTGGTAGTAAAAGAGCAGACATATGTTGATTACCAGATTGGAGAATACAAGGATAGGGTTCTATGTGATGTTTTACCAATGGATTGTTTTCATATTCTCTTGGGAAGGCCCTAGCAGTTTGATAGGAGATCCATATATGATGGTTGGGAGAACACATACACCATTAGGAAGGAGGATAGAACCTTTAAGTTACTTCCCTTGAACACAAGTGTGAGGGATAAAGGTAAGGCTAAAGTTGTGTTGTTTGGAAAAAAGGAACCTTTAAAGCCTGAGGTCAGTTAGTCTGATATGGTTGCAGGTAGAGAGCAGGTTGGAGGAGTTGTGACAGTGAGGAGAACACCCACAAGTGGTGTTAAGACAATAGAACATGTGTTTTTGCAAGAGGTAGGAAAGACACTCATACCTCAGCCTAATCTAGTTAAGGGGAATGGTGAGAAGACAGTGGCTGATGGTTTCATACCTAAGTCTGATACACTCAAGGAGATGGAAGGCATGATGATGCATAAGTATGACAAGCATGGTGGAATGCTTCCAAAGAAGGCTGAGAATATAGTGGGGACTATTGTGTGTCCTATCAGCAGGAGTAAAGGTGAAGAGTATGAGAGTTTTACAAGCTTGGGGACTGATAAGTCTGATAGGGAAGTGGTATTTAGAAATGACAGTGACTAAGGTCTGACCACATTAGATAAAGAGTTCAAGGAACAAAAGAGCAGAAGTTTGAGGACAGTAAGAAGAGGGCAGAGTCTGCAAGCAATGTTAGGTGGATCCACATGTGGAGATGAGACAATGAAGAAGTTGGGATAGTGTGTTTCTAACCATTGTGTGTTTGCAGGTATCAAGGCAGGGGGAATATCAACTTTTGCTCCAAGGGTGAGAAAAAGGCCACTAGCAAGTCTGGATATATAAGGAGCAACAAGGTGGAGGAATGGAGTACACTCTTACTCTTGGGACAAGATTTTCCCTATGGGGGGGAGTATGGTGCAAGAGCACCTAGATCCTGACCCTAACATGATAGGAGAAAGGACCTTAAAGGTTCACCAAGTGTTTTAAAGGTTTTCATGTTTTATGCAAAATATGTCAAATTAAGTTGCTTTGTACTCAAAATCTTGTATGTCATGTGACAAGGGGTGGTAGATAGGTAGTAGATGGCTTTAAGCCATGTATTTTATGCAAATAAGGTCTCATTAGACCACTTTCAATAGGTTGGACAAGCATGGGGTCAAAAAGATCAAACTTACTAAGTATGTAGTGAAATTGTTTAAGAAAATTATGTAAAGTGCATAACCTTGACCTCCATACGGTCATGAGTGGTTCAAAATTCTGTTATAAATGTAGTTGGTTGGTTGTAGGAGGGATTTGGAAGTTGAAATCATTATAAACATTCATGTAATCCCCGAGAAAGTTTGGTTGTTAAAATCCAATAAAGAAAATTGCATTTTGGAAAGGTTGATCACCATCTTTTTACTGGTTTTTTTGAACTTTCTTTCTTGGTGCAAGCCTGTACAGGGTTGATATGTATTAATATTGTGGGTATTTGTTGATGCATGTGTTTAATAACTTATTTCATTTGCTTGGAGGCTTAGAACCTCTATTGGTGCGTGAGGGATCAGTAAATTGTGTTGACTGTTCTATTTGCAAGGTGAAGGTTTGAAGGTGTTTCCATGATCTATTTGCCAATCCACCTACTGTGCTGACTTCGTGGCTCATTGGATTGGCTTGTATTATGTCTAGTTAGATGGTTAGACTCCTTGGAGGGTGAGAGGGTGAAAAAACCCAGTGGGGTGTGGTGTTCTTGTGACTAAATAGGGGTGGTTCCATTATGAATGCAAGGAACCCAAGTAGTGAATTGGAGAACTGTTGAGGGAAATGGGATTGTGAGAGTTTCTAGAGTTAGCGCAGAGGTAATACATGGTGTCTAGACCCCTGGGAGGATTTGGGAGAGTTAGGAGTTGTGAGTTTCCTTAAACCCTCATTTTGGTGGAGAATTAGGAGGGTTTGTGAGCAGAGATTTAAGACAAGTTCTTGGGGCCCTAAGAGTCGACAAATCCTTAGTTTAAGAGCCTTTCCTAAAACTGTTTTAGGTTCCTTTTGTTTGGGGATGAATTTGAGTAAGGGTTCCTTTGAAAAAGAGGCTAATTGTGAGGCCTAGAGAATGGGTGTGTTTAATGAAAGTCTATAACGGTCCAAAAGAGTGACCCTTGGTTTTCTTGTATGTTGTGTAACCCTGAAAAGGGTATCTTAATCCATCATTTAGTTTTTGAGTGTTTTGGGAAGGTTGTGAGGAAATTTGCCTAGATTGGTTTTTTTTGAGTGTTTTGCAAACTTTGGGGATTAAGATTCTTGAGGGTGAGTTGATTTCCTTAAGATTGGAGTTGGGTTCTTGGTTGAGAGTTGAAGTTTTGTTTTGTGAGTGATCCCCACCTAGCCTCTGCATTAGTATTAGGGGCATATTAATGTTATTTTAAAATGCATTAATGAAAAGATCACCAAAACAGGTCCAATTAAGTGTGATTATACTTTCTCCTAGAAAACACACTATATTTGGTATTGGTTGTCATTGATGCATGATGTTGTGCTAATAGTTATGTTTTTTATGGTCTCTAGTATGTTGTATTCTTTCTCCTATTTCTTCTAAGGAATTATATATTGTTGCAAGAAATATTTGGTCTTCGCAAGTTGGTGAAAGTAAATCCTTCAGGAAGTTGGTATGAAGAATCTTTGGGACAATGCTCTGCATTTCCTCCATTGTTGAATATATGGTCTTGTGGTTTGGATTCAATGTTTGTGCTTTGTGGATTTTTCACTCATATCTTTTTAGGATATTATTGTTTCCAATAAGGTTTCTAGTATTTGTAGTGTATTGGCAGTTTTGTTGGTTGTTTGGACTTGTCCAAAAAATACTTTATATTTCTCCACATTGGTGTTTCTGCTCCTACAATTTGGTAGAAGTAATCTAAATTCTTGTGCAGTGTCTTAGATTAGTTTTCATGTAATGAAGGGTTTCACAAGTTGAATTGATAATGTTTTATCTCTTAGTTATGTAGTATGCACTTGTAGGGTGAAGTATTATGTTTTTGTTTGGTTTGTGGTGGTTGTTCTTGGCATGGTAGTATGAAAGAAGTATTTGGAGGTGTTGTTGAATATTCATGGAAAATTTCTCTATGTTCCACACATCAATGATTGATCTCTTTGGTACCGCATACTGTGTTGAGTTGGTTTTCTTGGAAATATGTGGATCTATGGCTAATAGGGCTTATTTTCTTGCTTGTGCTATGTGCTTGGGGGTCTTTTTAAGTATTTTAGGTTGTGTTAAGATTTTTTTGGGTCCTAGGCTATATTTTGAGAATTGCATTGAGTAAATTCAATTGAAGTTGTGTTTTTGGTCTAACTAGTAATGTGCTACACATTTCATCTACATGTTTCCTTGTTGTCAACTTGTGTTGATGTGTGCCATCATGTCTATTTTTTGGGAGATCACATTAGAATATGTAATAATTTTGTTTGGTCCTATCTACCTTCTTATAGGACCACATTATGTTTTTTATGGTCGACTTGTTGAAATTATGGTTTGTATTATTTTTTGGTTGGCCCAATTGATATGTTGAGATCTTGTGGAGGGTATAGTTGGAAGAAAAATTAAATTTCAATATAGAATGAAGTAGTAAGATGAGGAAAATAAAATATAAATGAGCTTTAATGCCTCAATCAATAGATTGTATTTTTGACATATGTTGCAATTCAAATTTTCATGTATCTTTCTATTAGACAGTAAGTCTCTCTAGCATGAAGTCCTTGTAATTTGTATCTTTCCCTAAGGTTGTGCACCTAAATACTACAAGTCCTTTGTATCTTTCCCTATGGTTGTGTGACTTAGCTTGAAAGTCCATCAAGGAGCAATGTGTATCCTTAGGCATTGAGCCTTAAAATGGATTGTAATTATGTAAGTAGTGAGATTCCTATATTGAGAGTTTTCTCTTTGTGTTTTTTCCCTTCTTGGATTTTCCATGTAAATATGGTGTTATCTTGTGCATATGTTTTCATTGTCTTATCTTTCATTATTGTTGACTTGATAATGTGTTTATCATTTGGTTAAGGGTTGTTGATCTTATTAATTGTCTAAATTTGTACATTACTAAAGGGTTTGTAATTTCATGTGTTTAAGTTAAAATAGATATTGATTCAACCCCTCTCAATATTTGGATGTGTTCAACAATTGGTATCAAAGTCAAGTTCTTTTGAAGAAGCTTAACCACTTGAGAAAAGGTCTAGGATGGCACACGATGGAGCTTACAAATTTTTGAGGTTTGATGGGACAAATTACACCTTTTGGAAATTGAGAATGGAAGGCCGTCTAAACTCTCTCGAGTTTGGTGTTTGCAAATTTTTCAAAGATTTTTATATTGCTCCTGCTGCTCCTCCAACATATCTAGCTAAGATTAGGCTATTTGAGAATAGTGCCAAGGCTATGAATGTTATCTTGTGTGGGTTAGCTGATTTAGAACTTTTAAAGGAAATAAATTATAATTATGCTAAGGATGTATGGGGAAAACTTAGCAGCATCTATGAAAGAGATAATAAAGTAAAGCAAGCTAAGATGCAAATATTCAAGAGCATGTTTGAGACCCTAAAAATGATAGAGGATGAAGGTATTGCTAGTTATATGCTCTAGGTGGATGAAGAAGTTACTTGCATTAGAGATCTTGGTGAAGAAGTGAATGAAGATGAGATTGTGAAGAAGGTTATGAGATCTCTTACTAAATCTTATAGTAAAAAGGTATCTACTATTGAGGAGTCTAAGGACTTGGATAAGTATTTAGTAGATGAAATTTTTGGAGCTATCACAACCTTTGAAATGAGAGAATTTGACAAAGATGTTCCAAAGAAGGAAACAATATTCAAAACTAGTAAAAATATAGAAGATCAATTAGCTCATAAAAATGATGGCTTTGATGAGGTAGAAGAAAAATTTATAAGAAGATTGAAGAAATGCATAAAAAAATACAAAGGTAAGATACCTTTCAAGTGTTCCAATTGTGGGAGAATTGGTAATTTTACATCAATGACATTTTAAAGAATAAGAAGATGGTAAAAAAAGAGAGAAGTTAAAAAGGGGATTCCATTCCAAGGAGATTGGCTTCTGTTCAAAAGATGAGGATAATGATTCAAATGAAGAAACCCTATTCATCATTATGAAATACAAAAAGAGTGATATTAGAGAATGAAAGAAGTCTGGTACCTTGTAGGCTAATAAGAGTACTGAAAGATCAGTAGCAGTGTGGATTACCTTTCATGCAAAGGAATAAGGAAATGCTTGGATGATTGAAAGTGGTTAGTCTAACCACATGACTGGTGAAAAGGGGAGGTTCATCAATATTAAGAAGTCTAATGGTGGAGCTGTCAAGTTTGGTGGTGGTGAGTCAACGCAAATTTATGGAAATGGTGCTATAACAATTGATGAAAAGAATAGGACTAAGGATGTAATCTATGACAAAGGATTGAAGAATAATCTTCTTAGTTTCAATCAGATGTGTAGCAAAGGATATAACCTTACTTTTCATACCAAAGGCTTTGAGATTAGGAAGGAAAGGTCTGGAAGAGTAGTTGCAGAAGGGACTAGGACAACTAGAATTTTTTATCATCTAAATGAGGCAAATGGAATAATATGCTTATTATCTCAATCTGGTGAGTGTTGCTTGTGGCACAAAAGAATGGCACACATCAAATTTGACAATATGGTGAAGATCAGATCTTCTCATGCAATGAGAGATATGCCTAACATAACCAAGCCTACAAACATTTTATGTAAAGAGTGTCAAATGGGAAAGAAAACAAAGACAAGTTTCAAGAGTAAGGAGTGCTCTACTACAATGCCATTGAATCTAATTCATATTGACCTATATAGACCTACAAGAACAAAGAGTAAGAAAGGTGAAAGGTATTTCATGTTGCTTATTGATGATTACTTTAGAATGACTTGGGTTACATTTTTTGATGTAGGAGAATCCAAAGGTGTGTGAAAATATTGCATCACCCAAAAAAAATGTTTTCTTTATTTTCTTTAGCTCTTTTGTGTTCCATGATGGCACTTAAGGGGCATAAGATAGTTAGGAGTTAAAAATAGTGAAAAATGATCACTTACTATTTTTAGTAAGTATGCTTAAACATGCTCATATGGACCTAAAAATTTAGTCGAAGGAGCAGAGCATAAAAAATTTATGTTCACAAAAGAATCACCTCAATACCCTGAACGGTTTGGGAGAAATTACAGTTTTTGTCCCAAGAAATTTCTCCAATGCAGCTTCAAATTCAAATATAACACTTTAGAGGTCTCGAAACAACTTGAAAATTGGTCGAACCGACCTACAATCAATTCAAATAGTGACAATATCTTCAAGATCTTTCCAACTATATGAAATAATAGAAAATTAGACACCTAGATCAAAATTTATGGCCCCACAAAGTTGCCCCTCTAAAAAGTGAATTTCATTAAAAAAATTCCTAGGCTAGAAATCAAATGATGAGACTTTTGGTGCCAAAAAAAAAGTGAAAGCTGCACTTTCTAGAACATTCTAGGGTGGTTATTGGGGTAAAATAAAAGGGTAAGTGGGGGGTTGTAGAAGGTGGCTCCATTAGTGTAGATTGTGGCTCCAAATAATAGTTTTGTTTCAGATTTGATTTTATTGTAAATGAATCAAACCCATGAGGCTATAGCATGTAAGTTTTGAATATTTAATCTCATTTTTCTGAAAATAATTCAAAGTGGGTTATTTTTTGTCTCGCATCTTCTGTGTTGGTATCTATTGTTGTGTTTTGTGTGGTTTGGGTGGTGTTGCCCTCATCAAGTGGTATCAGAGCTGGAGTTATTGAGTGTGTAGATTGTTCACCAAACATGAGGTAGTTTAATCTAGAACTTGTGGTTGTGGGTCTATGAGAAAAGATGCCTCCATGAAGAAACCATGGAAGAAGAAATGTTGGGGTAAAAAAAGAGGGTTCTAGAGTCCTTGAGAGACAAGTTCGAGTGCTATAGGAGGAGCTACGTAGAGGAGCTAATGTCAAAAGAAGAGATGAAAGTGAGGATGAGGTTGAAGATGAGGAGCCATTCAAAGAGGAATCATAGGATGTAATGGATCCTAGAGAAGTCAGATTGATAGGGCCATTTCCAAGATTGGAAAGAGGCCAAAGATAGAAGTTTATATTTTTTTTGGAAACCTAAATCCAAAGGAGTTGATTGATTAGATAATTGAAATGGAATATTATTTTGAGTATGAGGAAATAGAAGACCTAGATAGGGTCAAATTTGCAAAGGCCATGCTAGCATATGGTGGAAAGAAGTCCAAATGGAAAGAAATAGAAGAGGAAAAGAGAAAATAACAAGATTGGGTCAAATAGTGAAAAAATTAAAGAGACAATTCATTCCTAGGGACTATGAGTTGGATCTATTGAAGAAGATGCAAGGGTTGAAACAAGCGAGAAAGTCTATTAAGTAGTATACAAAATAATTCTACCAATCTTGATCAGAACAGGTCATTTTGAGGCCAACAAGGAGAAAGTTGTTCGTTACATAAATGGGTTGTGTAAACATGGAAAATGTACAATTCGATCTGGCACACTTGATCATGACTACTAATGCCATTTCTTCCTAATCACACTCTCAGCTTATCACCACCTTTTTTCTCTTAATTAGATAAATTCATTATTTATCTAATTAGGTCTTTCTCCCCTGTTGATTAAATTAATCAATTTAATTTAATTAACCCTAAAATCTCTTTTTAATTAAATAATTCATTTTATTTGATTAAATCCCTAAAGTCTTCTCATTAAATTTAATAAAATAAACCTTACTTAATTTAATCTAAGATTATCCCCTTTGGTTAAATAAATCAAAAATATTTATTTAATTAATCTTTCTTCACAATTCTTAATTTAAATTAACTCATAAATTCAAGTCCAAGTTGTCACATCTCCTAATTCCTCAATAAATTAATTAAGCTTTGATTAATTTAATCTCAATCTATGTCACATCCTCTAGAGAATGCAACTTGCACAATAAATCAATTACTTTGATTTATTAAATTGCCTATTTTCTCTTAACATGGAACAAAGGAGGAATATTCCTTCAAATTTAAATTCAAAATCCAAGTGGGCTTGGTCCTTCCAACAAGGAATTTAATGCCTCTTACATGTCCTTGTGCATTGAACCAAGTGACATTAACTCCATTTCCTTCTCCCTCCAACATGTCACATTCAAATTTCAAATTTAAATCTCATAGCATTTATCATGCACATTGACCAAAATGTGCTCATTCCTCCTCCAATCACATGTGGACAAGTGGCCTCTTCTCATTGGTTGGTATTTTTTCTCACATTCACCCAAATCCTTCAATCTTCCAATTTGGAAATCTATAAATGAGAGAATCTTCCTCTCATTCTATCATCCACAAATTAAATAAACTTACTATACTCAACTTCATCCTCATCTACAATCTCATGCAAAGTTACTCTCTTCACATTGAGAGCTAATTTTGTCCATTCCTCCCCAAAGTATTCATAATTTTCATGATTTCATAGCTAGGTTATGCCAAGATCTCATCAAGGATATTTTATCATCCACACATAATTAACATTTAGAAAAAAAGAGTTGGGAAAGGGCCAATTTCTACACATCAATTGGCACCAATTCCCCCATGGGATCAAAAGTTTTCTTTGCTTAGATAGATTTGATTTGGTTTATTGCATTGTTCTTCATTTTCCTTTTTATTTAAGCTTTGTAAATGGATTCCATGGGGAATCCTTGTTTTACCTTGCATATTGATGTAATAATGAGTTTTTTTGTTGTATTTGTGCAGGAATGAAACTAGGGTTCACATTTTGGCGCTAGAAGGAGGGAAAATCTCAAGGATTTCATCACGTTTTAAAAAATTCCATGCTTTTTAACATTTTTTTTTTGTCCATAGGAAACTGCGCCATTGATAGTCATGCGGTGCTATATTGCACCGCTTTCAGAGACGTGGCACCATATTGCACCGTACTTATTCTAAACTGCACCACACCTACTTTCCTGCTCAATTTTTTTAAAATTTCAAACTTTGCCACTAAATTTTTAGTTGCATACTCTGTCGCATCTGCAATCTCTATTTCTGCAGAGTGCCACACTTAGTGAAAGGCGCGGTGCTATATAGTGCCACAATATTTTCAAACTGCACTGCATTTGCTAATTGAGTTGTTGAAAAACAACCAAAAATTCAAATTTTTGAGTTATTGACCTGATTGTTGTTCCTGTATTCTCTAGTTTTTATCATCTTACAGGTTAGGACAAGGAAGAAAGAGAAATGGAAGGTTACATAAAGACATCATTCCCATCTTATACTAAGTGTTTTTGAACACTATAGTGTTGTTTAACACTTTAGAGAATTCTCAATCTCTTTTAAGGATTTATTACCTTTCATGCTTTAGAAAACACTAAATTTCCTTTTGGGCTCTAAAAATAACACAAATTTCCTTTTCAAAGTTTGCGAACAAAAGGCTTAAAAAGAACCTTAGGAAAAATTTACTAGCATTGGTTGAGGTTTAACAAATTAAACAAAACAAACTTCATATTTGATTTGGTGCTTTAAAAGGAATTCATTTTTCTTTGTGGGCTTAAAATGAACAAGTGCTATTTTGTTTTGTAATTATTTATTCAAGATAATATCATCAAAAGGATGTATGCACTTCTCTCATGCCTCACGGCGATCTTGAGAATCGAAAGTTCTTTTGGTGATCTTAAGTTGAGTAAAATAATTACTTCCAAATTTCATTTTGGATTAAAATTGAACCAATCATGCGAGTGTGAGCATTGGTATATTGCGAGTGTTCTCCCTTTATTTTTCAATGAAGGTCGATTGAACTACGGGATATGCTATCTTTCTTTTGTTTATCTTAATGGGCCTACCTTGTGGGAAAAATTAATCACCCAAGGGAACGACCCAATCGGGAACACGCTAAATCCAAACAACTTCCACCCGAGATATAAGTGTAGATATTGGAACAAAGGCCAATATCATGAGGATTATTCCAATGAGAAGGGAAACAATGGTCTCTTTCCATACTGGATAGTCCCCCATGAACAAAATGCCCACATTAAAACCTCTTGTTTAGCAAAGGCCAAAATCCTATCTATTTTTTGCTGCAAAATGTCAAGTCCTTTGAAGTTGCCCCACGTTATACATGCAGTTCTATTGTAGAGATGAAAAGTATACCATGCGATATTCATGGGTACTGATTCTTGATTGACCCGAGAAGCGAGTACACTGTAAGGGGGAGCCTGTGTGTTCAATCATCTAATCATCCACACTGAATATGCGCAACTGGATTCATCCAAGTGGGAACCCAACAAATATTGTCTTTTCAACCTAGGGATTGTACATGTTCTTGAAAATCAAAACGCCTTGCTTGATTCTAAAACTTTGATAAACAAACATTCACAAAAGCTTCAAAATTTCAAACCCTTTGGGGGAAAAAAATACCATTGAAAAATCTAAGTGCTCTTGCTTGCCCTAGGTATTCTATCCTTACAGGTTTCTAAATGCTTGGGTTTAATCATCATTTGTTTCACTAAATTCAACCTAGGAAACTGTTCTTTTGAGACCTTGATTTTCACATAACGGACCTTGTGGAATGAAAAGGGATTAAGACATAGACATTTAGTTTGAAATCATAAATCAAGAAAGTGATTTTGGTAAAAAGGAACTCATTAAGAAAAGATAAAGACAATTGGACCTCACATGTTTTTTCTCAAATGATATCCCGAAAAATCAAAATCCAAAAACCAAAGTTCAAGAAGCTTAGTCTAAAAGCTTGTGAGGAGCGTCTTGAAATAATTTTTAAAGTTAGAGAAAGATTGGTGTATAATTTATACAAGAAGGATTCAAAGAACAACCCAAGTTTGTATGATTTCTATTGTCAACATAAACCAACTCTTTTCCAAATGTTTTATTTTCTCGCATAGGAAGTAAGGCATGTTCTTGAATACCAAGGTCTTGTAAAAAAGAGTCTTGTCTAGGTCAAGGTCTAGGATCAAAATATTCACTCTCATCCATCTCTCCATCAATAAATTTTCATCTCACCAACAAACTCTTGAGAAATTTGAAACATCATTTATGCTAAACTTAAAGGAAAAATCAACATCACTTTGTTTGACTTAATACACCTAGTCAAATTATCAATACTCTTGAACAAATTTACCTCTAGGATAACACAAATTCATAAGGTGTACTAGTTCATGATCACTTTGATTGGATTAATACACTTAGCCAATTCATTCTATTGTGCGAGTTTTCCCTAGGATAACACAAGTTCCTAGAGTTTACAAGTCCACCATCATCTTGTTTGGCTTAACACACCTAGTCAATCTATCGAAATCAAATCAAATCCAATCCCTAAAAATTTTAGCATCACTCCTAAAAGTTATTCAAGAGTTTCACTCATTCACATCACCCATTTATCTCATTCCTATCATCACCCTTTTGATCCTTGGACTCTCCTAGTTCTTCTCCTTTTTTGTGCCTAAGGATTAAGATCAAATGATCTCTATTTTATGGTCCAAACAAGATCACAACACACGAGGAACATGAAAAAAACCAAAGAAATATCAACTTCAAGTGACTTAAGTCAAGCAACCACCGAATTAAACCTTAAGGGATCAAGCAATCCCCCAAACAGTTCTTCTCTACCATCAAAAAATCCTCAAGAGGAAGACTATGAAGAGGAAATCATCAATGAGGACTTGGGAATGACACAAAAGGAAATAACTGAAATGATTCAAAATCTAGAGAATCATAGAATTGTGAATGCCATGCTTAAACTAAATCCTTCTCTATACAAACGCACATTAACGAAAGGAGGGGTCCAATTCCCTTTGGACCTTGATGTAAGTACCAGTATGGAAAGGCCTCTTGCAAGCATACCCCCAATGTCAATTCCAAACATCACTCAATAAATTCCCGAAAACACATCGACAATCACATCAACCTCACCAATTTTTAACAAAGGATTTTCCATGTTTCATGAATTACAAAAGCATCGCCTTGTAAACAACAGAGAGGTAAATATCAGCACCACACTAGATAGCTCTATCCCAGTGAACCCATCACACCCGTATGTCCCGCTCACTTTCCATAATCATGTGGATTCATCCTCATTCCATGCAACACCAATCTATCCGGTAAACATACAAACTTATCTATCGCAAGGAGAAGGTGATTTATTCAGAACAACAGGAGTCATTGACCCATTCTCATCACCACTTTTCCAAGGGAACATACCAACATTCCCTCCATTACTGCTCACATCTGTATCACCTATTGGGTTGGGTCTTCCCCCCCTATCCACCGCTAGTTTCTCAAATCAAGGCAATCTGAGCATCACATCAAATCCTCTCCTTTTGCCAGCAACATCGCAACAACAAGTGACAACCATTCAAATCACCATGGTCAATACATCAATCAGTCCCCAAATCCATCAAAACATACCTTCTCAAGGATCGAGCATCTCAACCACACCACCAACGACCCAAGTCCTGACTACCAATACAACCCCTCCGACCATCACAATGGTTAGCACCATTCCCAACCAACCACCAATCCCACCAAAAGCTAAAGTGATGAATTCATTTATCACCATGATTCAGGTAGTCCAAAAGGCCAACCATGAAAAGATACTTCAACAAAACCAACAAGTTGCACAATAGGCTACTCAGCAAGCAGAAGCACAACTAGCTACCCAACAAGCCGCACAAGCTGTACAAGCTGCACAAGCCACACAAGCCGCACAAGCTGCACAAGTTGCACAAGTGGTTCAAGCAGCCCGACAAGCATAGTCTCAAGCTCAAGCCAAAAACTAGGCTCGATAGGCACAATCACAATATCGGGCACAATTGCAAGCAATCCATCAACAAGTGTATCAACAAGTAGCTCAACAACAAGCCCAACAACAAGAATTGTTGGCACATCAACAACATGGCCAAAAATAAGCATCATTGGCTTAGTAGAAAACATAGGCATTACTTGCTCAACAAAGCTTGCAAAAAATTCCCACCACAATTGTTGAAAACAATGATCAAGATCTAGCCATCGATGAAAACCCTGAAGATTTTTCCACCTCATCCAATGATCAAATCAACATACATCAAGAGCCATTTTTTAGTCATGATCCAGACCCCTCCTTAAAAGATCTATTTCAAGGAGTGTTGATGTTATTTGATCCTATTGACATAATCCAAGATCCACCCACCAATGATTGTGTTGACAATGTCTCTACATCACCTAATGAGTTAGAGGACATATCTCAAGAATTTATTCCAAAGCATGATCAACATCTATCACCAAAGTCTAGCAATGGACCTTTCCAAGACATATTGACATCCTTTGACCTCATGGTTACAAATATTGAAGAAATCCTCAACTCACCATTTGATGTAAGACCACTCAAAGATCAAAAGGATATTAAGCCACTTTCCATGCCTAATGAGGATATCCAAGAACCCTTTAAAAGAAATCCATCCTTTGAAATTGACCCATGTCAAGAACTTGATCCAAAGCATGTTGAAAGCAATTCCAACATTAACCAAGATCAAGAATTTGTATATCCAAGATACTAAAATGAGGTAATGGAAACTCTCCTATCTATACAAGATATCAAAAATGATGATCATATCCATATAGCACATACCCCTCCATCTACCCATGAGATGATTTATTTAGATGGATATATAAATGATCTTCATTCAAAAAAAGATTCTCATACTCTTGATATCATTACTAAGGAACAAGAGTCTCTTACTCTTAACATTTATACACATGGTCAAGATATGGAGAGATCTAGAGACATATCAGAAATATGTCACGAAGAAGGCTCCTACATAAATGGTAAATCAGAAACATCTTGTGGAATGAATCATGAGGAAGACTTTTATGTGGCTAGTGAATCATCAACACCTCTTGAAGAAGCATTAAAATCTGATATTTCACAAGATCAAGCCAAAGATATCAACCATAAAGTTATCCCACATATGGAGGATCCAATCACTTATAAACTTGGCCCACTTAACTTTCTTAGGGAAAGCTATCTCATCAAAAAAGAAGTTGTCCCTTTTGAAAATCCACCATAAAGCAGAGAAGAAGAAGCACCTTGTTTTTGAGGTAAATAATATCCTATTGAAAATAAAATGTTTCAACAGATAAATTATCAAGGCAGAGGATTAGGCCTACATGAACAGGGTATCCTAGAACCAGTGTAGATTATTGGCAATCCTAGGCATCAAGGTCTTGGTTATTCAATACTGGGGGCAACTTCATCTCAAGAAAACATCAACATAGGGAGCATGAAGAAACCTTATGATGAAACCAATGCCAATACTACAACAATCCATGTCATAAATCTTCATCCATCCATCACCCCATCCATGAATTGGGACCAACATAAAAAGGGATATTTGAATCAAAGCATGAAGAACATTATCAAAGAAAAGGAAGCTAAGAAGCATACCAGACAAATCAAATACATATGGTTGCCAAAAAATACAAAGAAAGATTATCCCTATCAAACTCCATTAGTCAAATAAACTATGGGGAAAAATAAAAAAGGGGGCAAGTATCCATCAAAGATGTCCACAAAGGAAAAAGCAGGCTTCTCAAGCAATGTACAAAGTATATCAAGCAGTTGGTCCTAATTCCATGCACACTTCCGTATCCACCCATCATTGCTCATCTTCCCAAGTTTGGAGAGTCAAAGGTTCCAAACTATCAATCAATCCATATTTTATTCCTAAACACACTCCACCATCCATGCCTCCATGCATAATATCCAATTCTCACATTGACCATGTGTTGGCAACAACTCTTCATCATAAGGATTCAAAATGCACTCTATTGAGATGAGTGCACTGAGACAAAGTTAACCATGGTATCAACAAAGCAAATCAAGAATCTAAAGAGTTTCTATGAAGTGCACGTATCTTGGAAAAGCAAATTCTTCAAGCAAGATATTGATGGAACATTATGAAAAAATCATCTACATCAAGATCACTAGGTGATTCAACATGAGCTGAAATATTTTGCAAAAAAAATAAAAAAGGATTGAAAACATTAAAGAGAAAAATTGTCCTCTAATGAAAACCACTTTGGTGGCGCTTTGGTTAGGTACCATGATGAAAACCTAGAAAATAGGTGTCATGTGTAAAATTGAGCATCTACATGTGCCATCTTAGGAGAAAGAATATTATCACATCCATAATAAATGCATTCATCCATGAACCATTTATCCAATCCACTTTCATCCATTTGCATCCATACTCCAAGTTATCTTAATCTTAATGAAAATTTGGTGCACACTTTATACTTGCTTATGGTAAACATCTTGACATGGGTCATTTTCATTGATCCTATCCTATCCAATATTATCTAATCCATGACCCACTATCCAAATGCACAACCACTACCTGAATACCTTATCTTATCGCAAGATAATCCATACCCATCCATCCATCCATCTATCCAAGAATCCACCCATGGCCTTTCAAACATTGTTAGACACTAGGGGAAGATATTTATATTTTTCTTTGGGAATAAATCTTGATATATATTCTCCAACTTATGTGGTGATCCAAACATTGGAAAATGTGAAATCAAATTGGTCAAGCATTTGTGACAAAAAAATGCCAAATTACTAGCCCATGGCATATTTTGACAAGATGATTTTCCTTATCAAGCTTTATCTTTCATCGAACATCAATCAAAACAATCAATATTAGTCATATCTGATGTGTACTTCAATGTCACATCAAATCATTCAAAATAGTTTTTGTTTCAAATCAAGCTATCATCCAATGAATTCATCATCATCTCGGGATATCCTTCCCAATCCTTGTGTTTCTTAACACTATCCTTGCATTGCTGTGTATCCTCAACAATGTTATCATCATCAATTTTCAAATCGTCATGTTGCTTAACACTATCCTTGCATTGTTGTGTAACCTCAACAATGTTAACATCATCAATCCATTGAACCAATCAATCAACCTTAGCTTGGTTTCCAAAAAAATCCCAAAATAGAGCACTGATATCATCACATATCCATATCAAAATTGTCAAAATCATAACAAAAACCCAAAACATTGAAAAACCAAAAATCCAAAATATTTCCAAATCATATCAAAATCTAAAACATGTCAAAAATTTGAAAAATAAAAAATAGAGTCATCTTACTAAACTACATCGTCTCTGAGCTTGAATGTAGACAAGGTTGATCATTGATCATCCCCTAAGACATTTTAGGTCAGTACTTTAGGCATCCATCATAATGACAATCTGTTTGTCCATCTATTTCACATTTTAGGTCAGTCCTTTAGGTGTCTGTCGCAATGGCAATCCGTTTTCCCATCTATCTCATCATTGAGTCAAGTTTCTCGTCATGTTAGAATGATTTTTTTTTAAAGATAACTTCTAAGGGGTTTTACCCGTTTGAACCCATTATTTCATTATCTTACATAAAAATTCATTTCATCGCCTTTCATAATGACAAAATACCCCATACCATTGCCATATTAAATACCTTTTACCACCATTGTTTACCTTTCATAGCGTTTACCTCTATATTGTAGCCTTTTTCAAAGTGGCTCGCGGTATGACGGTGGCGGTTAAGCACGAGAAAACATAACAGTTACCACTACACCATGCACATTCAAACCACAGACCACAGTAGCATGGTGGGTGGCGAGTTAGCAGTGGGAAGCAATCACCACCATACTGTGGCCAGTTAGAATGAAGACCTCAGTAGTGCAGTGAATGTGGAGATGACAGGTGACGGTTAGCGAACGGTTACCGCGATGCCACAAACGGTTAGAATGGAGCCTGCAGTGGCGTGGTGGAAGGAGATAGGTAGTGAGATGACAGTTGGTGCAGTGGATGGTAGAAGACAGTGAAGTGGTGGTCAGAAAGGGGCTATCGTGGTACCGCTAGCAGTCATCCCACTGACCGTGGTAGTGCGGTAAGCGATAAGGCAATGAAGGGTGGTAGTCAAAGAATAGTTATCACTACACTGTGCGCAGTCAAACCACAAACCATGGTAGCATGGTGGGTGGTGAGTTAGAAGCGAGGCAACAGTGAAGACGGTTATCACCATACCACCAATAGTCACAATGAAGACTGTGGTAATGTGGTAAGGAGGCAATAGAAATCTATAGGTAACATTTAAATGTTTGACCGCTATACCGCCCTAGATAGAAATGAAGCTCATGGCTACGCAGTAGGAGAAGACAGTCAAATTCGAATACTGTGCAACTGGCAACAATGAATAAAGCCCACGGTAAGGCGGTTTAATATAAAACGAAATTAAAAAAGTGGACTATAGTGTAGAAATATTTAATTTTCCGATAAGGGAACTCAATTAAATATTTTAATTTTTTTCAACAAATTCAAATGGTTGTAATAGGAAATTGAAGGGTCATGACCCTTGAAGTATATTGTATAAATGTATTGAAAAATATGTTAGGAGAGAGGGGACAAGAGTTAGAACAATAAGTTAGATTGTTGCAGAAAATAAGAAGACTGGGAATGCAAATAATGTACAAATTTTTTGAAGCAAGATCAATGGATAAATTATTTTGAATTGGTGAAACCCATTCTATATTCAGTTGTTGTGATGTATAAAATTTATACTTTTTATCTGGTTATCTCCAACTTGAGGTCTTTAATCATTTAAATCAACATATAAGGTATATCTTTGATTTATCAAAGTGTATTCCAATTTTGTGTGATTTAATTGACTGGTGTCTGTAAGTCAGAATTAAATTATTTTAACTAAGTCATAGTCATTTTAAGATTTCTTTTGGATAGTTAAAGAAGAACCAGGTGAAGAAACATTCCAACACAGTTTATGCAAGTCATAAATTTAGAGAAGTTTTATGCTAGTCATATAATTTTCAAAGTTCCTAACAACTAGAGTTAAGCCAAAGAGGGAAACATATATAGTTTTTGATTTTTGACTCCATTTCCCATGTGGATAGAAGGCACTAATTTATCACAACCTAGATGATAAAATTCATAATAAACAACATATTCAAATTCTTTCTTTTATGCAGTAGGAGTAGTAGTCATGATTTTATCTATTCACTTCCAATTTCCATTGTGAATAGATTGGTTGAGCAGGAAATATATTTTAAATTTTCATTATTCACATAAGTGCACCCACCTAGGTTTAGCAGAGCCTGAAGGGTAGAAGGTTCAATTATATCAATTGGCCTTGTATGTTGGCCAAAAATAATGTGAGAGCTTGGCAACCTCTCATGGTTCAAACCTGCAATTTTGAGAATGAACAGTTTGGTGACTCTACTAGGGATTATTAAACTGAACCTGAGCCTTCTCATAGAGTCAATATTTTGTAGAGGAATCCACTGGGAATAAAGAATTGCATATTTTCTATCTTTTAGAAAGTGAGTGGCGACTCTAATTGAACAAATGTGTTGAAACTGATAAGTTGAAATATACATCAAAAATAAATCATCCTAGAGTTTGAACTATCACAATTGCTCACAACATTCAGGGAAGAAGTCCTTTGTACAAAGATGGTGATGGTCCTAATGACAAAAGTAAATGGACTCAGAAGAATGATAAGGGTAAGAAAGTATCTAATGATATGGGCCCATCAAATAAAAAAAAAGCATCAAAAGCACCATTCGAGACACACAATTCATATGCTACAATTGCAAATGAAAACAACCCCTCTAGAGAACCTCATAATCCTGAGGAACAAAGAAATTCCTTCTATCGACCAAACCTTGAGAAAGTTAAGGAGTTCATGGCTGAATGTGATGCTGAAATGCTAAAGAGACAATGTGAATATGATCAAAAAATGGTATTTCTTGAAGAGAATCAGGATGGACTTGGCTATGAAGCAGCATCTGAGGAGAACTATGAGCTTATGGCTAGGGATGAAATAAATGCAAGACTAGAACATGAGAGACAAGAAGTGGAGAAAGCAATAATAGAATATGAGCAGGGGCTCCAAGAAATAAGAGAACTTGAAGAGTTGAAATTGAGGAAAGTACAGATCAATACTCAAATGGATAATTTGCATAAATATGTGTCACCTCATAGGAAGGGTAACAATAATGCAGGCCCATCAAAATCCCCATAGGTCCAACAAAATCAGCAAAATAGACATCAATGCTCCACCACAACATCAAGGTGTTCAACCACCTCCTTATCAACAACATGTATCCCTGAAAGGTCAGCAGTATGTGGCAATGTCTCATAATAATCCATTGTACCAACATCAAAACTACCAGAATCCACCTCCTCCATAATACACAATCATGATCAGGCAGTTTGATTTGGCTAGATTTCAAATATGTCCCAATCCTATGGACAACAGTTGAAGAAGCCTAGTCCCTAATTTCATAGGAAGTAGTGTGATTACAACTGAAGAACATTTAAGGAGCTTTAATGCTTTTATGCAAAATTTGGATATGCACTATGAAGATATGCAGATGAGGTTGTTTATGATGTCACTGATTGAAGATGCCAAAGATTGGTTTAATGGCTTGCCAACAACCTCTATTGATTCTATTCATGTCTTTTATGAACATTTTCTTGAGCAGTATGGGAATCAATATGCACCAAAATTTTCTTTACATGAATTGGTGACTATCTAGAAACATCAAAATGAGTCGGCTTATGACTTCAATCGAAGGTTTTCTAAGTTGCATAATAAGATACCTCCTAGATCCAAGCTAGTTGATCCTGCTGCATTGAGTATTTATTTAAAATATTTTGATCCTTAGACTAGATATGAGCTTAGGAACAGGTGTCCTAGGAATTTAGCTGAAGCTCAAAGGATAACACTCAGTATTGAAAATAATAGGAAGGTTGTAGGGATGATTGCTAAGAGGGATAACCCAAGGGTTCCCCGGTATGTTTCTCCAAATAAACAAGAAAACACATATAGAAATGAAAGGCCAAGATTACATGACATGCCATATAATACAAATTGGAGAGACAAAAAGCTAGTGATGGACATGCTGAGAAATAAAGAGACATCTAATCCTTTAAAGAAGAGAGCGGCATAGATGGTTGATAATAGTCCTTGGTGTTCAGTTTGTGACTTGTCACATTCTTCAAAGCATTGTGTTGTAGCTCAGTCAGTTTCAGGAAAAGACCTATCAGAAAATGATAATGAAAAAGACCATAATATTCATTTAACTTTCCACTTTCTTCACTCTATTGAGCAGGGGTATTCATCTTCAGAAGAAGGAGGATATGAATATGATGTTGATCACCAGAAATACAATGTTCACATGGCAGAACAACAATTTTTTCTAAATATGAAAAAAGTGATGATGAACAAGGACCTCCTACTACATCATATCAGACTAGTAGGGGAAGTATGAGGAGACCAACTGAGGAAGAAATTAAAAGATTGACTATTGCAGCAGTTGAGCAGGCTAAAAGAAAGTATTGGCTAAGGAATAGGACAATGAATGAGAATGAAGGTGTTCTAAGAGGAATATTTTTGAAAGATAAAAAGATGTCCAAGCAAATATCAAAAAAGAAAAATGATGAGTACTCTGATAAAAAAGAACAAAAATATGTCCCTAAAGAAGAAAGTAAAGGATTTCCCAAGGGCAAACAAAAGATAGATCAAACATCCAAAAAGGAGAAAGAGGAGAACAAAGGAGAATCAATAGAACAAAATAAGGTTATCAGAGCTAAAAGTGCATCTTTTGATTTCATGTAAGCTTTATCCTAGGTAAAAATGTTTGTCCCATTACTTGAAATGATGAAAATTAAAGAGTATAGGGAAATTTCTATTCAATTAATATCTAATGGGAGAAATCAAAATATAAAATTTGAACAAAAGGAGAATCTTGGAATTACTAATAGGAAAGCAAAGATAAAAGTTTCAGAAGTTGGCCTAAATGCTGCATTGATGAATACACCACAAGTTAATCCATTTTTTACTACCCTACTCATAAATGGTAAATTGGTAAGAAATTGCATGATAGATTCAGGTGCTTCTATGAATATCATGCCTGTAGGGGTGATGAAAAAACTTGGTATGTGGATAGAAATTGAGGGTGGTAAATGTTATGCCATGGATAGTAGGCCTGTCCCAATTGTGGGGATTATGAAAAATGTAGAAGTGAAATTAGCAACCTACCCACAGGAAACCTATAATATTTATATAACTGTGATTGATACAACTCCTCAGTTTGGAATGCTTTTGTCAAGACAATGGACTGTTGTAGTTGGAGGTAATGTGCAGTTTGATTTATCATATGCCACAATACCAGTGAATGGTGAAGAAGTAAAATTATATAGAGAACCAAGGGTGAATTAGATTGTTGAGTGTGTTCCTCAAGAACAACTTGATTGCTTTTGTGATGTGGATTTAGGGAGTTTCAGAGTAGAATTGTCTCAACCAAAATTAGTGAATACTGACCCAATTGATAGGCTTGTTTCTAGAAATCAGCAAGGTGTGTGGAAAATGTATTTTGATGGGGCTTACAATCAAGAAGGTAATAGAGCTGGGGTTGTTTTCATATCACCTGAAGGTACAATGTTTAAATATTCATTTTTGTTGGCTTTTGAATGTACAAATAATGTGGCAGAGTATGAAGCCTTGTTGATTGGTTTGAACGTGGTTGTCAAGCATAAGATTAAGTTGTTGACTGTCTTGGGAGATTCTGAGCTAGTTGTGTCACAAGTTAGATCAAAGTATGCTGCAAAGAACAAGAGGATGAAACAATATAGAAATGTTTTCTGGGATACAGTGGAACTATTTGATACATTTTCAATTGATTGGATAGATAGATCTAAAAATTTGATGGCTGAATTCTTGGCTAGTGTAGCTTTAAAGAGGGATTATATCACTTTGACAAGAGTGTCTCAGGTTGAATTCAAAACAAGACCTACTATCCCTGAAAACATCTATAGCTAGAATTTTTTAAATGATGATACTAACCTTTTGAAGTTTCTTCATTGTATAGATCAGTATGAGGCACATGAGATTGATTTCAATGATTTTTTGGAAGAAGTGGATGGGAAACAGATTGTATTTGGGAAGGAATTTTTGCAGCTAAAAACAAACAAGCTTCCCAAAGGGCTTGTAGCATTGGAAAGAGTGTATGATGGGAGTGATCTTTCTCTCATGAAGCATACACCTGTTTAAAAAGAAGATATTGAAGAAATAAATCTGGGAACTGAATTAGCACCAAAAAGGGTTTATATTGGAAAGAAAATAAGCCCAACCATCAGGAGAATGTTGATTCCATTGCCAAGAAATTAAAAGCATCTATTTTCTTGGTCTTATGAGGATTTTAAGGCATATAGAGAAGATATTTTTTAGCATGATATTCCACTTAAGCTAGACACAAAGCCATTCAGACAAAAGCAGAGGCCTATTAACCCAACTCTAGAACCTAAGATGCAAGAGGAGCTAGCAAAGCTCAAGGATGGAGGTATTATTAAACCCATTAGACATTCAACATGGGTCTCAAATTTCATTCCAGTCATGGAGGAAATATTGCACAAAGTAACAGGATGTGAGCTATTGTCAATGATGGATGCATTTTCTAGATATAATCAGGTCAAATTTAAATAATTTGAGCAATACAAGACAACATTTACTACACCATGGGGAATGTATGTCTATGTAAGAATTCCATTAGGTCTCACAAATGTAGGAGAGAGATACCTTTCAAAGAGCCATGGATGTGGAATTTGCAGATCTAATTAATGCTATAATGGTGGTGTATCAAGATGAACTCATTGCTTATTCTAAAAGGGCAAAGAATCATGTGGGATATTTGGAGAAGATTTTCATCAAAGCCTTGGAATATGGTTTAAGTCTTAATCCAAAAAAATGTCATTTTTCTATTATAGAAGGTAAGATTTTGGGGCATATTGTATCAAAAGGTGGGATTAGGATAGATCCTAAAAAAGTAGATGCCATAGATAAAATCCCCATTCCCAAAATTGTCAAAGCAATCCAATCATTGTTTGGCCAAATTAAATTTGTTAGAAGGTTTGTGTCCAATTTTACTGAGATTGTTAAACCTATATCTAAGATGTTGAAAAAAGAAGAGAAGTTGGATTGGGTTACTGAATCCATGGATGCCTTCATATTTATACAAAGAGCTATCAAAGAAGCCCCTATCCTAAAGTCCCCTGATTTTACTAAGCCATTTCAGATTTTTTATTTTGCTTCATTTCATACCATAGCTTCTGTCATGTTATAGAAGAATGATGAAGGCCATGAACAACTTGTTTCCTTTTTTAGCAAATATTTGCAGGGGTCACAATTGAAGTATGATATTATGGAAAAATAGGCTTATGCATTGGTCAAAGTAGCAAAAGCTTTCAAACCTTATCTTGTTGGATCTAAGATAATTGCTTATGTCCCACATGCAGCAGTGAAGGATATCTTGGTGCAAACAGAAGTGAAAAGGAAGAGATGCAGATGGACTAATAAAATCCAAGAGTTCAATATTGTTGAGAAAATGTGTCTCAACTTCCATCTTGAAGTCCCTATTTTCATGCCTTGGCGAAAATTTGGTGTTTCTGCAGTTTACCGCCATACTGCATCTGGCTTTTTTCCAGCCTCAACCGCTTTACTGTGGTGGTCATCCTGTGACCACCTATAGTCAGCCCGGTCATTGCCACTACACCATGGTTGGTGGGTCCACTCACCACGGTGACCGTAGTGAGACCACCAATGGTTTGGCTGAAAATCACTTCTCTACCGTGGGGTGGCCTGTTGGCCCCCACAGTAGTGTTGTTTGACCGTCAGCGGTCCCTCAGATAGGTTACCTCATTTCTGTAGTTAGTGTCGATATGGATGGTGGTAGCACGAGATAGTCACTTGGAGAACTCGGTGAAGTTGATGGCGAGCTCGGGTGGTTGTTACCGTCACACCATGAATAGGTCAGTTGGACTCGATAGTTGCACGAGGTTCTTTGACAGAGCTTGATGGATTCAAAGGGTGAGCTCATTTGGCTCATCGTGTCACCATGAGGCAAGACCGACAGGGGCGTGGCAGCATGGGTTTGGTCTGGGTGAGCTCAAACGAGCTCACTGCCATACCATGAGTAGGTCATATTAGCTCAATAGTAGAGCAGTAAGAACGTAGAGAGCTCGGACAAGCTCAGGGTTGCTTTTGATAGAGTTGGAATCGGTGATAGAAGTGATGGAAAAATAAAATGCGGACACGTGGCTCAGTGTCAGAATGATGATTGGTTAGAAACCAAAGAAGTAATTATAGCAGGTGTAGGCTGACTTAGGTTGGCGAACAAGATCCGATTTCGGTGATGGCATTAATGCTAGGTGGCTTGATGTAGGGAGATCGGCATGGGTAGATCGATTGCTTGATTGGATGAGAGATTCATGAAACTGATGGTCGACACCTTATTGATGACATTGATTGCAACGTATGACTTTGTAAGTCGAGTACAATAATGCAAGAACTTTAAACTGTATGTTAGGATATAACATTGTAACCATAAGATAAGAACTGGAAAAGTTGTTGTGAGCTGATCAGAGAAGACTGAACATTGTATGTAATTGTTTTATTACTGGAATACAATTTTCTTGACTTTGTGTGGTGGGTTTTTTACTTGAAAAGTTTTTCCCATGTATATTATGTGTCAATCTATGAATGCTGAATTATGTTATCTATTTTACTGGTTGTATTAATCTCAAGTAGTTTTTAGAAGCTATTATAACCTAGTTTATGCTCTTCTCCCCTATTGTATTAGTATTAAGGGAATGTATTATGCACTATTGGGTCATTAGATCCACCCCATTTTCCCTTCAAGTGGTATCAGAGCTTGGTCCATTGTGCTATCCTTGAGAGAAAGCTCAATTTTTTGTGCTAATACTGTTTCAGTGGGAGTATTGCATTGTTAAAACATGTTTCTATTTGAGATGGTGAGTACATCAGGTAGAGTAGATATTGAAAATTTTAATGGCAGCAACTTTGAGTTATGGAAATTCAAAATGGAAGACTTGCTAGTGGATAGAGACCTCTGGTTAGCAGTATCTGGAACTAAGCCACAAACTACGATGCAAGAGGCTTGGGATCTTGCTTATAGAAAGACAAGAGGTATGATAAGACTGAGTCTAGCCGATTCTGTGCTCTTGAATGTCCATGAGGAGCAGTATGTAGGTGCATTATGGAAGAAGCTTGGTGATATTTATTAGGGAAAGTCTTTGGTAAATAATTTATTCCTGAGGAAAAAGTTGTACTCCTTGAAAATGGAAGAAGGTGCATCTGTTGCAGACCATCTAAACTCATTTAATATGAGTGTTACTCAGCTGGCATATGTAGGTGTAAAGATTGAGGAGGAGGATCATTGCATGTTCCTATTGTGTTCATTACCTAAAAGTTGGGATCATCTGGTGATGGCTATTGGAAGCACGACAACTGCATACAAGATGGATGGTGTGGTTGCTTCATTCTTGTCTAAAGAAATGCAAAGGAAGTCTTCAGAGATGGCCAAAGAGGCTATTTTTGTTCGACGTAGACCAAAGGAGAAAGGCAAGAAGAAGGACAAGAAGTCGAAATCCAAATCTGCAGGGAGATCAAAGTCTCCTGGTAAAAAGTTCAAGGTGAGATGATGGAACTATGGGAAACTTGGTCATATCCAGAAGGACTGTAAGGAGAAGAAGAAGAAGAATGTCTCTGAGAACGAATATTCTCAAAGTGATGCAGATGCCTTCATTGCAGTAGCCTTGACAACTGAAGCATCAAATGATGTCTAGCTGGTTGATTCAGGTGTTTCCTTTCACATGACGTCCAATAGAGAATGGTTCTCTAAATATGAGAAGTATGATGGTGGAAAGGTGTACTTGGAAAGTGATTCAACATTTGAGATAGTTGGTAGAGGAAGAGTCCTAATTTAGTTTCCTGATGGGAGAGTCAAAGGTATTGGTGGTGTACTTCACATACCAGGTCTGGCTCGAAATATTCTTCTTGTCAGTAAGTTAAATGATGCTGGTGTAGAAGTTTCCTTCTCTAGTAAGAGATCTAAAATGGATAGATGTGCAATGGTGCTGGCTAAGGGTGTTCATACTGGCACTCTGTATAAGTTGGATGCACATCTTGTTCAATGTAATAGTACCTTTGCAAAGTCAAGAAAATAAGTTCCTGTAGAGAAAGATGTAGACACTTCTCTATCTGTAAATGCTTTGGAGGTAAAACTCCCAGATGAGAAGAATATGCTATGGAATCATATACTTGGTCACATAGGTGAGAAAGGTTTAAAAAACTTGAAGAATAAAAATCTTGTAGAAGGGCTTGATGATTGTTATCTTGAGTATGATTTTTGCAAACATTGTATCTATGGAAAACAACACCGTGTTTCATTTTATTCTAGTCCTCATAAATCTTCTGGTATATTGGATTATGTTCATTTTGATGTGTTTGGTCTAGTTAATGTTTCTTCATTATCGAAGTCTAGATATTATGTTTATTTTATTGATGACTATTCGAGAAGAGAATTTGTATACTTTCTTAAAAGTAAATTAGAAGTGTTTAGTCAGTTTAAAGAATTTA
>CM021104.1:158237922-158455123 GCA_007115665.2 Sequoiadendron giganteum | reverse complement strand
ATCTATCTTCTCCCTATCTTTCTAATACTTTCAATTATCCAATAACAAATATTTATACATCAGTTTGTGAAAAGTCGTGCCTTTTCAAAATTCTAAAGCATAAAAGTTCTAACAAATTCTCTATCTAACTAATTCTTGTTAAGCCATAAATGGACTGTAGACATATGTTCTGTATAGTCCTAGTGCTCATGAGTATCAACATCTCCAATTGCATCGCGGATCACAATCTCCATCATTATCATTTTCTCATTCTACTCACACACCTCATCTGATGTTAGATCCTCCATAGTGGTTGCTTTCAACATCACTTGGAGTATTGCTTTGCATTGAATTTTCCATTTAGTTGCTTCTTTCATTTTTCCTTCATCATCATATAACTTGGTCAACCTATCTTTGGAAGCCTCTATCAGTCCCTACATATCTCCTTGCAACTCTTCATAGAAATCCCTATGTCTGTCTATGATACAGATGGCATTCTAAATCTCTTCATTGCTAGGAGTGTCCTTCTGCTCCAATTCCTCAATTTTCTCCTAAATTCTATTGTCCACTCTCATGTGCTCCTTTATGGCATCCACAAATTGTGAATGATTTCCCTAGAGCCTATTCAACCAAGTATTTAGGACAACTTGTCTTCTTTTGATTATTGCAGCAAGTGCATTTATTTTACCTTGAGAATATGCAGTTGATCCTTCCCAATGATCCATTTTCTGTGAACTCTCACCTTGGGTGAGCATCCTTGTTGGCTCTATTACAACACCTACCAAATCTTTTAAGTGTTCATTTTCTCTCAACATTATTTCATTACCAGTTTTATACATCTCCCTTTCCCTTATCAATGCTTGGATTTGAGCTTTGTTTAACCTGGCTATGCTTATCCCAATATCAGCAGTTGCCACAGGGTCAACTTCCCCAGCCTTCAGAGTCATGACATGTCCAAAGGCCTTCTCAGTATCAATAATAATTGACCTTTTGTGAGGAGGATATAAGGCCCAAATCATCAATGTCTCATCATCAAGGTTGTATTTTGATCCTGTGTATACCTACATCACCTTTTCTACACTTAGCTTGTGGGTGGCATTGCTATCTTTCAAGAAACTATCAAAAACTAAAGTAGAATTCATATCCAAACCTGGAAAAATTATGACACTAGCCCTTTCTAGTAGCTCCCTTCCCTTTTTAGGGGTCATGTTAATCATTTCCCTATCTAATTCATCTTTTAGGATTTTCAACAGTTGATCCTCATTTCCTAGTGTAAGATTATCAACCTGCCCTCTTATCTCTTTTCCTTTTTGCTTATATAGAAATGTTTTAAACTCTGAGGTTTTTATAAATTCATCATCTGATATGAAAGACCTATAGTCTTCATGTCTCGTATCTATATCCATGGTTTCATCAACATCATTATCCCTAGAAACATATGTATAGTCCCGAGTCCTCATTCTCGAAACTTTCTCAGATGAATTTTGTGGCATGCCTATTTCCGATATCCCTTTAATGGAGGATAACAATTCAACATCCATCAGCTCTTGATTATGTTTTTCATTCACAATTTTTGCCTCGTCTTCCTCCAGGTTTTTGATTATATCATTAGATTTATAGGGCACATGATGGTACCCTCAGAAATTTATCTTTTTTTTGGTAGAGTGAATATACCCCTCAGGATCAAAGTTCTTTCTAATTGGTGCTCTTCTCATGTTATAATGCAACAATTTATCGAAAATCAAATCATAACCTTCTTTGGCCAATATAGTGAAATCACTAAAACACAATGTGCTGGGCATAAAGGCTTGTTTCCCATATGAACTCAAGTTCATAACACTAGAATAATCCATTTGCCTAACAATTTCTAGGTAGGCAATTCTATCTGGGATAGTTTTAGGAAAGATGAAAGGTGCATCTTCAAAGCCATAAACCCTGATAATTGTGGCATTCTCTAAATAGTACCAATCCCCCAATTATGGTTGATTGGTCCATTGTACTCTCTAGGCCTAAGAAACCTTTTCACTTCTTTGGATAAAGAAAAATCACAAGGATGATTGAAAAATCTATGCAAGGGTTTCACAAAAAACTCTTCAAAATGCAGGAAGTTTGAATTGGCAAACTTGCTATCCCAGACAGTAGTCCATAATTGAACAGGCAATGGCCTACCTTCTTTGTCAAATTGCAAAATCCTCAGCTCTTGGGGCCATTAACCCAACTCTTGTCTGAAGTACAGTACTAAATGCAGCAGTAGTGAATAATTTATGAGATGGAGAGCTGAAGCACCAACTTTTATCGCCATCAAACCCGTATCCAGCTCCTTAGAGATGTGTGTAACATAGTCAAATGATCTTGAATTATGATACTAAATGTCTGTAGCAATTACCATGGGTACAACTGCTATATGCTCATGTACCTCCATTCCCAACACCTGTGCCACTGAGTAATAAGTGTATTTGAGGTAAGGTTCAAAAAGATCGACATGATAGGGTGGCCCCTCATTGTCTTCCATTGGGATAGGCTTGCTGTGACACCTAATTTTGTGCAAAGGTAACCTCCACCCTTTATAGATGGTTTCCATCCTCCTAAACTCACTGTCGAGCTCTTCACTCACTATTTTCTCATTGTATATTCCTTCCATCCTGAAAACCTCAGCAATTGTGTTCTCAGATATATGTATCAATGAGTTCCCTGACAAATCACATATAGCTCTACCTTTCAGGTCATAATGTCCAACAAACATCTTTATCAGTTCCACATCAACAAAAACATTAGGGCACACCAATTTCCCTAACTTAAGCCTCCATGGATTGCATACTAGCTCAAAGCGATTTCTCCTATGATAGTGGAACAGGAATAGCTCATAGCCCCTAATTGGAGTCCAAACATCTCCTATAAATTTGCATTTGTCGTATAATTTGTTAATATCTACTTTGAGCTGTGCAAAATGCCTAGCTCTAGGTCCAGAACTAGGTAATTGATCTATGAGATCTTGATTAAGCTTCCTTTCAGTACCTTCCATTGGTGATACAGTCTTCCGCTTCTTTCCTTTTGGTTGGCTACCCTCCCCAGGTCTTTTTCCATTTTGTTTTCTTGAAACAGCGCCTTCCATAGTTCATAATTTTACAAGTTCTGAAGAAAAACTTACTATAACTTTCTGCAAACTTAAGCTAGGTAAATGCCTTAATTTCTTTGCTGGTTCCTTTGCTTTCTTTCGCTTTGAATTCTACAAGGAAATGATTTCAAATGATCATACCTTGATATGCAAAATCTCCTATGCTTTGTGGCACCATTAATTATCTTTACTGAGATATGAATGTTGCAGGTTTTTCCAAAATTCTCGCTGTCACATCAGGGTTTATATCAGTGAGATATTTCAAACCTTTGGCTGATCCGCCTATTCAACATTCATCCATTTGCCAAGACGTCCTGTAGTTTCCTTGACTTTAAAAGTCTCCCTGATAGTTTCTCCTTTTTCGCTCTTTATATCGCCACTACCTTCACCAAAACACTTATCACTCAGGCTCAATGAATCAGGCCAACATTTCCTTATCTTACCCCGAAAATACTTGGTCTCACCGAGATGTTTGCTTTATTTTACTTATGTTTCCGAGACTAAGCAACTTGTTCTACCCACCAACTAATATTCACTGTAACATCTCTTAGATCTCCTCGTGATGATTTCTCTCTTTGATACACCTTCTCTTCGGTGAGACAATGTGCATCATCTCCCCAATATTTCTTATTTTGGTAAGCTTCGGTCTTCGTCGACGTGACCCAAGGGATCGGTAAGACCTTCAGAACTCTCCCCACATCATTTGTCTCACCGAGTGGTCCCTCTTTTTCTTCATCGACAAGACAAATAGTGCTTCGGGCAGTGTTTTGAAATCTCTCTCCGAGGACCAAAGTCTCCTCGATATATTTCACTTTTCGCCAATTGGCCCAAGGTAACTTAGCTCGATATGATCTTTCACCATTATACCGATATCTTTTTTTTTGCCGATAAATATTATAGACCCACATTCTCCTTGTGTACAATTTTATCGGTATGACCTATCTGATATCTCATCGATACATTGAAGATATGTACATTATCGTCGATGAGACCTATATCCACTTATGCCGATATTTCCATATGTCCATGTTTTAATGCGAAATGAATTTTATGGGTTTTTATGACAAAAATTAAGCTAGATTTTGTAAAGGATTCTATGTGAGGATTTTACTATTTGTATTTCTGTGGGAGGGTAATAATCATGAAGGGTGAATGAAATGGCCAAAATTTCACAGTTCTAACATAGCACCTAGCTTTATTCCAGCCTCAATCACTTTACCATGGTGGTATTGGGGTGGAAGGGTAGCGGTCACCTCTTTACTACTTGTAGTCTCATCCCTAACTACGGTGGCTACAGTTGGCTTCGTTTAGCCTATTTCTTTGGTTACCGTCACATCGTAGATGGTTACTTCCTTGACTGCGATGGTCACGGTGTGACCGCCCATATTCATCCCAACCATTACCGCTGCACCATAGGTGGTGGGTCCACTCACCGTAGTGATACCGCCAGTGGTCTGTATGATGGTCACCACTCTATCGCGGGGTGGCCTATTGGCCCCATGGTAGCGCGGTTTTACCATTAGCGATCCCTTAGACCGGTTGACTCATTGTCGTGGTTAGTGTCGATATGGATGATGGTAGCACAGGTCAGTTAGTTGGAGAACTCAGTGAAGTCGATGACAAGCTTGGTTGGTCATTACCTTCACACCATAGATGGGTCGGTTGGACTCGATGGTTGTGCGGGGTTCTTGGATAGAGCTCGATGGATTCGAAGGGTGAGCTCATTTGGCTCACCGTGTCACCATGAGGCAAGACCGATAGGGGCACAGTAGCATGGCTTTGGTCAGGGTGAGCTCGGATGAGCTCACCGCCATACCATGAGCAGGTTGTGTTAGCTCGATGGTAGAGTAGTAAGAACGTAGAGAGCTCAGACGAGCTCGAGGTTGCTTTTGATAGAGTTGGACTCAGTGACAGAAGTGATGCACAAATCAAATGTGGACATGTGGCTCAGTGTCAGAATGATGATTGGTTAGAAACCAAAGAAGTAATTGCAACAAGTGCAAGCTAACTTAGGCTGGTGAACAGGACCCGATTTGGGTGATGGCATTAATGGCTGCGTGGCTTGATTCAGGGAGATCAACAAGGGAAGATTGATTTCATGATTGGATGAGAGATTCATGAACATGATGGTTGGCACCTAATTGATGACATTGATTGTAACGTATGACTTTGTAAGTCAAGTACAACAATTCAAGAAGAACTTTGAATTGTATGTTAGGATATAACATTGTAACGGTAAGATAAGAACTAGAAGAGTTGCTGTGAGCTGATAAGAGAAGACTGAATATTGTATGTAATTGTTTGATTACTAGAATACAATTTTATTGACTTTGTCTGGTGTGTTTTTTACCTAAAAAAGGTTTTCCTACATATATCTTGTGTTAATCTATGAATGCTGAATTATATTATCTATTTTACTGGTTGTATTCATCTCAAGTAGTTTTTAGAAGCTATTAGAACCTAGTTTATGCTATTCTCCCCTATTGTATTAGTGTTAAGGGAATGTATTCTACACTGTTGGGTCATTAGATCCACCCCATTTCCCCTCCAAATATGGAGATTCAAATTATCAAGCTGGTAAGAGGACAGGGTCTGGCAAAGCTGATGGCGGAAATGAATATTGAAGCAAACCAAATCTACAATGTAGAAGGTAAGGAAGAAGTTGTTGCAAGTATTGAACATACTCCATGGTATATAGATGTGATGTATTATCTCAAACACA
Source organism: Sequoiadendron giganteum (assembly GCA_007115665.2). Classification (NCBI taxonomy): domain Eukaryota; kingdom Viridiplantae; phylum Streptophyta; class Pinopsida; order Cupressales; family Cupressaceae; genus Sequoiadendron; species Sequoiadendron giganteum. The sequence continues at coordinate 158,449,307 of CM021104.1, read as the reverse complement.
TGAAGTGCCTTAGCGGCTGAATGATAATAAAAGGAGAACTTTGAAGTTACAAGCTTCTAAGTACATTTTTATAGAAGGGGACTTATTCTAGAAGAATGGGGATGGTATATTGTTGTTATGTTTAGATGAGTCCCACGCAGAACATGTCTTGAGTGAAATGCATGAAGTGGTGTGTGAAGGCCATTAATCTGCTAAGACCACTACACATAAGATTCTCAAGGCTAACTATTATTGGCCTAAGGTGTTCAATGACTCTTTTTCACATGTGAGGAAATGTGGGGCTTGTCAGAAATTTTCAGGGAAGTTGAAGTATCAAGGACCCTTGCCACTTAGAACTTTGTAGGTAGATGCACCATTTCACCAGTGGGGAATTGACTTCATTTGAGAAATACAAGAAATATCAAGTGGAGGGAACAAATGGATATTAGTGGCCATGGATTATTTTACAAAGTGGGTGGAGGCTATCCCAACTAAGCAAGCAACTAGCAAGGTGGTGGTAAAATTTTTGATGGAAAATATTATAACCAAATTTGACACCCCATTCAGATTAATCATTGATAGTGGAATTTTTTTTAGATCTGATGAGTTTAGATATTTTTGCAGAACATATGACATTAATGTTTCTTATTCTTCCCCATATCATCCACAAGCCAATGGCTAGGCAAAGTCAAGTAATAAAAGTCTTTTGAAGATAGTAAGGAGGATGCTTGATATAAATAAAAAGGCATGGGGTTCAAAATTAAGATTGGTTGTATGGGAAGATAGGATTACAGTGAAGAAGGAAATTGGAAAATCTCCATTTGAACTAGTGTATGGGACACAAGCCAGGATGCCACTGCAAAACCTTTTACCACTTGTGATCCTAATAAAATGCTACTCCTAATGTGAGATGCTAGATAGAAACTATTAATGCAATGTGAAGAAGCAACAAGATAAAAGGGCTCCTCAATAAGATTAGCCTAAGAAATAGTGAAACAAAGGAGATGATTTAAAACAAATAATGATTTAAGTGTGTTCTACCTTTCCTTTGCTGCTCCTTCCTTGGTTGGCCCTTTGATGCTTCAAGAATTGTGTGCTCCTTGGATGGCAATGAGATTGAATGGATGCAAGATGAATTGACGCAATATGGATTGGTGATGTGAGTGCTATAATGGATGATAGCTTGAATGACAATTTTGCAAGAGTTTTTTTGCACAAGACTTGATCCTTAAAATGAGGGAATTGAAGGGGTATTTATAGGCTAAATTGAATTCTCTAGAGAATTCAACGGTTGGGATTGATCCAAAAAAGATCAAGATGAAGGGCTATAGTGAGTTGAGGACTCACAAGCCCTCACATATTGACATGTGGAATGTGAGATGTCTTAGGGTGGAGTGATGTGGAAATGAGGTGGAAGGGAAGTATATGAGGTGGATCTTGGGGGATGAGAAGATTCCTTAGAGGAATAAAAGTGAATTAAAAATTCACAATGATTGGAAGAATCTAGTGGATAAGAGAGGGTCTCCAAAAAGCTGGAGATTTTGTCACATGTGGGTGATGTGATGAGTCCAAGGTTCTAGAAGCCCTTGGCACATGTGAAGTGACAAGTCAAGGCTTCTAGAATCTTGCATGGGGGATGGGGAAGACCTTGGAAAGATAAAAGTGAATTAAAAATTCACATGGGGAAGAGAGGAACCTTGGGCAAATAAATGTGAATTAAAAATTCACATGGGGAAGAGAGTCCAGGCTAAAAATGGTAAGTGGGAAGGTTGACCAGAAAAGGTAAGCCAAATGTGGCTAATGATTCTGATTAAGGTTGTACAAACACAAGATTAGGATAATTAATGAGAGATTAGAGGCAAGTGGGAGATTATGGAGGATGTGACACTTAATCTTGATTAAGTGGTGCACATCCTAATCACAAATTAATTAATTTAATCTAGATTAAAAGAGGATTATTGAGAATGTGACAAGGAGAAAGAAAAGGGGGAATTAAAAATTGATTTTAATCCAAATGGGTTAAAAGACTAAATTAAATAATTTATCATATTTATTTAATTTAGAGAAGAACAAGGTGTAAGGTAAAGTATTTAATTTATTTAATTACATACTTTAGGAACCTTAGGCAGAAAATGAAATAATCATTAAATAAATTATGTAATCACTGTTAATGAAATAGATGAATAAAGTAGACGATTTTGATCATATGGAAGTGATCAAATTTGGATGTCTATACCAATTTACAATTTTATTCTACAAGAAGACTTGGATATTTTTGAACCAATGGAGGAAAGAATGGAGCAGCTTGCATAACTTGATGAAATAAGGAGAATGGCTCAGAAGCAGAATGTGAAGTTGTAGTCACAGATGAAATATATTTTTGATAAAAAGGCTAAGGAGAGAAAATTTGAAGAAAATGACCTATTGTCGATGTAGAATGCTCGATGTCAGGAGAAGGGGAAGCATGGCAAGTTTGAAGCTTTATGGTTGGGTCCTTTTGTGATAACTTCTTGTACACATCTAAAAATGGTCACGGTTAATCAAACCTGTTAGTTAATTAAATATGAATTATTTAATTAATATTCTTAAGTCATCTACATATAAATAAATTTAATTATTTATTTATATTGTTCATTTTCTCAATTCTTCTAGTTTAATTAAATAAATAAGTTTATTTAATTATTTTCCTCTTAATTAAATAAATAGACTTCACAATTTATTTAAATTAATTATCACAAGTTTAAATTTTAAATTTAAATAATATTTTTCATCTCACATTTAATTAAATATTTCTAATATTTAATTAAAGCACTTTCTTCTCTTCCACTTAATTAAATATTTCCAATATTTAATTAAATGCTTTCTTTCTAATTCTTTATTCTCCTCCACTTAATTAAATATTTCCATTATTTAATTAAAAGATTTCTTGCCTCAATAATTAAATATTCTATAATATTTAATTAGAAACTTTCTTCTCTCCATATTTAATTAAATATTTTATATATTTAATTAAAGCGCTTTTATCATCTCTCACACATAAATTAAATATTCATTCATTTAATTTATGGAAACATCTTCCATATTTTTCTCAACTTCTTGATCTCCCACCATTCATTTTACAGGTTTCAATCTCAAACGTTGACCCTCGCTAACTGGATTTCTTTCCTTCAAAAATCTATAAATGCAACCCTCTTATGAGTTGAAAAGGACACACCTCAAATCTTAAATTTCATACGCAGTTACTATAGTTGCATTTCAATATTATCAGCATTCTAGCACCATAGCATTTCAATTTCATGGCTTAAATCATATAGCCATGCACATGCATTTTCAATTAATCTCATTCTCTTAAGTTGCCATTTCAACAAGTTGTTTCTTACAAAACTAAGAGCCAACATCTTTAATCAAATCCTTGGAGATAGAGGATGATGGGACAAATTTGAAGAAGCCACTGTCATTAGAGTTTGCATTTATGATTTCTGGTTAGATTTATTTAATACAATGTCTTATCGATGTGTTAGTTTACTGTTTGATTAATCCACATTTTCTAACAACACATTTTTGGTGCCCACCATGGGGCATCCCCCCATTTTAATCTTTTTATTCGCAGGAATTTTTTGGATAGGTGACAACTGGAGTTGCGCTTCGACGCATACACGATTTCTTCTGGCACATAGAAGGACTGTTTCAACGCATCTACAAACTGTTTCGGTGCATCCAAAGATTGTTTCAGCGCATTCAGGGACTGTTTCGACGCATCCCGGATTGATCTTTTAGCGTATCTAGTAACTATTCTAGTGCATTGGGGACATTTTTTTTACCACATGCAGGGGGTTTGTAATCATCAATTTTGATTCCGATGCCATCCGCGGACAAGATTTTTATTTTAGTTTTTTAAGGAAAATGAACCAATCCTAGGATAGAAATTTAAAATCTGGAATCTATCAATCCTAGGGTAGTCACCACATGCTATTTTATAGTTAAAATGAACCCCATTCCTTTTGTGAAGCAATATCTTCACTTAGTTTAGATCATTGTCATTTGGTGCTATAAAAAGAAATTTGTTTGTTTTGTCTGTGGCAATAGGTCTATGCTCTCCCCTTAACTGGGTGACCAAAATACTAGACTGTCTTTTTATTTTCATGCAATGTTTATGCTTTATTACATCCTTTAGAGGGCCTGCTCTTGTGTGAAAAATTACTCACCCAAGAGGAACGACCTAAGTGGGAACAACCAAAGCCAGGTTTTCCAACCCACTATAATCAAAAGCAAATTCGGGGAAAGTTCGTAATTCGACAGCAATGTGCAAGATAACCATCCCCAAAGCCTTTGTTCTAAAGGTTGGGAGGTATCCTAAGGGATTTTATCTATTGTTGCACCAAACAGAAACCTTGACTATGAGCCATAGTGTAGAAAGCTAGCCGTGCTAGTTTCCAAACATCATCTTAATCACAGTGCAAGGGGAGGGAAGAATCTACCCCCAAGACACTCACCATATAGTCACCACAGATTGTTTGCTCAGGGGATTCAGTATCCACTTCTGTCACCTTGAGTACACACCTAGAAAAGACAAAAACACGGGTGTCATCTAGGGGGTGACATGGTTGTGTGAGTCGACATGATTTTAAACTGTGGGTTGTGATTACAATGATGACCTATTTGACAACTAAGAGTGAGTCTGCTTAAAATGTTTATCTTGTTTAAAACCTGTGACAACCTCAAGAACATACACTCTTTGTTTAGATTTTAGGATTAACAAAACAACTGTCTACTTCTCTATGCTGTGTTTTTCACATTTAAATCAGACTAAGATCATCCAAAAATATCCCTAGTCTGTTTTGGCACATTGCTGCTCTATTTCGACACATTTCTGCTTTGTTTCAGTGAATTGCTGCTCTGTTTCGGCACATCTATGCTTTGTTTCAGTGCATCTGTGCTCTATTTCGGCACATCTGTGATCTGTTTCAGCGCATGTGTTTTCCAAACCTAGGTAACTTTATGACATTCAAAAATCGGTCTTCCCAGTCTAGTCTTTTCCATGCTCAGAGTTTGGAAGTCTGCAAATTTTGCCAAGAAGTCTCTAGAAAGGAAGATTAGAAAGCGAAAGAAATCTCTTAGTCATAAGAATTTATTGAGAAAGAGGAAATTTCTATACCAAAGTCAAAAGGTCTTACTTGAACATAGGACCTTTATTCACCGATATCATGACTATATTAGAGGTTTCACTGATGATTATGTTGTAGAACCTTTATACTCACGAGCCTTCTTTCAAATACGAGCCATTTCTCAAAGGCACAACCATAGTCAATGTATTCGTTCTTCTTATATTTCCTAACCTGCAATTACGTATGCTACTCATCCTAGTCAAATTCTACAATAGAGAACTCAAGCACATTAGGTATTTGTCAAACTCATATTTTTACAAAACTATGATCAAACCTCACAAAGTGCAAAATCATCTCTCTTTTTGATCTTTGGTTTAATTCCCGCAAATAGATTTTCATCCTTTCAAATCAGGGAATCATGAGCTAAAGATTAAAAATATCTTAAGTCATAGAATCTTCATTCTATCCTGAATTTCATATCCATCAAATATTGCACTATTTCATCGTTTTGATCAAGGTTATTAGAAGTTAAGTAAAGTTTATGCCTGTTGTCACGAGATCTCAAAAGAACATAGAAAAAGATGAAATTACAGTCCTCAAAATGGGTGATAATAGGGAAAGGGAAGAGATCCCCTATCACAATTCAAATACTGAAGAGATAATAGAAGAAAAGCTCCAAGAAGCAGAACAGGATCCCCAATTCCATACTCTTATGGAAAGGATTTTAGAACAAAACAAGGAAAGATATTTCCTTTCATTAGCTAATCAAGGAGCTAAGTTACTTGCTGATTTTGACACATAAGGGATTAAGGAAAATCCTGAAACTCCTCCTAATGATTTTAGTGCCCTCACTCAATAGATCAAAGAATTACAAGGGAAAATAAAATAAATGCAAGGGGGTACCACAAAGAAGTATGTTTTGGATGACATATGTCCCTATCATTTTGATAGGAGTCTTTGAATGATTCCTTTTCCAAAACATTGTGAAATCCATAGATTTGATAGCTATAATGGGAAAGCTGACCCCATTGAACATGTGCGGGATTTCTGAAATATGAGCTTAGAATTCACTCATGACGATACCTACTTAATGCGATTGTTTCCACAAAGTCTGGGTGGAAAATCCATGGAGTGGCTTTCAAAGATTACTCCCACCATCAAAACCTTTGAGGATTTAATAAACAAGTTTATATCACAATACTCCTACAACATACAACACTAGATAACCATGCTTGATCTTTGTAAGGTGAAACAAAAAGTAGGGGAATCTTTCACTACATTTTTGCAAAGGTGGAGAAGGGTGTTTGCTAGATACTCTCGCCCTGTTCCTGAAACATAAAAGATGGAGATCTTTATCGATAGTCTGAATCAAAAAATGAGTTATAGACTAAATCTTCACTGTCCTCAATCGTTTGAGAAATTGATTGAAAATGCAATTACTATTGAAGGTGCTTTGATCAAGCGTGGAGTTCTAAAAATTGATAAAGAAAGTTCTAATTTGTACAACAAAAACAACAACCATAATAACAACAATGACAAGTCACGATTTTGGACTCGAAATAAAAACATTGTGAATGATGGGGTAGTAGATGCTAACAACGTGAATGCGAAGCCTACCATCCTTAATGTCTCAGGTGTTCAACATAGCATTAATGCGAGAAATTATAGCACCCAAGGCAATGTTTCGAATCAAGGGAAGACAACTAATAATCGTGGAAATAATTTTAGCAATAATCAAAATTCAAATATGCCTAGATCTCAATATTTTTCTAATTGATGAAGTTTCACTCCCTTGGACCAATCTTTGGAATCCATTCTCAAAGAGTTATTGAATCAAAATGCTATTACATTACCACCACAAAGAGACTATGAGCCTCGAGTTAAACCACCATCGTGGAATGACTCACACTTTTGTGATTATCATAGGTGTAAAGGTAATAAGACAAACAATTGCCAAGGGTTGAAGAATATTGTTCAATATTTGATTGATAACCATACCATCAAAGTTGAGGGACATAATGTCAATAATGACCATCAAGCATTCAAGGATCCTCTCCCCAATTATCAAAAAGGGGAATCTTCGGGTGACAAAGGAAAGAATGTTAATTATGTTCATGACATCATTATCAATCATATTTATACTAACAATCCACAAATCAACGCTATCTAAATCAAAGGTAAGCAAGAATATCGAGAAGTCAATGCTACCACCAAGGGACAAGCAAAAAATCATTGTCAAAGGAAGCTCATCTAAAGCGAAAATCCCCCTTCCAAGTCAATACAATTTGGTTGATCAACTACTAAAAACATCAGCCCAAATTTCTATCTTGGAGATTTTAAAGTTATCACCTGCACATAAGGAAATCCTAGAAAAGGCCCTTGTTGATACAACTATATCCCTTGATCTGGATATCAATAAATTTCAAGCCATGGTGGGACACTTGTCTGCAACCGCATGCTTATCCTTTTCTGAAAAGGATGACTCATCCATAACCCATCCACATAATTCATCACTATACTTAGAGGTCATGGTTCACAAAGCCCACATTAGACGTGTCCTCATAGATGGGGGGGCCAGATTGAACATTTATACTTTAAAATTGATCCTCGCTTTGGGATATTCAACAAAATCTATAGATTCACGAAGGAAGATTACAATCAAGGCATATGATGACGAGGAAAGTACTTCCAAAGGCCTCATCATGCTACCAATCAGAGTGGGACCTATTGTGAAGAATACCTTTTGTTAGGTTCTAGATCAATATCTAACTTATAACATACTCTTGGGTCGTCCATGGATTCATGGCATGCAAGCTGTTCCATCTACTTATCATCAAGGTTTGAAGTTTTCATATGATGGACAAGAAGTAACAATACCTACTGATCACATTAGCAGTCAAACTTGCTCTAACCTAAGAGCAACTCAGGACACACTCATCCCACACAATAGAGAGGCCTTGGCCATCTCTACCTCCAAGTACAATGAACAAGCAAGTGAAATGATAAGTAATTTTGGCACCAAGCTAAAATTGAAAGATAATGGAGTGGGATAATATTTTTTGTCTCTCTCTAATTTACCCATATCTCCAAGATCCCATGGTCAACCATCGACATCCATACAATAGGCTACAACAGCTCTAGCCTCAGCTTCAGTTCCCATCACCAATTTTAATGGATTATTTATCAAAGAAAATGAAATGGAAGATAGAGCTATCCTTGATTGGCTCTATAAATATGAAGAAAAATCAATACAACATGTCAAGTTTCCCACAGAACAATATGGAAAGGGTTATGCTATCATGCAACAAATGGGTTATGAAGGAAATGGCCCTATAGGTAAAAGGAAAGAGTGTATTGTTGAACCTGTCCAACTAAAAACAATGCACCCAAATGATAAGACTAGGTTAGGATATGATGAAGATACAAAGGAAGAAGTGATACAAAGAAGGTCTAAAGAGGAGTTAACTAAAACAATCTTGAGAATTCATGCAAACAATTTTGACACTCACTCCAATGAATATGAATGGGATGACTTCTCTGATGATACTTTTATCTTAGAGAAAAGGGTGGATTTCATACACAAATACACACCTACATTATTACAAGGGGAAAGCTCAAGGCCTCCGCTTGATTACATCCTACAAAGCGATTATGATTCAAGTGAAACCGATTCAATTCAAATCGAGAGAGATCATTAATAGGAGGATGCCATCCTAGACCTCCCTTATGACAACGTTAACAATAGCATCATGACCCTAACGGCCAACGACCTTACTCATCCTTATGATCCATTTCTTTTGGTCTATCCCAAACTCATCGATTGGGAAAAATCGTACCCATTGATGTCCCAAATTTTCCTAATCATGAAACCATCATAAATTTTCTTTGTTCATCCCAAACGGAAACAAGTTCCACCAGGGAATCACAAGATCAAAGTTTTTGACAGGAAAGTGCCATTTTTCTCAGCTATGAAATAAATAACATAAAAGAAAGATCTAATGGTGAAAACCTAACAAAGGCAGTATTAGATCAAGAAAAGAGAATAATAAAAAGTGTATCCAATGGTGAAAACCTTTCAAAGGTGCCAAAGGATGGGAAACTTGACACTCTTCCAGAGCATTATCAAGAAAGGTCTTCTATTTTAATCGAACCAACAGAGGCACTCAATATAGGTACTATAGAAAATCCCAAAGTTTTTCAATTGGTTGCATCTCTAATAGAAGAGGAAATACCTAGATTCACAGACTTTCTCAAGAACAATCAAATCAGTTTTGCATGGTCCTATGTAGATATGCCTGGATTAGACCTAGATCTCATCATGCATCATCTATCTATTGCGCCAGGGGAAAAACCTGTGAAGAAGAAACTTAGAAGGATGCATCCACATGTTGCATTACAAGTTAAAGAGGAATTAAAAAAGCTTTTAGATGTCCGATTCATTCGGTCTATGGACTATGCAGAACGGATCTCCAATATCTTACCTATTTCAAAGCCAGATGGAAGGATCGGAATTTGCATAGATTTTAGGGATTTGAACAAAGCATGTCCTAAAGACGATTTTCCTCTACCCACCATAGATATGATTGTTTATTTGATGGCTCGGCATGCAATGTACTCATTAATGGATGAATTTTTCAGGATACAACTAGATAAAGATTACACCAGAGGATCAGGATAAAACAATGTTCACATGTCCTTGGGGTACTTATTGCTAGAACGTAATGCCATTTGGGTTGAAGAATGTAGGAGTTACATACCAACAAGCAATGAAAATGATTTTTCATGATATGATGCATACATTCATAGAAGATTACATTGATGATCTCCTCGCCAAATCTAACACTAGGGAAGGACACATAGATATCTTATCTAAATTTTTCAAAAGAATGGAACAATTCGAAGTGAGACTTAATCCAAAGAAATGTGTCTTTGGAGTGAAATTTGGAAAGCTACTAGGTTACATTGTATCAGAAAAGGGAATTGAAGTGGATCCAGCTAAAGTACAGGAAATTATTGATATGCCACCACCAAAGAACATTATTCAACTATGCTCTTTGCAGGGATGGTTACAATCCATTTCAAGATTCATTGCTCATCTCACAGATAAAAGTTTACCATTTACACACCTTTTATACAAGAATATTCCATTTAAGTGGGAAGACAAATGCGAAGCCACATTTGATCAGACAAAGCAGTATCTCATGAATCGACCAGTGCAAGGTGCCCCTCTCATATTATATATTTCTGCCATGGAAGTATCTTTAGGAGCATTATTGGCACAGGAAGATAATTCAGGAAAAGAGTGAGCAATTTATTACATTAGTCGAACCTTGACAAGTCATGAACTAAATTATACCTTCATTGAAAAAGAATTCTTAACAGTGGTGTTCACTTCTCAAAAGTTACGACACTACATGCTAACTCATATAGTAAAGCTTGTGGCTAAGATTGACCCACTCAAATATCTTCTAAGTAAGGCAACCTTAACTGGCAGGTTAGCTAAATGGGTTATGATCCTAAGTGAATTCGATATTCATTATGTGGATCAAAAAGCTATCAAGAGACAGGTAATTGTGGATTAGTTAGCAGAAGCACCAATACTAGCAGAACACAAAATACACATTGATTTTCCTAATGCCGATGTATTCATAACAGTTATCCAACAATCATGGGCACTCTACTTTGATGGTTTTTACACTCAACATGGTTCAGGAGAAGGGATTCTTTTTATTACACCTCAAGGATATACAATTCCAAACTCTTATCGGCTAATGTTTCCTTGCACAAACAACATAGCTGAGTATGAGGCATCAGTAATTGGCTTAAAAATTGTAGTAGATTGGAAAATCATAGAACTTTAGGTTTTTGGTGATTCACAACTTGTTATAAATCAAATCAACGATGAATATCACACTAAAGATGACAAGTTGCTACCTTACAAAAGAATGGTGGATGATTTCAAGAAATAATTTGTTAACATCAAGTTCATACATATTCCACATATTGATAATAAAGCAGCAGATGTTATGGCTACAATTGCCTCTCTACTGTAGTTAATAGAGAATCAAACATGGTACGATTTCCTAGTGGAACAATTATTTTCTCGTGCCCATGAAAATCCTGAAACACAAATAATTTTCCATTTAACTAGTTTTGATTCTCCCTTATATGGCCAAATTTACACTTACCTAAAGGATACTATTTTACCCTTAGACTTGTCTAGGAATTAGAAAAGAAATTTCATTCGTCAATCATCCCGTTGCACCTTAATTGCTGACGTCTTATACCAACGTGGTCTGGATGGTACCCTCCTTATATTTCTCAAACACAATGAATCCGAAAAGGCCTTACAAGAAGTACATGGTGGAATTTGTGGGACACACTCAAGTGGACTAACCTTAGCAAAGAAACTTGTGAGATTAGGTTACTCTCGACGACCATGGAGAAAGAATCATTCATCTTTGTGAAGAAATGTACAAAATGTCAGAGTCATGGGAATCTCATTCACGCTCCTACTCAAGAATTACAAACTTTCACCACAACATGGCCTTTCGCTCAGTGGGGACTGGACTTGGTTGGTAAGATACACCCATCATCTTCAAATGGACATAAATTTATCATTACAACTACTGAGTATTTCACTAAATGGATTGAAGTTGTTCCCCTAACAACTGTAACTGGAAAACAAATCTCTTCATTCATTTTGAACTATATCATTTGTCGATATGATATTCCCAATTCCATTATCACATACAATGGACAACCCTTTAAAAATCAAGATTTTGATGAGCTATGTGAAAGATAATGCATCCAACACAGGTTCTCTACACCTTACTATCCACAAAGGAATGGTCAAGTTGAGGCTTTAAACAAAAAAATTATGAAGATTTTGAAGAAAACGGTGAATGAAGCAGGACGTGATTGGCATGTCCAATTAAATCCAGCATTATGGGCATACAAAACAAGCATTTGTACACCAACAGGTGCTACTCCCTATGCTTTGGTCTATGGAGTGGAAGTTATTCTACAATTAGAAGTTGAGATTCCTTCACTTTGAGTATTACTCAAGGGTTAATCAATGATGAAGACTATAGAGTATCAAGGTTGCAAGAGCTGGAACTGCTTGATGAATGGCGTCAAACTGCAGTTAACCATTTGAAGGGATATCAACAAGTTATGTCCCGCAGCTACAATCATAGAGTCAAACCCCAAAATTTTCAAGTGGGTGACTTGGTTCTTAAAGAAAACCCTCGAAATCAACAGGATCGGGAAAAGAAAGACAACATCAAACCTAATTGGCTAGGTCCTTTCGTTATCATTGGCACATATAGATCAGGGGCATATCAGTTGTCAACTAAAAAAGGGGACCTGTTTGAAGATCCAACCAACAACATTCATTTGAAGAAGTTTTACGCCTAAAAATTAAAAAAAATATATAAAAAGTCCTGAAAAAATATCAAAAAAAATATAAAAAGTCCTAAAAAAATATCAAAAACAATATAAAAAGTCCTGAGAAAATACATAAAAAAAATAAAATAATAATAACAAAAAAAAGAAAAAAATCAAAAAGAGCAAAAATACAAAAAAATCAGAAAAAGAAAGAAAAAAACCGTTGTCTTGATGAAAACCTAGCAAATAGGCATCTTGGTAATAGCAAAAAAATTATAAAATTAGGAAAAGGTGCAATAAAAATAAACGGTGAAAACTTGGCAAACAGGCATCATTTGTGATTTTGTTTGGCTCTCTCATCTATTGGGATTCATCTTGCATATCCATCTTTTCATCGACATCATACACATGCCTCACCATTAACATTTACATTGCATCATTTCCTTGAAATGACAAGGACTTCATCATGGCTTGATGAATTAGGATTATCCTTAGTAGTAGTTGTGTCTAGCAAGAGTCAAAGTACAAGGTCACTAGGGGGAAGTTCACTTCTTGGAGCTTTTTTGGGCAAATGACAACATGTGTCTAGAATAAAATATCGGAAACAACAAAATTGTCCAATTACAATGAGACGACGGCATGACTGTTTTGACAAATGAACAAATTGGATGATCTTAAATCTGAATAAAATGAATGATAAACTTAAAGCAATAAGTTGCAATTGTTGTTTTGATATTTGATGATATCATGTCTTTGGAGTGATTCCATGATGTATTGAACTAGAATCACAAGGAAGAAGTATGATTTTTCTTTGCTTGTTGTTTGTAAGCTAACCTTTAGTATTGTGCAAATTTGTCGTGGGACATTCTCTACAATGTATCATTGATGACATTTCGGAATTTGCATAGGAAAATGGTTAACTTTGTCTATTTTTGCAAGCAATACTCAGGTCATCTTGGTTCAATTATACCTCGATGCTTGTATTAACTTGCTATATCAAACATCATGAAAGCAGTACTTAGGTCATCATTGGTGCTAACATACCCTTTGATGCTTGTACTAACTTTCAACATATCAAAAGCTCAATGATGAAAACCAAGCACAACATGAAATGGAAACAAGGAGAATGGTTAATTATTGCATTCTAGGACTGCATGATTCATCTAGATTTGCAATTTGAGGTTGTTTACATAGATTTTTAAAGGTTGACCAAATTTCTTTGGTATCTTTTTAGACAACAATTGAGTACGACTGGACATTTGTTACATCTCATTTCATTATCATTCACATCATTTCACCATCATTTATTTTATTATTATCTTGGCATTTACATTTTGCATCATCATTTCATTATTAATTCATCATATTCATATCATATGGAAACCACCGATCTTACTTGCTAAAATTGATGGCAATGGGGCATATCTCTCCACCATCTCCTTCCAGGGAAGCTCATATCTGGAGACATGAGGATCCTGGAAGTCTCAACTAAGTGCATCGGTCCCCTCGATCTCCTTGTGATCATAGATCACAAACTCCCCAACTACCTAAATACCCAGAATCCTGTACATGTCCTCAGGTGTCACCGTGATCTCTTATGTTGGCAAATGGAAGGTGTTATGCTCACTGTGCCACCTCTCAGTTAATGCAGTCAACAAAGCCCTATTGACCCAGTAGTGCGGGATCCTTAGCAATGAACCCAAACCACACTGGTGTATAACCTCTAGATCATCATGTGCTAGTCGCGGAATCATCTCCCATGTCTGAGGAAATCTCTCTCTAATTTCGAGGAGGTTAAAATCCTCCTTTACAACATCATCAAGCAATCATACAAATCAATCACCAAGCAATCTGTAATCAAATCAGTACATCAAGCAAGTTCAATCAAATCAATACTTATTAGTTTTCATATTGCATGCAAGAAAATCTATCAATCAAATCAACACTATTTTGTTTTTCATATCGCATGGAAGCAAATCTATCTATCATCACCTATTTGTTTTTCATATCGCATGGGAACAAATTTAATAGTCAACATGACTCAATATCTATCTATTTGACTTTCAAATGGGAAAGAAAATCTATCTATCATTTCTACCATTTGTTTTTCATATCGCATGGGAACAAATTTAACAATCCACATGACTCAATATCTATCTATTTAACTTTCAAACGAGAAAGCACATCTATCATTACTATTTGTTTTTCATATCACATGGAAACAAATTTATCAGACTTACTTGTTCTTCAAGCACACAGAAAAGTTTCTCAATTCAAGCTAATCTATTCTTGATGTTATTAAAAAGCATAAAATCAGTTGGCTAATCTAGCAACACTCATCAAGCACTTATCAATATTTCTTCAAAATTTCGAGAGTTAAATCACTAATTTTCCTCCAAAAATCATTCCAATTCTTTTATCTCGCGATTTATCTCTTGAGGGGGCATATAATATCAGTAAATTCCAAAATTCCGAGGCAAAATTTTTTGAAGCAATGCTTAAATCACATCACTTCAAAGAGGGGCAAAATGTACACATCTAAAAATGGTTGCGGTTAATCAAACCTATTAGTTAATTAAATATGAATTATTTAATTAATATTCTTAAGTCATCTACATATAAATAAATTTAATTATTTATTTATATTGTTCATTTTCTCAATTCTTCTAGTTTAATTAAATAAATAAGTTTATTTAATTATTTTCCTCTTAATTCAATAAATAGATTTCACAATTTATTTATATTAATTATCATAAGTTTAAATTTTAAATTTAAATAATATTCTTCATCTCACATTTAATTAAATATTTCTAATATTTAATTAAAGCACTTTCTTCTCTTCCACTTAATTAAATATTTCCAATATTTAATTAAAAGCTTTCTTTCTTCCATAATTAAATATTTCCAATATTTAATTAAACGCTTTCTTTCTAATTCTTTATTCTCCTCCACTTAATTAAATATTTCCATTATTTAATTAAAAAATTTCTTGCCTCAATAATTAAATATTCTATAATATTTAATTAGAAACTTTCTTCTCTTCATATTTAATTAAATATTTTATATATTTAATTAAAGTGCTTTTATCATCTCTCACACATAAATTAAATATTCATTCATTTAATTTATGGAAACATCTTCCATATTTTTCTCAACTTCTTGATCTCTCACCATTCATTTTATAGGTTTGAATCTCAAACGTTGACCCTTGCCAACTAGATTTCTTGCCTTCAAAAATCTATAAATACAACCCTCTTATGAGTTGGAAAGGACACACCTTGAATCTTAAATTTCATATGCAGTTACTATAGTTGCATTTCAATATTATCAGCATTCTAGCATCATAGCATTTCAATTTCATAGCTTAAATCATATAGCCATGCACATGCATTTTCAATTAATCTCATTCTCTTAAGTTTCCATTTCAACAAGTTGTTGCTTACACAAGTGAGAGCTAGCATCTTTAATCAAATCCTTGGAGATAGAGGATGATGGGACAAATTTGAAGAAGCTACTGTCATTAGAGTTTGCATTTATGCTTTCTAGTTAGATTTCATTAATACAATGTTTTATCGGTGTGTTAGTTTACTGTTTGATTAATCCAAATTTTCTAACAACACACTTGTAAAGGAAGTGAAGATTAGTATTTCCTGCAGAACATGTCTGGAGAGGAGTAGGAGTTTCCTGTACATGAGTAGTTCCTGAAGCAATTCTTCTGCTGAGGGATTGCAGAGGCTTAAGGATTGTAAGTGCATGGACAATTCTTTGTAAACCTCTTTAGACTTTTTTTCCATGCACAATAGTTTAGGAATTCTATTAGGTCTGGGACTTGCCCGTACATGGACAATCTCAGAGGTTCCCTTGTTGAAAACATTTGTTTTCTTTCCATGTATAGTAGTTTAGGGTCATGCTCCATCTTTTGTCTTCCATCTCTTCATCTTTTCCTTTACTTCCATCTACCATTGCCTTCATTTTTCATGTCCCATCCTTGTCTTGGTCTACTCTCCCAGTTGCATTCTAGATTCTTGCAATGATTTACAAAATCACTCATCCCCAATAGGAGCCACTGTTAGAACCAAAAAATTTCATAATAACTTCTATTGGGTTTTACCCATTTTGAACCCATTATTTCATTATCTTTCATAAAAATTCATTTCACCACCTTTCATAATGATAAAATACCCCATATTGTTGCCATATGAAATACCTTTTACCTCTATCATTTACCTTTCATAGCGTTTACCTCTATACAGCGGCCTTTTTCAAAGTGGCTCATGGTTAACCATAGGAAAACATAAAATTTACTGCTACACCACATGTGGTCAAACCACAGACCACGGTAGCACGGTGGGTGGTGAGTTAGCAGTGAGAAGCAATCACCGCCATACCATGGCCGGTTTGAATGAAGATCACGGTAGTGCATTGAATGTGGAGATGACAGGTGATGGTTAGTAAACAGTTACCACAATATTGCTGACAGTTAGAATGGAGCCGAGAGTGGTGCGATGGAAGGAGATAGGAAGTAAGGTGGTAGTTGGCGTAGTGGATGGTAGAAGACAATGAAGTGGCAGTCATAAAGGGGATACCACGGTACCATTCCTGGTCATCCCATTGACCGCGATAGTGTAGTAACCGACAAGGTAATGAAGGGTGGTAGTCAAAGAACAGTTATCGCTACACCACACACGGTTAAACCACAGACCATGGTAGCGCAGTGGGCAGTGAGTTAGCAAAGAGGCAATGGTGATGATGGTTAGAGCCATTCCACCAATAGTCACAATGAAGACCGCGATAATGTAGTAAGGAGGCGGTAGACAACTAGAGGTAACATTTAAATGTTTGACCGCTATACCACCATAGATAGAAATGAAGCTCGAGGCTACGCGGTAGGAGAAGATAGTCAAATTTGAATATTGTGCAACCTTCGATAGTGAATAAATCACATGGTAAGGTGGTATAATATAAAACGAAATAAACAGGTGGACTATAGTGCATAAATATTTAATTTTCCGATAAGGAAACTCAATTAAATATTTTAATTTATGTCAATGAATTCAAATGGTTGTAACAAGAAATTGAAGGGTCACGACCCTTGAATTATACTGTATAAATGTATTGAAAAATCTACTAGGAGAGAGGGACAAGAGTTAGAACAGTAAGTTAGATTGTTGCAGAAAATAAGAAGACTAGGAATTCAAATAATGTACAAACTTTTTGTAGCAAGATCAATGGATAAATTATTTTGAACCGGTGAAACCCATTCTGTATTCAGTTGTTGTGATGTATAAAATTTATATTCTTTATCTGGTTATCTCCAACTTGAGGTCTTTAATCATCTAAATCAGCATATCAAGTATATCTCTGATTTATCAATGTATATTCCCATTTTGTGTGATTTAATTGACTGGTGTCTGCAAGTCAGAATTAAATTCTTTAACTAAGTCATAGTGGTTTTAAGATTTCTTTTGGATAGTTAAAGAAGAACCAGGTGAAGAAACATTCCAGCATAATTTATGCAAGTCATAAATTTAGTGGAGTTTTATGCCAATCATAGAATTTTCAAAGTGCCTAACAACTAGAGTTAAGCCAAAGAGGGAAACATATACAGTTTTTGATTTTTTACTCCATTGCCCATGTGGATAGAAGGCACTGATATATCACAACCCAGATGATAAAATTCATAATAAACAACATATGCAAATTCTTTCTTTTATGCAGTAGGAGTAGTAGTCATGATTTCATCTATTCACTTCCAATTGCCATTGCAAATACATTGGTTGAGCATGAAATATATTTTAAATATACATTATTCACACAGGTGCACCTTCCTAGGTTTAGCAGAGCCTAAAGAGTAGAAGGTTCAATTATGTCAATTGGCCTTGTACGTTGGCCAAAAATGATGTGAAAGCTTGGCAACCTCTCATGGTTCAAACCTGCAATTTTGAGAACCAATACGTCAGTTGAACTACATGGTCTCTGCATATATAACATAGGCAAAGATAATCTATAGATCAGCTCTCGAGACCCCTAGGATAGGTCTTCAGGTTAGTCTCTTCATCGTAAATCTCAAAAATCTAAAAATATCAGACAAATCTAAAAATCCCCAAAACAACCTCAAAACATTTCGAAATCATCAAAAACATCCAAATATCTGAAAAAACCCAAAATGGTGCACTCGTATCATCTCGCTTTCACCCATGATGATCAATATTCATAATAAAATCAATCATCACCTTCATCCTTTGGTGGGTCATTCAGA
This sequence comes from Sequoiadendron giganteum, assembly GCA_007115665.2. NCBI lineage: Eukaryota > Viridiplantae > Streptophyta > Pinopsida > Cupressales > Cupressaceae > Sequoiadendron > Sequoiadendron giganteum. The sequence goes on along the minus strand of CM021104.1, from coordinate 158,430,575 downwards.
AGCAAGTCTAGTAGGTTCAAAAGTGAACACCTAATTCTCAAAGTCTCAAGTCGAAGTCAGTAAGAATTCAAGTTAATCAACTCGGAGTATCAATAGATTATCATCCAATCAATCTCATCAAAAACAACATATCATAGAATGTATCCTTCCCATGATGGACATAAGAATTTGGTATCTCACATTAGCTTAGCCTTGGCTAGTGGTATGAAGAAAATTAGCTTGTTTGTTTACTTTATTTGGTCTTTTTGACTTATCTTATTTTTCTCTCATTCTAAGGATCTCTCAATGATGCCTAATCAAAATAGGTCTAGAAAGAAAGGAATGGAGCAATGATCATTATATTTTTTATCTAATGTTCTTGTTGGATGTTCTTGTAAAATAACTTGGTGAATACTTGCTCTATTAGGTTCGTCCTCGCAAGGTTTTCATATGTCAAGTGTGAACAAGAACACTCCTATCTGAATGTCGAGTCAAATTCCATCACACTAGGTACAACACCATCCTAGTTATTTATACCTTGATGCATCGTACCTATGTATGTTATCAAACATAAAGTAATTGGCCCTTTGAAAATCCCAACTCCTAGTAAGAAAATCATCATCATCATCATTATCATCATTCATAGTGTAGGCTTGTGGATCCTCCTTTCATTATATTTTTCTTATTTTTCTTCTATCTTTACTAACATTTCTATCTAAAATCGGTGTGTTGTATCAAAATATACACAAGGCTACCCATGGCTGATGATTGTCTATACATCATCAAAATTGTCTACGTCAAAAATCTAATCTTTCTAAAGAATTATCTTTCATCCTCCAATCGATAGAACCACTCCTCTCGCATTTTATCGTGATATCAATCAAAAAATCAAACATTTCCTCTAGATGTCTTGAGGGGGCAGTATACCAACATAATCCTTCCACTGGGGCAATAGTGGGGCATTCAAAAAAATCAAGAAATTTTGAACTTTGATCACAACAGTTTATTCTTGGAATCAATGCAACAAGTACATTGCTTCAAAGAGGGGAAAAATGTAGACATGAAAAATGTACAACTCAATTTAATGCACTTGATCTTGATTACTAACGTCATTTCTTCTGAAATCACACTCTCAACTTATCATCATCTTTTGTCTCTTAATTAGATAAATCATTATTTATTTAATTAGGTATTTCTCCTTTGTTGATTAAATTAATCAATTTAATTTAATTAACCCTAAAAATCCCCTTTTAATTAAATAATTCATTTTATTTGATTAAATCCCTAAAGTCTTCTCATTAAATTAAATAAATTAAACCTTATTTGATTTAATCTAACATTATCTCGTTTAGTTAAATAAATAAATAAAAATTATTTAATTAATCTTTCTTCACAATTCTTGATTTATATTAACTCATAAATTTGAATCAAAATTGTCAAATCATCTAATCTCTCATTAAATTGATCAAATCTTGATTAATTTAATCTCAATCACTAAAATCCTCTAGAGAATGCAACTTACACAATAAATCAATTACTTTGATTTATTAAATTGCCTATTTTCTCTCAACATGGAATAAAGGAGGAATATTCCTTCAAATTTGAATTCAAAATCCAAGTGGGCTTGGTCCTTCCATCAAGGAATTTAATGCCTCTTACATGTCCTTGTGAATTGAGCCAAGTGAAATTAACTCCATTTTCTTCTCCCTCCAACATGTCACATTCAAATTTCAAATTTGAATCTCATAGCATTTATCATGCACATTGACCAAAATATGATCATTCCTCCTCCAATCACATGTGGACAAGTGGTATTTTTTCATTGGTTGGTCTTTTGTCCCACATTCACCCAAATCCTTCAATCTTCCAATTTGGAAATCTATAAATGAGAGACTCTTACTCTCATTCTATCATCCACAAATTGAGTTAACTTACTATACTCGACTTCATACTCATCTACAATATCATGCAAAGTTACTCTCTTCACATTGAGAGCTAATTTTTTCCATTCCTCTCCAAAGTATTCATAATTTTCATGATTTCATAGCTAGGCTATGCCAAAATCTCATCAAGGTTATTTTATCATCCACACATCATTAACATTTGCAACAAAGGAGTTGGGAAAGGGCCAATTTCGACATATCAATTGGCATCAATTCCCCCATGGGATCAAGAGTTTGATTTTCTTAGATAGATTTGATTTGGTTTATTGCATTGTTCTTCATTTTCCTTTCTATTTAAGCTTTGTAAATGGATTTTATGGGGAATCCTTGTTTTACCTTTCATATTGATCTAATAATGTGTTTGTTTGTTTTATTTGTGTAGGTATGAAGCTAGGGTTCACAAGTTGAAGCTAAGAATTCAAAGAGATGAGCCTGGTAAGAATTTCTACCATTGAAGATGCATATTAGTTTGCTTTGAAGGTAGAAGATAAGTTGAATAGAAGGTTTGAAAGAAAGAAAAGAGGTGGAGGTCGTGGTGGAAAGACTAGTGGATGGTCATATGGAAGTCAAAATGAAGATCATAATAAGGGTGAAGGATCCAGTAGGAGTCAAAACCAGAAAGGAGATAAAACCTACCATCCTCATGATCAAAATAGTGGAGACCAAAGAGGAAGAGGAAGATCTAGGTGAGGAATAGGAGGATTTCGTGGAACCTATTTCCAATATGGAGAAGGACATAGAGCCTATGAGTGTCCTCAACACCAAGGAAGGAATAATAGAAGACTTGAGGGTAATGCATGAGTTGCACATGTAGATGAATATGTCGAGTCTCCACATTCTGAGGATGCAAAAAGACGGGAGGTTCTTGTTACTAGAAGAGCCTTGTTGAGTGAGGAGAAGGAACCAACTCAAAGGAATAATTTGTTTCACACTAGATGTAAGTGTGAAGGTAAATTTTGAAATGTAATTGTTGATGGAGGTAGTATTGATAACCTTGTTTCAAAGGAAATGGTTAGTAAGTTGTGGTTGGAGAGAAGAAGACATCCAAACCCATACTAGATTGCTTGGTTGTAGAAGGACCATAAAGCCTTGGTAAATGCACAATGTTTGGTAAAGTTCAAGATTGGAAATTACCATGATGAGGTATTGTGTGATACTATGCCTATGGATGTTTGCAATATGTTGTTAGGAAGACCATGGTAGTTTGATCGATGAGCAGTACATTATGGACATGGAAACACCTATTATTCCACAAAGGCTGGCGTTCATCATAAGTTGAAGCCCTTGAAAGAGCTAGAAGAAAAGGTATGTAGTAATGAAAGAATTTTTTTGGTTGATGGGAGAAATTTCCTATAAAGTATGAGGCATGAGCATATGTGTTTTGCATTGATCCCTAGAGTTGATAAATAAGATACTATTAAGGTTCCTGTAGAGGTGTTAGATTTTTTGAATGCGTTTAAAGATATTATTTATAATAACACACATGAAGGATTGCCTCTAGTAAGAAATATTAGTCATTAGATGGAGTGATTCCTAGAGCGCTTTTTCCAAATAAGGTAACCCATCATATGAATCCGACAAAGAGTAAAGAGTTGAACACACACGTGCAAGAGTTGTTGCAAAAGGGATTGATCAGAGGGAATCTAATTCCATGTGAAGTAATAGCACCAAAGAAGGATGGCGAATGGCAGATGTGTACAGTTTTTTAGAGCCATCAATAAGATCACCATCAAGTATAGATTTCCCTTGCCGAGAATGGATGACATTATGGATTGCTTGAGTGGAGTTGAGTACTTCATGAATATAGATTTGAAGAGAAGATATCACCAGATCTGGATTAGAGAAGGAGATGAATGGAAGACAACCTTCAAAACCAAGGAGCGCTTGTATGAGTGGTTAGTCATGACTTTTGGGCTAACCATTGCACTGAGCACATTTATGTGGCTTATAAATGAGGTATTGAAAGAATTTTTAGGAATTTTTTTTATTGTTTATTTTGATAATTTTTTTATTTTCATTAAGACATTGGAGGATCACATGATGCATATCGGAAGAGTTTTTGAGAAGCTAAGGGAGGAGAAGATATTGATTAATTTGAAGAAATATAGTTTTGTGAACAAAGAGTTGGTGTATCTAGGAGTTTTTGTCTCAGTAGAGGGTCATAAAATAGATCTAGAGAAGGTGAGAGCTATCATTGAATGGCCTACACCAAGGAGTGTTATACAAGTAAGATCATTTCATGGTCTAGCAAGTTTTTACATAAATTTATTAAAAAAAATTAGTCGTATTTTTTCACCTCTAATTGAAGCAATGAGAAGGGATAGAAAAAAGTTTAAGTGGACTACATGAGCAGCCAATTGTTTTGATATGTTTAAGAAGAAAGTTGAAGAACAACCTATTTTGATATATTGGGATGCTAGTGGCACTACCATATGAGATGTTTTGAGTCAAGAAGGTAAGTCGGTTGCCTATTTTAGTGAGAAGTTGAATGATGCTAAGAAGAAATGTTTTGTCTATGATCAAGAGTTTTATGCTATAGTTCAGGATTTGAAGAAATGGAAACACTATTTGTTGCCAAAATAATTTGTTTTATATACCGATCACCAGGCTTTGCAGTATCACCATTGTCAAGGAAATTTAAATCAAAGGCACTTAAAATAGGTTGAGTTTTTGACAAGTTATGCTTTTATTTTGAAGCACATGAATGGAAGGTCAAATAGAGTTGTTGATGCCTTAAGTAGAAGGTGAAATTTTTTGATAGAGATGAATATAGAGGTTGTTGGGTTTAGTGAACTCAAGAGTTTGTATCCTGAAGATCCAAACTTTGCAAAATATTGGAAGGCTTATTTTGGAACCTATTACATTGGATAGGACAAGATGGTTGGATTTCTTGTCCAAGATGGGATGTTTTTTAGAGGAAGCAAATTGTGCATTCTAAGGAGTTCTATGTGAGAGAATCTAATCAAGGAGAAGCATAGTGGAGGATTGCCTAGAAATTTTGGTCGAGATAAGACCATTTCTCTTGTTAGTGAGAATTATTATTGACCACGGTTACAACAAGATGTGAAAAGTTTTGTACAAAGTTGTAGAGTATTCTAGATGGTGAAAGGGACAAGTCAGAATACTAGATTGTATTAGCCATTGCCTGTACCTAAGAGGTCATGGGAGGATATCATAATGGATTTTTTTCTTGGCTTGCCAAGGGCACAAAGAGGGAATGATTCCATATTTGTGGTGGTGGATAGATTTTAAAAGATGGCATATTTCATTTAGTGTCATAAGACCAGTGATGTTGCTCATATTGCAGAGATTTTTTTCAAAGAGGTGGTGAGACTACATGGTATATCGAAGAGTATAGATTCAAAAAAATATACTAAATTTGTTGGGTATTTCTAGAGGACATTATGGAAGAATTTGAAAATAGATTTGAAGTTCAGTTTTGCACACCATCCACAGACTGATGGAGAAATGGAGGTGGTGAATAGGAGTTTGGGTAACCTACTAAGATGCTTAGTAGGAGATAAGCCCAAGGGGAGGTATTTGATTATCTTATAGGAAAAAAATTCTTAAAAAAATTATGTCAATAGGAGCACTGGTAAATCACCATTCCAGATTGTGTATGGGAGTAGTCCAAGAATTTCTTCAGAATTGAGAAAGATGGATAAGGGGCAGAAGAGTAGTTCTGAGGCTGAATTTGTTTTGGAGCACCTAAAGAATTTGCATGCAGAAGTTAAGAAACATATCAATAAGATGAACTCACAATATAAGGCCAAGGTAGATTCAAAAAAGGAGGCATAAGGAGTTCTAGCTAGGATAGAAAGTCACGGTTCATTTGTGAAAGGAGAGGTTTCTAGTTGGTACATATAACAAGTTAAAGATGAAGAAGTTTGGACCATGCAAGATCCTAAAGAAGAATGATTCAGAAAATGCATATGAGGTAGAGTTACCTGTTGAAATTCATATTTCACTTGTGTTTAACATTTTAGATTTAACAGAATATCATGAAGAGGGAATTAAGGAAGAAAAAATAGAAGCATAGTGGAATATTCCCACACCTACTTCAAAAAAGGAGATAGAAGAAATATTGGATAGTAGTGTGGGAAGAAGTACAAGTAACATTTAGTATGAAGATATATGGTAAAATGAAAAGGAAGGAATTTTGAAGATATATCATGGTTGTCTAAGGCTAAGGTTAACCGTCTTAGTTTCCCTCTAAATCTTGAGAAGTGATAGGGTCACTTTTCAAATTACCCTAGATGTATGATGCAGGAGCATCCAACAGTGTAGGGAAATCTTGCATCACCTAAATTTTTTTTTTTCTTATTTTCTTTAGTTTTTTTGAGTTCCATGATGGCACTTAAGAGGGGCATAAGAGAGTCAAGAGTCAAAAATAGCAAAAAATGATCACTTGCCAGTTTTAGTAATTTGGCCTAAACGGGCTCGTATGGACCTAAAAATTTACTCGAAGGAGCAGAGCTAAAAAAAAATTCCAATTGTGAAAGAATCACCTCAATACCCTTAATGGTTTGGGAGAAATTATAGTTTTTGTCTTGAGGAATTTCTCCAATGCAGCTTAAAATTCAAATATAAAACTTTAGAGGTCTTGAAACAACTTGAAAAGTGGTCAAACTAACCTACGATGAGTTCATTTGTTGTAGATCTCTTTGAGAGCTTTCCAACGATATGCAATAATAGAAAATTGGACACCTAGATCAAAAGTTATGGCCTTGCAAAGTTGCCCCCCTAAAAAGTGAATTTCACTAAACTTTCTTCCTAGGCGAGAAATCAATAGTGAGACTTTTGGCACCAAAACAAAAGAGAAAGTTGCAGTTTCTAGAACATTATAGGGTTCTTATTGGGGTAAAATAAAAGGGTTAAGTGGAGGTTGTAGAAGGTGGCTCCATTAGTGCAGATTGTGGCTCCAAATAATAGTTTTGTTTCAGAGTTGATTTTTTTGTAAATAAATCAAGCGAATGAGGTTGTAGCATGTAAGTTTTGAATTTGTAGTTTCATTTTTCTGAAAAATAATTGAAAGTGGGTTATTTTCTATCTTGCATCTTTTGTGTGGTTTGGACGGTGTTGCCCTCATCATTTTTAAAATAAAAATTAGAAACTTTTGACAAGTTTAAAATCTTCAAATAAAAAGTTGAGAATGAAATGGATGCTAAGATCAAATTATTAGGATCAGATAGAGGAGGTGAATTTACTTCAAATGAATTTTATTTTTTTTGTTAAGATCATGGTATTAGGAGACATATGTCTACTCCTAGGACCCCTCAACAAAATGGGGTAGTGGAGAGACAGAATAAGACTATGTAAGATATGGCTAGGGAAATGATGAAAGATGCAAATATATCTAATATGTATTGGAAGGAAGAAATTTACATTGTTGTCTACTAGTTTAATAGAGTGCAGTTGAGGGTTAATAACACTAATATACCTTATGAGCTATGGTACGAAAGGTCTCCTACTACTAGATACTTCAGGATCTTTGGTAGTAGATGCTACATCAAAAGAGATGAAGAATACCTTGGAAAATTTGATTCAATATGTGATGAAGGGATCTTTCTTGGTTACTCAACCAAAGCAAGGACTACAAATTATACAATAAGAGATTGGGAAAGATGATTGAAAGAAAAAATGTTAAAGTAGATTATAATTAGTGTCAGATATCATAAAAACTAGAGGTTTTCAAACCTCATATACCTCCCTAAATTGAAGAATAGGAAGAAGAAGAAGAAGAAGAGAAGGAAGATAAGAAACAAGAATTAGAAAAGATTCCTAAGACTCCAACAAAATATGTTCAGAAGATCTATTCTATAGATCAAATCATTAGAGATAAGAATGAAGGTGTGTTGACTAGGAGAAGATTTTCAAAAACGAGTGAGCAAGTGAATTTGTGTTTACTATAAAAGGTAGAGGCCAAGAACTTTGTTGATGCTAGAAAAGATAATGGATGGATAAAGGAAATGGAAGAAGAATTGAATCAGATAGTAAAGAATCAAACATGGGATTTGGTTCCTAGACTAGCTGATAAGAATGTTATAGGAACAAAGTGGGTGTTTTGGAACAAGTTGAATGAGGATGGTATAGTTGTGAGGAACAAATCCAAATTAATATGTAAGTCATATTCAAAAGTTGAAGGTATTGAATTTAAGGAGACTTTTTCTTTAGTAGCTAGAATGGAGGCAATCAAGATGTTTCTTTCTTTTTCTCCTCACAAGAATTTCAAAGTTTATCATATGGATTTCAAGTTAGCCTTCTTGAATGGTGATTTTGAGGAAGAATTATATATTGATAAAGTATATAGTTTCATGTTATCAAAAGATCTAGATATGGTTTGCAATCTCAAGAAAGATTTGTATGAACTCAAGAAAGCTCCTAGAGCTTTGTATGCTTAGTTGGATAAGTACTTACATCCATAAGGTTTCAAGAAAGGTACTATAACTAGTAATCTCTACATTAAGGTTGAGGAAGACAAAATTTTGATAGATTTTGTATATGTTGATGATATCATCTTTGGTGGAGATATAGATATTTGCAAGAGGTTTGCAGAAGATATACAAAAAGAGTTTGATATGTTTATGTTTGAGTTATCTTTCTTCCATTAGATTAAATTTTTTTAGCTAGATGATGGTATCTTTATTTCTCATATTAAGTATGTTAAAGAGATGTTGAAGAATTTTGGCATGGAGGATTCCAAACTAGTAAGTACTCCTATGGTCACTAGTTGTCATTTGCAAGATTGATGGATCACTTGGGGTTGATCAGACTCTTTATAGGTCTATGATTGGATGGTTTTTATAATTGACTACTTCTAGATCTGATATTATGCATGCAATATGGTTGGCTACTAGATTTCAATCTAATACTAAGAAAACTCATGAGAAATCAATGAAAAGAATATTTAGATATTTGAAGGGAACTCTAGATTATGGTTTTTCATATAAGAAGGATGATAATTTTTCTTTGAATTCTTATACTGATGTTTATTGGGAAGGATGTGTGGATGATGGCAGAAGTACAAGTGGAAGTGCATTTTTCCTAGGAGACAAATTGATCTCTTGGTTCAATAAAAAGAAAGACTCGGTGTTCTTATCCACAATAGAAGCTAAATATATTGTTGCAAAATCGTTCTACACCTAGGTTCTTTAGATGAAGCAGACCCTAAAGGATATAAAGGTGGTATATGATGAACTCATTCCAATATTATGTGATAATACTAGTGCAATTAATATTTTTAAGAATTTAGTGATGCACTCAGGGACCAAAGACATTTCTATTTGGTATCAATTTCTAAGAGAAAAATTTGTAGAGAAAGAAGTCAAATTGGAGTATGTGCCTACTAAGGATCAAATTGTAGATATCTTCATTAAGGTGCTTTCAAAGGATACTTTTGAGTATCTTTAACAACATTTAGGGGATATTGCCCCTCCTTTTTCTAACTAGATACATAAATGGTGCATCTATCCAAGGGGAGAAATTCATGTCATAAATGGTGCATGTTACGTGGGGTGGCTTCAAAGGACATGACCTTTTGCACCAACAAATAGCTAGGATTTTGGCCTTTGCTAAATAAGGAATTTAATGTAGGCATTCCATTCGTGAGGGACCATCCATGCGGTGAGAGACCATTTATGCCCTTCTTGTTGGAATAATCTTCGTGATTCTCAAACTTTCCTCAAGAATCCACACTTATATACCAATTGGAAGTCACTTGGCTTTAGCGTGTTCTTGATTGGTTCATTCCCTGGGGTGATTACTTTTTACAACTAGGAAGGCCCTCTAAGATAAACAAAAGTGAGAAAGCATATCCCATAGTTTGATCAACCTTCATTGAAAAACAAAGGGAGAACACTCACAATATGCCCCAATCACACTCACAAGATTGGTTCAATTCTTAAGACCCAAATGAAATGTGAAGGAAATCACTTACACAACTTAAGATCACCAAAAATATTTTTCGTTCTCAAGATTCCTATAAATTGCAAGAGAAGTGCATACATCCTTTTAGATGATATTACTTTGGGTAAGTAATTACAAAACAAAGAAACACTTGATCATTTTAAATCCACAAAGCAATGATTTGATTCCTTTTAGTGCACCAAAATGAAATATGGATTTTTCCTTGTTCAATTATTAATCCTCAAACCAAATCTAGTGATTTTGTCCTAAATTTCCTTTTAAGCCCTTTGTTGCAAAGTTGAAAGATTTGTAGTGTTATTTTTAGAGCCCAAAAGAAATTTAGTGTTTCCTAAAAGCATGAAGGTAACCAAATCCTTAGAAAGGGATTATAATTTATCCTAAAGTGTTTAAAAACACTTGATACAATGAGATGATAAAATCATAAAGAACCCTTGGCCTTCGTTTTCCTTCCTTCACCTTTGATCAAGAAACTTCCCTTTTTGGCAATTTTCAATAATTGTTAGATTTTGCTATTTTTGGTAATTTCGCATGCATAAATTTGAGCCTTGTTTTTTCCCAAAAACCTCTTAAAACTTAGATAGGATGAATTGCCAACTAACATCCTAAATTGAAAACATGAGTTCCAAGTTATTTACAAAAGTGACTTTTTAAAAACCAGAAAAAAAACACTAAATTGGCATTTTGAGGGCTAAGATGAAAGTTTCAAGCCCCAACAATGTGCCAAAATGGCCACCAACCCACTCAAGGTCAACCTGGAATCCACATGCCACCTCATAATGAAACCGCCTATAAAATTTCAGCCAAAACCCACATCCGAGTCAAACATTATGACCTCTAGAAGTTCCTGCATAAAAAAAATGTTAAAAATAATCAGAAATTTGTCTTTTACCCAACTCCAGCAGCGCAATCTGTGGGTGTGACACATTTTGAGAGGGCCAGTGGTGTAATATAGTGTCGTTGATGATAGAGAGTGGCGCTTTGAAGAAAAATAGTAGCCGCAATTACGGCGCTGTTTGGCAAGCGACATAGTTTAAAATTTAGAAAACCCACGGTTGAGTTTGAATTTTGAATTTTACGGGCAGGAAGACTCCAATGACAAACTTTAGATTTTAGGAGCATTGCAATATAGCACCACTAGAATGGTAGCAATGCATTTTGGCACCGCTAGACTGTTAGCATCACAGTTTCCTATGAGCTACAAAAAATTTTCAGAAAAACATTAATTTTTTCAAAAAACGTGATGAAATCCTTCATATTCACCCTCCTTCTAGCGCCAAAATGTGAACCCCAATCCTATACCTACACAAACATGGAAAAAAAGAACATTATTAGATTCATATGCAAGTAAGAACAAGGATTCCCCATGTAATTAGATTGAAACATTAACATAGGAAGAAAATGAAGAATAATACAAATGAACGTAAATGAATCCTATTTTAATGAACAAACTATCAATCCCATGTGGGAATTGGTGCCAATTATGTGTAGAAATTGGCTCTTTCCCAACTCTTTTGTAAGCTTTGATGATTTGATCCACTTGATGGTGAAGAAAAATGATGAACTCTTTGAGAAAACCTACAATAACTTGGCTATGCTGATGGAAAATGCTCAAGAAATGTATAAAATTTATCTAATGTGAAGATAATAACTTTGCATTTAAATTATGGATAGTGATGAGAGGAAGAGTTTCTCATTTATAGATTTCAAATTGGAAGAATGAGCAATATTTGAGCAATGTGGGATAATTCAACATCCAATGGTCAAGTGCCACATGTCAAGATGTGAATGGGTGAAGGTTGTGCACATTTTGATGAAAGTGCCAATAAATGATATTAGGTGGAATTTGAAATTAGTGAAATGAGTTGTGGGAGAAGGAAGAAAATGGAGTTATGGCCTCTTGGCTCAAGGCAAAAAGACTTGTAAGGTGAAATAAATGCCTTGTTGGAAGGACTAAGTCCACTTGGATTTGAATTCAAATTTGAGGGAATATTCTCCTTTTATGCCATGTTGAGAGAAAATACAGATTTAATAAATAAATTAAATCTATTTTCATGTGCAAGTGGTAAAAGCTAGAGGATGAGACATGATTTAAGATTAAACTAATCAAAGATTAATTAATGTAATGAGGAATTAGGAGATGTGACAATTTAGACTTAAATTTATGCATTGATTTAAATCAAATTGAGAGGAGGGGTTTAATTAAATAAATGTTTTTATTTATTTAATTAAAGAGGAACAATTTTAGATTAAATTAAATAAGGTTTTAATTATATAATTAAAGAGAGATATGAGGGTTAATTAAATTTAATTGATTAATTTAATCAATAGGGGAGAATGACTTAATTGGATAAATAATAATTTATTTAATTAATGGATGAAGAGTGATGATAAGCTGAGAGTGTGATTTTAGGATGAAATGATGTTAGTAATTAGGATCAAGTGTGTCGGTCAATTTTCCATGTCTACACCTCCAAAAGTAACCAACAAACTTTGTATCTCTATTTGAAACAATACTCCTAGGTAATCCATGCAATCTAACTACTTCCTTGAAAAGCAAGTCTGCTACATGTACTGCATCTGTTGTTTTCTTACAAAGTATGAAATGTGCCATTTTAGAAAACATATCCACCACCACAACTATGGAATCATTACCTCTTTGTGTCTTCGGCAAACCAAGTACAAAATCCATGTTGATATCCTCCCAAGGTCTCTCTAGAACTGTCAAAGGTTTATACAATCCAACATTCTGAATACTCCCTTTTGCAACTTGACAAACTCTACAACTCTACACAAATTTCCTAATATCCTTATAAATTTGTGGCCAAAAGTAATTCTCACTTACCAATGCTATTGTCTTATCAATTCCAAAGTGTCCTGCCAATCCTCCACTATGATTTTCTTTCACCTAACTATCTGTCATTGAACTTTGGGGTATACACAACTAATTCCCTTTGAACGACATATCCTCCTAAATGAAATAAACCAACCACTGACTCCTATCCTCCAAGACTGGTTCTTTACAAGCTCTCCAAGGTTTTGCAAAATCTAGGTCTTCCTCATACAAGTTATTCAATTCATCAAAGCCTAATGTCCCCACTCTCATTTTTGATAGTAAATTCCTTCTCCTACTCAAAGCATCAATAACTCTATTTGAATTTCCACTTCTATGTTTCAAAACAAAATTATAACTCTGCAAGAATTCCACCCATCTCATGTGTTTCTAATTCAACTTACCTTGATTGTTCAAATACTATAATGCCTGATGATCATCCTTAGGCAACAAGTAATGTCTCCACTTCTTCAAGGCTTGAATTATGGCATAAAATTCCTGGTCATATATTGAATACCTTTTCCTAGCATCATTCAATTTCTTACTGAAATAAGCTACTGGTCTTCCTTCTTGACTTAATATTGCTCCAATTTCATTTCCACTTGCATCACAGTCTACCTGAAATACCTTATTAAAGTCTGGTAAAGCCAACATAGGCTACTCATTCACCTTCTATTTCAATAAATCAAAACTCTGGTCTACTCCAAATGTCCACTTAAATTTTTTTATCCCCTCTCATTGTTTCTATCATAGGACTACAAATAGAACTAAAACTCCTAATGAACTTTCAGTAGAAACTAGCCAATCCATGGAATGATCTTACATCTCCAATGCTTTCCGGTATAGGCCATTCAACAATTTCTCTTACCTTCTCAGGTTCCATCTCCAATCCATCAGCAGATATACCAATTCTTTCTTCATGAAACTACACTTCTTAATGTTTAAAAACGATTTCACTTCTCTCAACTCTACAAAACTTGTCTTATATGCAACAAATGTTCTCTAGTTTTACTAAAAAACAAGATTTCATCCAAGTAGACAATCACAATCTTACCCAATAATTTCTTTAATACCTCATTCATCAGCCTCATGAAAGTATTTAGTGCATTTGTTAGTCCAAAAGGCATCACCAACCACTCATACAATCCTTCATTTGTCTTGAATGCTATCTTCCACTCATCCCCTTCTTTGATTCTGATATGATGATATCCACTCTTCAAATCTATCTTTGTAAATTATTTAGCTCCACTCAAACAATCCATAATGTCATCCATTTGGGGCAAAGGAAAACTATACTTCATTGTGATTTTGTTTATGGCTCTAGAGTCTATACACATATTCCATTCTCCATCCTTCTTAGGTTCTAGCACAATAGATATTTTACAAGGACTTAAGCTTGATGTGATCAAAACCTTCCTCAATAGCTCTTGCACTTGTCTATTCAATTCTTCATTTACTGTCGGTGTAGGATCATCATGGAAAAAACAAGCCGTTAAGTGGCAAAAAATTTAGAAAAATCAGAGTTACGCAACTTGACATAAAAATTTGAATAAGTTATCTATATTATTTCAAAAATATGTAAGAATAGAATTTGTATAAAATTGAATGTAGTTTCTAAATTACTAGGTTTATTTACAAAAAGAATAAAATCTATTTGGTGAAAATTTGAAATTTCAATATAGTAACTTACTTAAATTTTAGGGAAAAAATAAGAAGTAGGTGTCTGTCTGACCACCCTAACCACATTAAAATGATATATTTTTTAATAATATTTTAGATATAAGTAGAGGACTCATGTATCGATGTGATGCATATTTTTTTGTAATTTTTTCCAAGTAAATAATTAATTATAATTTTTTTATGACAAATTTTAAAAAATATAAAGACTTGTATATTTGATCACCTTAACTTGGTCAAACTTCATGAAATTCAATTTTTTTCTTTTTTAATTTTATATTATGTGAAGCATAGAATGTGACGCATTTTTTAGATTCAAAAAATATGATACCGTTTGAAAGCTATAGATGTTTTTCAATCAGCCTAAAAATCAAGAATTTAGTCATAATTCAATAGAAAATGAATAATAATTATTTATTAAATTCAAATTAAAGAATAATTTATATTGGTGGAAAGCTGAGAATCTCCTTTAAAAACCCTTTTCGTTCCATCAATTTTGGGTTTAAAAAAATTTGTCAGCCACATACCCATCATATTGCCACTTTTTGGCCCATCGTGATCCTACACATACCCTGCTGCTTTATTAGGAGAACTAGCTCCAAGAATCAGATCCATACAATGAATAATACTCCTCACGGGTGGCAATCCATTGGGTACATTCTCTAAAATTATAGCTTCATATTCTACCATCAACTCCTTTATCTCCTTTGTCTATTCTTCTACCTGCTTCAAGTATTCAACCTTCTTAGGAACTAAGGCATAGCACATGTTCTCATGTCTCAGTCCATTATGGAATCTCCTTCCATCAACCAAAAAAATTCTAGCATTCGTACAAACCTCCATTTTAGGAGCATCCTCCAAGGCAAACAAAGGTATATATGTTCTTCTTTCCATCATGAATAGCTTGTCTATCATAATGCCAAGGCCTTCCGAACAAAACATGGTATCACACAGAAATTCATCATAATAATTCATATCTTCAATTTCACCAAACATTTTTCACTTACCAGTATCTTATGCTCATCTTGAATCCATGTTATTTGATAATGCTTCAGGTGTTTCAATCTTTCCAGCTTTAATTTGGTCACTATTTCTTCAAACACCAGGTTCTCACAGCTTCCACTGTCAATAATCACTCTAGAAAATTTACCGGCTACCTTGCATCTAGTTTAGAACAAATTATTTCTCTACAATGGTTCCTGCTCCATCTCACTTTGACACAATACTCTTTTATAATTCACCATCACTTCTCCCTCTTCCAGTTTATTAGATGATCTGTCATGATCCTACTCAACAAAGGTTGTTCTTCTACTATTCTCCATCTTTCTATTTGTATCTCCCTGATTACATTCAAATGCTCTATGTCCTTCTCCACCACACTTAAAACAAGTTCCCCTGAATACTCTTTTCTCCTATCCTCTATCTCCTTTTCTATAACCCTCATTCTGGTAACCGCCATATCCTCCTCTTTGATAAGAGTTTCCATCATCTCTACGGTACGAATTATCAATCTTACTGACTTCCTTATCTTTATTCTGATCTACAAAAGATCCTCTTCCTCCTCCACTAAAAATTATTCCTCTCTATCTCTGTCGATGTCTTTTATTCAACTTCTCTTCCACTTTTAGGGTACATTTATATGCCTCCTCCACACTCATCAACTTGATCAAATTGATCTCATCCTATATAGACGACCTCAAGCCATTCACATATCTAGCTACTTCCTTGGTCTCATCCTCCGAATGTCCAGATCTAGTATTCAACTTGTAGAACTCCTCAGTAGACTCTGTCACACTTGACTCTTGCTTCAAATTTTACAACTTTCAGAACAAACTAATCTGATAGTCTGTAGGAATAAACCATCCTATCCCATTATTTTATCTTCTCCTTTCCTCTTCTTTTCTTATCTATTTGCAAATGTTCCCACCAAAGGGATGCATGTCCTTTCAACTTTGTACAAGAAAATTTCACCTTCTTGTCTTCGATGGTACCTTCAAAATCAAAATACTTCTCCATCTCCATTATATAATCAAGCAATTCATTTGAATCCAACTTACTATTATAATCCGATGGATTGAAATTTGGTTTAGTATTTACTCTGGTTAGGGCTCTTATGAACCTCTCTTCCCCCTGATCAAGGCCAGGTTGATTTCCTCTTTCCTCTTCTTCCTCTTCTTCTACCTCTTCATCACTCACATCATCAACTGGTCGACCTCTCCTTGGGCTATTTTGACTACTTCTAATCTGCTATCAATTCCTCTCAACATCTCCATTATAGTTAGTTCTGAATTTCCACATGCTCCATTTCCTCTACCATTTCTTCTTCCTGCCATATTTACACAAGTCCTCTATAGCTATAGGTTAGATCCTTTTTCCACCACCTCACAAAAAATCTTCAACAAGAATTTGCAACTCTGACGATCTCTCACAAAATCAATCTCACTCTGATACCAATTTGGTGTAGTCATGGTAGGAGGGTTCTCAAAGAGAACAATCTGAACCATACAGCAAGAGTTACACAACAGAATCAACACATAATATGGAGGAAAATGTATATTCAAAACTTCTTATTATCCAAAATTTCAATTACATACAGTTGGCCACATCTGGGCTTACAGATTCAGCTCATAGGCTTGATACCACATGCTCAAAATAGAATATTCCTATATGCTCCTTATTGCGAGCTGAAATCTTACATGTCAAATCTCACTCTAATTAATCTACTTCCTAATTATTGGTTACAATTATTTATATCACATCCAGGGGTCTAGAATCATCTACATCAGCCAAAGATCATTACAATCTCCGATGAAGAAAATGTAACGTGTGCATGAAATAGGTCAGCCTTCAATTTGAATTTCTCCTTGGCAGGTGCATATGATGAAGTGTGGACCTAAAATTAAGGTCGTTGTCACTCCATGGAATAATTCAAAACACCTCACAAGGATCCACAAGTCATGGTAAATATCCACAAGACATCAAACTAGCCGTTAGGTTTGAAATTATTTTGGTGTCAGCTCAAGAAACTATCACTTAATCTAAAAGTAATAACTTGCCGAAAAAAGATCCAATTATGCTAAAACCTTGGAATAAGGAAAATGGACATGTCCATGATGAGAAAATACATCCACAGTGTCTGGTGAGAAAATATGATGGAATACAAAATCTATCAACTTGAACTAGACAAGAACAAGAACAAAACTAAAAGAAAATATTACTGGTTGATGCAGGATTGCAAAGAACCAAGGATGCTCATGCATCACTTAGTTATACATTTTGTGCTTTTGAGGTGAACTATTCTATTTATTTTTCATTTGTGGTGGTTATTTGTGGCATAGTAGTATGAAAGAAGTACATAGAAGTGTTGTATGTTCATGGAACATCTCTTTATGGTCTACATGTCAATGATTGATCTCTTTGGTACCACATATTATATTGAGTTGGTTTTCTTCAAACTTTGTGGATGTTTGGCTGGGATGGCTTATTTTCTTGATTACACTATGTTCTTGGTGGTCTTTAGTAGAATTTTAGATTATGTTAAGATGTATTTGGGTCCTGACCTATCTTTTTGAGAACCACATTAAGTAAATTTACTTGAATTTGTGTTTTTCGACCATCTGGTAATGTGCTACATCTTTCATCTACATGTTTCCTTGTCAAATTGGGTTGATGTGTGTCAACATGTGTGTTGTTTGGGATCGCATTGGGAGATGTAATAATTTTTTTTTGGTTATCTCTACCTTTTGGATAGGACCACATTATATTTTTTTGGTTGACAATATTGAAATTATTATTTTTATTCTTTTTTGACTGACCTAATTGATGTTTTCAGATCTTGTGGAGGATATAAATGAAAGAAAAATTCATTTGTAAGATGAAATAAGATGTGATGATTTTGAGGTGGAATGAAGTAGTAGGTTGAAGAAAAGAAAATAGAAATGAGCTTTAACACCTCAATCAGTAGAGTGTATTGTTGACATATGTTGTAATTCAAATTTTCATGTATCCTTCTATTAGACAATGAGTCTCTTTAGGAGGTCCTTGTAATTTGTATATTTCCTTGGGGTTGTGCACCTTAGTATTGTAATTCCTTTGTATCTTTCCATAAGTTTGTGCACCTTAGCTTCTAAGTCCATCAGGGACCAGTATGCTTCCTTAGATAGTGAGCCTTAAAAAATTGTAATTTTGTAAGTAGTGATATTCTTATATTAAGAGTTTTCTCTCCATGGGTTTTCCCTTCTTGGGTTTTTCACCTAAATCTAGTGTTATCTTATGAATAAATGTTCATTGTCTTGTGTTTTTTATTATTACTAATTTGATTGAGTGTTGTTGATTTGATTAATGGTTGTTGGTCTTTTTAATTATCTAAATTTGTACATTACTGAAGGGTTTGTGATTTGAAGGGTTTAAGTTTTAATAGATACTAATTCATCCCCCCTCTTAGTATATGGGCATGTTCAACAGTTCACATCCCACTAGAAAAATGAACATAGCTATAAATGAAGTCTAAAATGCATTTGTTTGTTAGCTATAAAGAGGTATCATATGGCTATTAGTTGTAAGATCTCATTCCCAAATATGTCACTTGCAACAAAGATGCAATTTTCAATGAGAAAATAATGTTGAGACTACTAGAAAAAGGAAAATCAATAAAGGATTATGTTCCTTAGAAGATATCTCAAGTGGGAGTGATGTGTTAAATATTTAGCACCAATTTTATTCCCAACAAGCTCACCACCACAAGGGCTATCTTTTTTACCATATATTTAGTCATAAGAGTTAGCTTTACCATAAAACCATAATAATGAAGATTAGGTTCATCAAAATTGTTCTTCTTAATAGGGTGTTGAAGCTAAAATTACCAAAGAATTATTTCCTCAAGTGGGGAGATTAACTAGGGAGTGTAAGCCTCTACCAAAGCATGATTATTTTCTTCAACACTTGCTAATCTCTAATCAAGATAAACTTATTTTTTTTGAAGAGGCATGCAATTCCTTTGATTGCAAAATTTGGATCAATTTCATGAGTGAAGAAATGGCTCCATTGATGGAAAATCACACATGGTACTTGGTCCATCTTCCACCAAATTGGAGAACCTTAAAAAATAGGTGGGTTTATAAATTAAAGGAACAAGATGGTGGAAATAAGTGGTACAAGGATAGGTTAAAGGTCAAAGTATATGAATATGACAAGGGAGTTGATTTTAATGTAAATATTTCACCCATTGTGCAAATGAATACCATTCAAGTAGTTTTAGGTCTAGAAACTGTCTATGACCTTTAGTTAGAGCAACTTGATGTAAAGAAAATATTTTTTCATGGGGAATTCTAAGAAGATTTATATCTGCAACAACCAAAAGGTTTCAAAAAAGAAGGGCATGAAAAATTAGTTTGTAAATTGAAACAAAGCTTACCTAGGTTGAAACAAGCTCCATGATAATGGTAACTCAAGTTTAATTCCTTCATTGCTGAGGAAAGTTTCTCTAGGTGTGAATATGGTATATGTGTTTATTACAAGGTTTTGGAGAATGGTGATTTTTTATTTTTGTTGCTATATGTTGATGATATGTTATTGATTGGCAATAGCATGGTTGTTGTTAGCAACTTGAAATGATAGTTGGCTAGCAAATTTACTATGAAGGATCTAGGGGTTGCCAAGAAAATTATTGGAATGTATATCATTAGGGATAGGTAGAAAGAGAGTTGAAGTTGTCACAAGGGAAATATATTGACAAGGTTTAAGATAGATTTGGCATGAAGAATGCTAAGCCTGTTTGCACACCTCTTGATGATCACTACAAAATTTTAGTTGAAATGTTTCCTCAAACATAAGAAGAAAAAGAGATAATGAAGAAAGTGTCATATTCCTCTCTTTTTTGGATTCTCATTTATGTAATAGTCTACAAAAGACCTAGCATTGCTCATGTAGAGGGAGTAGTCAATAGGTATATGAGGAATCATGGTAAAAATCATTGGAAAGATATGAAATAGATTTTGAGTTATTTGAAGGGCACTTATGATTATATTTTGATATTCATGGGAAAATATGCACAAATGCAAGGATTTTTAATTTTGATGTGGTTGGTGACTTGGAAAAAAGATACTCTACTACCAGATATATGTTGACATTTTCAAGGGTAGCGATTAGTTAGGTTTCTAGATTGCAACAAGTAGTTTCTCTCTCCACTATCAAATTAGAATACATTGCAATGACCAAAGGAGCTAAGGATATGTTATGGTTGCAACATTTATTAGGTTAATTGGATTCTAAACAATAAATTTTCAATTTTTAAGTGACAATATTAGTGTTATTCATTTCATGAAGAATCCAACTTTTCATAATCACACTAAGGACATAGAGCTTCAATATCAATTCATTTGGAGCATCCTTAAAGAGGGAAAATTGGAGCTGGAGAAGATATATATTGATTTCAATATTGCATATGTTTTCATAAAACTTGTGTCACAAGTGAAGATCGGGTTCAACAAATCTTCTCTTCATCTAATAATTAAGTGACAATAATCTTGGAAAAGTGAGGTGAAAAATCTGTACATCATAGTGTGGTTTGGACTTCAAGTGGGAGATTGTTGAATGTAAATTCCAATGATCTTGTACTATTACCCTTCCTCGTGTCTTTGTGTTCTCCCTCTTGTCTATTAATATTTTAGAGACTTTTTAAATATCGTTTGATAATTTAATATATATAATTTCAATTCGTTGTACAAGATAGAATAATAAAGATAGAGATTTCCCTACTTTTCTTATGGATGAAACCATTAATGATGAACCACATAATTGCAATGTTATGTTTTTTTTATATGTAATAGTTTCTTGTTTAAATTATGTATTTTTATTTCTTTATCTACTCTTAGTAATCAACAATATGATCTCATGCAAGTAAAATATAGAAGCATCCACTAGAGAATAATTGGTTGATATGAATCCTCAACCAAATGTCATTTTATGGAATTTAATGATTGTAGGATAAGAATAGCATTGTTTAAATAAAATGAATTAAAACTTTCAAGTAATGGAATTAGTAGGCATAATGCCAAA
Source organism: Sequoiadendron giganteum (assembly GCA_007115665.2). Taxonomy (NCBI): domain Eukaryota; kingdom Viridiplantae; phylum Streptophyta; class Pinopsida; order Cupressales; family Cupressaceae; genus Sequoiadendron; species Sequoiadendron giganteum. Next base: position 158,409,164 of record CM021104.1, on the reverse strand, counting down.
TGTTTCATTCTTTCCCAATATAATACAATTTTTTTGGTCAACATCCATAAACCAAGCACACAAATTGCTTGATATATTATCCCCAATATATATGCAATTATATGGAACACAAGAATCATAGAATAGTAAAAATATAATTTTTTAACAGAATTTTCCAAAAAATACAAGAATAGATAAATTCAAATTCAAATTCAAATTTTTCAACCTATTTCAATTTCCATGTTGAATCAAAAAGTGATTTTTTAGATTATGGAATGGGCATCCATAAAAATATAAAGAGTGAGAGTGAATATAAAATATGGAAACAAATACAATACATATGAATAGTTTGACAAAATATTCACAAAATATACACAAAATAGATTGATTAAGACATTCAATAAAATAGAAATTAAATTCTTATACTAAATCTTCATTATAGATAATATAAAATCTTATATTCAAATTATTTATTTATAGATTTGATTATCTATAATGAAGATAGAAAAATAAATTAGAAGGGAACTATTACCTACATGAGATATGAGTTTTCTCTTCCTCAAACCCCCATCCACTAACTCTTTCCCTAAGCCTACTTCCCTCTCCAACTTACAGTAGAAGATAAAACAAAAAAATGAACCAAATATATCCTCATCCATTTTTTTGAATGAAATATACTAGAATAGCTCATCATAAATACATAACAATCAAATTGTGGATGGTTACACCTCACTCAACCTCCTCTTATCTACCTTCAGAATTCATCACTTATAGAAAATAGAAAATTTAGAGATTAGAAAAGACATTCTTAATTAATTTTTTATTCCAAAATGCTCCTAACTAATAGTCCTATGACCTAGGTAAAAAATTGACTAAATAAATAAAAAATACCAACATAAATCAAATTCAAACCCTCAAGGAAAGAAATTCAAAATTATACAATTAAATGATCACTTCCTTCATCTTAAGACTCGCTTACAAAATTAAAGAAAACAATAAAAAAAATATGAATGAAATACTTCACATCTCGATTCACTAAAATCACACCACACTTGACCTTGGTCCCTCTAATGTACCAAGGTTAGTTTCATAGGATAAACACGATTAGATTTTCCTAAGAGGTCCCCAAATATTTTTCCCACTTCGCCATGAAATCACTTTCTCACTTGATTATACCCATTAGTATGTTATAAAATATCAAAAGAAACTTTTAATGAAATCAAGACAATATATTTAATGTTATTTTTTGAGAACCATTAAATTTAAACCTACTCATCAAATTAATAAATTTTCACTTTTTATATCACACATCCAACCTTCTAATCCATCTAGAGTGGGTAAAATCATTACTATCTTTATAACCAAATATATGAACATTTATTTTAACAAATAATCATAAAGTAACACAACTTAACATCTATTTATACCTAAATAATGGAAGAAATAAATATCACCTATTAGAAATTTTAAAAGCAATGAATCTTTCATCCATAATTTGGAACACATTCATATTTGATAAAATTAAGATACTTACTCATGACATAAGCACATGATCATAACTAAGTAACACACTAAAACCTAGTAGTATCCTCATCACCACATTACAATAGCCAATTAATTAAACCCTACCTCCATTAAATTATATGATCTAATAGCAAGAATCTTATTAGAAGAATATTTTTGTCATAATTTTTTTAAACCTTACAAACATATTAGTGAACATATAAATAAATACAAATGATCATGTAGAACTCATGAAATGTACCAAAATATGTCTAAGTGGACATGACATACCAAGTGAAGTGGATATAGTCATATAGTCAATTGCTACTTCCTAGATATTCAAATAAAGAAAATAGGTTAAAAAATATTTAGAAAAACATAATTTTAACCATATATTTAAAAGACCTAGAAATTGCATAAATTTTTTACTAAAGTTTAGGACCAAAAATGATATGGATAACTTGTGAAAATGGCCCTAATCAGTAGCCTAACTAGCACCTATTATTATAGTATTCTCATCATCCATATACATATATGGAACTATATAAATTCAATTTAATTTGATTTTTCAATTTTAAAATAATAGTACATATAGTGAATTCAAAGTATGTAAATTTCTAATTTAAATAATTTTTGAAAACAAACACTAGAAATGGCTCATGCATAACAGTTGATGATGGAGGAGACCTCACCATACCTTGTAGATGGTCGTTCATGGATACCACATGACCTCCCTACATCTACAATATTGTTTTATATATACAATTGAATTAAATTATGGATGTAAATTAAAATATATAAATAATCAATTAAATGATGCAACTTTAAATTAAAAGTATCTATGTACATATCTAGTTTTAGGGTCAATATATTAGTTTACTTGAGTGTAAGGTATGATAGCCTATATAGTTACCAACACAAAACAAATTTGATCTAATCGATATAATATCTTAAAGCCATTCATCTACACTGAACACTTCAACTTCATTTATATTTTTTTTGTTGAATGGAAAAGACAACTTAGACGGGGTTGAATCAGTTGTATCTTAAGAATTCAAAATCATCATGAAAATTTAGATCTTCATACATTCAATTAACCCTTAATTTGTTATGATGATTTGACATGAAAATAAAATAACAAAAATTGAAACACAATCAACACCATACACAAGAGAACACCGGATTTACATGGAAAACCAAAGATGGGAGAAACCATGATGAGGATTAACTTGCACTATAAATTATTATCAACACCAAATACAATAGGGCTCAGTGTTGGAGGGATCACTACCCAAGAGAAAGAAAGGCTCACTGCAAAAGGGCTCACTAACATAATAGAAAAGAAGATAGAGAAGAATGTTACAATGAGAAAACAATCTCAAAGAAATAAAAAATCCACCACAACATCACCACCACCTTTGCAATCTCTCTAAAGAATTTTAGACACCTTCTTCTCATTATATTCATTAATATAACACATGAAATTTCACACTAAACTTTATAAAACTATACCCTACAACTCTACAATTCACATCACTCAGACCAACTCTTTTTTCGTATCATCCCTCAACAACTCAACTCTTATTTATACCATCTTCAACCTTGAAAACATTGTCCAAGGTTATCTATGCAACTCGAACATGCAAAATCAAATTAGGTCAACACCAAAAAATTCCCACATTGGAAAGGATTGAAGGTGAACCACAACAAACCATAGCTAGGACCTAAATCCATTCATACATGTCATATCGTGCTTCCACAAATTTTGAAAGTAGTGTAAACACTCAAGGTCAGTCGTTGCCTATGTAAAAACCATTAAAATTTGAAGTACACACTTCCTTTGATCCAAAAATAATTTGGAGACAACAAATGTCACTTGAACACAATCTAGAATATTCCACAAATATCTTAAAATCTAACAAACTCCTTTACATCAACTTTCACCTAGAGAATGTACACACCTAGTACACTCAAGAAACTCTACCGTACATTGTAACTCAAGAGACTAACTTCCAAAATACAAAACCTTGAACAAATTATTCTAAATAAAGATACCAACACTATCATCACGCCTTCAAATAAATAAGACTTGAAACCAAACTATGGAGAAATGTCGAGAAAAAATATTTCTCCCAAACACCTCTACAATACAGAGTTCACACACTAGTGAATACAACTTCCTTTGTACAACGATCTAGCAAATAAAATTCTAAATACACTTCTAAAAACCTCTAATCAACATATCAAAACCACACAATCAGATATTTAACCTAGAAGAAATGTAAAGGAGCACCAAAATACTACTCTACAACCTATAACAACACTACAACTGATTGTTTTCTCTTTATATCAAATTTTCTCAATAAAACTTGGAAACCAAGCACTAGAGACACATTCTCATCATCTTCAACACTTCTAGAACTAACTGCAACCTTATAACTCAACCATACATCCATAGACAAAATATTATCAAAGGAACACTAGAGGTTGACACCAATAGCTTACTAATGACAACACAATGCAACTAATAAAATCATCATTAATGCAACAACATAGACAAAACCAACAACTATACATAATCTTGCAATAATAGTCTTCTCATACAGTTGACACCAATGACAACACAAGCTTGTTCACATCAATGACAACACCAACTACTCATATTGTACAAAAATTTCATGTTATTAAACATAAATTTTAATACATGTACATGTACATGTTACACACTTGAAACAAATTAAAATGTGATAATGTGTCCCATCTATGATGTAGGTACATCTGAAGTGGAAGTAGGAGTAGGTTCATAACATGGATGACTACAACTCTAACAAAAATGTGGTTTCAGAACATAGGAGATGCTAGGACTAGCTATAACATCTCCTCCATGCTCTCTATTATTGACTTCAACTACCATGTGGGTAGCTTGATCACTAAGATTTCTTGAGAGTGAACTCAATGCTCCTAATGTTGAAACCACTACCTCGTGTTGAAACAATGAAAGAATATTAGGATGAGGATCAATGATGGGTGGAATAGGAATGGGTTGATTAGGATCAACACATGCTCCTATTCTATGTTGTGGCATGGTACCACCAGCTCCATAGAATTATTTCATATCAAAATAGCTAGGTTTTAAACCCATCTCAAAATTTTCCCATAATTTCCTCAAAAAATATAATGGTACCTCATAATTAGCATGTGGTGGATGATCAAAGACCATCCACCATTTCTCCCAAAAATGTGTGGCAGTATGAGGATGCATACACAATCTAATTAAAATTCATTTTTTTGTTTGGAGGTATTGATTGATTGGTTGCAAGGTCAATGAAATATGGGGATATTGTTTTTTTAGTTATATGAAGATCAAGTATCTCTCTATATAGGATTCCAACTACGTAGATCTACCTCCTCTCCTCCCTCCAATGGTGGAAACTATCTAAATTAACATTAATAGAGTGATATGAATCAACAATTTTTTTTCATTTAAAATGTAAATCATGATAGATGGGAGGCATGTGAGGCTTTTTCTTTAATCAAATTAACTGTTTCTTGAATTATGTTTACATTTTCATTAATTTTTGCTAACATTCAAACTTCATCAAGTGGAGGGGGTGGGGGGTTTTGAGTTGTGTGGATTTGAGGTGGGGGGATTTGAGGTGGGGGCCTTTGAGGTGGAGACTGTTTAGATGGGGATTTTGAGGTTGAGGGTTATGCAAAATATCATCTATTAAAAATTCATCAGGTGAAGGTATTCACTCCATTGGGGCACTTGCATGTTAAACAATGAAAATAAAAATATCAACAAACTAATTACATAATGAAGCATTATGCACTAAATTATTAAATAAAATCTAATTGTGATACTTGTTCAAGATACATAATTAAAATACAGTGTGTTAAATATCACATCGAAGACACATTTAATACATAGAATCATGGGTTTATCAAGGGTCTGGGTTATTATTACAACTGCAAATGCCTAATTTTAAGCTAGAACAGTTGGAGGTTAAATTTATCCCTTTCTGGGTTCAATTGAAGGACCTGACTCTGGAATATAGAGAGTTTCTATTCATAGAAGCCATGGAAAATAAGATATGGATTTTCCTGAGGCATGATAAGTCCTTTAAAAATCCTTCAAAGATAGTTATATTTTATGTATTATTAGATATGACAAAGGATATTCCAACCCAGATTCACTTAAAATCAAAATATGGGGAGTGGGTACAAAAGATTACAGTCAAAACGCCAGAGAATGTGTGCTCTAAATGTCATGATCTTGGTCATTCTAGGCCTAATTGTAACTTGCTGGAGGATGATAATTTGGAACCTTGAATGTTAGAAAGGTGGGAGAATGGTGAAAATGAAAAGCTTCTGATAGTTCCTAGAGGCGAAAAGGATATGGTAAAAATGAATGAGCTACCTCTTCAAGTGTCTTAGCAAAGAGAAATATTTGATACAAGTAAATATAATCAATTATATTTCTCTTCGAAGGGAGGAAGTAATAAGTCACTCTTTGTTTTGGCTGTATGGGGAAACTTCTTCTCTCCAGAAGATACTCAATATATTTTAGTGAGTAAGCATCTTGCACCTTTGTTTTCACTTACAATAAATGAGGCAATGAAGCAACAACTAAGTTTCTCCCTAGGTAATTTTTTTGTCAACAGTTTGAATCTATATACTCCCTCATTGATTCCCACCTCAGCTTTACAAGTGGACACTATAGTAAAATCCATGATGTTTGAAGATTTGCCTCAAACTAATTCACAAGAGGTTCATCATAAATCAAAGGTTGGAAATCAAGAGTGTGTTTCTTTTCAAGGAAAGGACCAGATGGAAAACTCAAAAGAGTTGGAAGATTTTGTTAATAAGATACTCAATTTAGTTGGTTGCGAGTTGATTGAGGAAATTGTAGAAGTGCTCAATGAGGAGGGTAATCTCACTCCCAAGTTAGCAGGGAGAGGTGTTCCACAAATAGGAAAAGCTAGTTCTTAGAATTTGGAAGAATCCTTTGAGGATATACAGAGGTCACTCACCAATATGAATATAGATAATGAGAAGATGTTGGTGCAAATAGGAGATGGTGATAGCTATCAAAATGTAGATAACATTAAAATAGATAGGGTAGAAGATAATAGGTCTTTGGATGGATTTTACTACACACATAATCTTTCTATTTCCCAAACACCAAGCACTAAAACTAGGATGGTGAAAACTCTAGGAAAGCATGGAAGGAAATCACATGTTACCAAAATGAGGGAAGAAATAGTTTCTAGGGTGCAAACCACTTTAGACACCAATTTTTTTTTGTTCTACAAACAAGCATCAGAGGAGAACATGATCCTCTCCCCAACCTCAATTAGGATAATATAATGGAATTTTAGGGGTGTCAATGCTCCTAACAAAAAATATGAAATCAAGCAATAAATAGATGCTTGTGGAGTAGATGTTTTAGTGCTGCACGAAACCAAGACTTTAGAATCAACTTTTGAGCAGCCAATCCAAAAATGAAAACTTTGGAAATCTGCACTCTCTTGCACAAGGATCTTCAATGGGAATAATAATTCTATGGAACCCAAAATTAGTAGTAGTATATCCCATCCAAAGTGATAAGAATTGACAACTTTTGAAAATACAACACTTTTTTTTTTTGGTTATTAAATGTATATGCACCAATTGCTATAGGTGAAAAAAGAAGCTTTGGGAGGCCATTACAAACATGTTGGATGGATTAAAAGATAAGAAAGTCATATTAGTAGGGGACTTTAATGCTATCACTACTTTTTAGGAGAAAAAAGGGGGTATTTTGCCACTTCTAAGAGTAATGGAATATTTTGCCTCATTTATTATAGATAATGCTATAATGGATATCATGCCGCAAAATGGAAGTTTTACATGGATAAATGGGAAAAAAGGGTTGTTGCAAATTGTAGAAAGGTTGGAATGATTCTTAGTTTCACCAAATTGGTTTATTTATAAGCAGGCTTTATCTTCACAAATCCTCCCCTTTTTAGGGTCGAATCCCTTTTCCATTGATCTTAACATAGTAGGAGATCATCTAAAGGCTAAAGGTATGTTAGAACCCAAAAATCCCATGAAAATCCTAAGGTTTTCTCCATTTAAAATCTAATATTTTCCTATCTTTCCATAAAATAATTCACTTTTCCCCTTGCGTAATTATAAAACACCTTATACCGCCAACTATATTAGACCTTTATAAATATTTCACCCTTTACCACTTTGCCGTGGCATTTTTCAAAATGGCTCATGGTATAGTGGTGACAGTTAGTAAAAAGTCATGATGACTATTACCGCTATACCGCACATAGTCTTCAATCTAACCGTGGGGGCGCGATGACAGTCGGTGGTTAAGAAGTGAAGAAATATAGGCGGTGGATGGAGCTTACCGCACTACCACTAGCGGTCATCTCATAAACCACTGTAGCACGGTGAACAGTTAGCAAGTGGTGAAGAAAGCTACCACAGAACCATAGGGAGTCATCTCATAGACCGTGGTGACTGCGGTGAATAGGAGATAGATAGAGAAGTGGCAATGATGGCGTCTACCTCCATACCATGACCGGCTAGAGAAGGAACCGTGGTGACGCGGTAAACAATTAGTGTTGTAGTAAGTGTTGGCACCGCGGTACCACAAGAGGATGGGGAGTTGACCGCGGTAGAGCGGTAAGAGTAAAGGAAGCCACAAGGAAATAAAATGTAAAGAGCAATTAAGTTATAAAGTAAAATAAAAGCTTGTCTATGTAAAAAATATTTGATTTGCTGATAAGGAAACATAATCAAATATTTTATTTCTGTCAGTAAATACAAATGGTTGTAACCGGTCAAATTAAGGGTCATGACCCTTGGGGTTTCATTGTATAAATGTATTTTGAAAATCAGACTAGAAGGGGAGTAGATAGTAGGAAGATAGGAGTAGTTATATAGTAGGAGTTAGATTTTTTCTAGAAAATGGACTGGGGAATGTAAATAATGATAGAGCCTTTCCTGAAATAGAATTAATGGTGATAAATGTTTTAATTGGTGATATTATTTTGGTGTTTAGTTGTTGTGTTGCATAAACTCATATTCTTTATTTTGGCTATCTCCAAGTCGAAGTCTTTTAATCATTAAATCAGCATATCAAGTATATCTCTGATTTATTAAAATGAACTCTCATTTTGTGTGATTTAATTAACTGGTGTCTGCAAGTCATAATTAAAATCTTTTAGTAAGTCATAGTGGTTTTAAGATTTCTTTTGGATTGTTGAAGTAGAACCTGATAGAGAAACATTCCAGCACTGTTTATGCAAGTCATAGATTTAATTAAGTTTTATGCCAGCCATAGAATTTTCAAAGTGCCTAACAACTAGAGTTAAGACAATAAGAGGAAACACATATCATCTTTATTTTTTGACTCCATTGCCCATGTGGATAGAAGGCATTGATCTGCCACAACCCAAAGATCTAATTTCATATCAAACAATTTACTCAAAACCTTTCATTTGTGCAGTAGGAGTAGGAGTAGTTGTAGCGATTTTATCTATCCACTTCCCTTTGCCATTGTGGGTAAACTGTTTCACAGAAAATACATTTCAATCTACATCATTCACATAGGTTCACCCACCTTGGTCTAGCAGAACCTAAAGAGAAGAAGGTTCAATTGCATCAATTGGCCTTGTACATTGGACAAAAGTGTTGTGAGAGCTTGGCAACCTCTCATGGTTCAAATTTGTGTTTTTGAGACCCAACAAGGTAAATCGACTTTTAAGTTCCAAAACATGTTGTTCAAGAACCCTCAATTTTTGGAATTATTGCATCAATGGTGGAAAAATGCACCTTTTATAAGAGGCTCGCATATGTCTCAATTAAATAGAAAGTTAAGTCATATCAAAGTACAAATTATGCACTAGAAAAATAATGTTTTTAAGAACATATTTCAAGAGAAGGAAAGGGTGTACAAGTAGCTCTGAGATTAATGATCTTAATATTCAGAATGGGCTAGATGCAAAGACTTATAATCATAAAAAGATCCTATAAACATAATGGTCTGAATTGATAGAAAGAGAGGAAATCTATTTGAGGGAAAAATCTAGAGAGTTGTGGTTAAGAGGAGATAAAAGCACAAAAAAATTTAATGCTTCAACTTAGATAAAGAGATCATTAAAGATTGGTTTTTCCATTCAATCTTCATTGACAGGAGAAGTGCTATCAAAGGGGAAAGAAATATAGGAAGAAGGTGTAATATTGCAATTAAGAATGAAGAGGAATTGCTTGAAAATATTCCTAAGCTAATTAAAAAAGAGGAAAATGATCAATTATTGTATCATTTTACCCTTGATGAGATCAAGAAGGTTATCTTTTCATTAGCACCTAATAAGGCTCTAGGGCCAGATGGGTTAACTGCTTTATTTTTTCAGAAATGTTGGGATTTTTTTGGTTTTGATATTCTTCTAGCTCTAGAGGAATCTAGGAAATTAGGCACTATGCTCAAGCAGTTTAACACAACTCACATTGGAGTTATCCAAAAATTTAAAGAGCCAAAAACGTTTTTTAGAATTTAGGCCAATTTCCTTATGTAATACCATATACGATATATTCACTAAGGCTATGTATCTCATAATTCAACCTCTTATATCAAAAGTAATATCTCATGAGCAGAGATGTTTCATTCCTAGAAGAGAGACTCCTAAAGGGGCACTCATTTCCCATGAAGTGCTACATTCCATTGAAACTAATAAGATGTCTTCATTCATAAATAAGTTGGATATGATGAAAGCATATGATAAAGTAGTTTGGGATTTCTTGATTCAAGTCCTTCAAAAATTTGGTTTTGCTTCTAAATGGTGCAAATGGATTCGTTCATGCTTGTCAAGGGCTAAATTTTTAGTAATTGTCAATGGGTCTCCAGTTGGTTTTTTTAGCTCTACTCAAGGGGTGAGACAAGGTGACCCTCTCTCTCCAGTTTAGTTCACCATAATGGCAGAGGCTCTAAGAAAAACAATAAAGAATGTTCAGAGTCAAGGGTTATGGTAGGGAGTACCCATTCTAAATACAAGTATTGTAGCAACTCACTCTTTATTTGCAGATGATACCCTTTTATTTGATAAATCCTCTTTACTATAGGAAAAGCAAGTCAAATAGGTACTTGAGAAATATTCTTCTGCTTCGAGTCAAAAGGTAAATGTATCTAAGTCCAAAATCTACATTTTTAATACAAAGCCATCTATTTCAAAGAAGCTGGTAAATTTTTTGGTTTTGCAAGTAACAAATCTCCCTTGTGCATATCTAGGTATTCCTTGTTTTGTAGGGGAAAATAAACTAAAGTATTGGCATAAAATCCTAGATAGAATAAAAACCAGAATATTTTCTTGGAAGGCCAGATGGTTATCTTTTTTTGGTCATATCTTGTTGGTTAAATCAGTTTTAACAGCCATTCCAAATTATTCTATGGTTGTTTTGAAGGCACCAAAAGGCATTGTGCAATAAATAGAAATATTAATTAAGAATTTCTTGTGGAGAGGAAATATGGATCAGAAAAAGAAGGTCCCCTTAAGATCTCTTGAAATATGTGTATGCGTAAAAATAATGGAGGAGAAGGTATGCAAAATCTATTTGCAAGAAACCTAGCCCTTGGTGCAAAGTTAGTATGGCGAATGTATCAAAAGTCAAATTTTAGGTGGTGCAATATTATGCAAGCTAAGTATCTAGATGATGATAACCCAAAATATTAACTATATCAGATCCTCAAAGTGGCTCAGTTATGTGGAATTTCTTAGTACCTTGCAGGGAAGTTATTATCCTATTTTTATCTTGGGAGGTTAATAATGGGGAAAGTGTGTAGTTTTGGAAGGACTCATGCAATGGATACCATTTTTTGAATTCAATCCAAGAGCTACACCTAGTGAAATAGGTCTTAATAGATATGTGGGGTAGTAAGCTAAAGGATTATGTTGCTAATATTGAACCATTATCAAGGAAATTTATATGGAAAGATTTCTTGAATCCAACCATATCACTTCATCAAAACTATGCCTTACATAAAATTTTACAAGAGAGGTTTGTGTTCCTTTCAGGAGCCTCAGATAAATTAATATGGGTACCCTCTAAGGATGGCAATAATACAGTAAAGCAAGGATACAAATCCATTACAACAAATGTACATCAAAATCAAACTTATAGAGCATATTTTTTTTGTTGGTGCCCAATGTCCCTTCCTAAGGAGGGTAGTTTTGCATGGCTTGCTCTATGGAAAAGTGTATGTACACGTGATAGAATAAGCAAACTAGGATTCACAAAGCTCTTCAAGTGTGTACTTTTTCAAGATGTAAATGAAATAGTAGATCACTTATTTGTAGGGTGTGAGGTAGCACAAGAATGTTGGCAGTTTGTTAGATGTAAGTTGCAAGTTTCTTTTCCAATGCCTTTGTCTTTATGGGACTTGTTTTCATCCTGGCCAGTATTATTTAAATCTTATTTCTTCTCTTGCATATGGAGAATTTGTCCAGTTCTTGTAATCTAGAGTCTATGGTGGGAAAGAAATAAAGAAAAAATTAGACAACAATCCTAGTCAAAGGAGCAGCTAAAGCAAAAAATTGAAAAATTAATTTCATAAGTAGTCAATACATATGTCCATGGTCACAAGAAGGTATCTTCATTGTTTTGTGATTTGGATAATAAGATTTTGCAAAATTTTGAGTTTATATCTTTACCATCCAAATATTCTCAATTTATAGCCCCACAATCAAACGTTGATAGAAGTAAGGTTCAGTGGAAGCCTACCTCAAAAGGGTTTTCCAAGCTCAATTTTGATGGATCATCAAGGGGGAATCCAGGTTTATCAGGTATGGGAGTAGTTATCAGGGATTGGGAAGGTTCTTTGTTAGCAGTCAAAGTAGTTCAATTTCCAAATAGTACTAATAATATTGTATAAGGGCAAGCATTGCTTCAAGGTTTAAAATTAGCAATAAGTGTGGACATTGATAAGTTGCATGTTGAAGGAGATTCTCTCATCATTATGAATGCTTGTAAGGAGATGAAAATGTATAACTAGAGATTGGGATACATATTGGAGAATTTTTGGAAGGTGATGGATTTGGTTTATGAAATTCAAATTTCAAACACATACAGGGAGGGAAATAAACTGGCTGATAGACTTTCAAATATGGGGTGTGTGTTGAAATGCATAAGACAACTAAGAGGACATTTTATCAGTTGTATCAAATTACTTTACTTCTAACCTTAAACAATTCCACCTTAACTCAATATGTTATTAAGTGTAAACATGGAATGCAAATAATAAAAAGAAAACACCAGAGACACCAGATTTACGTGGAAAACCAAATGAGGGAAAAACCATGGTGAGGATTAGCTCATAATATAGTAATAATGCAATACCGAATACAAAGGCTCATTGCTAGAGGGCTCACTACCCAGATACAAAGGCTCATTTCCTACAATAGGACTCACTATCCAAAAGGTGGCTCACTACCTACAGATAAAGAAAAGATAAATAAAGATCCACCACAAAAAGGTTCCACACATTCGTAGCTTGATTAGAAGATTGTAGAAACCAACAACTCACTACTTTTAAGAATCTAACACATCAAAGTACTGTTACCTTGATTCAATCTTACACACTCTTCTTTTCATACTATTTCACACTTCACTTGCTTGTCTTAAAATTCACAACATCTTGACTTGCTTTTATGCCATCTTCAACCCTAGAAGCTTTCTCCAAGGTTGGCTATACATCCTTCAATATACAAATTCAAATTAGGTCGACTACTCAACATTCTAGTGGTGGATAAGAATGAGAGAGGACCAAATTTACATTTAATTAGGACCCAAACAACATGTTGGATCAAACACACACTTCCTTAATTTGATGTAACATATTTATGTAATGTGTAGACACTAGGTCATCCAAACCTAATGAGAACACCAATGATCTTTGAAGTACACACATCTCCAGTAAGATGATCACATGTGGATCACCCAACACACTTCACCAAACATTTTAATATCTCTAAGAAACCTTTAAGTATATCCACAACAACTACAATAGAATTCATGCACAAAACATTCTTCAATAGTCCAACTGGACCAAGCGACAACACATAGGAGCTCTAGAGCAAGTCTTCTAGAGCACCAAATCACAAAAACGCTTGCCAGAATATTGAGAACATCAATATGAATCATCTCCCAGATCTGCAATATCTAAAACAAAACACCAGAAGACTATGGAGCAAAACAGATTCTCCCATTCCACAAACAAATAGTTATGTCAAACTGGTTCACATACCGGTGAACATATCTTCCACTCTCCATCGATCCAGAAGCAAAAACTTAGGATATTTATCTATTGAAGCTCATGAACAATACCATAGATCTGCACATGCATATGATAAACACAAAATAAATGCAAAGAACAATATTGGAGCACACTTAGAACACAAACTCAACACTACCTTCATTACTTCTTTATTTTCTCAAAAGCACTTGGAAAAAACACAATTATAACTTCATAAATATAGCTCCATGTACTCTAAACAATTCTATAGTATCTCAAATATACAAATATCATCTACACTCACACTGAACTATGTTGACATCAGTGACAAAATTAATGACAACACCACCAAACACATCCATACTTACAAAAGAGTGATGACCAAGAACTTGAGGTAAAGGGGCAACATGAGATAAAAAGACTATACCCTCAATTACTAGAATGCATGATTAACAAAGGAAACTAAAATTTATACATTTGCAAGTTTACTTTTGTCATCAAATTGGTGGTAGATGGATTAAATTAACACATGTTTTTTTTTCTCTTTTAAATTGATGGTTCAAGTTTGAGCTCATGGTTATTTTTTATCATGGTAGATTTGGTATAGTATGCTTCACTAGCGTTGATTGTCTAGTAATGAATACATTTTAAGACTGAAAAATTACCTCACCTTGATCGAGTTTTTATGATGGTTTGCTATTTTTATACAAGCCTGTGCTCATGTCGCCAAGGCTATTGTTAAATGAATATAGCATGATAAAGAATTTAACTTTTGGTGGTTTTGTATACATCATCGATACTTTCAGCCTATCATCTGATCCTATGGGCAGAGAAGGGGATTTTCTTATGACACAGGCTGCTAAAAATGGACACCTACATATTAAATCTTCATTTTTTCCTAATTTTTTATTTTGTAGGTACCCGTAGGCACTATCAATGATTCAGTTATTTATTAATCCATATAGAGGAGGCTAGTTTGCATGATTTCACATGCTTCAGTGGTGTTTTCTTGGCTCAACAGAAATCATGACAATGAATTTTTTTACAAAGCATCTATTGGCTTTAAAAGGAGGTCTTTGTTAGGTGGCATTTTATTTGAATACATTGCTAGCTTGTGAGAGATTACTTATTGAAGTGGTAGTATGGATTTCCAACCATGGATTTTTAGGGTTAATTTTCCAGTGCAACCATGGGAGCATCCCTTTGAGGAATATCTCACTCATGAGAACCTTAGTTTGATTTTTAAGGTGGAATTCCCTAGGGTGGAAGACTTTGTTTGCTTGTTTCTCAAAGTTGAGGTTGCAATCCCCAAAGCTAGGCACTTAATCTTTCCTTCCCAGGTTTTGTCTATTTTCTTGTCAAATATCATGGACCTTCTTCAATCTTTAAGAGAATTGAAAATAATTGCAGGAAATTTTGGTTAAACCTCGGTTTCTTCAAAATGATGCTCTTTTATCTACTATTCAAGGGTATAGTATTTTTAATGGTGATGGGTATTTAGGAGGTTTGTTTCCTAGAGATTATGTCAAACAACGTCTGGGTTTTGAAGATATTTATGAAGAAAATCAGTACTAGAAACACTTGAATTATAAAATACTCTTTTCAAAAAGATTTCTCTTTTATTTTCACTTTTGGTGACCTTTCCAACTAGCCTACACCTACCATAAGCATTAGTTTTCACTTCGGGTCCCCAAGTCTTACAGTCTTGGGGCATGTTGTGAGACCACACAAGTAGCAATCAATAAAACAAAATTTAAACCAAAACTTGACATTAAATCACCAATCATAAATTATTATTTATGCATATTTTAAAATAGTAACTCTTTACCTTTACCTAGATTCTGACATAAAATTAGTAATTTCCTCTAGAAATATCTTTGTGTGCTTTGATTAATTCCAAATTTTGGAACTCAGTGAAAAAATTAGTTCATTGACATTGAACTACATAATTTGGTAATCCACCAAATCCAACCAAGGATAGAGCCTTGTTGCCAGTCAAGCATTCATAGCCCCAACAAGGTTATCTCTGTAATTCCCTCAAACATAGCTCTACTACTAGCCATGTGTCTATAGCCCCAGTAGAGATATTTGGATAGCCTAAAGAGTTGATTTTTTTATTGATATTTCATTGATAGCTCGTTTCAACTTACAAGAAATGAAGCTCGCTATTAGGTTAGGAATTACAGTGGTATTGAAGGTTACTTTTTTATTTTTCATACAATGCAAATCCCTTCATCATTTGACTACTTTCCAAAAAATCACTTAATAATTCCCAATTGGTGTGTATTCTCGGGTAAAATTTACCACTTTTATGCCAAATCCTAGCTAGCTACAACTTGCTATATACTAGAAAATATGCATAAATTAAAATTTAGCAGCAAATAGCTTAATCACAAAATTTAAATCTAAATTTAGAACCATTAGTTACCACCCTTCCCATCAAATCTTATGGCAACTACTAAATACTCGACTAGTACTTCCGATTTGATGACACTACACGACATTAATGGATCAAAAATGTCATGATGACACTTAAACATGATCACACTATTTTGCATTAAATTTGCGTGTGTCAATTTGTACCTATTACTTCTTTCAAATTTACCAGGTGATGATGTGTGCTATCTTACAGATTTCATTTTCCTTTCTGCTTTGCACACATAGACACCTTCATGATTAATACGGCTTAATAAAAATATAATGAAATGACCACCATTAATTATGAAATCTTTAACTTTCTCAATTCACAATCTTCGTATTGGTCGAATTTGAAGCAAATGATCACCAATTGTGTGTAAAAATTATTTTGATTTAAAATTATGCTCTGGAGAAACTAATCTAGTTACCACCTTGCTTACAATTTCCAAGACTTCAATCTAGGCAACTATGTACTGCAACTTCCTCACAATTTTCTATAGATTATGCACTTCTGTTGAATTCTTCACACTTCTACTTTGTTTTCTTTTTTATTTATTCTGCTTTTTCTATTTTGCTAGTGCTTTCCTTTCTCTAGGTCATGGATACTCCAATTTTCTTGACCTTCTCTTGCCGTTAAATTTTTTTCTTGAGTCACATCATGACTCAAAGGGTTGAATTTTTTTTCTTCATTTGGACTACCAATTTCATGATGCCAAACTTGTGCTTAGTCCTTGGGGAAAAATATGTGGAATCTAGGGCTTACTACTAGTGTTATTTTGACTTGGCTTCTTGCTTTGTAGCATCACTCCTAGACCTTGGGGTTCCTATTAAAGATGTTTGCTCAGTTATGCATTGGATAGGGCGGCCTGAATATTTGGAGAATTTGGATACAGTTCTATATGTTGCATATCCAACCATTGGAATCCATTCCATGGATGATATTCCTCTATTCCTAGAACATGGGGAAGTCGTTCCACTCCATTCATTCTTGACTGTCCTCCATTCTCCTAACTTTGAAGTTCACTAGGAAATTTCCTATGTAGGATATTTTTCTCTAATCGATGACTAATCCTATATTGAATGAATGGCTACTCTTCTCTATAGCTTAGCTCCCTCTTTTCACTTTTTTTAATCTTTTACAACAATAATTTTGATACTTCTATGTATATACATGATACACACTCATATATATTAGCTTTTTCATACATTTTAAAGTGCATATTTACTATGTATGGTTTTACCATTTTTCACTTTATGACACAATGTTACAAATGTTTGAATTAACTCTCATGTGTATGATAAGTTAAGTAAAATTTACTAATGCAAAGGGCCAAACAGAAAAATAACAAAAACAAAACAAACCCTACAAAAGAAAACTAACCCTAACTAGCCAAAACTCTATTCTTATAAACGACTAGCTCTAACAAAAAATTTATTTTAAGTTCAATGATTATTTCCATTGTTGTTTTAGTATGATTTACATGAGATTTATCCCTAAATTCACTAGAATAAATTTCAAATGTCCTACTATAACAATGAATTTCTTTAAATTTTTTGTGTAACAAATGTAAATTCAAAGGCATACTTACCAATAACTTGGCTCATATGTATGAAAATGATCTCATTAAAGGTCTATCACATACACCTTCTCTGGCTCATCAATACTCTACCTTATTTCAACCCTCGTTCATGGTTTTCCTCTTTACTCTGTTTAGTTCAATGAATGGATGCATTCATTTCTTAATTTTCTTCTCCTCTAAAAATTTTCATCTCTTCAGCCCTGTCTTCACTTTGAACTTTATTAGACCAAACAATATCATAATTTATATTGTTATCAGAGAGGGAATTTATGTAAAAACTAGACAGTTTGTATCTTGCATAAAATTAGGAAATTTTCCTTTTTTAGCTTGTGAATTTTTAGTTTGGAACGAAAAACACATGTCTCCCGCTCGATTTTCCCGCTCCTTCTCTTCACTTACGTTTTCCACATATGAAAATAATGATGAATCATCAATGCCATTTCCTCATTTTTAGTGCAATATTTATGACTCTTGACATTCTCGTGTGTCTTTCTACAAAACCTTGAGAGTTTCTTCATAACAATTGCAATTATCAAATCATTTTGATATATCAGTTATTTTTTTAAAATTTTCAATTTCACTAAGGTTATACTCTCTTTTAAGACTCAACATATTTCTTGTTAATAGTCTCTTTCTTCTAGCAATTAAAACTTCTTCCGTTAATGGAATCACCTTATGTGTAGCCAAACTTACCCTAGTTAAAAAAAACTCACAATCGAGTTCACCATGATGAGTCGTATCATGAATTCTACATTCGGTGACTCTACCAAACATGAATAAACTCAAAGGATGTAATCTCTAGTTAAGAATTTTTTGGAGTTTTTCAATTTCATTTTTGAAATACCATCTTGCATTAGAATTTCTCCTTACAAGATACCTTTTAAACCCAGAACCAATACAAATTCCTAATCAAAAAATAGAGATAAAGATATAAAGAAAATTAAAATGAAAAGTGACCCTCCTTCTAGTGCCAGTTCTTGTTGACGATGATTTCACTCGCAACAATAGTGTAAATAAAATCCTCATAGGTAAACTGCAAAGAACCTGTCTTCTTGAAAGACTTAACGAGGGAAACCTTAGGGGGTGTTCGTAGAATAGGAAAAGGTTGACTCAACTTAACCCCAAGTCTCCATTAGTCAGGTCTTGACCATACAAGGTTTGCTCTAGGGTATAATTTGGTTTTTTTATTAATCTCATGGGGCCTACAGTTATCTCCAGTTTCATTAAGAATCATGATCATTAGGTACAATATTTATAGTTCAATCATAAAATAATTTCATGAAATTAAAAGATTTGCAATAATGTTTCATGAAAATCAAACAATTTTGATATCACTTAAGTAGATTTAGCTTTAAGAATCCAACAATTTCATAGAAAATGGAATATTTTTAGTAAATTTCCAATCATTCATCTATTTTTTGTAACATCTTTAGAAACTTAAACATTTAGTCGAAAAAATAAAGCATCAAAATACTAAAAAATAAAATTTCTCCCAGTTATTCTCCACGCATGCCCCAAGATATAATAAAATCAAAGAAAAATGTTCTATACTTCACTAGATTGCTTCAAAGCTAGGCATAAAATGGTGCAAGATTTTAAAGAAGGGGGTTTAGTTTGGACACTGAGTAGGTTTTGTATTCACCCTTAAATGGTGTAGCACATAGCCTTGTTTGGCTGAACTAACAAAACCAGCTATAAAAGATACATGAGATAGGTAGCTATGAAATTGGGTTCAATATTGATTAAACTATATGTGCATACAAGTTTTTAGTCATAAATGATTCAGAAAATGGGAAAAAAGAACAAAACTTAGAGAATTGTTGACTCCTTCGACATCCAAATATTTTGAATTGAACTTAAAAAAAGGTATTTTTTGGCCTTTTATAGAAGTAAGGTGTAGGTAGGATAAGATAGATACATGAGAGGAAATCCAAAGGAGGACTCACATCACGGCACGTGGAATGTGGTGATAGGAAAGAGAATTGCAAAAGGAGTCAATGAAGGTCAACCTCCATCTGGACATTGAATTCTTTCATTTTTTTCATCTTCTTATTATCGCCAGGATAATCACTTGAATCAGGATAGTGTGTAGGAATATTCTCATATATTTAGAATGATCACTTCATTTTCCTACTCCTACACTTATGTTCTACCTTGGGCTTTCTACTCTCAGGAATGAGCTTCCTTAGAGGTTGGCACTTTTTGTCACCATATGTGGAATATCATGATCT
The DNA here is from genome assembly GCA_007115665.2 of Sequoiadendron giganteum. Classification (NCBI taxonomy): domain Eukaryota; kingdom Viridiplantae; phylum Streptophyta; class Pinopsida; order Cupressales; family Cupressaceae; genus Sequoiadendron; species Sequoiadendron giganteum. Next base: position 158,389,167 of record CM021104.1, on the reverse strand, counting down.
GTAGTATTCTATTGGATTCAAGCCCCTCTCCATATAACTCCTTGAAATATGCAGCCCGATCTAGATATGATTCTATTTGTGATTCAAATTTTCCTGACAGTTTATACCTAAACTCTGCATCGCAATTTTCTTCTCCTCCAATCACAAATTCCATCTATTAAATCCCTTTTAGAAAAAACATTTATTAAATATCATGTAAATAAAACTATCATTAATTTGTTATCATACAAGTTCATCATAAATAACACGCTTTCAAGGAAATCAAATATTCTTGTGTAATCATCCTTTTATACCAAGTTACCAGACTATCAGACTTCTTGAATAACCTTAAAATTTTAAAACTTTACTATGCATTGTTACCTAGTACCCGATATTCAACTTTACCCATGATTTTATTAAACTTCGGTTTTACTGGAGCTTCCATCTTTACTGTACCTCGACTCTCGAACTACAACAATTTTCTTAACACTTGTATTACCTTTTACATTTCTAAAATTCTTGATTCCTCGTACCCGGTACCTGCAACACTTGAATTACGAAGTACTCTTTTCAAAAATATTTCTTTTCTTTTCACTTCCAGTGACCTTTCCAGCTAGCCAACACCTACCATAAGTGTTAGTTTTCAGTTGGGGTCCCCAAGTCTTATAGTTTTGGGGCATGTTGTGAGACCACACAACACTGATGAATGGTGAATTTATTCCTATGGTGTCAATATACTACATGGATCTATAAGGAGTTCGATTAGAAGGGGAAATTGTGTGAATTTTATTATATTTTTTAAGTAATTTATCTTTTCTTCTTATTTTACATATAAAGGACGAATAAATCATTTCCTAATGGTCATATGTGAATTGGTTTTGGGAGAAAACTTTATTCCCCTATTATGTATGAACTTGTATGGAAAGGAGGGAATTAAGATAAGAATTATACATCAACATATTTTAATAATATGCCCATGATACATATGTGTTGGTAATATATGTATAGTAAATGAAAAGGTAGAAGTTTATTCATACCTATAGATCCATATCTAGGAAAAGTATATGGGGTCTTTATAGGATGTAAATCTTGGCATTAGAATATAATGTATGTAATTCCAAATATTTTGAAGCTTTATAACAAAGAGAATTAATAAATATAAGGGATAAAGTGTTGTATTATGTAATCATGATGTTATGAGAAAATAGAGTTGTGAAAAAGGGATAATTGAGGGAATAAAATATATTACGAATATATTTATAAATGGATTGTTACTCTAACCTCCCCCAGTATATTCAAATTTTATAATGCATGGTAGAGGACAAAATAATTCATATTCTTAGAGAATTATTTTAGGTTTAACCTCTCACATTATAGAGGAAGTAGATGAGAATATTTCCTCTTCATATAAGGATGTAATAGAATCAACCGCTAGAATAGAATCCTAATCAAATATATGGGATCAATAAGGAAGGAGATGCTAAATTCAAATTCCTCTAGTTTAGTATTTATTTTTGTATCCATTTCCTTAGAGTGAGTACTTACCATTACGAGGGTTTACAAAGTGGCTTTAAAAAGTGTGTCAAATTTATACACCAAAATGATCAACTTGAATATGTAGTGTATATGGTATAGGGTAGAGGGATGATGGTTGTGGGTGTAGGGTTTAGGATTTAAGGTATAGGGTTGAGGGTTGAGGGTTGAGGGATAGTGTTCAAGGTTGAAGGTATAGGGTTAAGTGCATATGGTATAGGTATTAGGGTTTAGGGTATTCGATACAGGGTTTAGGGTTTAGGTTTTAGGGTTTAGGGTAGTAGGTTGAATGTAAGGTTTAGGGTATAAGGTTGAGGGTATATGGTATAGAGACGAGGGTTGAGAGTGTAGAGTTTAGGGTTTAAGGTATAGGTTTGAGGGTTGAGGGATTGTATTCAAGGATGAGGGTATAGGGTTAAGTGTATAAGGTATAGGGATTGAGCGTATAAGGCATAGTGTGAAGGGTTGAGAGTGTATGGTTTATGGTTTAAGTATAGAGTTAAGGGACAATGTTCAAGGTTTATGGTATAAGGTTGAGGCTATAGGGTATATGTATAGGGATCGAGGTTGTAGGGTTTATGGTTTAAGGTATAGGGTTGAGGGTTGCCAGATTAGGTCTTAAGTATAGGGTTGAGGGTTGAGGGTTTATAATTGAGGTATAATGTTCAAGGTTGAGTGTATAGTGTAAATGGATTAGGTTTTAAGATATTGAGTATAGGGTTTAGGGTATGGGTTGATGGTATAAGGCATAGGGTTAAGGATTGAGATTGTAGGGCTTAGGGTTTAAGTAAAGGGTTGAGGGATAATGTTCAACGTTTAGGGTATAAGGTTAAGGAAATAGAGTATAGGGATGAGGGTTGAGGGTGTATGGTTTAGGGTTTAGGGTTTAAGGTATAGGGTTGAGGGTTGAGGGTTGAGGGTTGAGGATTTATGGTTGAGAGATAATGTTCATCTCATTGATTGTATCAGATTAATTGTATAGGGTATAGGGATCAGGTTTTAGGATATTTGGGATAGGTTTTAGGGTATGGGTTGAGAGATAAGGCATAGGGTTAAGGGTTGAGAGTATATGGTTTAGGTTTTAAGTATATGGTTGAGGGACAATGTTTAGGGTTTAGGGTGTAGGGTGTATGGATGATGGTTGAGGGTAGAGTTTAGGGTTTAAGGTAGAGGGTTGAGGGTTGAGGGAATTAGGGCTTAAGTATAGAGTTGATGGTATAGGGTAATTGATTGAGGGTTGATGGTTTATTATTGAGGGATAATGTTCAACCCATTGAGTGTATAATATTAAGAGTGTAGGGTATAGGGTTAAGGTTATTGGTTAAGGTAATAAGACACAAGGTTAGGGTTTGAGACTATAGGTTTTAGTTTTAAAGTATACGGTTGCGGTTATAGGGTTGAGGGACAATGTTCAAGTTTTTGGGTAGAAGGTTGAGGGTATAGGATTGAGGGACAATGTTCAAGTTTTAGGGTAGAAGGTTGAGGGTATAGGTTTGAGGAACAATTTTTAGGTTTTACGGTAGAAGGTTGAGGGTATAGGGTATAGGGATGAGGGTTGAGGGTGTAGGGTTTAGGGTTTAAGATATAAGGTTGAGGGTTGAGGGATTAGGGCTTAAGTATAGGGTAGAGTGATTGATGGTATAAGGCATGTTTTTTAGGGTTTAAGTATGGTGTTGAGGGACAATTTTCAAGGTTTCAGGTATAGGGTATAGGCATGAGGGTTGAGGTTGTAATGTTTAGGGTTTATGGTGTAGGGTTGAGGGTTGAGGGATTAGGGATTAAGTATAGGATTGAGGGTATATTATATAGGGTTGAGGGTTGAGGGTTTATGATTGAGGGATAATGTTTAAGGTTTAATGTCTAAGGTTAAGTGTATAGGGTATAAGTATTAGGGTTTAATATATTGGGAAAAGGTTTTAGGGTATGGGTTGAGGGTATAAGGCAAAGGGTTAAGGGCTGAGAGTGTAGGGTTTAGGGTTTAAGTATAGGGTATAAGTTTGAAGGAAAATTTTCAAGGTTTAGGGTATAATGTTGAGGGAATATGGTATACGAATGAGGGTTGAGGGTGTAGGGTTTAAGGTATAGGTTGAGGGTTGAGGGTATAAGGCATTGGGTTAAGGGTGAGACTGTATGGTTTAGGGTGTAAGTATAGGGTTGAGGGATAATTTTTAGGGTTTAGGATTCAATTTTGAGGGTATAGTGTATAGGGATGAGGGTTAAGGGTGTAGGGTTTCAAGTTTAAGGTATAGGGTTGAGGGTTGAATGATTGGGGCTTAAGTATAAGGTTCATATTATATGGCATAGGGTTGAGGGTTGAGGGTTGATGGTTGAGGGATAATATTTAGCTCATTGAGTTTCTAAGGTTAAGTGTCTAGGGTATAAGCATTAGGGTTTAGAATATTGGGTATAGGGTTTAGTGTATGGTTTGAGGGAATAAGGCATAGGGTTAAGGGTTGAGATTTTATGGTTTAGGTTTTAAGTGTAGGGTTGATGGACAATGTTTAGGGTTTAGGGTATGAGGTGGAGGATACAAGTTATAAGGATGAGGGTTAAGGGTGTAGGGTTTAGGGTTTAATTTATAGGGTTGAGGGTTGAGGTTTTATGATTGAGGGATAACGTTCATCTTGTTGAGTGTATAAGATTAAGTGTGTAGGGTATAGTATTAGGGTTTAGGATATTGGGTATAGGGTTTAGGGTATGAGTTGAGGGCATAAAGCATAGGGTTAAAGGTTGAGAGTATAGGTTTTAGGGTTTAAGTATAGGATTGATTGTATAATATTGAGGGACAATGTTTAGGTTTTAGGGTATAAGGTTGAGGGTTGAGGGCTTAGGATTTAAGTTATAGGGTTGAGATTTGAGGAATTGGGGCTAAGTATAGGGTTGAAACTATAGGGTATAGGATTGAGGGTTGAGACTTTACAATCAAGGGATAATATTTAGCTTTTTTAGTGTTTAAGGTTAAGTGTATAGGGTATAGGGATTAGCTTTTAGGATATAGGGTATAGGGTTTAGTGTATGGGTTGATGGAATAAGGAATAGTGTTAAAGGTTGAGAGTGTATGGTTTAGGTTTTAAGTATAGAGTTGAGAGACAATTTTTAGGGTTTAGGGTATAAGGTTGAGGGTATAGGGTTGAGGGTTGAGGGATTGCGGTTGAAGTCTAGGGTTTAGAGTATAAGGGTTAGGGTTTAGGGTATATGGGTCAAAACTTGGGGTAGCCATTTTTTTGCCTCCCATATTTGTGATCTTGCTCCTACTTTAAAAAATTATTGAACACCCACTTGTAGCTAATGGGTTTCATATCCTAAGAAATTCAACCAAATATCAAGTCTTGCATTACTTAAATGCCACAATCTCCTCATTAATGACATTCTTCCAACAATTTATCTTTTGGAATTATGAACCTCTTCCAAAAAACCTGGTTTATTATTATTACATGTAATAGGAAAAATAAATAGGAATTTGATAGACTATACCAATATAGTTATCTCCATTACCTTGTAAACCTTCACACAACTATAAATAAGGACATTTCTACTACATTTGCATCATCTTCTTTAGAGTTACTACTAGATGACATTGCATCTTGTTATAATTCCTCAAGCCACACACTAAAGAAATTATGCAAGAAAACAATTTGTATTTAATAAAAACACAAAAAACAAGGTACATTACTAACATGTTGCATTGAATGGAAACAAACACACACAAGTTCATGTCATGTACAATGACACATATGAAATAACAAGGGAATTATGGTGAAATTTCATATCACACAAAATAATACATAGATATCATTTACAAGATTTCATCATTACTCCAAGAAATGTCTCACGATTTGAAGACTTACCAATAATGGAATGAAACTACCATGACAAAAATACGAGAGGGTGAGCTACATCAGTATGATAATCAAATCCAAACCCCATGATATTTTTTTCTAGAATCAGCATGAGGGCAGTATGACACAACTATATACCTCAATCCAAATACCTACACACACATGATGACACTCACAAAACCTTAACAAATTCATAAAATATAAAACACCAGCCTGATTTTTAAAAAGGTTGAAATTTGATACCATTTTGAGCAACCCAAAGCATGCTTGCGCTTTGTGCAAGTCAAAATCATGCTCGAATTTTAATGTAAGTACATTTTGGAAATTTATAAAAAAAAATGGTAAAGGTAGGGCATATGTGATCTAGGCCTATGTGCTCTATTACTCTCCCACTTCTATGCATTATCCAACAAAAAAAAAAATTCATGTTGTTGGGGAAAGCATGTGCATTTTTACACATTCCACTAACTTTGCACCACCTTTATCTTGTTTTTCAACATAACAAGGATGAAATACTAGAGTTTTTACATGAAATTTGATTATATGAACTCATATTTTCTTTTTTTTAGTGTTGCAATGCTAATTATTATTTTTTTGTTTTAATTTCATATTATAGATTGGTTATATCTATAGTTTTTACTAATTCTAAAAGACAGTCATAATGTTATTACAACCATTATATAGATTCATGGTCCACATAGTATGAATGAAGGGCAATCTACTTGCAACAATCAAGAAGGAATTGTCATAAGGAGGGAAGTGGTTTTTCACCATGGGGTGATAATCATATGAATGACAATATTAAGGGCAACAACCTACAGGTTGAAAAACATGATAGTGGGAAATATAACAAATATTGACAGGTTTAAGACCATGACATTCCAAAGCATAACAAAGAGAGCAAAGAGATGAGGTGACAACCAATAAAAAATATCATATGACAATCAAGATATAAAGGACATTCCTAGTTCTTTCAAAAGGTTTGAAGATATTCATGTCAAAAGGTAGAGCTAATAAAGGAGAAATAGTTACATGGTACCTCAACATTGACTGTTGTATTCTTAATAACATCATAATGAAAAACTAATATACATTTAAAAGGATCTCAAAAGATCATGTGAATCATATTTCCCACATCATATATAATTTATGCCAACATAAGCTATAATATAAAATTAACAACCATATGTTGGAGTAATAAGGTTAATTAACTAATTAATTCAATCATATCAATTAATTAATTAAGTCATCTTTTACTTTATTTTCACTTAGGCTAAACTTAGGCACTTTAATAATTACTTTATTAAATCCTCGGGTTCACTTTAGGGTTTTGATTTCCTTTCTTAAGGATTGATCTCTTTGTAATTATTCCAACTCTTCTTTATGCAATTTTACTCTCTTATTTTGTAGAGAAATATCTTTGTGTTGTTTGAATCTCTTCTACGTGGCAGGTTATTTTGCTTGTAGGTGATCACTAAGTTTTATGAGGTTGGCTTTTAAAACTTCAACATGGTATCAAAGCTTTAGATCTACAACTTCATGTTCATATTTTAACGGATTCAAGCCTTGAAATAGTATTTTTGTTTCATCTTGAGTCAATTTGGACCTCACCATCGCATCCAAAAGGTTTGAAATAGTCAAGATTGACCTTTATTTTCTCAATTTTGGTTATATGGAGCCCAATTTGTGAGGGTTTGAAATTTTTGAGGGGTTCCTAATCTAGAGTGTACCTACAATTTTAGATAATTTTGAGCCAAAATAGACCTCACCATTGCATTCAGAGTGCCCAAAAACCCCAAAAAGGATTGTCAAATCGTCGAAATTGGACACAGTGACTCTGGGAGGTAAAAAATAATAATTTATGGGTTGTACAGTCTAGTATGGAATGCAATCCAAGATTTTTTTTTTTAAAAACAATGTTGCAGGGTGCCACCATTAGTTAACCACTAGCGGTTAACCACTAGTGGTTCATGCTAGCAGTTAATGCTAGCGGCTAGCTTAACCGCCAAGGTTAACCTCCAAACCCTTTTGGAGCAATTTTTGGTATTTTGGCCATAACTTTTGCATATGAACTTAGTTTTTTGAAAAAAAAATATCACCAGAAATCTAGTTCTAGGATTGATCCAGTGATGTAGGTGATTTTTCATTATTTTACTATTTTGATGCATTTATTGCCAGTAAAAGTCAGATCTTGCATTTTGCACTTCTAGGGGCATAACTTTTTCATACGCTCTCTATTTTTCAAATACAAATAGGTGTTGGAAAGGTCTTCTAGTGCTCTTTCCAGATCTATAGATTTTTTTTCATTAAAAAATTTACCAAATAAATTTTATTCAATTTTTTGTGTTTTCAAATTCTAGTGAATTATTGGACATCTTAGCTCTTGGAAACTTCTTGTTTGCATGGGATAGCTTATTTTTGGCTATTCTACATGTATTTCCAGTGTTGTGTCTTTTTTTGACATTATGAGCTCCAATGTAAGAACTTATGATTTTGTTAACGCTTTGATATAAAGTGCCCCTATATTGCCCTTGTATTATGGGATCTTGTACATCACTTTGTACCTTATTGTACTTGCACTATGATATAAAGTTCCATGGGGGTTGATGTTTTTCTTTGTTTTTCCTTCATACCTTTCTCATGCGTGTGTGCCTTGGTTTGCACACCCTTTATATCTGCTTATGCTTTCATGTTTGCACATTTAGATGTTCTTGGTTCTTTATCATGCACTAAAATCAAACATTTAGTTTCACGTTGGAGTGACCTATGTATATAGTATTTGTTCCTATTTACTAGGTGGATGCACCACCTAGTTACCCATGCATTTCGGTGATATGTAGCACTTACCATATGAACACTCTTTCATTCCTATTTTTGGAGGTGACCTTCAATTTTTTACTTGATCAGTTCTTCAAACTATTGGTACTTGTGCCATCTATATCTTTGAGTTTTTGATGTATGCCTTGGTTTTCCATCAGATTCGAGTAGTGTCATTGGGGGCACTCATATAGATTCTTGTCTTCTTGATCCTGATCATCATATATTTTAGTGTAGGTTCTTCTTTCAACATTTTAGAAGTCATGCTACGATAGTGTTTGCAGCTTCTTCATGCTTTAGTGGTGTTCTTCATGTTCATCCTTTGTTCCTACTTTTTTTGGGACATTCTTATTTGGAGGCTTCTTAGTCCTTCACATGTATTTCTCTCTTTTGGAGAGGATTAATTCCCATGAGGTTTTCTCCTTTTCTCCAATTGTGAGAGATATTTTACATTTGTACATGGGTACCTCAATAGGCCTTGTTTGTCGGGACCCATCTTTTCTTTTAGGCATTTTGTCCTTACTTTTTAGATTCTCCCTAAGTTCATCTTAAGAGGGGGTGTTGGAGAAATAAATTTAATTACTTAATTAATTCAATCATATCGATTAATTAATTAAGTCACCTTTTACTTTATTTTCACTTAAGCTAAACTTAGGCACTTTAATAACTACTTTATTAAATATTAGGGTTCACTTTAGGTTTTTGATCTCCTTTATTAAGGATTGATCTCTTTGTAATTATTAAAACTCTTGTTTATGTAATTTTACTCTCTTGCTTAGCAGAGTAATATCTTTGTGTTGTTCGAATATCTTCTATGTGATAGGTTATTTTTCTTGCAGGTGATCACTAAGTTATGTGAGGTTGTCTTTTACAACTTCAAAACTATAACTTCAACATAATACAAATATACTATCTATGAACCCCAATCCTAGACCTACATAAACATGAGAAACAAACACATAGTTACATTCATATGCAAGTAAGAACAAGGATTCCCCATGAAATTCATTAGCAATGCTCAAAATAAGAAAATATGAAGAACAAGACAAGAAAGTAAATAAATCCTAATTAAGCATGCAATTCCTCAATCCCATGGGGGAATTGGTGCTAATTATGTTTAGAAATCAGCCCTTTCCCAACTCCTTTGTAAGTTTGATGATGATTTGATGAAGATTTGATCCACTTTGGTTGAATTCCTGCATAACCTAGCTAAGAACTTGATAAAAATAGATAAAAATGGATATGCTTGAGGATGAAATTGAGCATAATAAACTTACTCAAATTTTGGATGATCAATTCAATAGAGGAGGCCTCTATTTATAGATTTTAAGCATGGAATATTGAAGGATTTAGGTGAATGTGGGACAAAATACCAACCAATGAGAAGAGGCCACTTGTCCACATGTGATTGGAGGAGGAATGAGCACATTTTATGTGCCCATAACTGCTATTAGTTTGAATTTGAAATTAGTGAAATGACATGTTTAGAGGGAAGGGAAATAGAGTTAATGTCACTTGGCTCAATGCACAAAGACATGTAAGAGGGGAGTGAATTCTTTTTTGGATGTAAAAATCCACTTGGAGGGATTTTCAAATTCAGAGGAATATTCCCCTCTTATTCCATGTTGAAAGAAAATAGGTATTTTGATAAATCAAAATAAATGATTTATTGTGCAAGTTGCATTCTCTAGGGAATGTGACATGGATTAGGATTAAATTAATCAAAGGTTAATTAATTTAATGAGAGATTAGGGGATGTGACAATTTTGACTTAAATTTATGAATTGATTTTAATTAAAATTGAGAAGAAAGGTTTAATTAAATAAATGATTTGATTTATTTAACTAAAGGGGATAATGTTAGATTAAATTAAATAAGGTTTAATTTATTCAATTTAATAGGACTTTCGATATTTACTAAAATGGATTATTTAAATGAACAAAGACTTAGGGTTAATTAAATTGATTAATTTAATCGACAAGGAAGAATGACTACATCAGATAAATAATGATTTATTTAATTAAGAGATGAAAAATGATGACAAGATGAGCAGGTGATTCGAGATGAAATGATGTTAGTAGTTAGGATCAATTGTGTATGTATATTTTCCATGTGTACACTATGTATCATACATCATTGATAATTTACAAGAATCCATGAAGGTCTAGATAAAATTAAGGTGATTCAATATTGGTTGACTCATCATCATCACTTGAACAATTCACCCATGAATCCTCTATCTCTTCCGTGATCATATTATTAGCTCCAAATTTTTTTCCTTCCTCATGATTGTGATTAAAAACTTGACTATGAACATTATCACTATGAATCATCATATGGATTATGCTATGCCCTTTATTTTTGACCTATGACTACTTATCTTTTGTTGGTTGCCCTTGGTCTTAGATCATAAAATCTGCAAATCTCTATTGCCATATCCACCTTTTCCATCGCACTTTGAATGGAATATTATCTTGCAAGATTGATGTATCGATTATAAATTGCCCCTTCACCCTTTTATCCTTCTAGATATGACCACAACTCATCATCTCTTCAAAAGAGAATCCTTTAGTTTTGCTATCATGTATTCCATGAAGACAATATGAACTCCCAAACTATCTTTTTGTTATTTCATGATTATCCTTCTTTTATATCATGAAATCATCTAACTATCCTCATGTATTTTGATTGTAAAAATTCATGATGGATCCCTTTCATAATTTTCATTATCTACATCCATGTCAACATTCACATTTTTTGAAAAAAAATATTCATTTAGAATAACCGTTGTATACACCTAAAAGAAGTCTTGAGAATTCTAATTAATTCAATATAAATTATTTGATTAATTATCCTAATTTCCTCTACTATTTGAATAAATAGAAATATTTATTTATATATTTCACATTCACGTCACATTTAAATTCATCTTAGTTAAATAAAACAAAATTAAATACTGTGTTTGATTCAATTATCATTTTCCTATATTATTCTATCACATCAATCTTAAATTAATTAAATACATATTTAAACACTTTATTTATTAACTGTCGTATTCTTCTATTTAATCTAACAACAACTTCTATAGTTCGTTTTATTAAATTATTTATCCCTCTTTTGCTAATTTAAATAAATCAAAAATATTTAAATTAAGGCATAAGGAATATTCCATCTATTTTTCCTCAAAATTGAATTAGATATCCTATGTCTAATTTATGTCTAAATTAATGCTTTGAAACTTCACAGGAATTTTTGGAGACAAATTGGAGACAAATTCCAAATTTTTCTCTCAATCCTCCTCCATCAATCTTTCCTCTTCTCTTGCCTGGTGTTTTCATGGGTAGAGACAATCACCAAAATTCTCTCAATCTCCTCCATCTTTCACCATTAAGTCCTCCACATTGAATCCAAGCCTCTCAATGCCATCCCTATGCATTTCTACAGCCAGGAAATCTATAAATAAAGCCTCATTGAACCAAGAAAAGGATCCTAGGTTATCAAGTTTACTCTACAGAATTTCATCCAACATCCAACATCCAGCATCTAAGCTTCTAGAATTCAAGCATCAAACATCCAGTTTTCATATCATGGTTGCCTCCTGTAGCTGCATTTGTCAATTTTCATGTCAATTCATATTGCATTAGTTTCTTTTATTCATATACATATTATCAACATCATTCTCATTATCTAAATTGTCATTTTAACAATCATAGTGCTCACATGATCTGAGAGATAGTGATTTAATAAATTTTTAGAGATAGAGAGCAATATGACACTTTTAGTAGATTATTGTTTTGAATTGGTTCAATTTGTTTAATCTTTGATATAATGTTGTATTAAGAAGTTTTTTGTGTTTTACACCTTATTCACACTTACAATTTGGCACCCATCGTGGGGCATTAACCCCAATTTTATCAATTTTTCTGAAAAGTGTCACATAGGTTTTCGACATGTTTTGTTTCAGCACTTTTGTCAAAAACTACAGCGCATTTGTGGAAAAATATAGCACTTGCATGCTCTGTTTTGGTGCTTCCATGATACTATAGCGCATTCGTAAAATATTCTAGTGCTTTCAACTCTAGCGCTTCCATGACCTATTTTGGTGCTTCGGTGACTCATTTCTAGAAAATCTGATTTAGCGCATCCGTGGAAAATTTCAGTGCTTCAGTCTCTTGTTTTCGTGCTTTTGAGTTCAGTGCATTAGGTAAAAGTTATAGCGCTTCGGTGGACTATTCCAGTGCTTTCGTAAATTCAATCTAGATCCAACGCGACTGTGGCTAGATTTTATTTTTTTCACTGTTAGACTAAAATTTATCAATCCTAGGATAGTCACTTCTGGTTTCTAAAATGTATCAATCCTAGGGTAGCCACTTTTGTTTTCTTAAAGAAAATTTATCAATCCTAGGGTAGTCATCACATTTTTGCAGTATAAGTTAAAAATACAAAACATGATTTATGTGAAGCAACACCTTCACATAGATTAGAAAATTGTCTTTTTGGGCTTAAAACAAAACAACTTATATGTTGTGCTTGTGGTGATTAGGCTTATGCTCTCCCCTAAATTGGGTGATCAAAGAACCAAATTCACTTTTACTTCATGCTATTTACGCTTTATTAAATCCTTTAGAAGGCCTGTCGTAGTGGGAAAAAGTACTCACCCTACAGGAACGACCTAAGTGGGAACGCCTAAAGACAAGGATTCCAACCCACTATAATAAAAATGCAATTTTTTTGATGAAAGTCCAACTTGATGGTAGTGAGCAAGATAACCATCCCCAACATATTTTTCTAAAGACTGGGAGGTCTCCTAAGGGATTTTATCAATTGTCGCACCGCATAGAAGCCCTATCTATGAACCATAGAGTAGTATCCCTCTGAGTCAATATCCATACATTGTCATACTCACGGTGCAAGGGGAGGGAAGAATCTACCCCCAAGACACTCACCTTATAATTGCCAAGGACCATTTTCTTAGAGGACGAGAAATCCAACTTTGAGTACACGCCTAGAAATGACAAAAACATGGGCGGCCTCTAGGGGGTGACATGGCTGTGTGCATCAACGCAATTCAAGATGTAGGTTGTGAGTATAACGATGACCTATTTGTCCTTAAGTGTGAGTCTGTCTGATTTGTGTACTTTTGTCAAAGCAGCCCATGCAAATCAATATGGACCATTCATGGTTCTTCAACATACACGATCTATTCAAATTAAAACAATTATCTCACAATTGCTTGCTATGCTTTCATAAAAATCATTAAAATTAGGTTAAAGATTATCCTAAAAACAACAAGTCAAGTTAGGTCAAGAATTTCATGATTCGAAAGTGGAAGTCCACCACATTTGTCAAGAGAAAAATCAAAATCACAAAACCAAAGAAACCTTTCAGTTATCGAGATAAATTAAGAAGATAGCATTTTCTATATTAGAATCAAAAACTATTTTTACAATATAGAACATTCATCCACATATATCATGATTTTTCTAGGGGTCACACTTTAGATTACACGATAGAACCACTCTATTCACGAGCCTTCTTCCAAAGGAGAGCTCTCACATAGTATCACAATCATAGTCAACACATACGTCATTCTTATTTTCTGCAACCCATGATACAGTATGCCACAAGGCCTAATCAAATTTTACAATAGAGAGTCCTAAAAGTCTTGTTTTTAGTGCTTTGGAAAACCTATTTCAGCACTTCGGGTCACTATTTTAGCAATTTCATAAAATAGTGCTTTCGGGTAGTGTTTTAACGCTTACAACCTTTATTTTAGTGCTTTCATCAACCAATGCTTTCATCATCTTTTCCAACGCTTTTAGGAAATGTTTAGTGCTTCTGTCAAGATAGCGCTTTCATCACTTTTTTCCAGCACTTTTGGGCATTGTTTTAGCACTTCTATCAAGATAGCACTTATGTCGCCTGTTTCAACGCTTCAAAACTATGTTCTAGTGTTTCTGTGAAATAGTGCCTGTCTACTCTATTTTAGCACTTTCAAAATAGAGAGTTCAAAAATCTTACCAGTCTCTCTATTTGTCTTTTATCCACAGCTTTTACCAAAACATAAGTTTATTTTTATCAGAATCACTGTCTAGAGACCGAAAGTAGATAGGTTTATATAAATTTCCAATCTTATCAACTGAAACAAGATCTTGCAAATCAAAAGTGTCAAATAAAAATACACAATCGATTACTACACTAAAGTTTCATCATCAGGATACTATCATCCTTTATCACGAAACCAAGTATAGTAATCAAATTTTTAACATAGTCTCATCAATAAGATCAGTCATCTTATTCAACTTTGTTAAAATTTCAATTGACATTTTTCTAGAATAGAAGATCAACATTTTGGAAGAAAGGGTAAAAATTTGTATGCCAATCTTCACTAGGTCCCAAAAATAGAGACTCTTAGAACAAGAACTTAAAACATCCCAAGCAATGGCTAAAGAAAATCCTTGGAACAATTTGAACCAAAACGATAAGAACGAAATAACTCCAGAGGATATTTAAACAACTCAACAAGATCCCAAGTTCCATAAATTTATGGAAAAGATCTTAGAACAAGTCATGGAGAAATATCTTTTGATGTTGGCTGAATCGGGTGCTAAAATTCCCAAGGACTTTGACGTAAATCGTCTGAAGGAAGCACCCAAAACAAGTGAGACTGAAATACTACAACTCACACAAATAATAGATCTAGTTGCTGCTTTGACATCCCAAATGCAAGTGTTACAACAACAAATATAGGATATGACAAAAGGGAGTACCAAAAGATATGCGATATAGGACATTTTTCATTATCCTTTCGACGCAACAGTCAGCCTGATACCTTTTCCAAGACACTGTGAATTCCCAAAGTATGACAAGTACAATGGAAGAACAAATCCAATAGATCATATCTGATAATTCAAAACAATGAGCCTTGCATTTTTCCAAGAGGAAACCTACTTAATGAGATTATTCCCAAGGAGCCTGGGAGGTACATGCATGGAATGGTTCTCAAAATTACAACTAGGTATCAGGACTTTTGAGGAGCTTGTCAACAAGTTCATCTCCCAGTATTCATTTAACATCCAACACGATGTTACAATAAAGGATCTTTATAACCTAAAACAAAACAAAGGGGAGACATTCTTGTCTTTTCTACAAAGATGGCAACGACTGTTCACCAAATATCCTTGATCCATTCCTGAGGAAGAAAAGATGGAGTCATTCATTGATAACTTGATGGAGGAAATGAGTTATAGACTTGAATTGCAATGTCCTCCCACATTCGAAAAAGTAATAGAAAACGGTCTTAAAATTGAGGAAGCACTAGTCAAAAGAGGATTTATCAAGCATTTCAACGATAACATGAATAACACAAATAACTCCTCCAATCAATACTCAAGTACTGATAAGCCAAAAATTTGGCAAAAGAATCAAAACACAACTACCAATGAAACAACAAATGATTCCCAAAATTCCAAACCAGTTTTTAACTTAACAACATCTACATCGAAGAATCAAAACAAAGATCAAATTGTCAAGTCAAATATCATACAAAGCAATGAGATCATAAAAATGAAGTCATATTAGAAACCATCAAATCGGCATAGGTTCACACCTTTAGGCCAAACAATAGAATAAAAAATGAAAGAATTAGTCACCAGTGACCTTATCACTACATAGGAAACCCGATTCCGGAATCCAAAGGTCAAACAACCATGGTGGAATGACGCATATTACTACAACTTCCATAATAACTGTAGAAGTTTTCAAAACTAACTTCAGACTCCAAGATCACTTGCATGCAAATGGATACCTGTCACAAGGAAGAGAATGGATGGAGAAAACAAACAAGGGTTTGAAGAAATATTCAACCACAAAGAAAGTATTGATTAATTGATAGATGGATAATTACAAAGAGTACATATGCCTAATTATATAGGTAAGTGCTAAACCTAAAATGCAAAGGATGTTGCCAAGTGTTCAAATCACACTTCATGTGACAACAAGAAACCCTAACCAACTACCTAGGGAATGATAACAAGATGGAGATAAGTTCTAGAAAAGACAACTCATCTTCTAGAAGGGAATCTTATCTCAAAAATTTATTAAATGATTAAATGCAACTTAGGACTAATATGATTAATTGAAACCTAAGTTAACTTATGCTAGTGTAATAATTAATTAATTAGTTACACTAACAATAACAAAGGCCACAAAACCAACGATTGTATGGAGTTGAAACACGCAGTACAAGATTTGATTGACAACAACAAAATATATGTGGAGGGACCCCAAAAAAATAACGAGAATTCGGCCTTCAAGGACCCTTTGCCAAACTATGACAAAGGAGCATCATCATGTTCAAACAATAGAGTAAGAACATCAATCATGTCTATGACAGAATAATCCTTTGTCTATCTGAACTAGAGAGTGATCATGCATTTGCTCATAACATTAATGAACCCAAAATAAAAAAACTACCCCTTTCGATTTTCTCCCAAGCATACAAAACTTTGAAAATCAAATCAATGTCTTAAAAATCAGAGACCGTTAGGAACATCAACCAGAAAATGTAATGACTAGGGGGAAATCCAAGGTAGTGTTAAAGGGATTTGGGTCTACACATGCAGTTCCACCTCCATCTCATTATAACATTATCGATCAACTATAAAACATTCCTGCATAGATATCGATACTAGAACTCCTTAAAATATCACCATCGCATAAGGAGGTTCTAGAACAAGCACTAGTAGCCACTACGGTACCAAAGAATCTGGATGTTTGCCAATTCCAAGCTATGGTGGGGCATTTGACTACCCCGCATTGTCTATCATTCTCTGAAGAAGATGATGTCTCGCTAAACCATCCCCATAATACCGCACTTCATATCAAAGTCCTAATCCACAATCATCACATCAAGAGAGTCCTAATAGATGGGGGAGTTGGTCTGAACATTTGCACTCTCAAGTTAATCCATGTACTAGGGTATTTTTATGATGCTATTGATGCCCAAAGGAAAATGACTATAAAAGCATATGATGAGGAAAAAATATCGTCTAAGGGATTAATTATGTTACCCATTCAAGTGGGGCCAATGATGAAACACATAGCATGTCAAGTGTTGGAAAAAGAGTTAACATCAACATACTCTTAGGATGACCACGGATCCATGAAATGCAGGTTGTACCTTCAACATATCATCAATGTTTAAAGTTTCCAATAAATGGACAGGAGGTGACTATATCTATTGATTATAATCACCCTCAACATTGTGACACACTTAGAATCTCTTAAGATACCTTTGTGCCTCACAACAGGGAAGCATCCAACTCAAAATCATCCAACGAAGAAAAATGTCCAAGTATCACCACCAAGTGGGTAGAGAAGAAGGGTAAAGAAAAATAAACAGGTCCCGTTGAAACTCAATCAACAGACAATACGGATTCACAAACTTCTTTATCAAAAAAATTTCAACAGCAAGTCCAAATGATAGACAAGGCAATGGGGCAATATTCTATGGAGCAATCACTTAACCTTTCACAGTTAATGCCATCTCCTAAGACATATGGTCAACCATCTATTATCAAATCTCAAACATCATTACCAGTCACAGTTCTTGAAGAGAGGTTTGTCAAAACAGGTACCATAGAGGATGATTCAGACAAAAAAGCAATCTTGGATTGGCTATACAAAGATGAGGAACCCTCGACATCAGATATCAATATCAAAAATGTCAATATTAACACTGATAAATATGGAAAAGGAAAAGCTATTTTAGAAAAAATGGGGCATGAAGGACAAGGACCTATTGGATTGAGAAAGGATGGAATCATAAAACCTATTCAGCCCCTCACTCTCCACTCAAAAGAGAAGCCGGGACTGGGATACTCTAATGAAGAAAAACAGGAACTAGAAAAGAAGGTTGTAGAAAGAATCCTTCAACTTAGAAATAGCTTTGAGATAGATTCAAATGAATATGAGTGGGATTCATTTTCGAATGTATCTTTCACTGATATTCATATTTATGTCATCCAACAATATACACCTACGCGTGAGGAGGGCCAAGGCTTTGGGTCTAGACGATTCGTGGTAGGGTCACTAAATATCAATGATTCAAGTGGGGACAAATAGACCTCGAGTGAGCTAGCCGATCTTGAAGAGGGTACCATCATTGACCTTGATATTCCAATTAAAAACTATGATGAAATGGCTGTCCAAACCCTTACATCCATGAACCCAAATGAATCTGATGATCTCAAGGCATTAATCCATCCAGAACTCATTGACTGGGAACCTATCGAACCTTTGACTTTACCAATATTTACAGACGATAATTCCATCGTAAATTTCCTATGTCATAGCGAACCTGGTACAAGTTCTATCTATAATACTCATAACAACATGACTCAGCAGGAGGGTGTCAAATCTTCCAGTTGTAAAAGTGAAAATAGGGAAAATAGATCTAATGGTGAAAACCATTCTATGGCAGCATTAGATCTAGAAAAAGAAAAAATAAAGAACGCATCTAACGGTGAAAACCTTTCTGAGGCATTGAAGGATGGAAGATTTGACACTCTTCTAGAACATTATTATGAGCGGTCATCAGTCTTGGTAGAACCAACACAGTCTGTGAACATCGGCACTGAAGAAAAGAGAAAAATCCTACATCTGGTAGAATCCATGATAGATCAAGAGAGATCGGAATTCATCAATTTCTTTAAAGAAGGAAGCATAAACTTTTCTTGGTCATATTTCGATATGCCAGACTTAGATCCAAATCTACTCATGCATCATTTTTCTTTTCCCACAAGAATCAAACCTGTCAAGCAGAGATTGAGAAAAATGCATCCCCATATCGCATTGATGGTAAAGACAAAGCTAAAGAAATTGTTAGATGCTAGATTCATAAGGTCTATAGACTATGCCAAGTGGATATCAAACATTGTACCTATTTCAAAGCCAAACAATAGCATCAGGATATGTATGGATTTCAAGGACCTAAATAAAGCATGCTCGAAGGATGATTTTCCATTACCAAATATAGACATCATTGTGGACTTGACGACAAGGAATGCCATGTTTTCAATCATGGACGGTTTCTCTGGGTACAATCAAATAAAAATAGCCCCAGAAGATCGAGAAAAAATGGCTTTTACATGTCCATGGGGAACCTTTTGTTGGAACGTCATGCCATTTGGTCTGAAAAACATAGGAGCCACATATTAAAGAGCAATGACAACAATCTTCCATGATATGATGCACACCTTCATGGAGGATTATGTGGATGACATCTTTGAAAAATCTGGTACTAGGGAAGGACATCTACATATCCTAGACAAAATCTTCACACAGCTAGAGAAATTCAATGTCAGGTTAAACCCCAAGAAGTGTGTCTTTGGGGTCACATTAGCAAAACTTTAAGGGTGCATTGTCTCAAAAAAAGGCATTGAAGTGGATCCAATGAAATTCAAAGAAATAATGGAGATGCCACCTCCTAAGAATATTAGTCAACTTAGATCACTACGGGGAAGTCTCCAATCGATCAGGAGATTTATCTCCCAGTTGGCAGACAAAAGTCATCCTTTCAATCATCTGTTGCATAAAAATTTGGTTTTCAATGGGTGTGAATCAATGTTCAATCAGATAAAATAGTATCTAATGTCACCACCCAATCTCATGCCACCAAAAGAAGTAAAACCTTTGATATTGTACATTGCCACGATAGATATCTCTTTGGGGGCACTATTAGCGCAAGAGGATTACGAAGGAAAAGAACATGCCATCTACTATATCAGTAGGACATTAAATGGGTATGAAATAACTACACTTTCATAGAGAATTCTTGCTTGGTGGTGGTGTTTTCTACTCAACAACTAAGACACTATATGCTCACTCATACAATCAAGCTAATAGCAAAGATCGATCCTTTAAAATATCTAGTCAGTAAAGTTGCCTTAACAAGTAGACTGACAAAGTGGGTCATGCTATTAAGTGAATTTGACATTCAATATGTAGAGAGAAAAGCCATCAAGGGTCAAGAAATCGTTGAACAATTAGTTGAGGCTCCTCTACTAGATGATTGACCAATGACAATGGAGCTTCCAAATGCAGACATTCCGACAGTGATGCCCCAACAATGGGTATTATATTTTGATGGATCATACACACAACGCAGATCTGGATCAGGGATTTTTTTCATCTCTCCACAAGGACACACCATTTGAAAATCATATAGACTGATGTTTCAGTGTACAAATAATATTGCAAAATATGAGGCATTGATCATTGGGGTCAAAATAGCAATTCAATGGAAGATCACAAACTTACAGGTATATGGGGACTCTCAACTAGTCATTTATCAAGTGAATGATGAGTATCAAACAAAAAATGAAAATTTGATGCCCTACAAGCAACAAATAGATGATCTGAAATAGTTCTTTGTTAGTATCAAGTTTGATCAAATTCCAAGGGCAGAGAACAAGGCTATGAATGCTATGGCCACAATTGCTTCATTATTACAATTGCCTCAGAAATGTGGTTGTTATGAGTTTATGGTAGAACAAGTATCATGCCCTTCCCATAATAATTTGGAATCTGCTACCATCTACCATCTAGAAACCATTAAAACCTCCATCTATGAAAAGACCTATGCTTACCTGAAGGATGATATCCTTCCTCCTGATCTTTCCAGGAACCAAAAATGAAACTTCATCCGCCAATCTGCACGACATACTTTAATCGTTGACATACTTTATCATCGAGGTCTTGATGGTACCTTACTTCAATGTCTAGAACACGATGAATCTAAAACGGCCCTACGAGAGGTTCGTGAGGGTATTTGTGGCACTCATTCTAGTGGGATAACTCTAGCTAAGAAATACCTCCATTTGGGATATTATTGGCCATGCATTGAGAAAGAATCCTATCAGTTTGTCAAGAAATATCAAAAGTGTTAGATTCACAGCAATCTGATTCATGCACCGACACAACACCTGCATCCCTTCTCATCAACTTTTCCTTTATGTCAATGGGGCCTGGATCTAGTAGGAAAAATAAATCCATCATCGTCCAATGGACACAAGTTCATTATCACAGCTATGAAATATTTCACGAAGTGGATAGAAGTAGTACCTCTTACAACCATCACTAAAAAGCAGATCTCCTCTTTCATCTTGAATTACCTAATTTGTCAGTATGGAATCCCTCAATCCATTATCATTGATAATGGATGACCTTTCAAGAATCAAAACATCCAAGAACTATGTGAAAACTTCCATATCCAACATCGTTTTTCAACACCATACTATCCTCAAGGGAATGGGCAAGCAGAGGCCTCGAACAAAACAATTCAAAAAATCTCAAAAAAAAGACGGTTAATGATGTTGGACGTGATTGGCATGTTCAACTCAATCCTGCACTATGGGCCTATAGAAGAAGTATCAGAACACCAACATGAGCTACACTATACACCTTAGTGTATGGATCATAAGCCATATTACCTATCGAAGTAGAGATTCCATCCCTTCGTGTATCACTCAGAGGAATCATTTCAAATGAAGACTATAGGGTATCTAGACTGTAGGAACTAGAATTGTTGGATGAGCATCATCAACAAGTTGTTAATCATCTAACGGATTATCAACAGAGAATGTCAATAATTTACAATGACAGGGTAAAATTGAGGGTCTTTCAGGTTGGTGGATGAATTAGTTCTAAAAGAGAACCCTAGGAATCAGTAGGACAGGGAGAAGAAAGGGAAATTTGAGCCTAACTGGCTTGGTCCTTTTGTCATCATATTAGTATACAAATCAGGGGCATATCAA
The DNA here is from genome assembly GCA_007115665.2 of Sequoiadendron giganteum. Classification (NCBI taxonomy): domain Eukaryota; kingdom Viridiplantae; phylum Streptophyta; class Pinopsida; order Cupressales; family Cupressaceae; genus Sequoiadendron; species Sequoiadendron giganteum. The sequence continues at coordinate 158,367,182 of CM021104.1, read as the reverse complement.
ATATCAACATTAGAAGGGGATTTGTTTGATGAACTTATCAACAGTATCCATCTCAAAAATTCTATAATTGAATCTCCTAGTGCATGGGTCAAACTTCTGAAAATGGTTTCCTTGATGAAGACCTGGCAACCAGGCATCTTGGCAACACAAAAATACAAAAATAAAGAAAAAGAGAAAAATGAGAAAAATACACAAAACAAAGAGTGTAATCAAAACATATGGTGAAAACCTGGAAATAGGCATCGTATTTGATTCTAAAGATCAACTTTCCCATCTATTTTGATACGTATCGGGATCACTACTCTGGCAGTCAGTACCATTTCATATCATGTCAATAGTCTTGCCATATTTGAATCCATATCAAAATCATTTCACATAGTCAAGTCTCACTCCAAAGCTTGGGGGAAACATCTGGATATCACTAGGGGCAACAAAAACATCGATTTCAGCAAAGGGTGAACAACAGTATGGCAGGAAAATGAAAACAAATATCAAAGCGCATCCATCAATCACCATCAGAGAGGCATCAAACATTTGTATCATATCAAAAATCCAAAAACATGTAAAAAGTTAGTCTAGCAAAGCAAAAATCCAAAAACATAGGTCTGTGTCAGTCAAACTACGTGGTCTCTACATGTGTAACATAGGCAAGGCTAATATTTGATCAGCCCCCAAGACCCCTAGGATAAGTTAGTAGGTTAGGTCTCTGGTCAAAATCTCGAAAATCCAAAAAGCATCACAAAATCAGGATGGATGATCTAATATCTAAATAATGATTGGAACACTCTAAGTGAAAAATGGATAAATTGTATTTTGATTATCATTTCTTTTGAGTAACTCAATGATGTATTGCACTAGAGAAACAAGGAAAAAGAATGATATTTTTATTGTCTACTATTTGTATGTTAATCATATAAATCTGTGAATTGTCAGTGGATGTGCTATGAAAATGTATCACCGATGACATTCAGAATTCACACATTGAAATGATTAATCATGGCCTATTTACATGGTGAATTCTCAGGTCATCTCGATTCAATTATACCTAGATGCTTTTGTTCACTTGCAATATCAAAAACCATGAAAGAAGTACTCAAGTCATCATTGGTCTAACACATACCACTAACGCTTGTACTCACTTTCAACATCCAATAAAAGCTCAATGATGACACAAAGCACAAAAGTACTGTTAAAATGACAATGGTTTTTCATATAGGTGCATGATAAAATTAGTCTGCTTTCATCATAATTCATTATCTGTAGAGTATTTGTTGCATAAAGGGTTTGAATCAATGATTATCTTATCTACAAATAGGACTGAGCATACTTGACATAAAATCCAAAAATCATCAAAAACAAATAAAAATCATCATCTCATCATTAAGTGTCCTCATTTCATCATTCATGCATTTATACATCAAATAAATTATGCATTAAATTGTACCATAAATACATCATGTTCATAAAAACATTCATTGCATTATCATCCATCAACATCATATGAATTTGATCACTTTTTAAACCCATACATCATCCATCCATCCATACATTTTATCACATTTTAAATAAATACAAGTCATGTCATTATTATCATTACATCATCCATCCATTATTGTTCATCATAAGATCATCATTTTTATCATTATCGCATTGAAAATAAAAAGCATTTATCCATCCATACATACATTTTTATCCCATTTAAGCATTCATATAAATCATCATTTAGAGATTCATACATCACATCATACATCAAAATATCATATAATCTGCATATGCATTTCCATCATTTTTATCATCATCATATTTCAAATAAAATGCATAGCATCATTAATTTGAAATAAAATCATTCATATAGAACATCACATGTTGCATAATCACATAATAAATACATCCATCACATAGAAATATAAAACCATCATAAGATCACATCAAGTGCATCTCATATATATATCATCAGTGTCAAGTATACAATGAAGTCTAAAAATAAAGATACATCATCAAAAATGAGGTACATTGTAGTATACATCATGTCTCAAAAAAGGAAAATCTCGGAATCACAATAGCATCTATGATCTACTACTGCCAGAATGTGTGGGCCCAACAAGACTAGTACCACCACCACCCTTAGAAGAACTAGGATCTCTGGGATCTCTTCATGGAGGCTTTGTCACACCCTCACTCACCATTCAAGTATGAGTCTACCCGGATCTCGATGGGGCATAGCTAACTCTGCGATCGACAGGCACTGCATCATGATACCTACCCGATAGAATTCGGCCTTTTGGCCAGCCCGTAGAACCTCTTTCATATAATCTCCCATTGAGGTACCATCTTCCACTCTCTATAGGGTCTCAGTTGTCTCTTGTGCCCTCTCAGCAATCTGACGTGCACTATCTCGCTTGACTGTCAATATGGCAACCTGAGTCTGCAGAGCGACCAACTGTCCCTATACTTGCGCTAAAGCCTGAGCATGGGCCTGAGCTTGAACCTGCATCTGAGTCTATGTCTGAACAAGCAAACCCCAGGCCTGTACCAATTGTCCCTATAACATCTGTATCTGTGCTTGGAGACCTGCAATCTATCTTTGATGGTCCACTGACGGTACTACCACTTCTCACCTCTTGCGAGGCCTACTGGATGATGTACTAACACTAACTGGCCCTATCCCTCTATCACCTCCACCACCACCATCACAGTCATCACTATCACTATCATCACCATCGCTCCCATATCTACCACTCTTCATGCTACTACCTAATAGAGTACCACCCTCACTATCCACAAAACCCTCGGTCACATCCTCCTCTATGGGTAATGGTGTTGGCTTGTCTGGAATGGTGATGAGAGGACGTGGAACCAAAGCCAACAATGCAGCTTACTCCTCTGTAACGGGTGCCTCTGCAATGTCTCTATGCATGTCCCAGGGTGATGGCTGTAGTGCCCTATATCGCTCTACTAAGACCTCATATGACAAATAATGCCCCTAATCAGGTACATCACTCCACTGCCTAGCATAGTGGGCTACCCCCTATGGCATACACTAAATGATGCCATACTACCTATACACTCGTCGAAGAAAAAACTTCTACAATACAAAGGGTGTTCGGCCAATCAAGTACATGGAATCACAGAGATACCCCAGCACGATATCGTCCTCATGCCACTGCTCATAGTCTAGATATGGTCACCAGACGATGCTCTCCATATCATCAAAAACTCGTCTCCAATGCTCCAACTTACCCATTCGAGCTTGGGTAAGCCAACCTCTGTATCGAAACACATACGATCTGCCTGCTAGTTTTTCCATCACTAGAAATGGTTGAGAAATGGAAAAATTCTACCATGCCCACACCTATAATAGGGTCATCCCTGCTGATAAGCTACTTGCCCCAAGGTACACCACTAAATGAAGATCATGGTAGAGATGTGCCAGCATGCACATCCCCCATGCATATCTTGTACCATGTACGATCATGCTCTCTAGATTCCTACTCCAACCCGCAAAGAATCCCTTGGACCTGCGATCAGGGCAAAGGAAACCTCCAATAAATCCCACAAGTACTACTAGTAGTGTGGCGTATGCATCAGCAATCCTCTGCCATCGAACACTCGGACCTACAATATCTTGATCCTGAAACCCTCTGTGGAGAGCATCTCTCCCACCAGCCTCATGAGAATCGTATACTACGATCTCTCCCATAAATGGTATGCGCAGAATCCACCACACATCCTCGAGTGTGACCATCATCTCACCTGTGGGTAAGTGAAAGGTGTTGTGGTCACTATGCCACCTCTCAGCCAAAGTAGTAAGGAGACCCTAATTAATCCTAATCTGGGGCATGTCAAGCAAATTGGTGAGGTCACATCGACCTATAATCTGAATCTCATCTGGTGTCAGATGAGGTCTCAAGTCAGCAGTCCAAGGAAACCTCTCTCGCATTTGGAGAGTACCCAGATCCTCCTATCATCACAATGAAAATTCTACAATCAGTGCACTATGTCAAGAAATCAAAATTCATTCTACTATCAAGTCTAATCCAAAATTGGTATGAATTTTTTATCAAAATTCATGGGCAAACATCAAAAAACCTCACCTATCATGAGGTTCATCAAACATTATCTAATCTCGCCTATCATGATATTCATCAGATATTGAATCATTTCTTCGCCTATCATGAGGATCATCACAAATAGGATTTCTTCTCACCTATCATGAGAGTAAGTCTTATTTAAATCATCAAAATCCAACATCAATAATTTGGATAATCAATCATACCAATCTGAAGAATGGACATGATCAGAATTGACGAAATCAAGGTTAACTAAGTCAAAATGAGCAATTCTAACATGGATGTGCTACAACAGGCATCCAAAGTGCTAAATCTCAAAAGCACTACTTTATCAGTCAAATGCGCTAAAATAGGCACCCAAGGCGCTATTTTATCAAAAGCGCTATTTCAGCACTCCGACGCACTATAACAGGCATCTGAAGCACTATTTCACCCTGAGCGTTGTTTTATCGCATCGAAGCACTAAAATAGGCCATCAAAGTGTCACTTTATCAGAAGCGCTAGAACAAACCATAAAAGCGCTAATCTACCAAATCAAAGTGCTAAAACTCTCTAGGCACTAAAATCCGGCATTGATGCACTAAAGTAACTACCTAAGCACTAAATCATTGAAAGCACTAGACTATCCTATGAAGGCACTAGAGAAATTAACGCATGAGCTAAATCTCAAAGCGCTAAAACACCTACTAAAAGCGCTACACCGGAGTGAAAGTGCTACAGCATGACTTGGATGCACTAAACTAACTAAAAAATGTCAAAAGCATAAAAAACAAAATTGCACAAAAAATGAGAAGGATAATGGATACATACCGGAGGTCCATACACGGTCGGTCGTCGGTGACATCAAATGTGGTAAGGGATTGGCATCTTGCTCCAGCTAGCTGAAATGTCTCTCTCACAAGATTTTGAAACTCAAAAAGTACAAATGACTTTGAAAATGATCTATTGGACTATATATAACTTTTGAAAAGGAATTTTTGGCGGGTTTTATTATATTTTCATTAATTTTATCCATGATATTAATTAAAAGACATCCGCAAGCTATATTTCTTGATCATTGTTGAGAGATAAATTATTTCTTCATCGTATCTTCATCAAATCATCAAATCATGATCAAAATTTCAAAAAATTATAAAAAAAAATCAAATCATTAATTTATCTCCCGAGGGAGCATATTATTGACAATCATCTAAAAATCAATATCTAGGGCATGTCTGGGGCATACAATTTTTTTTATTTTTTTTAACATGATCCTAGTAGTAGCAGCAAATTTTCTTCGAAGCAATGCATAAACACATCACTTCAAAGAGGGGACAAATGTATACACCTAAAAATAGTCTGGAGAATTTCGATTAATTAAATATAAATTATTTGACTAATTATCCTGATTTCCTCTACTCTTTGAATAAATAAAAAATATTAATTTTTATATAGTTCACATTCACGTCACATTTAAATTCATCTTAATTAAATAAACAAAATTAAATACTTTGTTTGATTCAATTATCATTTTCCTATTTTATTCTATCACATCAATCTTAAATTAATTAAATAAAGATTAAAAAACTTTATCTATTAGTTGTCGTATTCTTCTATTTAATTTAATAAACAACTTCTATAGTTCATTTTATTAAATTATTTATCCCTCTTTTGCTAATTTAAATAAATCAAAAATATTTAAATTAAGGCATAAGGAATATACCATCTATTTTTCCTCAAAATTGAATTAGATATCCTATGTCTAATTTATGTCTAAATTAATGCTTTGAAACTTTAATGGAAGTTTTGGAGACAAATTCCAAATTCTTCTCTCAATCATCCTCCATCAATCTTTCCTCTTCTCTTGCTTGGTGTTTTCATGGGTAGAGACAATCACCAAAATTCTCTCAATCTCCTCCATATTTCACCATTCAATCCTCCAGATTGAATCCAAGCCTCTCAATGCCATTCCTATGCATTTCTATAGCCAAGAAATCTATAAATAAAGCCTCATTGAACCAAGAAAAGGATCCTAGGTTATCAAGTTTACTCTGCAAAATTTCATCCAGCATCCAGCATCCAAGCATCCAACATTCAAGCATCAAGCATCAAGTTTTCATATCATGGTTGCCTCCTGTAGCTAGATTTGTCAATTTTCATGTCAATTCATATTGCATTAGTTTCTTTTATTCATATACATATTATTAGCATCCTTCTTGTTCTCTAAATTGTCATTTTAACAATCATAGTGCTCACATGATCTAAGAGCCATGGTGATTTAATAAATCTTTGGAGATAGAGAGCAATATGACACTTTTAGTAGATTATTGTTTTGAATTGGTTCAATTTGTTTATTCTTTGATATAATGTTGTATTAAGAAATGTTTTGTGTTTTACACCTTAATCACACTTACAACCGTATTATTTTTTGTCTTCATTTTATTCAGTCTCATTTGTAAATTTTTCATTCTCCATCACACTAACATTTTCTTTTGTCATAATTGAATTGTTCATATTTAGTTTCTAGCCAAGTTGATCAACAGTAGTAGAACCTAGCACTTGGGCATGACTTTTTTCTCCTTTTTTTGTAATTATAGACCCCTTTTTTCTACCCCTTGAGAAACCTTGAGTAATCATGACTGGACCTTTTTTCATATTTACATGTTTAGTAAAAAATTGTACCGACAATGTTTGAAGAGACCTAAGTGCAAAACATTGGTAAAATTTGATGAGATCCTCCTCAGAAACTGTGGCACTTATAATCATTCTATCTAAAGATACTAGGTCATCTATGGTCCCTCTATAATAACCTCTCTCACTTTTTCATTTCTCCAATCCATTTGGTCATGGTGATAAGTTTTCAAATGTTAGAAAAAGCTTTAGATGCATCCAATGTAAAGTTGCAAGGTGGCATATTTTTTGTTCTATTTATTATGTGACCAAATCAATAGTTTGAACATGTTCAGGTGGGCATATTTATGCCAAGAAACATCTTTTTTTGCACCCCAACATGTCGGATCGTTCTAGCTTACATTGTACCAGTGATCTTTTAAGAGCCCTAAGTGCGAAAAAAGTGGAAAAATTTGATGAGCTCTTTCTCAAAAATCATGTCACTTACAACTATTTTTTCTTAAGGTACAGAGTCATGTAGGGTCCCTCTACAATATCCTCTCTCATTTTTTTTTTATCTCCAATCCATTTGGCCATGGTGACAATGTTTCTAATGTTGCAAAAAGTGTGAGTTGCATTCAAGAAAAAGTTGCAAGGTATCCTCATTTTATGTTCATTGTGTGGCCAAATAAATGGTTCCAACACATCTGGGTGGGTGGTTTTATGCTAGAAAATTTCCTATTTTTCACCTCAGCATGCCAGATCATTCCAAGCTACATTGTATCGGTACTTTCTCTTAAGAGACCTAAGTGCCAAAAACTAGTGAATTTTGATGAGGTATTTCTCAAAAAATCATGGCACTTAGAATTACTCTATCTAAAAATGAAGGGTCTTGTGAGGTACCTCTCCAATATCCTCTCTTATTTTTTATATCTCTAATCCATTTGGTCATGGTGACAAGTTTTTGCACAAGTTGAAAAAATGTAAAATGTATTGACAAAAAGTTTTCAAGAGGCAAAAAAATTGTTTTGTTTGTCATGCAGGAAAAGTAATAATTCTAATATGTTTGGGTGGGTGATTTTATGCTAGGATAGGTCTTTATTTTTCACCATAACATGATATATTGTTCCAAGTTACATTGTATTGGTGCTTTTTCTTAAGAGACCTAAGTGCAAAAAAGTGGTAAATTTTAATGATCTATTTCTTGAAAAACAAGGCACTTAGAAAAACTCGATATGAAGTTACAAGGCCTTGTGGGGTCCCTTTCCAATAACCTTTCTTATTATTTTATATCTCCAATCCATTCGGTTGTGGTGACAAGTTTTTGCATGTTAACAAAATTATCAAATGCATTGAAGAGAAAGTTGTCAAGAGGCATAATTTTTGTTTTGTTCATCATGTGGCCAAATCGAGAGTTTCAAAACATCCAAGTGGGTGGTTTTATGCTATAAAATTTAATGTTGTGTACCCCAACACACTTGATCATTCTAGGCTACATTGCATTAATGCTTTCTCTTAAGAGCCCTAAGTGCCAAAAAGTGGCAAAGTTTGACAAGTTGTCTCTTGAAAACAGTGGCAGTTAGAAACATTATGTCTAAAGGTATAGGGCCAAGTAGGGTCCCTTTACAATAAATCCTCTCATTTTTCAATATATTCAACTCATTCCATTGTGGTGATAATGTTTTAGATTTTGCAAAAAGTGTTAGTTGCATATAAAAGAAAGTTGCAAGGTAGCCTATTTTTTTGTTCATCATACAACCAAACTATCAATTCCAACATGTTTGGTTGGGTGGTTTTATACTAGGAAAGGTCATGTTTTGAACCCCAACACTCCAAATCATTCCAATATACATTTTATTGGTGGTGCTTTCTCTTAAGAGCCCTAAGTGCCAAAAAGTGGTGAACTTTGATGAACTGTTTCTCAAAAAATCATAGAAATATTTTTTCTGAAGGTGTAGTGTCATGTAGGGTCCTTCTCCAATAACCTCTCCTAGTTTTTCATATATCCATTTCATTTCATTGTGGTGATAATGTTTTAGATGTTACCAAAAGTGTCAATTACATTAAAATGAAAGTTGCAAGATAGCCTAATTTTTGGTTTGTTCATCATGTAGCCACACTAATAGTTCCAACACATTCGTGTGGGTGGGTTTATGCTAGGAAAGTTCTATTTTCACACCCCAGCATGCCAAATCATCTGAGGCTACATTGTATCAGTGCTTTCTCTTAAGAATCATAAGTTCCAAAAAGCAACAAACTCTTACGAGTTGTTCCCCAGAAACTATGACAATTAGAAACATTTTATCTAAACATATAGCATTATGTAGCATCCCTCTACAATAGTCACTATCAATTTTTCAAATATCCAAGATGTTCCACCATCGCGACAATGTTTCAAATGTTGCAAAAATTATTAGTTGCATTTAGTAAACAGTTGTCAAGAGGCATTATTTATATTCTTCATCTTGTGAGGGTAAAGTGACAATTCCAACACATTGTAGTGGCTACAAAATAGGTCCACTTTATGGGTTTTGGTCAACATGGGTATCTTTATACTCTTATGGCTTAATGATCCACACCATAAAACTAGTCTCATCCATTAGTTTAACTCAATGTAGTCATAAACATTTTGATCAATAGAGGAATAATTTTTTTTGAGATGAAGGAAAGTGTGTGCATGAAGAATAGCTCTATAAATGTGAAGTAATGATTGGTAAACTAGAGCATGGGTACTTGAATGGATGAGGACTTGAATTTACTTGAATAAAATCATTGGAAACGTATTGTAATTTTTTTTTACTTTGTATTGAATAAAAATTTATTCTATATATGTCACCAATATGATATACAAGACCATAAACACCTAGTCTAGTGTAGGAAATATAATAATTAACCAATAAATATAAGTAATAATTAGGAATGAAAATATATGATTCCCTTGATGTAATGATAAATAATGCAATGTAATTTCAATATTCAAGATGAAAGGAATGATACCAAAAATTTAAGGATAACAAATGCAATGTAAGCTCAATATACAAGAAGAATGGCATGATACCCCAAATTTAAGGGTAGATTATAATTGTATGACAAGAGGAGTGAAAATGGCATAAAAGGTATTCTCCACAAGCATGATATAGCAATGTTGGATCAAAATGAAATCTTTAGGAGTGTAATAGGGTAATGTAGGCTCAATAAGAAACTTTATGAATAATATATCTCAATACAAGATCCAAGAAGCATGATATAGCAATAAAAGATCAATAGGTAATGAAAATGGTCAAATACTATGAAATTTGCATAGACATAAGAGTGTGATAGCAAGTAAAAATTTAGCATATTAACAAATATGATAAAAATAATAAAGGAATAAGAGGAAATTGGTAAAATATAGAAATAAAAGATAAGTAGGAAATCCAAGTGGGAAATAAAAAGGCTCAAGAAAATAGAAGTAAAGCATAGGCATAAAGAATATGTAAATAGAAAAGGAAAAAAGGAAAACTAAAGAGAGTTATGAAATCAAATATAAGTAAAATGAGTCTAAAGATCACCATAAAAAAGTTAAGAAAAAAAGGAAAACAAAAAATACTAGTGGGAAACTAAAATAGTTAAAGGTACATCATGATAAAAATCATCTCATCCTCATTATCTTCATTTTATCAATACAATAAAATATGAGGAATGAATGGATACAAAATAAAAAATTCAATAAAGTATGATAATGCTTACTATTGGAAGCTTGTGTTTTCATTGATGTCAAAATATCTTTGTTGTTGCATTGATGTCAACCTATGGAGATTCTTTGATTGGTTGCATTATGTCATCATTAGTAGTCTCATTGATGTTAACTTCTAGTGTTACTTTGATGAGAATGTGTTTTTTGATGATAAACCTTTGTGTTGATTTGTTGAGAAAGTGTTACAGATGATGAGATGATGTTTTTGGTGCTTGGTTTCCAAGTTCTTTTAAGTAAAAGAGTGTTTAGTGTGGCAAAGTGGTGTTTTAGTTTTTTCTCTATATTTCTTATGTATTGAAGCTATTCTTGTTTGGTTTGGATATGTTGATTAGATTTCTCAAATGTGTTATATCCATAGTTTCATGTTTTAGATTGTTTTGCAGAGGAAGTTGTGTTCACTAGTGTGTGAACTGTGAAAGAAGTGTTGTCTGGGAGAAATGGTTTTGCACTGTATTTCTTCATGTTGTGGTTTCTAGTCTTACAAATATAGATATGTTTCTATGATTTATGTATCTATCTTCCTTTAGATTTGTTTGTGTTTTGGTTCTCTACAAGGTTGGTTTCATAAGTTGCAGTGTGTGGAATGTTAACTAGGTATACAAAATGATTATGTTCTTCAAGTGTATGATGTTGCGAAGGATTTGTTGGATTTTAGGGTTTTGATAAAAAAAATCTAGATTTTGTTTAAGCATTATGTGTAGTCAATGAGTTCAGCTGACCTTGGGTGTTTACACTAATTACGGGTGTGCTTTGGTGCTTGTGGAGGCATGGTGTGGCCTATGTATGTAGATTTAAGTTTGAGTTAAGGTTTGATGTGGTCCACCATAATTCCTCTCCATCATAGGAATGTTTTGGTTTTGACCTTTTTTGAATTTGCACATTGAGGTGCATAGATGATCTTGGATATTGTTTTCAAGGTTGATGACGATATATATGTGTGATAAATTGATGGAAGATGATTTTTTAGAGTGTGTGGTGTGAATTTTTGAGATGTGAAGTGTGAAAGTGTGAAATGTAGTGTGAGCATTAAAGCTTAAGACTACTAGAAGCAGTGATCAAAAGGTGTCTATATTCTTTAGTAAGAATGTGAATGGTCTAGTAATGTAGTGGTGGATCTTTTCTATTGCTTTGAGATTGATTTCTCATTGTAACAACCTTCAATCTTCTTCTTTCTAATATGGCAATGAGCCCTTCTTAATTTTGGGCAGTGAGATTTTGATAGTAAAGGAGATGAAAAGGTCAAGCAAGCAAAGATGTAGAATCTTAAGACCAAGTTTGAAACCCTATGGATGTAAGAGGATGAATATATTACAAGAAAAATGCATAGAGTGGATGAAATTTTCAATTGCATTAGAGGTATTGGTGGAAAAATTGAAGAAGATGAGGTGGTAAAGAAGTTACTAAGAACTCTTACTAAATCTTATAGCCATAAAGTTTATGCTATCGAGGAAGTGGTGTAGGAGAACCAGGAGCCTCATAAGTAGGTATTTTGTAATTTTTGGATTTTAGGTTGGTTTAGGTGTTTTTGAGTCAAATAATGTCTTTCAAGATCATTTGGGATCATGCTGATCCATTTTGGAAAGCTATAGGTCTATTGGTCCAAAGTTGTAAAATTAGTAAAAAGTTGTCAAAAATATGTCATGAAAAGTGGTTAAGTGGTGATTAAGGAAAATTGAAAGATGTGGTCAGTAAAAAATGTTAGGAAGGATTAAAATTGAATAAATTTGATCCCAAACTAATTTTTGGAGGGTTGTTAAAACATTTGAGAAAAGTTTGAAGTATTTTGAGTAATATTTTTGTAGTTTTCCTATAAAAAATGTTGTTCTTTTACATTGTATGCCATGGTATGCCATAGTACGACCTTGAAAATTATTTCATGATATATATATATATATATATATATATATATATATATATATATATATATATATATATATGTTTTATCTTTTATTTTCAACTTGTTTCATGAATTTTAAATTTGATTTGTAGAAGTTATGAGTTTTTTTGTAAAAACTATCAAAAGCCCTACGTAGGGTTTCTAGTCAACTTGTTTTGATCATATCTTGAAATCCGTACAATGAAAAATCATGAAATTTTGTCTTTCATGTTCCCAAATTTTTAGATCCCTATCTTTTGGTTTGATATGGTTTTTGTTTAGTAGATCTATTCTTGATTGTGTAACTGGACAACCATAAAGTGCGCTTTCAAAACATTTTTAGTCTATTCTACTATCTTGTACAGTCTATATGGCCCATGTAATGGTACAAAAACTATTGGAGTTTTTCAAGCTATGAATCTACTTTATTTTGGATTTGATTTCATCAATTTTGGTTTAGTTTAGTGAAATTTATTGGGTTTTTATTGAAAACTATTTTAAACCCTACTTAGGGTAACCTGGGAGAGAAAATGAGATGTAGTTTTGTCTCCCACTAATGGAAAATATCCACAATGGATGGTGAGACCTATATACATGTATTTCATCATCTCCCAACCTTGCATGGCTCCAAGTTAAAGGTGGCATGTGCTTTGAGTTAGCAGAAAATTTGATATTTTGTATGTATCAGAATTTGATGGTTGTGAAGAGCAGTTTGTGTAATATCAATGCAAGATTTGATGTCTTTTGTGTTTTTAGAAGGTTTGAAAGTGTGTAGGAAGGCCTCATATACTTTTTCAAGGAGTTTTGTGTCTTCTTGGAAATTATTTAACAAAGCACAAAGTTTGTCCTATAAGGACTATGTATAACAATGTTGGAACATCAAATGTAGGCTGAACAATTCTGAGTCTAAAGTGTTTTTTGTGCATCTTCTTTGTTGGGAAGAGGTCTTAGAAGGTCATGCAGACCTAAACCAAGATTTTTGAATATTTATTGAAGGATTGGAATAATTTTGTGATGATTTTCCCAAGAGGGAAGATTATGCAATCCTAGGTTGAACAATACAAGGTTATGGATCTCATGAATGGTTACATTGTTAGGATGTTTTCAATGTGTCATGGTGCATGGAGTTAACTAATGTGTTGAAAAATATTGTGACAGTTTTGTCCCATGGATTTGTGTTGTCCCAACTTGTATTGGTGTTTCCTTCCTATGAATGCATTAAAACCCAAGTCATGCATGGTGACAAGGTGTAGTAAGATTCTCTTTTTTTGTTGCCTATGAAGTCCTTGAGGGTATGCCTTGAGTTTGTCAAGTTTTGATAAGATTTATCCTTCCTCTCTATCAAATTGGTATCAGAGCGCAAAAGATCTACATAGTAGGAAGAAATAAGTAAATGCTACAAGAGGTTGTAAAAGTTTTGTTGTTTTGATCAGTTTGCAAGGTGTGCTTGTTTGGCAAGTAGTGTGGGTGGTTTAGGAAGGAGAAGAGTACAAGTGATGCTCAAAAGAGAATTTTCCAAAATATTGAGGTGAAAAATACTCAGGTGAGGTGGAGTTTCCAAAAGACTAACATGAAAAAAACTCAGGTGGGGTGGAAAGATGGAACTAGAAAACTTGCTTACAGTGATGAAGCTTATGGAAGAGATAAGGAAAAGGAACCAACCCAAGCCACAACATGATGTTGAAGTAGAGATAAAAGAGATAAGAGAGAGTTTGGAAAAGATGGACATCATACACGAGCTACTATAGGGAATAAGATCACATGGATTCTTTATAGAGGTTGAGAAAAAGGTGAAGTGGCCTCTTAAGAAAATGATGAAAAAGAGAAGGAAGTAACAAGAAGCTAAAAAATTGAGGAGGTGGATGAAAGTACTTGAAAATACATCGAAGGAAAGAGATGTGGGGGAAATTAAGTCTCATTGTTTTGAAATTAATGAAAATTTTGAGTGTGTAAATGCAGGCATAACAACAAATGAGGAAAAAATCCTAAGTGAAGAAGAGAGAAAACTGTGTCATCCTATGGAAGGTGAGATACTTGGTGAATGCATATTGAATCCTATTTTTGATAGTAAAGGTTGATGAATAAAGAATATTTTTTGTGTTCTCCTAGTGAAATATCAGTGTTTGATGAAATGCATGATGAGTTGGATGATTTATTACTGGAAGAAATTGGTATGAATGATATGTTGTTTGCAACAGTAAGAAAAAATGAATAGTTCAATGATGAATGTAGCCATGAAGTGTAGAAGGAAGTATTTAGCCCACGTATAGAGATTGATCAAATCCTAAGGTTTGGAAAAGGAGGAATACTAATTTGTGTATGAAATTCAAGAGCAATTAAAAATTGAGTTGGAAATGTTAGAAGATGTTATTTATCAAAGGAGACCCTTGGACGACAGGTTTAGTCCTAAGTCAACAATACCACACATGGAGGATCTCTTGGGTGTTCAAGTGGAGCATATGGTTCAACAAGAATAAGAGGAGACCTCAAGGTCTCAATATTTTATTTCTAATATTTCATTAGACTATGCACGTGTGGGTTTGTTAGACAAGGAGATACAAATCATTGAGAAGCAGGCACTTGAACGAGATTGAGTTCAGAGGAGGATACCAAAAGAGGAATACCTTGCAAGGAAGAAAGAAGTGAAGGAGATAAGAAGATAGCCTAGACAAAAAAAATTGAAGACACAAAGAAAAATCCAAGAAGACATCAAGGAAATAGTGTAGAATAATTGGAAGACTAGGAAGAAAGAGAATACCTACACTCGGGTGGACTTGAATTTTTCTTCCCCTTGGGTGTATGGTGTAGAAGCACCAAGAGCCTCATAAGTAGGAATTTTTCATTTTTGGATTTTATGTTGGTTTAGGTTTTTTTGAGTCAAATAAGTTCTTTCAAGATCATTTGGGATCATGTTGATCCATTTTGGAAAGTTATAGGTATATTTGTCTAAAGTTGTAGAGGTTGTAAAATTGTTAAAAAGTTGTCAAAAAGATGTCATGAAAAGTTTTTAAGTGGTAATTAAGGAAAATTAAAACATGGGGTTAGTTAAAAATATGAGGAAGGATGGAAATTATATAAATTTTATCCCAAACTTGTTTTTGGGGGGTTGTTAAAACATTTGAGCAAATTTTCAAGCATTTTGAGTAAGATTTTTGTAGTTTTCTTGTAAAAAAAATGTTGTTCTTTTTCTTTGTATGGCCTGGTATGGCATAGTACAACCTTGAAAATAATTGCATGATGTAGAGTCATGTTTTTTCTTTCATTTGCAACTATTTTTAGGAATTTTCAATTTGATTTGTAGAAGTTATGAGTTTTTTGTAAAAACTATCAAAAACCCTGCGTAGGGTTTCTAGTCAACTTGTTTTGATCATATCCTAAAATCCTTATGGTGAAAAATCATGAAATTTTGTCAAAAATTATGTTTATATATATAATTTTCTCAAATTTCCATATCCCTATCTTTTTGTTTGATATTTTTTTTGTTTAGCAGATCCATTCTTGACTGTGTGACAAGACAGTCATAAAGGGTGCTTTCAAAAAAAAATTAGTTTGTTATGTTATCTTGTATAGCCTATACAACCCATGTAATGGTCTAAAAACTATTGTAGTTTTTCAAGCCGTGAATCTACTTTACTTGGGTTTTGATTTCATCAATTTTGGTTTAGTTTAGTGAAAGTTATTTGGTTTTTTACTAAAAGCTATTTGAAACCCTACTTAGGGTAACCTGAGAGGGAAAATAAGATGTATTTTTGTCTCCCACTAGTGGAAAATCTTGAAAATGGGTGGCGAGAGTTGTATAAATGTATTTCATCATCTCCCCAGCTTGTAGGGTTCCAAGTTAAAGGTGGCACATGCTTTGAGTTAACAGAAAATTTGATATTTTGTATGTATCAGACTTTGATGGTTGTGAAGAGAAATTTGTGTGATATCAATGCAATATTTGATGTGTTTTGTGTTTGGAGAAGGTTTTAAAGTGTGTAGGAAGGCCTCACAGACATGTTCAAGGAGTTTTGTGTCTTCTTGGAAATTATTTAACAAAGTGAAAAGTTTTTCCTAGAAGGACTGTGTATAACAATGTTGGGACAACAAATGTAGTTAGAACAATTCTAAGTCTAAAGTGATGTTTATGCATGTTCTTTGTTGGGAAGGGGTCTTAGAAGGTCATGCAGACCTAAACCAATAGTTTTGATTATTTCTTGAACGATTGGAATGATTTTCTGATGATTGTCATGGTATATGGAGTTAACTAATGTGTTGAAAACTATTGAGATAGTCTTGTCCCACCTTGAATTGGTGTTTCCTTCCTATGAATGCCTTCAAATCTAAGTCATGCATAGTGATAAGGTGTATTAAGATTCTCTATTTGTTGCTTCTTATTAATTCCTTGAGGGTATGCCTTGAGTTTGTCAAGTTTTGCTAAGATTTTTCATTCCTCTGCATCAAGAAGCTCGGGATTTGAATAATTATTCTAGAGATCATTTGTTTGGTGCTTTAACTACTTTTTAATTAATAGAGTTTGGTCCAAGTGATTCAAGAAAAGAGACTTCTTCTAAAATTTAGGAAAGCAGAGAAGAACAAGGAAACAGATCTAAATAATTTTGATGAAATAGAAGCAAATTTTGTGAAGAGATTTAAAAAGGGCATTGGAAAATATAGAGGTAAGTTACCCTTCAAATGTTTCAATTATGATAATATAGGTCATTCTGCCTCAAGATCTTATGTAAAATCTTCAAATGACAAATATAAGGAGAAAAAAAGTAAAACAATAAGAGAAGTTATTATGTTAAAGAAGATGCTAATATATGTGATGATGAATCTAATTATTTAGATGATGAAAATGATGAGTTCTTGTTCATTTCTCTAAATATTTGAACTAATTTTTCTAACTTTGAGAGATGTATGAAGTAAATTGCTCGAGAGATAGGTCATAATATCTAAGGGACTAGTACATGATGACTTATTTTCATGAAAGAGAGGAAAAAAACTAATGGATTATTGGGTGTGAATGTTCAAATCATATGACTAGTGATAAGAGTAAGTTTGCTAAACTTGAGAAGTTTGAAAGTGGTCTTGTCAAGTTTGGTGATGATACATCTGCTAAAATTTGTGGAAAAGGTTCAATCAGTTTTGATGGAAAGCATAACATAGATGATTTTTTTTATGTTAAGGGTCTCAGGCATAACCTTATAAGTATAGGAAACATGTGTAGAAAAGGATATAATATTTTGTTTTGGGATAATGGTTGTGAGATCGAAAAAGGATCTAAAACTTTGGTTGCTACACGAACAAGAATAGATGGAAATTTTTATCAACTCAAGGGTCCTAATGGTAAGTGCTTTATGAATCAAGTCAATGAAATTTGGCTATGGTGTAGAATAATGTGTCACACCAATTTTGATATCCTAGTGAGGATCATCTTTGTTCAAGCTATTAGATATTTTCCAGATATTACAAAGCCTATCAATGTAGTTTGCAAGAAATGACAGATTGGGAATCAAACTAGAAAGAGGTTCAAAGTTAAAGAATATTATACGACATGGCCTTTAGAGTTGGTGAATAGAAACCTTTGTGGACCTACTAGAACAAGAAGTTTTCAAGGTGATAGGTATTTCATGTTATTGACTGGTGATTACTCTAGAATGACTTGGGTAAATTTTTCTCAAAGAAAAATAAGAAGCTCTAGATAAGTTTAAGGCATTAAAATTTATGGTTGAGAATGAAATGGATATGAAAATTAAATTTTTAAGATCTAACAAAGGTGGAGAGTTCACCTACAATGATTTTAATTGATTTTTGAATATAATGGAATAAAGAGATATTTGTCAACTCCTAGGACTCCTTAATAGAATACAGTAGTGGAAAGGAAGAATAGGACCATTCAGGAAGCAACAGGGACAATGATGAGGGAATTAAGTCTATTAGATATCTACTGGAGAGAATCAATTTGTAATATAGTTTACATACTTAATAGAGCACAAGCAAGGACAAACAACTCAAAGACTCCCTATGAGTTATGGTATGGAAGAACCCCTACTATGAAATATTTCAAATTATTTGGAAGAAAATGTTATATCAAAAGAGATGAAGAAAACTTAGGAAATTTTGATGCAAGATCTAATGAACTAATCTTCCTTGTATATTCTACAAGAAGAAAGGCTTACCACTTCTACAACAAGAGGCTAAAAAGGATTGTTGAAAGTGCAAGTATCAAAGTGGATGAAGATTTACATAAAAGTTCACTATTGATAGAAGGATATGAGTCAGATGAGTCCTCTTGTAGAGAAGAAGATAAGGTTGAAGGAAAGGAAAAATAATTATAGGTTGAAGAAGAATCCACTCTCGAAAGGATCCTTGCGACACATAAGTATGTGTAGAGGAATCACTTTGAAGATAAGATCATTGGTGACAAAAGAAAAGGTGTATTGACAAGAAGAAAGGTTTCTATGACAAAAGAACAAGTAAACTTAGGGTTTATTTCCAAATTTGAACCTAAAAAAGTGATTGAAGCATGAAAATATGAGTATTAGATCAAGGCTATGGAAGAATAATTAATGTAGATCGAGAATAATTAGTCTTGGGAACTTGTCCCAAGACTAGGAAACAAGAATATGATTGAAACTAAATGGGTATTTCAGAACAAGCTAAATGAGAGTGGAGAAGTTGTTAGGAATAAGGTAAGGCTTGTGTGCAAAGGCTACTCACAAGTAGAAGGAATAAAATTTAAGGAGACATTTTCTCCAGTGGAAAGAATGGAAGCCATTAGAATGTTTCTATCTTTTGCAACACATAAGGATTTCAAATTTTAACAAATGGATGTGAAGTCTGCATTCTTGACTAGTGAGTTGGGAGAAGAGAGATATATTGAAAAAATAGATAAATTTTAGTTAACAGATAACCCTAATATGGTCTGCAAGTTAAAGAAGACATTATATGGACTCAAGAAAGCTCCTAGAGATTGGTATGCAAGATTGGATATATACTTGATGCAGTAGGGATTCAATAAACATATTGTAAATAGAAATATTTATTTCAAAGTTGAGAAAGATCAAATATTGATTTTGGTTGTGTATGTTGATGATATAATATTTGGAGGAAATGAAGCAATGCGCAAGAGATTTGCAGAGCAGATGTAGACTGAGCTTTGAAATATCAATGTTTGGGGAAATGAATTTCTTCCTTGGACTACAAATCAATCAAATAGAAAAAGGTATTTTCATTTCACAATCAATGTATTTCAAAGAAATGTTCAAGAAGTTTTGAATGGAAGACTCTAAGTCAGTATGCACTCCCATGCTTAATGATTGCAAGTTGAGAAAGAATGGTGAATCTCATAAGGTTTATCAGAGAAAGTTTAGATCAATGATTGGTGGACTATTATAACTAACTCGTACTATAATGGACATCATGAATGTAGTTTTGATTGTGGATAGATTTCAAGAATATCCCAAAGAGTCACATGTGGTAGCAATAAAAAGAATATTGAGATAATTGAAGGCCACTCCAAAACATGGATTTTGGTATCCTAAGGATACTAATTATTTTCTAAGTGCTTATACGAATGTATATTGGGCAGGTTGTGTGCATGATAAAAGTACAAGTGGTTGTGCTTTCTTTCTTGGAATCAAGTTGGTGTCTTGGCAAAGGAAGAAGCAGGATTCAGTGTCATTATTTACTACAAAGCCAAAATATATTGTTGTTGCATCATGCTACACATAGGTTTTGTGGATGAAGTAAAATTTGAAGGATATAAGAGTGTCCTATGATGAACCCATTTCTATCTGATGTTGCAATACAAGTGCTATCAATATTTTAGATAATCTGGTAATGCATTCAATAACAAAGCATATTTCAATTTGACATCATTTTCTAAGAGAGAAGGTTGTAGAGAATGAGGTAAAGTTGGAGTATCTTTCTAAAAAGGATCAAGTTGTAAATATTTTCACAAAGGCTCTTCCTAAGGATACATTTGAGTATCTTAAGGAGAAGTTAGGGTTTATTTCTCCTCCTTTAAATTAGATGCATAAGGTTATACATCAGCCCAATTGATTTCAAGATTCATTCCTTGTTTTGCACTAATGTTGGTGGCTTCCTCTCAGGGGGAGTAGGTAGTGGAATTGTTGGTTCTTGTAGTCAGGGGAAGTAAGTATTTTCATTGTGTGGCAAGAGATTAAGCATGTGGATATTATCCTTTGTTAGTTGTGTCAAAGGATATGAGAAAAAAAAGTGTACGTAGCAGTGGTTGGTGAAGCATATGGTATACCCCTAAAGGGGAGTGTGTAGAAAAGTGATCACAATACTTTGTAGAAAAATGTGTGAAGAAAAGAGAGCATAGTATAAGAAAAGGAAATTGTAGAGTAGTGGAAAGTGAGAAAAGTTGTTGTCTGTTATAGGGAGTTGAGGAAAGGAAATCAAATATTTGAGATTGATGTCAAAGGGGAAGAAAATAAAATACTATGTGTGTTTCCCTTTATCATTGATTTCAAAGGGGGAGATATTTAACTAAAAAACCATATGAAGAAATGGGGAGAAACAGAAAGTGTCAAAAATAATAGATGCTTTTGTACAAGGGAGCAACGTGCACTAATGTGCCGTGTATATGTTGTTGAACAGAGCTATTGTTGTTATTTATGATTTTGCATATCATGTGTTGGCATCAATGACAAAGGGGGATATTGTTGGAATCTTGTGTTACCATTGATGTCAACATATCTGTGTTTTTGTATTGATTTCTACCTATGGAGATTCTTTGATTGGTTGCATTATGTTTCCATTAGTATTCTCACTAATGTCAAACTATAGTGTTTCTTTCATGAGAATGTGTTTGTTGATCATTAACCTCTTGTGTAGTTGAGTTGCTAATAAAGTGTTGTAGATGATGAGATGATGTTTGTGGTGCTTTTTTTTCAAGTGCTTTTGAAAAAAATGATTAAAAGAGTGTTCAGTGTGGTAGAGTGGTGTTCTAGTTTTTTCTCCGCATTTCTTCTATATTAAAGTTGTGCTTGTGTGGTTTAGATATGTTGATCAAAGTTGTTATATCTAGAGTTTCATGTTTTGGATCATTCTGAAGAGGAAGTTTTCTTTACCAATATGTGAAGTGTGAAAGAAATGTTTTATGGGAGAAATGGTTTTGCTCCACATTGTGTTTTTTGGTCTTGTAGACCTAGGGATTTTTATACAATGTCTATCTCTATCTTCCTTCATATTTTTTCATGTTTTGGTACTTTTCAAGGTTGGTTTGATAATTTGTAGTGTGTGGAAGGTTAATTGGGTGTACATAATGATAATGTTCTTTAGGTGTATGATTTTGTAAAGGATTTTTTGGATTTTAGGGTGTTGATGAAATACTCTAGATTGTGTTTAAGTATTGTGTGTGGTCTACGAGTTATCTTTGGATCAAAGGAATTGTGTACTTAAATGTTTAATGGTGTTAATATGGGTTCGACCAACCTTGGGAGTTTACACTAATTACGGATGTGATTTGGTTCTTATGGAAGCATGGCATGTTGTGTATGTAGATTTGGGTCTAAGTTAAAGTGTGATATGGTCCGCCATCATTCCTCTCCATTGTGGGAATATTTTGGTGCCGACCTATTTTGAATTTACACATTTGAGATGCATAGCCAACCTTGGAGATTATTTTCAAGGTTGTGTATGGTATATATGTGTGTGTGATGAATTCATGGAGGATGAGTGCATAGAGTGTGTGGTGTGAACTATTGAGATGTGAAGTTTGAAAGTGTGAAATGTAGTGAGAGCTTTAAAGCCTAAGAATGTTGGAAGTAGTGAGCAGAAGTTGTTTACATTTGTCAATAAGACTTTGAATGGTTTGGTAATGCAGTGGTGGATATTTTTTGTTGCTTGAGATGGATTTATCATTATAACAACCTTCTATCTACATATTTCTAATCTGGTAGTGAGCTCTTCTTACTTTTGGGTAGTGAACCCTCTGACAATGAGTCTATTGCATTCAGTGTTGCATTCACTTTACATTGTGAGCTAATCATCATCATGGTGTTTCCCTTTTTTAGTTTTTCATGTAAATTTGGTGGTTTTGTGTATGGTGTTGATGTGTTTTTTTTTGTTATTTACTTTCATGCTAAATTAGTTTAACAGAATAAGGGTCAATAAGGATCTGAATAATAATGAGGGTTTTTATGTTTTAATATACAATTGATTCACCCCCCTTAGTTTCCTTGTGCACTCAACACTTACAAACAATAATAAATAAACCTAAAAATAAGTTATGAAGCATGGAATACACTTGGATTTTAAATATTTGAAGTAAACCATCTACAAATATCTATTGAAGCTTGTGTTTATATAATGGAGGAAAAATATTATAATCCAAAACATAAAATTTAAAATATAATCCCTAATTAGCTCTTTTCCTTGTGTTTTCATTCCATGTGTAAGAGATAAACATCGTAGCATATTTTGAAGCACTTTTTTTATTGTAAGGAAATAATATATAAAAAAATTTGTAAGAATGGATTGGAATAACATTAATCATTTATAGTTACATTGATTCCTTATTCATTTATTTAAAGAATCATTTATAATGCAAATATGAACAAAATTGATAAAAATATGTATTAACCAAATAGACATATAGGAATACATCAATATATGCCAATATAAGTATGACCAATGGCATAGTGAAGCCTAACTACACCCGATCCATATGAATTCGAGGCATATTTAACCCACTAAGCATCAATCCCAATAAGATCATTCATTATAAACAAAGATAAAGAAGCCATTAAAACTAACATTCTAAATAATGAAAGCTTGAAAAACCTCTAATCTAAGACATTTAAATTTGTCCTATTGGGGGAGTTATGTCACATTGATGTGGAATGGTGACCCTTTCCCAATCCCTTAGATAATGAGCTTCTTTCAATTAGTTTTATTGAATAAAACTAATGAAACCATTGATAGATGTGTATGAAAACATGATTTAAAGCTAAATGAATATGATTCGAGGTTTTTTAACATGATTTATGCTAAGATGATTGATATGGGTGTATGCAAATCTACTCTAAATGTATGCAAGCTTTAAAAGATTAAAATCCTAATTAACAAATAAGCTAAATGTATGCATCTACGTTATCATGGAAGCCATTAATGGAAGCTAAGATAATATGCAAGTAAATAAAGCTAAAATGATGTTAAATGTGAGTAAAAGTGTAAATTATTTTAACAACATAAGTTTGATGTTAAAAGATGGATCCATCTATCTCCAAATAGTGCTTTATTTATAGGAGAGAAAATGAAAAATGAAGGTATAAGATTAAAAAAGCTAATCAATGGTCAAAAAGGAAAGAAGATGGAGGCATGGATCATGGATTCTCATGAACGGGTGAGAATGCAAAATGGAATTTAATCAAGGGTTCTCATTCCTTCCAAACAAGCACACTTTTGACCTATACAAGAGGTCAAAATTTAACTTGCACAAAAAGTTGCAAGGTAACTTGCACTTGAAGCTAAGTGAGAATATTCCCTTTCTTAAATGATTAGGGGAGAAAAAATATTCTTTGGAATATTCATGGGTGAGGGAAATAGATATTTTCCTAATTAAAATAAAGTTTAATTGTGCAAAAGGTGAGGGAATATTCCCTTGCAAGTGGTAGGAATTAGTAATTAGATAATTAAAACAAAGTTTCAATTATGAAAATTAGGGGAATTATATGATATTCATTAAATAATTGATTTAATGAAGATCAAATGAAAAAGAAATGGATAAGATTGATTTGATCTATCAATGGTCACAAATGAAAGGAGGATGAAACATGGACCAAGGATTCTCATCAATGGATGAGAATCAAAGATCACATGGATCAAGAAAAGATCAATGGCTCACAATCATGCAAACAAACACACTTTCAAACAACTTTAAAAATTTGTTTTAAAGTTTATCTCGAGTAATCATTACCTTTTTTTGGAGGAAAATAGGAGAATATTCCTTTGGAATATTCCCTATGCAAGTAGATGAGAGGGAAATTGGCAATTTAGTTAATCAAAACTAAATTTGAATGTGCAAGATGAGGAATGTGAGGATATTCATTAAATTATTGATTTGTTTAATGAATAGGAGATGAAAATATGATATTTAATTAAATAGTTTAGGTTATTTAATTAAATAAGAGGACTTAGGGTTAAAATTAAATAGTTTGCATTATTTAATTAAATTAGATGAAATGTCAGTGCGAGAGGGGATGAGTTAACCCAATTATCTCAATTAGATTAATAGGTGAAAATGAGGCATTTAATTAAATAATTAGGGTTATTTAATTAAACAAGTGAAAAGAGGTGGATTTGAGGGAGAAACGGTGTTTGTTAGCTAATGTGATCCATTGAGACATTTTTAGGTGTCTACATTTTTCCCCTCTTTGAAGCAATGCAATTTTTGCATTGGTTCAAAGATTGATGCTCATTTTGATGTAGAAGTAGATATCGATGATCTCTTGGAGATGTTGATAGCCAAGCTAAAGATGATTGATCTGATTGATTGATTGATAACATTGTTGAGGAATCATTATAATGCAAGGATTGTGTTGAATAACACGAGGATTGATAAGGATCAATATATCCCAATGATGGTTGATTTGATAGATTTGATCAAGATTTACTAGAAAGGCTAGGAATAAAGTTTGTTAGATGATTTGATATCAATATAAAGATGGTTGGTTTCCCCCTTGAGAGATCAATTGGATAATAAAGTGTTATGATCAGGCTCACAATAGGTGAAAATCAGACTAATGCTTGAGATGTTGAGATTTCAGGTTGCTTTTGGATCAAGGAGCTGCAACTTTTCAAATTGTTGAGTTGAAGATGATATAGATGCCCCACTATTCCCCCACAGAAGAGGATTTGTTGTTATGCTAGCTTGGATATTGATGGAGATGGATTTCATGATGTATATAAATTCCTTAGATATGGGTAGCCTCATGTATATTTTGATGTGGATCACATAGATTTGATGATTGGATAGAAATGTTAGTAAAGATAGAAGGATAAGAAGAATATAAGATGGATGAAAGAATGAAATGGATATTGATTAACCATTGATTTGAGATTGATTCAAGATTTCAACAAGCCTATGATCCACCGAGACTTTATTAGAGAGAGTGATGATAATTTTCTAATATCTTGGGATCAATATTTTATGTCATTCCTTATTTTTGATATAAATCATAGATATGATGCATCAAGGTATTGATAACTAGGATGGAATTATATCTAGTATAATGGACTTTGACTCTACAAATAGATAAGATAGTTCTTATTCACACCTTGACATATGGAAACCTCATTGGAATGTAAGTTAGAAGCTTAGAATACATTAGACCAAAGCATACTCAATAGTCAACAACATACTCCAAACAACCGTTCTAAACATAACCAAGCAAGTATGCACCAAGATTATTTTATAAGAATGCCCACAAGCACAACAAATGAAAGATAATGATTGATACCCCATTCCTTTATCTCTAAATCATTTTAATAGACATCATAGAGAGGTCCTTCGAATGGGTCATTTAAAATAAACCAAAAGAAAAGATCAAATACAAACAAACAATTTTAACTATATCTCTTGCTAGTTTAATATAACTAAGGTGATTTATGATACTGATGTCCATCGCAGGAACGATACATCCTAGGGCCTTTTGATCAGGGTTTTTGATTAGGATGAGGTTTATGATAAGTGATTGATACAAACTCCACTCACTCATTTACCTATGATCTATACTTTAGAATTTGACATTTTTCTTTTCACTTTACGACTTGCAACACTTGCTTTCTATTTGTTTTACCAAAGGTTGAAGGTGATGAATTATTTATTATGGATGAAGGTCTATTATGGGTGAAAGAAAGATGAGATGGATGGTTTTGGATTTTCTAGAATATTTCAAATTTTTTGGTATTTTGAAAATGTTTTGAGGCTATTTTGGGATTTTCTGATTTTTTGGATGTTTTGGGGTTTTGTGAGATATATTAATGTTTAGGGATTTCCTAAGATTATAACCAAGAACCAAACCTAAAATACCTATCCTAGGGGCCTTGGGGGTTGATCAAAGATAAGCCTTTCCTACGTTATGTACACATAAAGACCACGTAGTTCAACTAACTTGACTTATTGGAAGATGAGATATGAACAGTTGATGGGATGTTAATTTATTTTGAAAAAATCCTAAAGACTAACCTAGGGTGTCTCAGGGGCACATCAATGATGGAATTGCCTACATTTAAGCTCAGAGACGATGTAGATTGACTAGGAAATGTTTTTGGATTTTTGATGTTTTACCTTTTTAGGGATTTTGATGTTTTCTCGATGTTTTGGATTTTAGCTATATAGGATTTTGAACTTTTTTAGGTTTTTATGATTTTGTAAAACAAATTGGATTTTGATAAGATTTTATGAATTTTTTTTAGATTTTCAAGGATATTTGAGGTAAATGAAACCTAGATCACAATGTTGATGTCACATTGTGAGATAAAAGACATGGATCAAGAGTTATTTGAAAAAAATAGTGCAAGAACCTACCCTCATTCTCTAGTAATTCTTCATAATGTAATGGATAACCAAGATAGTTAATGTATATGCAAAGAGTTTCACAAAGTTTTAGCATGCTAGATATAGGCTATGGGACTTCATGAGATAAAATGGTAAACATCCTGTCAAAAATTTTCCATGAGGAGAGTTAAAGTATATGTTGAATCTTTGTCAAGATCAAGATAAAGTGGAATATCTAGATGAATCTATATTGGATGGATTAAGGGAGCATTGGATTTATCATGAAAAGGATGAGATGCTTCTATCTGAGAAGGATCATATAGATGCTTGATTCTACTCATGATGCCTATTTTCCAATTTCTCCTCATAGTACTTGCCCAAAGCACCATCATAGTGGTTTTCACTAGAGGATGATTTTTATTTTTACTATTTTCTTGATTTTTGATTTTTTTTGGAAGTTTTACCCTCATGTTGAACCACCTAATGGTATTGATGTAAAGGCCACTATCATAACCTGCAACCGATATCCTTCCTAAAGAAGCTACTTTGCTAAGATATGAGTACTTGAATGCAACCTTGAAGAACTTTGATTTTCCTTGTTGGTACCTAAATTATCCTTGTCTATGTGCGCACATCATGATATGGTACCTTCAAAATCCTTATGATGAAGGGTAGCTATCAACAAATGGTCAATGCGAGAATTGGATATCATAAATAGAGTGGAGGGTGACATGTATGAAGGAATATGAGATGGATTGGTTGATAGTTTGGAACCTTTGACTCTCCAAACTTGGGAAGATGAGTGATGATGGCTGGGGATGGAGGTTTTAATGGAATTAGGACCAACCACTAGATATACTTTCTTCCTTGCTTAAGAATCCTACTTTTTTATTTGAGGTCACTTTTAAGATATACATTTCCCTATTTGATTTTTCCCCATAGTTTCTTTGACTAATGAAGATTTAGAGAGATGATTTTCTTTATTTCTCTTTGCTATCCATTTGTATTTTCTTTTTCCCTTTTGTATTACTGCTTCATTTTCTTTGATGATCTTCACCTTTCTTTGATAGGAATTCTTCTTTTTATATTGATTCCAACTTGTGTATGAGATGATGGGTGAATTCCAACTCATGATACAACTAGTTGTAGTGTTGAAAATTTTTTCATCATAAGGATCCTTCATGCCCCATTTGTTGATGTTTCTTGTAGAAAATATTTCCCCCAAAATTGTGAAGGTATTATGAATTTACCTAATCATTTACCCTGATAATATATTCTTCAATCCATAGCCACTGAATATGAATTATCATGAACACATGATATTGCTATGGGTTCCTTCTATTCAGGAATATGAATTGTTTGCTTTGGTTCTACTTCAAAATATGTTGGTGTTGATTCAAAATATGTCAATGGTGCACAATCCTTTTTAGGAATATGAATTGTTTTATTTGATTCTATGACATCATTATCTATTGATACTGCTTCAAAAGATGTTGTTGTTGATTCAAAGGATGTTGATGATGCACAATCATGTTCAAGAATATGAACTATTTTCTCTGATTTTGTTGATGTTGTTTCAAAAGATGTTGGTGTTGATTCAAAACATTTCGATGATGCACAATCACTATAAGAATCAAGAATCTTAATCATTGTTTGATCTCATTTAGGAATATCAAGAGTGAGAGAATCTTACTTTGGATGAAGAATGTCTATATGTCTGTTAGAAAGAAACATCCCAAGGGTTATATCAAGGAAATATTTGGAGTTTCAAATGGTTTGGAAGATTTTTCTTAGCTCTTGATGGATTTATGGGGATAGGGGTTCTTGATCCTGACTCGATTCGAATTAACTTTCATTATCCTCAAGAGCCTCCTCTTGACATGATCCTTGGGTGGATGATATATCATTGGTAAAAGACTCTTCACAACATTTTTTGGTATGGGTGCAACAAGGGATATTTCCAGCTCATTTGGAACTTCTTCAATATACCCAATCATTGAGTCATATGTGGGAGAGATATCACAATCTGATTTCCACATGATGTCATTATGATATAAAATAGTATTAAACACAGTTGATGGGTTTGGACTTTGTTTTAAAATAGTATCTTGATAAATTTCTAATTCCTCATGTTGTCATGAATAAATATGTCCCATCATGGTATCACAAGTATTGTTTACATTTTCTAAGGTTGATGCCTTTCTTGAATCTTTTTCTTTTGTATGCTCAGGCACGGGGTTTGTGTAAATTTTCATATTTTCATTCCCTGATTTTCAATCGACATGAATGTCTCCTTGTTCGATAATATCTTCTATTAGATGTTTTAGTCCAACACAATATTGTGTGTTCTGACCTTTGTATTGGTGAAATTCACAAAAATGATCTTCTCTATAGCTATGGGGTCTCACTTGTGGCTCTTGATAGTTTGACAAATCTAGGAGTGAGATAAGATTAGACTATATCAATCTCTTCAACACATCCTCCATAGGTTCCCCTAAGGAAGTGAATTATTGTTTAGGAGCACTAATTATTCTTTGTTGTCCACATTGAGTGTTTGTAGCATTTCTCATTGTTTCAATGTTTGATGGTGACGTATTGTGTGGTCACAAGTTGGGTTTTTTCTTGTATAGGAGTAGTTAAGACCACCTTTGCATCAACAATACCATCACTAGTAGCTTTTTTGTTCTTGACCCAAAATTGGAGCTTTTCGTTAAAACTAGTGGATGGGCAGTTGTCTCTTTATACTTGTGTGTTTCCCTATGAGATTAGGGCTCTAGGGAAAATCTCATCATAAGAAGTAATGCATTGCATCTTCAAGTGGAAGAATAAATTTGGATCAACCTTTGTTATGATAATCCTCACTTGCTCACTAGGAATGGTCCACTTGCTCTTACTAGATTTTTCCTCCATCATTGCAAGAAATTGGAAAAAGATTCTCCTTTATTTTGTTTGAGAGTAAACAACTCATCTAAACTTATGTCCACTTCAAGGTTTAAGGATAAGTGATCTATGAATTTGTCAATAATTTCTTGGAAAGTTTTGATGCCTGGAGGCAAATTAGAAAAACAACCCATGGTAGGACCTATTAAACTTCGATGGAAGAGGTGCATTAAATAAGAATCATTGTAGGCCACCTCCATACACATGATGTTAAACTCTTTGATATGGTCCATAGGACTTCCTCTCCCTTCGTATTTATCAAATTTGGGGATTTTAAAATTGGGAGGGAATGGAACCACTGTGATGTTTCGATTGAAGGGATATGGACATAACTTTTGTGTATGGGGATTCTTTGTATTTCCCATCCGAAGATCTTGCATTTCTTCTAACAATGCCTTAAGTTTTGATGCTAGATCATCTTGCACATTTGGTGGAGGAACATATGTTGGGATGATGGATAAGCTATAGGTGGTATTCTAATATGATAAGGCATTGTATGGTGTATACGATGGTGTGAGGTTATGTGAAGGTGATTGAGGTATGGATGTATATGTTCCTAACATGTTTGTATTGATGATTTTTTTTTGAGGATTATAGAGGAACTTTTTTGTTGTTGTTATTGTTGCTGAGAATATTGTTGAGCTAGTAAGGCTTGTTGTTTTCATTGTGCCATGAGGGATTGATGTTGTGCTTGTTGTTGTTGTTGTGGGACAAGGGCTTGTTGTTGGGCTTGATTTTTTTGTTGTGCTACTAAGGATGCTTGATAGGCTTATTGTTGTTGTTGTGATTCTTGTTGTACTATTGAGGCTGCTTTTTGTTGTTGCTCCTCTTGTTTCATCACTAAGGCATATTTTTATTCTTGATGTTGTTATTATGCTACTAAGGCTACCTATTGTTATTTTTTGTGTTGTTGTGTTGATAAGGCTATTTGTTGGGCTTGATAATGTTTTAGTGGTGCTCAGGATTTCTTTTGGGTTTTTTGTTGGGCTTGATGTTGTTTTTGTGCTGCTAAGGCTGATTGTTGAGCTTGTTGTTGCTGGATGGCTTGTTGATAAGCCTGTTGTGCTTGTTGTAAATCTAAGGCATGTGATAACAATGTAGGATCGGGTGGTTTTTGGGACATATTTGATGTGTTTTGGGTGTTGATCTTTTGAGTGGCTTGTGGGTTGTTGATGAGAGGTTGTGGATTCCCTTAGTTCAACGTTCCTTGTAGGATAGAAGATTCAGGTGGAGGTATATAAGTTTGAAGTCCCATTTGATTTTGCATGATGTGGGGAACCAAGGGGATAGATGATGGTAATGGAACACTAGTACCTTGAGTCCATTTATCGAAAGGATTCCCTTGATCGATGATTTGGGGATTTCCTTGTGCTTGGGATATCGTCAAGGTATTTCCTTGGTTGATGGGGTTCGTAACCAAGGTGTTGTTTTTATTTAGGTCGATGAAAGATGGGTTTGATGTGGGTGGTGTATTGACTTGAGTATCTTGGGTAACCACTTGTTTCAATGTGTCGATGGGGTTTTCGAAACCACTTATCAAGGGTTGACTTTGCATGAGAGTGTTAACTTGCCCTTATTTTTCTACTTGAGGAACTTGGTTCACATTACCTTGCATATCATTAGGCATACTTGGGGTATTTTTGATGATGGATGAAGATGGTTGCACTCAAGATGTCAAGGTTGTTGTGGTGTCATGAAATGTAAGTGGTTTGGAAAAAAATGGTGTCCAACTTGTGATTTGGGGAAGGTTGGCAGTTAATGGAATGGATGTGTTGTGAATACCCACAGTTGTGTTTGTTCCTAGACATGAAGTGAGACCAAGGTTGGTTTCTAGCCTAGTTTCTAGACTGATGTTAAGGTTTGACTTGGTACAAGGGATGGAGATGGTTGAACCGTAGATAAATTCAAGCCTTGTGTCAATACTTGTGCAACAATAGATGGGGAAATTAGAGCCATGTTTTCTAAGGCTTGATGTTCCATGATTTCTTTCCTAGTAAGTTCAAATGGATTGTTTACGATGTCCTTTATCTCATATGGTCCTAATGGAGATGAGGGTTGTTGTGATAGGGTGAATTGACTTCTTGGATCAAATACTTGAGGGTTGGGATCACTTGAGGTGAATGTGACTTTTTTTGTGATCTTTTTGTTACCATAAACTGTGGGTCACCTATGGGAGAGTTGTGTTGAGATTTGTAATGTTTGAACTCTCTAGTTGACTCATATTTAGGTAAAAGGGACACTCTAAGTATTTTTGAATAAATGATGATAATGGGAAATGAAAAGGGTAGATGATATGGAAAGTGATCTTTGTAAACATTTTGGGACAATACTTTGGACTTAAGTTTGAAGTTTTGATGTTTGGAAAAAGGATGTTGATGAACTTGGAAATCTTTAGATTAGACTTGTGACCTTCAAGATGAACTAGTTCAAAGATGATAACTAAATCAACTAAGTGGATGGAAAAAAAGATACATTTCACATACAAAATAGCTAATTCAAGAGTTGATTTAATAGATGTTTTAAGTCAAAAGGTGGTGTTTATGAAAGTTTTGCAAAGTTTGGTGAAGTGAAGGATGAAATTTTGATGAAGGGGTGAATGAAATTTTTGACCTAATGTTGAATTAGAATGAACCTTTATTTTCCAAGACCAAGGTAGTGAGAATGATGCTAGACCTCTAAAGTTTTCAAATCCAAAAGACTAGTGTTGGCTTAAGTGAGAGGGTAGATGTAAATCTATTTGGTTCCTCCTAGATCAAGTATAATAGTTTATTAACAAGAGGTTACAATTGTGATAAAGTATTACAAACCACTTCTTTCCAAACCTTGAATTATGATGCCTATGTCTATAATGGCAGGATGTATATTTTCCCCTACAAATTTCCATTGTGTGATAGATCATTCAGAGGAGTTCAAGACCACAAAAAGGAACAATGTTTGAGATAGGTTGATTATCATGAAAGAGACCTAGATTTTGACCAAAAAATAACATATACAATTCTATATTGTTCCTTGAAGCATATTTATAGAAGTTTACCAACAATTTGATTATGTTTTGGTATAGTACTGAAATGCAATTTTTTATTTCCTTTGAATGAAAATGCATAAGTTTGCAATGATGACAGGTAGACTTTATCTTGGGGATTTTGATTCTACGTGAGATCATTAGAGAAGAAGAATACATTTATTTCCATGTGTGGGTGGTAATATAGGCCTTTTGGAAAAAATGTTGGCTCTTCGTTCTTCTTTATCGAAGATGGTTGTAAAAATTCTCCACTGATTGGATGCTTCCTTGGTTTCAAAAGTGAAGCTTCTCAAACTGATAATGATATATGTCTTTTTCTCTCTCAATAAATTCAAAGTTCAATTGAATGATAGCACCTATAAGGTTGGGTTGTTGAATGGGAGTGATCGGTCTCCAAATGGTCATGTGGGGTTAAAATTGTCAAGTTATCTTGCTTAAGTGAATTGATTTTACCACAAAAAATTTTCTTCATTATGCTTTCAAACTAAAATTTTTATGTCCAAAACATCATAACTTTCATAATGTCCATTTTGTGAGAATCATGAGGTTGAAGCCATAATTGCCTATGTTGTCTGTGGAAAATATGGATTGAGATATAAGTCAAGATATTTAGAAATATCTAAGGATATAAATCCTTAGGACAAGCTGTAATATCAAGCCTAATTTAAGAGGTACCCATATTTAATCTAGAGTGTTTGAAATTTTGAGGAAGCTAGTGAATGTCTTTTTTGTAACATTTTGGAACCAGACAATGTATTCAACTGACTCACAATCATTTAAAATCCTACATTTTAAATGGCCATACTTGTTGAGTCCCCACTTATATTTCTCCAAACACTAAGACATTGTGAACAGTTAGAGATTTGGCAATATTGGCTCCCCTCCATAGCACACACTTCTCGGGGCTACCAAATCTCAAAATCCTAAGGATCCTAAGATCTAAGGATTTTTTATTCTAAACAATGGTTCATAATAAGGGCTTCTGGTTCAGGGAATACTATGATAAAATTCCTCGAGAGGTCTCCCAACCCTTAGAACAAGGGATTTTCACATCATAAAGATACTAGGGGAGAGCTATCACGTACCACTTCCCATTGATCATATTTTTTATCATAACCACACATTTATATAGCAGTTCAAAAGAGCTTGTCTTTAGCTCGTTACCACTTGGGTCGTTCCCTCCTTTCAAAGTGGGTAGGAAGGTCCTCTAAAGATAAAAAATATCAAGGAAGTACATTTGTAGTTTGATCATCTCCATTCACATGAAACAGGAAGAGAACACACACCACGCCTTTTCCCTACACTAGGAAGGGGTTCATTTTTAATTTGAAATGAAAGATGTAGGTGATTTTACAAAGTGTTAAGGAATGTTTCTATTTCTCAAGATTTCCAAGTGACACAAGAGAATTACATACGCATCCAATAACAACCTTGTAAATCAAAACACAACAAACACTCATAAATTCTAGCCCCAAAAGCTAAGATGAACTCATTTTATGCACCAAATGAAATTTTAAGCTGCCTTGTTCAATTTTAGACCCAAAATACAATGATGAAATGAGGGCTCAATTTTAGTCCCATTTGAGTGTTCTTTTTAAAACCCAATTAAATACTAGTGTGGTCTTAAAGTGTGAAATAAAAAAGCATTTAAAATGGGTTATAATTGCCCCAAAAGTGTCGAAACACTTGTTACAATTATAGTTCAAATGATAATAGTATGCTTCGTCTCTTCAAGTCATTGTCCAAACCTGCAAAATCCAAAAAACCAAAACAAAAAGTTAGAGACATGTTAGAAATAAGATGAAACCAAAATTTTAAAACACATGTCAAAATTTAAAGCAAATGTGAGGTTGTTTGGTTCAATTTTATCCAACTTTGAAAGTTAATTCATTTTATCCTTTCAAGTGTTTGAGTAACATTTTTTCTTTAATTAGATTATAACACCTTGAGATAATGACAACTTTCTCAAATCTTGATCAATTTTATAATCGTAAAATGTTTTGCAAATCCAAACATGGGATCTTCATAATCAAGCAACCTTTCTACAAGATTAGTCACGTAGAATTCATTAAAATTTAAGAAAAATAATGCATTTAAGAGATTAAACCCAAATTTTTTAAAAACGGCAAAATTAATCATGGACAACAACTTGAAATAATGACAAATTTCTCAAATATTGATCAATTTTGAAATCATAAAATGTTATGGAAAGCTAAACATGAGATTTTCCAAACCCAAAAATCTTTGTGCAAGAATAGTCATGTAGAATTCATTAAAAATTAAGGAAAATCATTCATTTAAGAGATTAAACCCAATTTTATTAAAAAATAGCAAAATTAATCATGGATACCAACTTGAGATAATGACAAATTCCTCAAATCTTGATCATTTTTGAAATTGTAACTTTTTTTGGAAAGCTAAACATGAGATCTTCAAAACCCAACAACCTTTTTGCAAGATTGGTCAAGTAGAATTCATTAAAAATTAAGGAAAATCATGCATTTAAAAGATTAAACCCAAAATTTCTCCAACAAGCACCCAAAACATTAAATTTTTTCCTTCTTCTAGTGCTAGAATGTGACCAATGACATAGAGAAAGCTAACTACACCTGATCCATACAAATTTGAGGCATATTTAACCCTATAAGCATCAATCCTAATAAGATCATTAACTGTAAGCAAAGACAAAGAAGCCATTAAAAATAACATTCTAAATCATGAAAGATTGAAAAAACTATAATCTAAGAAATGGAAACTTGTCCTATTAGGGGAGTGGAGTCACATTGAATGGGAATGGCAACCCTTTACCAATCCCTTGGATAATGAGCTTGTTTCAATCAGTTTTATTGAAAAATTTTGATTAAACCATTGATAGATGTGTATGAAAACATGATTTAAAACTAAATGAAAATGATGCAAGCTATTTTAACATGATTTATGCTAAGATTATTGATATGGGTGTATTAAAATCTACTCTAAATATATGCGAGCTTTAAAAGATTAAAATCCTAATTAACAAATAAGCTAAATGTATGTATCTATGTTATTATGGAAGCCATTAATGGAAGTTAAGCTAATATGAAAGTAAAAAAGCTAAAATTATGTTCAATGTGATTGCAAGTACAAATGATTTTAACAGCATAAGTCTAAAGTTAAAATATGGATCCATATGTCTCCAAATAGTGCTTTATTTATAGGAGAGAAAATGAAAACTGAAGGGCTAAGATTGAAAAAGCTAATCAATGGTCAAAAAGGAAAGAAGATGGAGGCATGGATCATGGATTCTGATCAATGGGTGAGAATGCAAGATGAGATTTAATAAAGGGTTCTCAATCCTTCCAAACAAGCACACTTTTGACCTGTACAAGAGATCAAAAGTTAACTTGCACAAGGAGTTACAAAATAACTTACACAAGGAGTTACAAAGTAACTTGCACTTGAAGCTAAGTAGGAATATTCCCTTTCCTAAATGATTGGATGAGAAAGAATATTCTTTAGAATATTCATGGGTGAGGGAAATAGATATTTTTCTAATTAAAATAAAGTTTAATTATGTAAAATGGGAAGAAATTTTCCATGAGAATATTCCCTTGCAAGTGGGAGGAATTAGTAATTTCCTAATTAAAACAAAGTTTCAATTATGAAAATTAGGGGAATTATATTATATTCATTAAATAATTGATTTAATGGTGATGATAAGATTATGTTGTGCATATTTTGCACACACGCCCCGCTGAAGGCAGGGGCCCCCTTTCTGTTACTCCTGATAGGTCATTTTTCTTTCCAATGGGTTGTTTTACTCTCACCTCATTTTGCACACCCCTATTACCAAGCCTAGGTTGGTCATATGCCTTAAAATGATTAAAGTTCCCTTTGACCAAGTTCTCCCATCTGAATTTGCTAAGTCTTTTGCGTTTATGCCACCCCCTTTTCGCTCTTGCCTTGCTCTTGTTGACTTTCTCCTTGCTCATTTTCCCCACTTTTTCCTTCATTTTTGAATTTGGGGATAGGTTGCCTATGGATTTGGGATGTTTCCATGATGCATTAGTGAACTTCCAAGGTTTTGTTAAGTTTCAGGAAGTTGCAGAAATTTCTTTGCGGGCCGTCACCCCTCCATTGTCGTCCGTGGGAATTTCTCTATGGTTAGCCGACCCTTCGTCATCATCCGCATGAATTTTTCTGCGAGCCTCTGCACCTCCATCGTTGTTTGCAATAATTTACTTGTGGGTCACTCTCCCTCCGTCACCTTCTGTGAGAATTTTCATGCGGGTCGTCATCCCTCCATCACTGTCTGTGGGAATTCCTTTGCAGGTCGTTGTGTTCTCATTACCATTTTTTAAAGGGCGACAAACCCTCCAGATTCCCTTTCCAAATCTCCCCATTTCCAAAAAGGGCTGCAAACTTGAAGTTTTCATCATCTAGGGCCCATAAAATGAATGACTTCACATGCCTAGAAGGATTTGCATAAAGTTTTCCATGTGTTTAGACATTGTGGAAATTTCATCACAAAAGTTTGTCTACGGAAGTCCATTTGAGCAATTTTGTTCTAAAGGGCAGTGGATCCTCCGGCTTCTGCATTCCAAATTTTTGCATTTTTCAAAATGAGTCAAATCTTAAGGAAATATGTCTTGGCACTCTTTCTACCCCTTTTCCCATGTGCTAAAATTGAAAAATTTCAAATTTACTAAGTTTTCTGAAGTTGCAGAAATGTCTCTACGGGTCACTGTCCCTCCATCGCCATCCGCACGAATTTCCTTATGGGTTGTTTTCCCTCCATCATCATGTGCAGGAATTTCCTTGCGAGCCAACATCCCTCCATCGCCGTCTGTAGGAATTTCCTTGTGAGCCACCGTGTGCTGGTTTCCATGTGGTGATTTCTTCTTTTAGGTCGGTCGACCCTTGACTTCCCCTTGCCTGGCAGGCTCCGCATTCAGTTTCTCCATCTATCCTTCCCATCTTCCATCCCTCCACCAGCGTCCATGGGAATTCCTTTTCAGGCCGCCATCCTTTTGCCACTGTCCATAGGAATTCCTTTGCGGGCCATAGTCCCTTTGCCACCATCCACAAGAATTTCCTTACAAGTTGTCATCCCTCCATCACAGTCCGCAAGAACTTCCTTGCTGGCCACTATCCCTCTATTGCGATCCACGAAAAATTTCTTGCGGGTCATCATCCCTCCATTTCCATTTGGGGAACTTCCTTACAGGCCATCATCCCTCCATCATCATCTGGAGGAAATTTTTTGTGGGCCTTCGTCCCTCTATCGTCATCATCCGTCTATCTCCATCCGTGGCAACTTTGTTATGGGCCGCCATGTGTGAGTTTTCATGTGTGGATTTCATCTTTTAGGGTAGTCAACCCTTGACTTCCCCTAGCCTAGTGAGATCCACATTCATTTTCTTCATTCATCCACCATCCTTCCTATTTGATGTCCCTCTGTCGTCGTCCATCAGAGTTCCTTTGCGGGCCACCATCCCTCTACCGTTGTCTATAGTAATATCCTTGTAGGATGTCGTGTGCGATTTGTCATTTTTTAAAGGGCGGAAGACCCTCCGGCTTCCTCCTTCCAAATTTCCACATTTTTTGAAAAGGGTCAAATCATTGACGAATAGGTCTAGGAACCCTTCTAATGCATCTTTCATGTGCTTAATTTGGAAAAACTCAAACTTGCTGAGTTGTGGTTTTACAAAAATATTCATGTGGGAAGCCGCCTTTCAGATGCCATGGTCACCAATGTCGTCTTTACGGTGCAAAATTGTCTAGCTTCCCACCTCCCAGCCTTCGCATTGCTCCGACCCTCAAAAGTGAAATCTCCCTGAAATCCAATTTCTTGAAAAGGAAAGTTTCTCAAAATGTCAAAAAGGAAATTGCCTTGAAATGAGAATATTTCAAAACTGGAAATTTTCCCAAAACAAAAATCTTTCTCGAAATAGACTTTTTTTGTCCAAAAATGGATATTTTTTTCCTGAAATGCAAATGTTCCCAAAATTGATTTTTCTTCCTAAAATAGGAAAATTTCCAAAATTGGAAATTTTTTCAAAATATGAAATTTTTCAATGGACTATAAATTGATACATTTTAATTTTCTAAATGAGGAAAATTTGTCATTTTTGGAGATCTAAATCATGATATCTTATGGCACATGTACTTTTAAGGATGCTTGGGGCAATAATGGATCAATTCAATAAAAGAACCAGCATACGAAGA
The DNA here is from genome assembly GCA_007115665.2 of Sequoiadendron giganteum. NCBI lineage: Eukaryota > Viridiplantae > Streptophyta > Pinopsida > Cupressales > Cupressaceae > Sequoiadendron > Sequoiadendron giganteum. The sequence continues at coordinate 158,328,227 of CM021104.1, read as the reverse complement.
CATGTCAGGAGGGGAGATTTTAATTCAAATTGTCAAGGTGGAGAAGGGTTTACATGTGGATGCACGCCAGGAGGATGCTACTTGAATATCTAATTTCCAAAGCCTGCTTAAGAATCTATTTTGGGCCACACAACAACTGAAGAAGTTCTTTCAAATAGGGCGATGGAGGGAACTATTTTATTTCACCAAAATGATGATGTTTGTTAGGAGCTATCCACCAAGATCAGGGGCAGTACATTTTCTTTTTAGTTACATAAATCTGCAAGAAGATGCAGTTGATAGGATAAAGAATGTTGCACATCAAATAAAGGGCAGCCTTTGATAGTTTTCAGCTGTAGCAAAGGGTGGCAGCCACTACAAGACAAACTGCTATAGTGTCAGGGTCACTAGAAGACAAAATAAGCTACAAGACAAAACAAAGAAGACAAAATAACCTATTTTAAATTGAAAAATATTGGGGGTAGATGAAACCCTAACTTGTATCAAATATGAGCCATAATGTAATTAAATCCTAGCCATTCATTTGGGCTTCGGAAAACTATAAATAGGGGCTTGCTCCTCATTTGTAAATGGTTTGAGAACTAGTGTAAAGGCATTGTGTAGCAATAGAGAGAAGCATTTCATTGTTTTATGGGTGTTTCTTTTGAGTTTGTTCATTATGCATGCATGGTTCAACTCCCATGTTAGCTTTAGTTTGTATTTTCTTGAATGGTTGTGATAATGGTGTTTGTTGTTATGATATTTGATGAATTTCTAGCCAATAATTTTGGCACTTGTTGATGACAAGTTGTTGTTTAAAGTTAGTCTAGGCTTCCTAATCTCATTACTGCAACTAAGTTCAATTGTATGTTCATGAAGTGCACGTACAATATGAAAATCTGTAGTTCTTAGAAGATTGCACTAGTTTTGTGTAGTTGTAGGCTTCTCTTGGTCAAGCAAAACCTAGCTTAAGAATTTTTTCTATTGTAATAACCTCCATTGTTACTGTGCATTCATAGCTTAGATTTAGAACAACTCTCTTAACCCTTTCCCTTTTTTTATTTCTTTTACTCTTTGCTAGAGTAGGATTCAAAGCATCATAACAAACCTAAATCTGATGAACATGGTGAGTTTTAGCTTATTGTTTTGAGTGGACAACCACTATTCATTCACTTCTAGCACTCATAAACTCCATTTTCTAACCCAACTTCCCATGCTTTGTAAACCATAAAGGTCACCATGTGATTACCAACAAATCACATTAACCAACTGGACTATCCCAAGCATTGTCATGACCTAACACTCGAGAGACCTTGGGGTAGTAGTTTGAAACTTGTTTGCAGATTTCTACCTTTCAAGAGAGGTGATGCACCTATGCATTACCTCTGTTGAGAGGTGCAAAAACACCCATCAACAGATTTATTTGATCTATCAATGGTCACAAATGAAAGGAGGATGAAACATGGATCAAGGATTTTGATCCATGGATGAGAATCAAAAATCACATGGATCAAGAAAAGATCAAGGGCTCACAACCATGCAAACAAACACACTTTGCAACAACTTTAAAAAGTTGTTTCAAAGTTTGTTTGGAGTAATCATTACCCTTTTTGGAGGAATATAGGAGAATATTCCTTTGGAATATCTCCTATGCAAGGGGATGAGATGGAAATTAACAATTTAAGTAATCAAAACTAAATTTGAATGTGCAAGATGAGGAATGTGAGGGTATTAAATAAATTATTGATTTAATTAATCAAAATGAGATGCAAATATGATATTTAATTAAATAGTTTAGGTTATTTAATTAAATAAGAGGACTTAGGGTTAAAATTAAATAGTTTTCATTATTTAATTAAATTAGATGAAATGTCAGTGTGAGAGGGGGTGAATGAACCCAATTAGGTCAATTAGATTAATAGGTGAAAATGAGGCATTTAATTAAATAGTTAAACTTATTTAATTAAACAAGCAAAAAGAGGATGGGTCTGAGGATGAAATGATATTAGTTAACCAATTTGATCCATAGGCACACTTTTTAGGTGTCTACAATAAGTATAAGATTTATATATAAAGGTCGTATAGGCTTATAACATTGCCATATGGGCATAAAATGTCACATAAATGTAATAAAATATACATGTTCAAAAATGCCATATAGGCATACAACAAAGGACCCTAATAAATAGTCATTTCTCTCCGTGTGAAGGAAGCAAATCACGAGTGGCCTTTGATTGTCGGGGGTATAAATATGTATATGATGGTGGTCTCCTTCAAATTTGTTCACTTTACCTCCTATTTAAAGATTCATAGAGTTCCACATATTACAATGAAAAGTATAGACATTAATATATAGAAATTACATTATAAAATGAAATATATAAAAAAAAGTCACTTACTACAACCAAATAATCAATCTTCTCATCCAGAACAATGACACGCTCATGGTATGGAATTGAAAAAACCTGTAGTGACCATCCAAATAAAAATCAAACTACAAATGACTATTATTTTATTCTCAATAATAAATCGATAAAAGAATCAATATAATGTGAACTTTACTAATCTACCTCATACATGTATCAAAGGCATTGAACTGGCTATTGTTTCAACATAACCATTTTCCACTTTCCTATCAATATCAAGAGGAGTGTCTACTTGCATCATCTAAAAATAAAACAAATTTATTCCACTATCAAATTTACAAGAGTGAAATTTCTCTATATTACTTGATATTGAATTTTTACATAAATATTTAAAGGTTTTAAACCATCCAACAGTGATAAAGACCCAAATTGATCATTAAAAATTACTTTGCATGGAATATATATTCTATCCCAAGACATGTGCAAGCATGATAGTAATCATACAAAATATTTAATATCACTTATAAAGGTTTCCTCTGATAGCTTCTATCAAATCCAAGTGCATGGATGATAGTGGTTGTAAAAATATTTAATAGCCATATTTTTTTTATGAATCATAAAAGATAGAGAAGATGACAAGGGAATCCACTATTTGACCATATTTTGATGGATTATGTGAATTATTCATATTTCGATTTGTGAAATATGCCTTCTCAATGACTACATTTTAGAAATAAATATTGATTTCTGAATTTGTTAAGGGGATCAAGTTAGTTTTTGGTAGAAATGGTTTCAATTTGTGTCTTCCTACTAACAAGTGTTGTAAGGTCGTATTTGTTCATAACACGTGGATCATTTTTTATGACTTTAATTATTAATAGTGTGTGGTTCCCTATGTATATTTGTTATGATATCAAAAATAATTATGTTTCAACATATCCTCTATTTACAATAGTGAGACCACTATCAATAAGGTGAAAAATTGGATATATCCCCTACTAAATTGAATAACCAAGTGTGATTGTATTGAGGATGATGCATGTCATGGCTTATAATGTATGTCATAGTCAATAAAATTTTAAGTATTTATTGAACTATATATTGCTTCATAGTTTAATAGGTGGTTAATGGACAATTGTTTTAGTGGTAGTCTAGTTATGAATCCCATAACTATAGTGAATATGAAATAACAAGGGGATTTATTAGGATTTATTATATCATGGCTAACTTAGAGTTTATATTTTACCATTGTATATTGAATACTTACTTGAGAATGTGATTTGTTTTTGTATAGGATAATTTTTACTAGAGAAATAGAAATAATAAAATATTTTGAACCTAATAGATTTTCATATCAATATCATTTCACTATAACAACTTAAAAATTATAAGAAATCTAGGATTATATAATATTTAGTGTGAGAAGTAGTGTATGTTTTGAGGTATAATTATGTGATCATAAACATGAAATATTATACACCATGTGTTTTTTATTAGACTGCAGGAATCTAGTAGCATGACCCCCTATAAACTGCAATGCGCCTGGTAAACTTTTTAACGTGACCGGTGGCACTAGTGCGACATGACCTCCGATACCACGAGGGTGGGGAGACTAGACCTCGTGACCAACCTCCTACAGTAAGAAAAATTTAGCCAGCTGAGCTAGGGCCCCAACCCCTATTATACACCATGTTTTGATTGAATAAAAAATTCACAATATGTCTTCACTATTTAATGGTGGTTGAGGGTAAAGAAGAAGTTTTTTGAAATACTTAGCCATAAAATAAATATATATATAACACTATATAATCCAATGTACTATTATAAAAGATAAATAAAGTTCATTGGGATAATGAGGTAAACAAATGTATCAAATTAAACTATATTAAGGAATGGAGAATCATGTTAGAAATAAAAGTTAATTGATATATGATACTTAGCATTATTAAACTATTGATTTTGAGACCATTTTTTCCTAGATAATTGATTATGAGTTTTTATGAAGAGTTGCAAATAACATAATCACATAGAACAACTAGGTTTGGTTGATGGAGGTCCCAAGAGTTAATACAATAAAGAGGTCTATAGAAGGTGGAAAATTAATTGACACCACTAGCCTATATTTTTGGAGGTCAACAATATGATAAAAAAACATTCATAGATTATGACATACATAGCAACCTAAAATCAAATTAATTAAAAAGTACAAAGCATCCTTACAAACTATATAGAACCTTCAAGTCATTAAACATTATGCAATTACTAAATATATATTTTTATTTTAAAATTAAAGATACTTTGTATTACTTGAGTGAAACTTTGATGACCACGTCCACCATCAGGTGTTTTTTTCAAAGGCCGAAGATTAACCTATTCAACATAAAAAATGAGATATAATAATACCATTCATATAATATTCAACTATTCACATGTAATATTTATAATTCTTTACTTGTTACATACCTCTACAATAGACGTCATTGTGTAATAGGGAGGTGGAAAACCACTATAAATAGGGTGAACACTATGATTGAAATTTCATTATAATCATTCAACTCATTTAGTTAATCATGTATTTCAAAAATAAATTTTAAAAAATTAAATTAAATGATTTTTTTGACATTTACCTGAATAACAAAGTTGAATGTATCACTTAGGAGGGCATTTGCCATCACCATTTGATTAGTTGCAAATGTACACTGGGCACATACATCCTGACTATCCTTAGGAGCATAGACACAAAGTGACCCACAAGCTTGAAATAAATGAGATGGATGCCTCAAAGACTCACCCACCTCACCCTATGCTAGAAGCCTAGTATGTTGTATGAGGCTCTAATTGAGGGAGCTAAATAGCTACAAGGTATCCATCTCAATGCTCTCCTTTACAATGAAAAGGATAGTCATGTTCTCATACTCTAGTCTAGCGAGTGGTTTTGATGACCATTGTCTATCAATACATGCCCCATTTTATCCCGTGCTGAGCCCCCACCTCTACCCTAGAACTCCCACATGTCAACATAGTTTGGGATTTTATTGAGGACAAACTCACAATAGAGTTTCCTCAAAAAATGTGGCATCAATGGATAGGGAACCTCTCACATCCATTGTGTAAGGGTTGATTCATTCTTGGGTCCATGAATAGTACACATAAGTTAAATTTCATTGTTTTCATCCTTAACTTGTTTATATGATATTTTTTTCTAAATAAAACTGTCTTAGCTCTTGTCTCTTCTCAGACCAACTATTTATTTGCTTACTAACTAAATCTACATGAGATATTATGGATTACATTGATTGAGCGAGGGTGGTTCTATGTAAGGTTTTACTTGTAGGATCTCTCAACCTTGTAATTAACTCCCCAATTTTTTTTAGTTTTTTTTCAGTTTTCCCAATTATATTTTCTTATGTTCCTAGAGCATGATGAGGAATTGTGTCATGTACTGATTTTTGTCATTTATTTAAATGTAATTATTAATCATGATATTTTTAATGTTTATGATAGATGATTATTTAAATTGAGATCAAAAGTGAAATTGAAATTTAAATGCAAATGAAATGATATAAGAATTATTTATTATGAAATTTGGGGTTTGTCATTGCTGATGAGAATTTGAGAGCAAGTGAATGCAGGAACAAGTGAACGAGAATGAAGGCAAGAAAATTGATCAAGTAGAGTCATTTTAGCCATTAGATGTTAATGAGGATGATGGAATCTCACACACCACTTAGTTAATTATAATGTATTTTTGTGATGATTAAATAGTTTAAATTTTAATGGTTATGATGACTATGCTTTTGCTTGAATGTAATTGTAAACAGGAATATGTTTGTTTTGAAATGGAAATTTGATTATTTTTTATGAGAAAATTGATTTTATTCAAATAATTAATTGTTTTGAAATGTGTGTGGGGAGAAGGAGAGCAGAGGCACGACCGGGTGATAGAGGAAATTCCAAACAAAAAGAAAGAAAGAAAGAAAGAGAGGATAGGGCGCCAGCCAGTGGGGAGGAAAATAAAAAAGAATAGAAATCTGCCTCCATACACATATAGATAGGAAGAAAGAGGATAGTAGTCTACTCTCTCTGATGTGTGAGTAAAGAAGGGAAGTGCTCAGGAAGAGAGAAAGGAGGGATAGACAGGAAGGAACAATAGGAGACTTGGAATAGGAAGCAGATTCAGCTATTCAAAATACATGCATAGGCACAAAAAGAACAGAAAGACAAATAATCATTTCTAGATTTTGGAAACCAAACAACAACATAAGACTGATAGAAAACTATTGAACAACTTGAACAAAAAATTATTGAACAACTTGAACATAAAACTATTAAGAAACAATAGATTTCTTTATTTAGGAAATTTTGAATTGATATATTGAGAAGATCTGCATAGAAAATTGTAGATTTTAGATCTATTTCAAATAAAATATAAGATTCTTATAGAAAAACTTATATTTTATTTAGATTTAGAAATGCTTCAAAAAAATCTAAACTGTTAGAGAGCTGAAATTTTCAAAACAAGAAAATAGAAAGAAAAAGTAAAGTAAAAAGATAATTACTTTGAAATTAAACGAATTAGAAGAGGATTATATTGAAATCTAGTTGAATTTATGAGTAAATGAACCGAAAGAATGTGTGCTAATTTATTCTGGTTTTATATGTACTTAGTTACATACTTGAGATACACCTTATTTTATTTTACTTTTATTTATTTCGAAAATGAACATAATGTTATTTATTATTTAAATCTGTGAAATTACTGCATTAAAAACCATGTGTGCTTGAAAATAAAAGTGCAGTTAAGATGTTTGTGAAAGATAAATTTTAATTTGAATGGAACCATGCATGCTTGATAATTAAATGTGCATGGCATGTGTTTGGAAAGTTAACTTCCAGGATGGGTGTCGAATATGGGTTTTTAGAGAGCGTAGTTTCCTTTTCAAAAACTACTATTATTTGTCGTGCATGAAATTTTACTTGGCCAAGTAACTTAAGGACCATTGAAATAGATGGAATGAAATTAAATCTCTACCATATCCTAGTATCGAACTTGCCTGTTTCTTAAATGAATTAGAAAAATGAAAATTCTTGTGGATTTACTAGCTGTACTAGGCACGCACCAGATTCCATCTTGCTTGTCGACTGCTTTTTGCGAAGCGATTCGTGTAGGGTTGGCTATTCTTTGAATGACTAAGGAATTCTGGGGAAGCGTAAGCTTCAAGGTTGGGCGGAAAAAGTGCCCGATCCTTGTTCTCATCTTCATCTTTGAAGACAAGTAGTTGGATTGAAGATAAAAAGAAGATATCTTCATATATCTATTATATTTATTTCTTGTATGATTATTGTATAACTTAAGGCGACATAATGCCTAATTCTTGAATTGTAAATTTCTTTTACAATGCTTTTGTATTATAAATGTCATGTAAAATGACACGTTTATGAAATTAATTGGAGGTATTATGATTCTTATTGTAAACTTTAAGTTGATATTTTGGAATCTTTTGGATTTTATGTAATCTAATGAATGGAGTTTCGACTTACTTTGGAATATAAATGAATTTATTTAAGGAATTGTCGATGTTTGGAATTAAAGAGTTTCACTCTTTAAAAATTGTAGGAGGTATCTTTTGAGGTGCCTATTTAATAAAAAATTCACATTGAAAAATAGAATTATCTTACTCCTTTGACCTCCTCAACATTGTGGTAGCATTGGTGAAGAACTCGTGAAGAATTAGTGTATTTTTGGTTTTCCTATAATGTGAGTGTGTTATGGAGGGTTTGTGGGCTGTGAGGGAATTCTTCAACAACAAAGAATGTAAAAAAATGAGTTTTTACTTTGTTTCTTTAATATGCAATAAGGTGAGTGCATTATGACATGCTCACATTATTGCTTAGTAGTGACCAAGCTTGAGGTTCAATTACTAAAAGCCATAATGTGTGTGTGTTATAGATTTAATGAATTCAAAAAGTGGGGTGTCCACTTTTTGGCCCCCCATATACCCGCCCTATTATACATTATCAATCAATTATGTCAAATCCTTTTCATTATATATTTACTAGTAATTGACCAACATAAAACATCCTTTAAAGTGGAAAGTTTATTCAATCAATTATATTTCACTTATCATTCATTCATAAGCATATATAAATCTATGAATATATTCCTTTACCAAATTTAATCATGTCATAAATGTAGCATTAGCACTTTGTGTTACATAATGTGAGTTCAATTCATCATTAGAAAATTTTAAACTTTTTTTATATGCTCTTTGGACTAAAGGTTACATATTAATCAACATGTGCAATTTTTTTGTCTTAGCACTAAGTTTAATCTCTAAGTTACTAATCCACTCACCACTAGACCACTAATCTTCTACTAATCATTTCTAATTATTTATAAACTAATTAAAATTATTCTCTTAACATGTCTTAATACCTTGTATTTTGAAATGATGGTGATTGATTGGTGGTAATTGTTAGCTTCCAAGTTGCACACTTTTTATCATAGGCTACTAATTAGTGAGGCGGTGTATATTATTATTCATGTCAAAAAGAAGTAATTCTAAGGCTTTGAATTTTTTCAATAGTGAGTGGTTTCCTTTCTTAGGCTTTTAGTTAGTGTGATGTGACATACTATTGATTTATTTGATGCTTGAGGATCAATGGTCTATTTTTAAAATTCATTAAACATTTAACCTATATAAGTTTCTTGGTATATTATTTCCTTTCACATGGGTAAATTCAATAATGAGCACCAAAAAAATTTAGGTGTGATTTATTCATAAAATTACATTATAGTAGATAATATCTCTTATTTATTTGAATTTCTCAACATGGTCTTCATTTAAGTCATACATTAGTCAAAGAATAGATAGGATATATCACTAATAAAATAATTCATCCCAAGAAGGTGGCCATAATTTTTTAAAAATATTCCCAAATAAATCTAACACAAAAAGGGAATAATTTATGATGGAATCATTCTAAATATTGCATTTAGTAATTATATTATTGAAAAATATTTATCATATGTATGTGTACACTCTATAGAAGTTGATAAATATCAACCTCATAGTCCCCAAGAATCACCTGCAGGTAATCACCTATCACATGCAATAGATATTTAGAACAACCAACAAGAGATGTTTTGTAAACCCTCAGAGCAAATATGTGCAAGCTAAAACCAGAATAATATTATCGAATGATCTAATAATTACAATGTGATCAATCCTTATGAGGAGATCAAGAAAACCTAAAAATAGGAAACCCTAAATGAAACCCTAGTGTGCACACTTAATAATTAATAAATAATTAATAATGTGCCTAAGTTTAGCTTAAGAAACCTAAAGGAATAAGTGACTTAATTAATTAATCAATATGATTAAATTAATTAAGTATAATGACTTATTACTCTAACACCCCCCTTAAGATGAACTTAGGGAGTAGCTAAAACACTAGAAAAAAGATCCATGAAAGCAAAGATGGGTCCCGACAACAAAGGCCTGATCAGGTACCCAAGTACAAATGAAATGCAAACTAAACTAACCAGGGTAAAGGAGGAAACCCAGTGGGAACAAAAATCCTCCCAAAAATAGAATGCAAAGAGAAACTAAGTGATGAAATATGGAGGACTCCATAAGATCCCCCAAGGACACTGTCCATCACAATGATACATGAAATAACCCCCACCCCCAAAAGTGAGGAAGAAAGAGACCACAGATCCCCCCCAAAATGAAGTAGCTCCAAAAGAAATGAAGAAACTGCATCTCTTGAAAGAAGTGAGAGGGAAGAGGCCGAATAAAAGCAATCTTTGAAGGTGAAGTAGGTGTAGCCCATGATGTCTCCACAAAAGCAGGTGTGATCTCAACAAATGAAGAATGAATAGGAACCTCCAAAGATGGATGATCAACTAGATCCTGCTGCACTAAAACAGAAGAAACTGCATCTGTAGTCATAGAAATATCAGCAACTACAAAAATAGGTGGAGGAGAAGGAATGGATGGCTCAAGAGCAAGATCTGAAGTGAGAACTCCAGTATTCAAGAAGCCAAATTTCTCCTCTGAATGATAATTCATACTAGAAGTGTGATATACAGATGTAGGAATAGAAGCACCATCAGTAGAAAAATCTGCAAAGGAATACAACCGAGATGAGTGATCCACCACCCCAGTAGCAATAATTGTTCTACTCTCCAAGTCTCTGATGATAATTGAATCAGGTGTGAACTCCAAAGACCTCCCATTACCTCCATGTGTGATCTGATATATAGAAAGAAGGTTGCTCATCAAATGAGGAACACACAAGACATCTTGAAAAGTGTTTTCCCCAAAACTAATAGACCCCTTCCCTGTAACACTCATGTAAGTATTGTTTCCCATAAAAATAGGAGACATAGTGTGAGACTCAAAGGAAGTGAACATAGACTGTGTAGAAGCCATATGATGAGATGCTCTTGAATCTAGAAGCCATCTCCCTGATCCAAGACACAAAGAAGCACAAAGAGTATGTCCCTTCATATCTGATGAAGTATGTAAACCAATTGTGCCCCTACCATGCTATATTGAAGAAGAAGAATAAGAAGGAGCGGAAGGAGATGATGCAAACATCCTAGAAGGAACATCAATCTGATGTTTCTGAAGAAGATTCTTTAGCTCATCAATGTCCTTCTTGTAGCAATTATGTTTTGCATGTCCTTATCTCTTGCAATATGCACATGGGCCCTTCTCTTTCCTAAATGATTTCCCCTTAGAAGAGGATGATGAATATGAGGACTCCTTCTGCTGCTCATAAGATTTGGAATCCTTTTGTTTCTGTTTCTTTCCTTTTCCTGTAGAAGCTTTTTGATCTCTGGGCTCCTATGATGAAATAAGTGCCTATGATGAAGAGGGCTTAAATTTGCCCATATTGGCCAACTTGGCTTGCTCTTGAGTGAGATAAGATACAAAATCATCAAAAGAGGGCATTGTAAATCTAGTACCAAGTGCATCCCTAGTACCATAAAAGGTAGAAACAAAAACTGAATAATTTGGTCCAAGCTTAGAAAGAATGGACAATATCAACTAAGAGTCTTCCTTCTGAACACCACACTATGACAACTGCAATCTAAGAGACTTGAGTTTGGTGAAAAACTCCTAGATGTTGTCAAAATCCCTAGGATTTAAGCCAATAAGCGCATTATGTAACTAAAACCCTCTCATAATATCCTACTTCCCAAACAAAGACAACAAAGTAGTCCAAACCTCATGGGGTGTAGTGCAAGATTCAATGTGAAAAATAAGGTCAAAAGAAAGAGATATACATAATGTACCATAAGCTTCATCACACCTATTAAACCACTTTCTCTTTTTAGCAACACCTGTAGGTTCAATTTTTGTGCCCATGGTTACCCTGTATAACCCTTTGTGTTTCAAGTGAATCTCCATTTGTTTTTTCCAACCAAAATAGTTGAATGGAGTAAGGGGTACAATTTTATGTGTATTCATGATAGAAAATAGAAATATATACTCTCAAATAATAAAGACAATGCTCGTTGATCTCAAAAAAAAGTCTGATAGCACACTTCCCAAAAAAAATTTGAAAAAATAAAGGTTGAAATCAAAGAGTAAAATCAAATACCTGGTAAAAAAAATCTAGAAAAATAGGTTTGAGATTTGTGTAGAGTATTGGACCAACTTTTTGATGCCTATTTTGTTTGCAAAACTGAGTTCAGACACAAAAGATATGCCTCCCGGAGTGAAAACATAAACTTTTGGCTTTGAGAGGCGAAAAAGAAACCAAAAGATCAAAATAAAAAATTCTAACCTCCACCACTATGAATTTCATCAAACCAGCTTTTCGACGATATTTCATTTTTGAAAAAATACCTCTGTTTGCCCAAGTTATGAGAAAATGATAAAAATGCCTGTAAAAACACACTCCAGGCAATAATCAAGGGCAAAAATTAAACACCTTGCTTCTGGCCCTTGGTTTTGTATATGACCAGCCGCTGGCACTTGAGGGCTAAATCTGCAACTCCTGGTCATTGAGGTGACCCTGGCAGGAGCTGCGCTGGCCGGCGGGGGCTGGCGCGTGGGGCTTGGTCACCCACGTGACCGATGACCGAATTCAAGGAGCCTACAGGGCTAGGGCCGAGTGGTGTAGGAGGCCGCCAATAGGGGTGGCAGATGGGAGGCCATTGGGAAACATGATGGCTACGAAACCAAAAGCTCTGGCAGTAGTTTTTCAACCGCATGTTTTTATATTTTTTTATATTTTTTGCCTCAGATTGCGTGCTAGAGAGGTCGTATGTCCTCTTTGGCAAAAATGTTTTGCTTTTTTTTTCAACAGGTCCAAAATCGATGAAACGAAAGGTGTTTTTAGGGTTTTTGGGTGTCCTGAATGTGATGGCGATGTCTACTTTTCCAAAAGATGCATAGAAAAAATGCCTACCCCTAGATGCACAAAAGATCAACCTGGCTTGAAACCCTTGTAGAGAAAAAGATGTCGCGAGAGAATATCTTCAAATCACGAAAAAGGAGCCAAAGGTCTAGAGCTTTGATACCATGTAGAAGTTGATCAATCTCAACCTCATAGTCCCCAAGCATCACCTGCATGAAATCACCTATCACATGCAATAGATATTCATAACAACCAACAAGAGATGTTCTGTAAACCCTCAGAGAAAATATGTGCAAGCTAAAACTAGAATAATATTATTGAATGATCTAATAATTGCAATGTGATCAATCCTTATGAGGAGATCAAGAAAACCTAAAAATAGGAAACCCTAAATGAAACCCTAGTGTGCACACTTAATAATTAATAAATAATTATTAATGTGCCTAAGTTTAGCTTAAGCAACCTAAAGGAATAAGTGACTTAATTAACTAATCAATATGATTAAATTAATTAAGTATAATAACTTATTACTCTAACACACTCTAGGTTCCTATATTCCATTGATTTATATGGTTGTTATGTTTGAATTTTTCTATTTATATAGTTAGGTTTTGGTTTCTATATCTTTTATGAGTTATATTATTCTCGACAATTTTATTATATCCACTATTTTGATGCCATATGTTTAGAAATTTGATTATAACCTAAATTCCCCAGCATACCAAAAAAATTCTCAACCTAGTTTATACCTACTTACAGGAACTTTCCTATATTCTCATGTTGACATTTATCTTGTTATATAACTAGCTAGGATTAGTCAATTATTTGTCTCTACTACTATAAGGCATAGATACTATTTGGTTGTAGTGCAAGATGACATGCACATGGTTCATGAAATATCAATTAATAGCACTTGATTAGTGATTAAGGGTGGAGATATTTCATATTTCAAGTATTTATCTATTATTAAACTAAGCTAATAGTTTTTGTTAGTGGTTCAAATAGATAGATGTAATATACACCTATAAAATTTATATTTGTCTACATACCCTAAAAAGTTGCAACTAGTTGAAAACATGTATAGTTCAAGGTATCAAGTGAGTTTCATATAGGTTGAATATTTATTAGTGAAATTGAGAAAAACTTAATTTATGAACTAGACGTTGTAACCTAGGTCTAGTCAAGTTCTAGTAAACTTTACACATTTTTGAAATAAATGGTTAATATGAAATATTTAGGATCTATAAAATTTATCCTAATTATGGAGATTAAAATATTTTTAAATATAAACCTTGATTTAAAACTAAGAATTGAATATATAGAAAAAATTTAAAACAAAATTTCAAGCTATTAATGTTAAATTTATAGCCAAAAAACATAATAAAAAACTTGAAACCCTAACCTAAAGTCGCTAAAGCTCACAACATTGGTGGAAGGAGGTATCAGGCTCTATTTGGTAGTGTAATTAGCTTCAAAAATAGGTACCTATTTCACCTTGGTTGTTTTCTAGTTGCAAAAGTTGGGAAAAATGACTTGATAATCATTTTTTTTTTTTTAAACTTTAAGAAACTAGTACCCATTCCAAAATGGGATCTATAAGTGTAATGGATATCTATTCTAATTTTAGGCTTCAGTTCTTGTTGCTAAACAGGTACCCATTCTGATTTTAGGCTTGGGATCTTGTTTCTAAAGGGGTAAATTTTTTGGTTTTAGGTTCAAGATCTCATTGCTAAATGGGTACCCATTCCTATAAATATTTTTCCTTTTGTTGAAACTTCCCCTCTTTGTGGACCCATCTTCTTATGCATGCCCAAAATTAGATCTATAAATATTAACCTATAATATACTGAGAGTAATACCCTAGTGTGTGTGGATGGTAATTTAGAGAAGATATGAAGGTCATAAGATACCCACAATGGTGTTGTAGACACAAGAAATATTACAAGAAATTAATAGTAATAAAGAGATTACTCAAAAATAACAATAACATGAAATAATTTCAATGGAACCATGAAGAATGTGGGAAAAATGGTTAAAATCATTATGAATATCCTTAAAAAATGAAATATCCCCTAGGATAAAATGTTAGAATCATAATAAATTGTTCAATTTCTTATGAATATTGAAAAGTTTTGGAAACAAGCCACACTGAGAAGGGGGGTGAATCAGTGTTGTGCAAAAATTAGCTTTAGTAATATTTAACTTCGAAGCATCAATAACATTCATTCACAATGCATAAACAAGAAAGTAAACACAACACTATAACACCAATATTTTTACGTGGAAACCCTGTTAAGGGAAAAACCATGGTGGATGGCTAATCCACAAGTATGATTTTAAGTATAGTCAAAAGTGAAGATCACAAGGGAATGCACTTGCATTTAGGCACACTGCCTAGAGCTCACTTCTCAAGAAATAAAGGAATTTCTGCCCAAGAGTTTAGATTAACACCATCTAAATATTTGAACTGAGATGATAGAATCTAAAATGCCTTATTACAATTCCAGATTAAGCACAACAATGGATTTGTTCATCTATAGACTAAATATGCAATTTTTCTCTACTCTTCTCATGCACACAACACAGATCTTCTATGTATAATTGAAATTGTGCATTATCGCACCTCTTCTCTACTCTAACTAATTGTTTGGACCTCGCCACAAATCTTACATTAAAAAAATGATATTAAAGACCAAGCATATATATCCACAACATAGGATTTATTTACACAATGTCAGCTTCAAAAAATAATAAGAAAATTACAACTCTCAGCTCACATTATGAGAAATATATAATGCGTACCCTCAAAGGTGGGTCATAACTTGGATAGGACCCAAAAAATGAAATACAAACATAGATATACTTAATTAATTTTTTCCCATACATCTGCGACTTAATACATTCATGAAGTCAACCTCAGTACAAGAAAAACTGAGAACACAAAAACTGAATCTTCTAACTTTCAAATGATCTGGTACGAGCTGCTATGCTTCAGAATAAATAAAGATAATATGCCAAAAAATGTTCTCTGGGATGCACAAAGAAAAATAATAACCAAAATGGATTCTTAAAGATCAAAGAACACTATCTTACCAGATACTTTGTTCTCGCTTGACAATTTTGAGACTTCTTGCCAGTAGAAACAAATCATGGAGTGTGGACCTGATAGTTGATTATGGTTTCCATCAATGACAACACTAAGTGAACCTCATAGTGTCTCTTATCAATAATCTCCCCCTTTGGCATTGATGGCAACACTTAGTGAAAAATGACTAAGTGTCGGATCAGTACCAAGATAGACTGTATCGCCCAAAAATTCAAAAATGTAATTCTCAAATTCTCCCCCCGAGATGATTAAACATTTTTCACTCTATTCCTTCTCCCCCTTTAACATCAATAGAAAAGGTATGTTTCGAATGCCAAAAATGTGTCATTTCACAAAAAAAAATTGAGCCAAGAAAACATGTAACTTACATGACTTGAAAAATATTAGCAAAGTCTTTCTTTAGCTGACTCAAATTTCCATCCCAAACCCTTTTAAGACTTTCCAAAATTGTGATGTGACCATAGATCAGATAGGATTGAGTCTTCACGGACTCCAGGTTGGATGGATCTGCAACTCCTAAAGATTCCTCTCCTTCTTTGAGAGCACTTGACAATATGTCAAGTTTTGGACAAATGATGCTGCAGAGTTCACAACTTCTGGCAACAATCTTGTCATTTTGATGTTTCAACCCTTGTATGCTACTGAGCAGAGACATCACTTCTCCTTTTTCTTTCCCAACACTACTAGTTATCGGATCAAATGCTTTTGAGATAACATTTAGTTTGAGTTCCAGCTCCTTGACCTTCTTTTCATTTTCCTCTATAAATTTTGAGAAAGATAGGCATGCTTTGTAAATCTTTCCGCCTTCTGATAGAGCATCCTTCACCTTCTTAATGCATGCAATCAAAAGTGTTTTATCTTGAACAATCATCTTTTAGCATCAAATTATTTCTATACTTTTGTCATGGCTGATTTTTCAAATGACTCAAAAGGAGTGTCAACAGAACTAATTAGCCTTTTTATCTCATAGGAGGATGAACTAGCCAGATCTTTCACATAAGATGGCATTAATTTCTCCAATACCCCAAATGCCAAATTTAATAGTTCATTGTCCTTAATGCGAGATTTCAGTAGCTCTTGTCTTGCCTGAGCTTGATCCAATGTAGCTACTCTCATCTTCTAAACTGGGATTAAGGTAGATAGGTGAATAGGACCTTCGATCAATTCTGAATCCATTTATTCCTTTCGTGCAACCAAAAATTTCTTTACAGCTTCAACAGTGTCTCTTGTAGCAATCGAAACTGCTTTCTTATCCTCAACAAGTGGTTCCTCGGCTGAAGTTTTGGGTTTGACTTCAAATATTTCTACCTTTTTAACTAAAATTATTTTCAGGTTTCTCCACTTCCATGGAAATTTTAGTGTTACCATTACCATTATCATCAACATTTTTATCAACATTGCTTTCTTCTACTTCATTCACCAAATTAGGTAAAACATTATCAACATGGGTTTCCTTAGTCACAATATCAACTCTTTCATTTAATAGTATTTCTCTTAGAATTTTCTCAGTTTCCTTTGTCACTTCTTTTGTTTCACCAATCATAAGTTTGTTGACCCTTGTTTTACTCTTGAACTTCTTTTTTTCTTTGTTCAGGAATGCCTTCATTTCATCTAGAGACATAGATGGACATAGTTTAGCTAGAATCCTTTCTCTCATTCTCTCTTCTTCATTTCTAGCACTTAACCTCCTAGCTTCTAGAATGTCACATAAATTTTTTGAAAAAATATCCATTATTTCAGTTAGAACTGTATAAAAAGCATTCATGTGTTTTATATTTGCCTCTTACATAATTATTTTATCAAAAACATTGAAAGATTCATACCATTTCAGAAGCGGTTTTAAATTTCCATCTTGAACCATAGCTTTCTCAACAACTTGCATAAACATACCTAATTTATTTGTCTTTTCTTTCTTCTTGGCTTGATCACCTTCACCTGAAGGATTTCTTTGTGTGACTGCAGCTACTTTAGTACCTTGATCCTGGATCTCTTTGATTTCTTTATCAGATTTTGTCTCCTCATCATCTAAGATAGCCATATATATTCTTTTTCTTTTCTTCTTTCCTTCCTTTCCAGATATTTTTTGCTCAATTTTTATGGGAGTGACCTTTGTTGCGCGGATTGACTGAGATACAGAGCCTCTTTTAGTCCTAGCTCGATCAGATGGCATTGTTGGACCAGCTAACTTTGCTTTTTGTGCCTATTTAGCAGCTTGTCTTGCTGCTTCATCTTCAGCTCTTTTGTTTCTAGCTTCTCTGAGAAAATATGGAAATATTCCCAAACTCTCTGTGATAATCTCAACTTCTTTTCTGAATCACTTAGTACCAACAGGATTTCTCAACTCACTATGCACCTATTTATCCTTTTCAGCATATGTTCTGAACCTCTCTTCTGCTAGATCAATTGGTTTGCTCATAATGTGTAGAGAATACATTTCCAAGACTACTCCATCAACTTCATAGCCCATAGGCATAATCCAGATTGTTCTGGGATCAGCGGCCTCCATTATGCATTGATCAATGCTCACCATAAAACAAATAAAATCTTTGTATTTTTCCACAATATAGGTAGGAATCCTCTCTCTTGCTTGTATCATAGCCTATAAATCCTTGAAATACCCCCACATAGCAACATTCCTTGATTTCATGTTCCTGGTATCATATAGCATATCTCTGATTTGTTTGGCTACTAGAGCATCCTTTCTCCATTGAACTTTACCAACTCCTGGAATCTCATCCATGAAATAAGAGAACAAGCATAAAAGTAGGGTACCATATTTGAATGAGTTTTTCTTATCCTTCTTTATTTTGGCTAGATTTTCCATTAGCTCAATCCTCAGCAACTCACATAGGTCATTGTCAGCATTTTATTTAACCATCTAGTAGGCTGCATAAATTTTTGTGCCGGATATAGAGTTTTCTCGGCTAGAATGGTAGATTTTTTAACCTATGACCATGCATACAAATTTTACATCTATATCAATGATGTTTTCTATGGTCATTTCCCTTATGTCATAAGTTGATCTTGTTGCATATGTGACAGTTTGATTTTCATAGATCTGAGAATGGGCAACCCACCGAAGAATTCAAACCGGTTACGACACTGATGGCTTCCTTAGTGATTTTGAATGGAATTGTAAGCCACATGAATTCATCATGCACTCGACTTAGGACATATCAGACCCATTCCACTTCAAGAAACGTGGGGAAGTTAACCATATGTACAAATTTCTTTGTTTCCAAAATTTAATGCTCTAGCTTTACATGGAATTCTTCATCAACAATGTGGTGATTATACAGATTCAAAAGTTGGGAGCTACCGAGTTCTTCAATATTCACATGAATATAAACCCTAATTTCTTATATATGCAAAAATCCATGTGGGACCGATGAAAATTCTCCTAAATGATCGGTCTCAAGAGATTTATAGGGATTCCATTTGAATTTTGGTCAAGGATGATTCTTGACTTCTACTACCAAAGGATTACTCATTTTCCCCAGATCACATACTTGCAGAGTTTCTGTAAAATACCTTTTTCACCGGATCGCAATTTGAATGTTGAATCACTTTCGACGCTTGGATCTCGCCTCAAATCACCAATGATCGATTATGAGCTCTCCAAAATTCTTCTCTTTGAAATGCAAGGTGAGAAATGAAGTGTGAAATGAATTTTTATCCTTTTTCTGCACCTAACATTTTAGTCACAATAAATGTTGTAACCCTAATACATCCGGTTATACTCTATCTATACACAGTGGAAAATAGAGCATTTGTGGACCTCAAATTTGACATACTGATTCCTCTAATGAGTTCAATAGCATATGTTGATTGATTATGCATCTATTGAAAACATTCACATCCTTTGTCACTTTCCGGTTTGGGGTTCATCTGATTTTCTTTGACAGATCCCCCTAGGCCATAGGCTTGAGAAAAATTCCTAGTGCTGGCACACTCTCTTCAGTAGAAGGCTCTTTCTTTACCCATTTCTTCTATATTTGTTGCCTCATTGTATGTGTAGTAATTTTCAATTTTTCTTTGATGTCTTTCTGCACATTTTTCTTTTGGTTTACCAAACCTTTTCTATCATAGCAATATGTTTCTATATGACCAAATTTGTTGTAGTAGTAGCATACCACATTTATTTTTCCAAAAAATTTGTTCCATTGAATTCCTCTTGATCTACACTAGTTAGTAGTATTTCCAAGTCTAATGTATGTGTAACATCTAACACTTTTATGAACTTGATTCATCATACTTCTGCATTCATCTGACTTATGACCTATCATATGACAATTGAAACATTGACCTAAAATATGTGGACCACTTTGATTCATCCTTTTTCTACACTAAGAAGCCATATGTCCAAACTTATTGCATTTGAAATAGTAGCCACTAAATTTTTTAGCATTAGGTTTTCTTGTTGGATACCTTCCAAGTTTTTTCATTTGGTTTCCTTCCCTAAATTGCCTTTGTCTAGAATCCTTTTGTCCTAATTTTGAGCTTTCTCCTTTCTCAAATCTAATGCCTCTTTTGTCACCATGAGTCCTTTGATTATCAATTAGTTCATTGATCATGGCTGAGCTAGATTTGAAATTTTCCTTGTACTCATTTGCAATAGCAAGTTAATTTCCAATTCATCCTCCAATCGACTACATACCTCAGATTTTTATTTTAGGGATTGAACCAAACTTTCTTCATTCTTATTTTTGTCTAGAATATACTTTGTCATCTTCATCATGATGGATTCCATTTCAAGCTTTAGAATTGTATTCTCTTGGGTAATATTTTCACATTGTTCTATCTTCTCTTTCAGGGATTTTCTGGTTTGATCATCTTCAGTGCTCTTGTTATCATTCTGTTGAATTTGATCATAGAGTTTCTTACTCTTCTCTGTTGACTTATTAATTTTTTCTTTCAGAGACTCAATAAATTTCTTTGCAGCCTTGAGATTCGCTTTTAGTTTTTGGACTTCAGCTTTTGACTGATCAAGGTCATCTAGGGCCACCATAAGCTATTGTTCAAGATTGCTTGAATCCATTGACATATTTTCCAAGATCTCCCCAAGCTGTTAGAATTCTTCTAAGGAACTAGATATGATACCAATTGTTGAAAACAAGCCACACTAAGAGGGGGGTGAATTAATGTTGTGCAAAAATTAGCTTTAGTAATCTTTAACTTCAAAACATCAATAACATTCATTCAAAATGCATAAACAAGAAAGTAAACACAACACCATAGCACCAATATTTTTACGTGGCATCCCTGTTAGGGGAAAAACCATGGTGGATGGCCAATCCACAAGTATGATTCTTAGTGTACTAAAAAAGTGAAGATTGCAAGGGACTGCACTTGCATTCAGGCGCACTACCTAGAGCTCACTAGTCAATAAAGAAAGGGCTTGCTACCCAAGATTTCAGATTATCTAAAATTCTTGATTACAGTTCCAAATTAAGCACAACAATGGATTTGTTCATCTATAGACTAAATCTGCAATTTTGTTATGCTCTGCTCATGCACACAACACAAATCTTCTATGCGCAAGTGAAATTGTGCATTATCACACCTCCGCTCTGCTCTAACTCCTTTTTCAGACCTCACCACAACTCTTACATCATACAAAATGATACAGAAGACCAAGTATAGATATCCACAACATACGATTTATTTACACTTTGTCGGTTTCAACAATACATAATAAAATTACAACTGTTGGTCCACATTATGAGAAATATACAATGTGTACCCTCAAAGGTCGGCCATAACTTGGCTAGGACCCAAACAATGATGGAGAAACATAGATATACTTAATTAATTTGTTCCCATACATCTGTGACTTAATACATTCATGAGGTCAGCCTCAATACAAGAAAAATTGAGAACATGACAATCGAATCTTCTAACTTTCACACAATTTGGTACGAGCCACTATGCTTCAAAATAAATAAATATAATATGCCAAAAAATATTCCTTGGGATGTGCAAAGAAAAATAATAACCAGAAATGATTCTTACAGATCAAAGAATACTGTGTTACCAGATACTTTGTTCTCGCTTGACAATTCTGAGACTTATTTCCGGTAGGAACAAATGATGGAGTGCAGACCTGATAGATGATTATGGTTTTCATCAATGGTAACACCAAGTGAACCTCATAATGTCTCTTGCCAACAGAAAATTTGGTGTAGACTATCGTAAGTGCTTAAAATATTTCTCTATTTTTTGAATATAGTGGATGATCTAAAAATTAGCTTGTTGGGAATTTCAAAAGGAATGTGAGAGTGAACTAGTTGTTGAGATTCACTTAATGGATATAACAGTAGTTACACTTACATGTTCAAGTATGGAATGGTGAAATTTTTTTTAAGAAATGATTAATGTATAGTTATAATGTTAGAGGATGATCACATGGTTCACATACATCTACACAATACGCAATAGTCCAATCAAAATAAAGCCCAAAATAGTCCCAAATAGAAACATAATGCCAATTTAGCTTAGAAAAAAAATTCAACATATAGAAAAACCAAGACCACATTTGCACCAAGGGTGTGATGTGTAGCAGTTAATGTGACTCCTCAACACCCCTAGGAATAGTTGCTAGACCGAAGTACCTTCCACAAGAGATAAAATGGAAAGAATACTTACTTCAACAATGCAAGATTGAAAATGGTTTAATATACAAATGTATATGAGAGGCCTTGCTTATAAAGGCAAGGTGAGACATAAGATTAGACAAGATCGTGACAATTGTCTTAATATTAATCCTATAACATGAGGCAACTAACTCATAACAACCTAGAATAAGATAAGATCTATAAATGACAACTAATACTACTAGAAGGAATCTTATAATCCTAAGTAAACTTAATATGTGAATATATCCCTTAATTACCTTGTGAGAAAATTAACTAGGTAAAAGACACTTATTCACACTAATGCCCCCCCTTAAGTGCAACTTGGAGAGAATATTATTATACAAAATACACAAAGATGGCAATGAAGATGGGTCTCGGCTATGAGGCCATGTTAAGTACCCATTTACAATATAAAATCAATCAATGCAATCTCTCACGAATGAAGAAAAGGAGAAAACCCAATGGGACAAAAATCTTCTCCAAAAGAGAGAAAAGAAACAAAAAAATATGATGCATGGGGGGTTCAATGATACCCCCAAGGACTACATCCATCATGTATATACAATCAATGACCCCCCCATAAGAGGAAAAATAGAAAATAGATAGGCCCCCCACAATGTAGAAGCTCCAAATGACAATGAAGAATGCAAAAATTGAGTAGGAGTCTCCAAACTTGAATAAGCCACAATATAATCATGGCCAAAATCAACCAAAAAACATGACAAATCAAGTGAATGAGGAAACTCATGACTTTCAATCTAGAAATACAATGAATATGGATAGAATTCATGCTAAAACTATCATGAAAGAGGAGAGAAACCCCCTCAATTGTGTCCTCCAAATATGTAGTATGAGACTCCACAAACAAGTTAGAAATACCTATCAAATATTCATCCCATAAAGCAAGATCTAAAATATCTATGTTCATCCTACTAAATAGAAGAACTACAAGCTGAAGAAGTAAGAGGTGGAGTAGGAAGCTCAACATTGGTCTCTAGAATACCAAGGTATATATGACCAAACTTTTCCTCACAAACATGATTTACACTCGATGAAGAAGTGTGATATGTAGTCAAAGGAACATTATCATAATCTGAAGAAAAATATAAAAAGGAATACGAACAATATGAATGATGAATCGTCCTAATGGCAACAATATCCCTAGTCTCCAAGTCCCTTATGTAAAATATATCAAGAATGAACACAACTATTTTACCTTGACCACCATAGGTAATTTGATAAACAAAAAGGAGATTAGTGGACAAAGAAGGAACATAAAGTACATCATTAAATTTTCCTCTCACATGTCAATAGAACCCTTCCCACTTACCTTGATATGTGTATTTTTACCCATCAAAATATGAGGTGAATTACAAGGATCAAAATAAGAGAAACATTTCATAGAAGATGCCATATGATGAGATGCCCCTGAATCAAGAATCCATCTATTAGATTCAAGACTTGTAGAGGCCAAGAGTGCTTTTCCTTTCATTTTGTGTATCCTAGTTGTAGATCTTATGCTCTCTAAATATGAAGATGTATATTTTGATTGAGATGTAGACTTGAAGAAGTAGAAGACACTGATGAGGGTAGTTGTATGTTATTATTTTGAATAAGGTGTGTGAGTTCATAAATCACCTTATTATAACATCTATGTTCATCATGTCATATCCTTTTACAATATGCACATTTGAACTTATTTTTAGATGATTCCTCTTTATAAGAGGAAGTGGATTCAAGAGTTCTATGTGAAGGTGAATCGTTACCTTGCTCATTGGATTTGGGGTCCTTATTCTGCAACTTACCTTTGCCACTTGAAGCCTTTGAATATTATGCAATAAGAGAATCAGATTTGGAATACTTCAATGTGCCCATGTGTGCCAAATTTTCTTATTACCTTGTGAGCTGAGTTGAAAATTCATCAAGAGAAGGCATTTTGTATGCATTTGCAAGGGCATCCATTATAGCATAAAATGTAAAAGAAAACACTGAATAATCAAGACCAAGGTTAGAAAGAAAAGAAATAATCAACTTCTCATCCTCTTTAGTGACCCCACAATTAGATAACTTCAATCTAAGAGAATTAAGACTAGAGAATAAGTCTCGAATATTACCAAAATCTAAAGTATTAAGACTCGTTAGTTCATTCTCCAACTTAAATTTCCTCATTTTATTTGTCTTACCAAACAGATCCTCTAAATTATGTTATCTAAGATCTAGAGAGATGGACAAAAGAAGAGTACCAAGTGCTTCATCCCTTCTATCAAGCCATTTTCTTGTTTCTTTAGCTCCTATGAGTTCTAGATCTTGGTCAAATGTGATTCTTTGCAATGTCAATTTTAGCAATAATATCTCCATTTGTGATCTCCATTCATGATATTTATATGGAGTTAGAGACACTAATTTTGAAAAATAAATTATGAATTCATAAATTACAATAGAGTAACAACAAATTTCCCTTCACAAGACAAGCAATTCACCCTTTGTCTCAAACAAATTCACACTTTTTTGCAAATTTACAACAATGTATCCAAAAGTACCAAATCAACTTCAAACTAAAATTTTGGAAACAGATCTACAAAGAGTGCATGTATAGAATTGTAGTGCTTCTGAATACTTGAACCTAATGTTGTGCGAATTGGTAAAATCAGATTCCATAGCAAAAATTTATGAGCTTGGCGGCAAAAAGGAAGATCTAGCTTCAACCTAGAAAAATTGTCAAAGAACTACAAAATTTCTACAAAACACCAATACCACTAAAATTTTGGGAAAACCAGCTTTCCAAAAATATTTTTTTTGAAAATTTTTTCCTCTATATGTCAAATTTATGGATAAAAAGAAAAAAACCCCTTATTTTGGGCACTTGCGGGCAAAATCAGACACTTAAAAGGCTATTTTGGCGTAGAAAATGGGCTCCTAGTGCAAAAAAATAGGTCACCCATGTGACCGCTAGTTTGCTGGGGGGAAAATAAAATACTATGCCATAGCCCCTTTGGGTAGCAAGTGGAATCCATGAGGGTCGTGGG
The DNA here is from genome assembly GCA_007115665.2 of Sequoiadendron giganteum. NCBI lineage: Eukaryota > Viridiplantae > Streptophyta > Pinopsida > Cupressales > Cupressaceae > Sequoiadendron > Sequoiadendron giganteum. The sequence continues at coordinate 158,302,738 of CM021104.1, read as the reverse complement.
TGGGTCGTGTCACCAACCCAAAACCCCACACCACGGGTTAAAACAAAAGTTTTTAATGCATTAAAAGACTTCAAATCACACGAGGACCTCTAACAAATGACATCTGCAAAAAAAATTTAAATTAAGTTTATAATATAAAAAATCTATGACCATGCGCACCATCCGGGCCGACAAGACTTGTACTCACAAACGACAAGGAATATACTCTATTTGATGTCGACCACAAATATTTTGCCACATTTTTTATTTTAAACCTTGAAATATTTGTAATTTAAAAACTATTACAAATTAATCTCTATAAAAATAAAATATGTATAATTATTAATTATTTTTTCTACAAAATATTAAAATCTATAGCACCTGGGGGGACCATATAGCCTACTTGGGTCAACAAAATCCTCAAAAAAAACTTTTCCAAATATGGTCAAATTTAAAATCAAGATTTGTCTCTTGGGTCTTGTGATCTCAATGGCAAGATCGATTTGGGCTCAAAATGCCCTAAAATGTTAGCTACCTCTAGATCTTGTAATTGAAACCCTCAAATTGAAAATCCCATAGATCGGGAAAAACATAACCAAATTTTAAGAAACAAAAGGAAAACCTAACTTTCTTTGATCCCCTGGATTCAATCATGAGGTCCTTGAAACCCCAATATGCACTCAAAAAATCTTCAAGCCAACACAAAACCCTTAGATCTGGGAAGGAATCTACAACACTATAACTTTGATACCATGTAGGAGTTCATGGTGACTCCTCAACACCCCTAAAAATAGTTACTAGACTAGAATATCTTCCACAAGAGAGAAAAAAGAAAGAATACTTGCTTCAACAATGCAAGATTGAGTATGGTTTAATATTTGATTAAATATGCAAATGTACATGAGAGGCCTTGCTCATAAAGGTAAGGTGAGACATAGGATTAGACAAGATCATGACAAGGGTCTTACTCCTATAATATGAGACAACTAACTAATAAAATCCTAGGATAAGATAAGTGTTGAGAATATGAATGCACAAGAATTCTAATGAAGTTGGCCAAATTAACAAGATCTTAACCAAGAAGAGATCCACCCACACACACAAGAAAGTGTTGCAACTTAGGTTTGCAATGAGATTCTATATGAGAAAATTGCTATGATACAATGTGAAAATTCCTTGAATATATAGGCAAGGTTGAGATACAAGATTAATTATGATGTTGCCATGTGTCTTGATCTAACAACATATGACATGTAAACCCTAACTAGCTACCTAGGAATGATGAACTGGTTGAGATAAGCTCTAGATGATAATCCAGAAGGAATCTTATATCCTAAATATATGGAAAGGGGGATGAACCCATTATTAACTAATGCCTAGTAAATGCAACCTAGGAATTAATTAAATATAATGCCTAAGTAAACTTATGCTAGTGCAATTAATTAATAAATTACACCAACACCCTCTATAAGTAAAACTTAGGGAGGAAACAAAAATGCAATGATTTTGCAATTATGCTGGGTCTCAGCTACATGATGGCCATTTTAGGTAACTATTTACAAATTATATGAAATGCAACTATTCTCCCACAAATGGAGAAATAATGAAAACCCAATGGGAAGAAAGCCCCTCTCCAAAAAGGAGATGAAATGTAGAAAAATTTGAGGAAGGATAGAGGACTGCATGATACCCCCCAAGTACACCATCCATCAAATGGATACACTATAGTCAATAGCCCCCCATATGAGGGAAATAGAGAGACTATATATCCCCCCTAGAATATGTGATCACCTAAGAAAATGGTAAGTTACTAAAGACAAAATATGATCAAATGTCGACAAATAACTTATCTCCCTTTCAAAAGAAACAAAACCAAGTAGAAATGTAGTGATGCTTCCCACTCTGGATAGGAATTGAAGGAAAGAAGAATGAATATGGCTGATGATGATATCTCTGAAAACTACTCAAATGTCTCCTTTTTCCATTGAAGATGAAGATTCCACAATCAAATTAGGTACATTCCCAATCAATGAAGAAAGTGACAAACTAGGACAATGTGGAAACTAATGTTGAACATAATCCAAAGAATGCAATACAATGATCCTTTCATTGAATGAATATATGGAAAATAGATTCCCCCCCTAAATGAAGTGTCCTCAAAGCCATCGAGAGAAGACTAGAGCCAATCCAATGGTTGATGCTAAAGAAACTCTGATTCCAAAATGAAGTGGGAGGGAAAAATTTTGATACATTAAATCTCTGAAGAGAACTTAAGTGTCTCCAAGATAGCCTTTGGATCCCCAAGTAAGGTTGAGACAAAAGAATGAGGAAACTCAAGAAAACTCTCCAAAGTAGAATCTGAATAGAGGAGAGATATCCCCTCAAGAATGGCTTCCAAACTTGTAAAAATATCCAAGTCTACAATACCTGAAACAAAGCCATCTCGTGATACCAAGTTTGGAAAACTGAATGTGTCTTGATGAATACAAATGATGGAAGCTTCAATCAGTGGATCTGGACAAGGAATGAGTGAATTTGAAGTTATATCAACTATATTTGATAGAGAAGAAGGAGCATCTGAACAAACCTTATCAACCTCTCTAAAAGATTCAAGGTATTCCAAAAGATAAACCTCCTACACAACAATATCATCATGACGTATACAATGAAGAGGAAAATGACATTCTAAAACATGATCATCGAGGAATGGTGGAGTATCATAATCTCCATATAGCTCCCAAATATTATTCCAAATAATGTGAGGATAGTTACAATGATCAATAGCTTTAAAAAAATCATCAGCAACATGCATTGCAATAACCTTTAGGACATCATACCTTCAACAATTCCAATCAAATTTTTAAATACAATCATTAGGAAAGGGAACCCAACCATACAAATGTGGTAGAAAATTAAGGGATTGAAGATGGTTGATTATGCACAAGAATTTTGATGAATTTGGCCAAACTTCACAAGATCATAACCATGAAGAGCTCCAACCACACAAACCAGAAATTGTTGCAACTTAGGCTTGCAATGAGATTCTATATGAGAAAATTGATATGATACAATATATAAATTCCTTGCATATATATGCAAGGTTGAGGTACAATATGTATTATGATTTTCCCATGTGTCTTCATCTAACAACATGTGACAACATGTAAGCCCTAACTAACTATCTAGGGAATGATGAACTAGTTGAGATAAGTTCTAGATGATATTCTATAAGGAATCTTATCTTCTAAATATATGGAAAGGGGGTTGGAACCATTATTAACTAATTCCTAGTAAATGCAACCTAGGAATTAATTAAATATAATGCCTAAGTAAACTTATGCTAGTGTAATTAAATAACAAATTACACCAACAATAAGATCTAGAAATGACAACTAAGACTTCTAGAACGAATCTTATAATTCTAAGTAAAATTAACATGTGAATATGTCCCCTAATTACCTATTGAAGAAATTAACTAGGTACAAGAAATGTATTCACAACAATAGGATGAAGGATAGGATATGGATGAAAGGTCCTAAAAACATGTTATGGGGATTAATACTAAAGAAAAATTCAATCTATAATGTCAAAATTGAAGAGCATGGATTGATTTATGTTGCAATAAGGTTTATGGGATGTCAAGAAATCAATAACAAATTTTATTTCATATTTTCTTTAATTGTGAACATAAGATACTAGTGCAATAAAAAAATGATAAATATTTTTTAAATAAATTTTTGAATTTGTGTCCAAAAAATAAATCACTTTAATGGGATGTAAAAAATTTTGGTGTTTTTCTATCATAATATAAATATATATATTGGCTTGACCAAGATTTTTTCCTCTAGTATAGTAATTTTGTAAATATTTTTACTACTTTTGTCAACAAAGTCAACCTCAATTTTCTAGATATGGCCCATATGTATCAAAATTTAAAAATAAATAGTAATAGAATTAAAATATAGTAAAATTACATTTTTAGATTTTACACAATGAGATCTACAAAAGGGTATTTCATTTTCCTAAAAGCATAATTTATGTAAGGAAGCTAAGGTAGCAGAACAACTTCCTACACTAATTTTTAGAGGAGAATAATGCAAAAACTTATATATCTTTACAATAGTTATAGAACCTTAAATATAAAATAAATATCATACATACCATATTACCATAGTTATTTACATGGGGAAAACTCTTTTGGAAGGAAAACCCCACACTTCAAAAGCCACCCAATATATTATTCAAAAATCACAAAGATTACAATATACTTGTAGAGAAAGCTTCTCATAGGAGTCTCACCAACCAGAGATCTAGAGACAACATGACTACTATTAGACTCTTAAAATACATCATGATACAAAACCATAATACAATTCCCTCATAAAATAGGGTTACCTTATACAAAAATACAAGCCAACAAAATTTCTACCATTAGATTTTAGAAGTAATGTTGAACAGTCTAGATTTACAATATATCATTAGTTTAACGTATGTTAGTAATTTAATATATTTAAATAATTTTTTGATAACACTCTCACATTTTTCTCCACCCTGTTCTCCCACTGTATATTACACCTATTGATACATAACTAACATATATTAAATATATCCTATCAACAATATTTTGAACAAGACAATAGATAGGGGGGTGAATCAGTTGTGACAAATTTTAGCTTTTAGAAATTTCATCAAAATTTAGATCAATCACAAATCCTTTACTCTACTAAAATGATTAAACATTAAGTGTAAATAAAAAGGATGAAAAGTATCACACAAATACAGTAACACCAGATTTAGGTGGAAAACCCAATAAGGGAAAAACAATGGTGAGGATTAGCTCACAATATCAAGAATATCAAAACCAATTACAAAGGCTCACTGCTAGAGAAGGCTCACTTTCAAAATAGGACTCACTATCTTAATTAGGATTCACTATCCAACAAGGCTTAATCACCCAGAGGGCTCACTGCCACACTGACACAAAGAAGATAGAAGAGGTATGTTACAGAGATAAGGAAATATCAATGCAACAGATATTTCCACCATGACTCACTCAACCACTTGCGGAAATGCATGAATTATAAAGTACATATTCAACTAACTACATCCAAAAACTCATGAATTATATTTCACATTGATCTGCCAAACTCGCATCACATACACACTATTTCGTATCTAGCTTGCTCTATTTATTTACATACATTTTACAAATATTTCATCTTGTATTTATACCATCTTCAATTTTGAAACATATCCAAAGTTTAACATACATTATTTAAAATGATATTAGGTTGGTGCCAAAACATTCTAGGGTGGAATTAGGATGAGAGTGAGCCAAACACATGCTTGATGAGAACCCAAATAATTACCAACATGCTTCATGAACTTCAAAAGTAGTTTTTAACACAAGGTCGTCCAAACCAGTGTAAAACACATGTAGAAAGATTAAGCACATGCAACCCTTAACATGTTCCAATCTTTCCAAACAACAAAATTATCTTCAATACGATCATAATAGCTTAACTCTAGAACCAAAATTCATAAGACTCAACCAAGAAGAAATCTAGAGCAACTACATTTCTCCCAGACCTCAGACAGATACCCTAAAAAACACAATTCACAACTGGTGAACATAACTCGCACTGTACAATGTTCTAGAAACCCAAAATCTATATATAGTAGTTTTCAACAACCATGATTAGCATTTATGAACCACACGAACATAGTATCAAATCCTAGAGAAAATTTTAGAGCAAACATTGAACACCTATTGTTGGTATGTGGTGACTGACCATGCTATTTTGTACACTCTTTATTACTGTACACTCTTCATGTATCCTTGACGGGGTCCATGATGGGGTCGAGCCCCGAGCAGGGATTCAGGAGCGGTAACCCCTGAGAATTTTTTTTTCACCTTTTCTTGCTTCATCATCAAAAAATAAAAAGGTTGACTTTGTAAACACTAATTTATGGAAGCTTCTAAAATCTTGTTATAAGCAGTTGGGATGGGGAGTTGTATCATGGAATTATTCGCGATACTATAATATGTTTTGCACTGGATAATAAAATCATAGGATGACTGTGGTTTGGTGGATGTAGTCCATATTGGGTGAACCACATTAAATTCTCTATGTTATAATTTTTTTTGTGTGTTTTATTTCTTAGTTTATTAATAAAATCTTCATTTAACTTTTATATATCTACCTACAAACCCTAACAAGTTGTATCAGAGTGGGTTTTTCTCATTTATCCTCTACAGCAAAGTCTCACGATTGAGTTGGAGTCTCATAGTTGAGTGGGAGAAATGAAATGCGAGGGTAAGTTGAAGGTTGAGAAATTCAATGGGAAGAACTATCAGTTATGGAAGATGCAGATGGAGGACTACCTCTATCAAAAGGATTTATGGTGGCCATTGGAAGGGAAAACTAAGAAACCCTCAACAATGTCTAATGAGGACTGAGATATTTTGGATAGAAAGGAACTTGGTAGTATTCATTTATTCCTAGCACAATTAGTGGCGTTCAATATTACAAAATCAAAGACAACTCAAGAGTTGATGGAAACCCTAGAGAAGTTATATTAAAATCTTTTCCCTTCGAATAAGGTATTTCTTATGAAGCATTTATTTAATATGAAAATGGTAGAAGGTGGGTCAATTGTTGATGATTTAAATGAGTGTAATATGGTGACCAATTAATTAACTTATGTAAATGTAAACTTTGGTGAAGAAGTTAGGGCTCTTTTGGTTCTTTGTTCTTTGCCTGAAAGCTAGAATAGCTTGGTAATGGTTGTTAGCAATTTTTTTCTAGTTCAAATACATTGAAATTTGATGATGTTGTTGGTGTTATTTTGAGTGAGGAAATTCGTAGGAAAATATCAGGTGGAACATCCACATCAGGAAGTGTTTTGAATGCAAAAGCAGGGGCAGAACAAAGGAGAGATGAAACAATTCTGCAAGTCGTGGGATGTCACAAGGAAAATCAAAGGATAGAAGGTCCCAATCTAGAGACAAGAGGGATTGTTGATACTGGGGTAAGCCAGGTCATTTAAATAAATATTGTTGGTCTCAGAGAAATAAAGGAGATAAAAAGGATGGAAATAAAGAGGAAAATGTGGTAAGTAATAAATCCAATGAGGATGCTTTGATATTTTCTCTTGACAATGTTGATGATTCTTAGTCGTTAGATTCAAGGGCTTCATTTCTTGCTATGCCCCATATAAATTATTTTCTTGATTATGTCCAAGGGGATTTTGGGTTGGTTTATTTGGGAGATAATGAACCTTGTCAAATTGTTGGAAAGGGAAGAATCGAGATTAAGTTGCGAAATGGGAATCATTGGCTACTACATGAGGTAAGGCACATTCCAAAGTTAAGAAGAAATTTAATTTTCACAGGGAAACTAGATGATGAAGGTTGTGTTGTTACATTTGGTAATAAAAATTGGAAGGTTACAAAAGGTGCCTTAGTGGTAGAAAAAGGTGTGAAAGTAGGCACCTTATATCTTTGTACAGGTCATATTGTTCCTTCTACTTTAGCTATTGCAAATAAAAGTCAATGTTCAAGAATAGTTGTTGTGGATTTTGAATTAGCACTATGGAATAATAGACTTGGGCATATGAGTGCAAAAGGTATGAAATTACTTCATTCAAATATTTTTTTACCGGGTCTAAAATGTGTTAATATGGATTTATGTGAAAGTTGTGTGTATGTAAAACAAAAGAGAGTTAGTTTTCTCAAAGATGGGAAAAAAAAGAAAGATAAGAAATTGGAGTTTGTGCATACGGATGTATGGGGACCATATCAGGTATCTTCTCTCGATGTATCTCAGTATTATGTTACATTCATTGAAGATGCAAATAGGAAGGGATAGATTTATTTCCTTAGGGAGAAATATGATGTATTTGAAACTTTTAAAAAATGGAGAAGCTTGGTTGAGAATGAGACAGGAAAAATGTTAAAATGTCTCAAATCTGATAATGGTGGTGAGTATTACAACAAATATTTTGAAGATTATTGTCCCTCTAATGGTATTCGTAAGCAAAAAATGGTTCCAAGGAATCCACAAGAAAATAGAGTGGTTGAGTGCATGAATAGAACAATAATGAAGTGTGCATGAACTATGAGATTTCATGTTGGGTTGCCTTTAAACATGTGGGTAGAGGTTGTAAACACTAGTATTTATTTAATTAATAGAGCTCCCTCTAATCCTTTGGGTTGTGGTATTCCAGAGGAAGCATGGACAGGTAAAAAGGTGAGTTATTATTTTCTCAAAACTTTTGATTGTGAAGCATTTGCACATGTAGATTCTGAAAATAGAACCAAGCTTGATGAAAAATCAAAGAAATGTATATTTCTTGGATATGGCATTGATGAATTGGTTATAGGCTTTGGGATTTTGAAAATAAGAAAATTGTGAGAAGCAGGGATGTCATGTTCAATAAGAAAGTGTTGTGCAAAAATATTTTGCAATAGCATGAGAAGAAAGAAAATGATTATGCAGTGTTGGATGATACTCCAAACAATAATGTTATAGTTGTTCCTCATGCTTTGTAACAACAACAACAAAAAAAAATACCACAAACTCCAGTGACTGTTAGACGATCTTCAAGGATAAGTAGACCTACAGAAATATTTTCTCTCTTTATTTTCTATTTTATTAACTGATGTTGGTGAACTAGAATTTTATCATGAAGCTATGCAGGTGGATACCAAGGTTCAGTGGGAGCATGGAATGGAAGAAGACATGGACTCCTTGTTGAAAAATCAGACTTGGAAATTATGCAAGTTTCTTGCAGGTAAAAAGGTTTTACCAAACAAATGGGTTTACAGATTGAAAGAGGAGGATGGAGGTAAGCAAAGATTTAAAGCAAGATTAGTTGTAAAGGGATTTGTACAGAAAAGGGGTATTGATTTTGATGAAATATTTTTTCCAGTTGTTAAAATGAATTCTATTCATATTATTTTAACTATTGTGGTTGCTGAATATTTACATTTAGAACAACTTGATGTTAAAACAACCTTTCTCCATGGTGATTGGGAAGAGGAAATACATATGGAACATCCACAAGGAGTTGAGGTCAAAGGTAACGAGAAAATGGTGTGCAAATTGAAGGAAAGTTTTTATGGCTTGAAGCAAGCACCTTGGAAATGGTACATTAAATTTGATAGTTTTATGGATGAGCAAGGCTACAACAGGTGTAATTTATACCATTGTTTTTACTTTAAGAGGTTAGCTAAAGATAGCTACATTATTTTATCTTTATATGTTGATGATATGCTTGTAGAAGGGTCTAACATGGATCACATAAAGGATTTAAAACAACAGTTGGAAAATTCATTTGATATGTAGGATTTGGGGGAAGAAAAAAAAATCCTTGGTATGAAGATTACAAGAAATAGGAAAAATGGAAAATTGTTTCTATCTCAGGCTGATTATGTTGAAAAGGTGTTGCAGTGATTTCATATGGAGAATGCAAAAGTTGTCAGTAGACCTTTGCCAAGTCATGTCAAATTGACTAAGGATATGTGTCCAAAGACATAAGAGGAGGAAGAAAAATAATCCAAGGTACCGTATGCTTCAGTTGTATGAAGTTTAATGTATGCCATGGTATGCACGAGAGCGGATATTACACATATCATAGAAGTTGTTAGCAGGTATATGAGTCATCCTGGAGTTGAGCATTGGAATGAGATAAAATGGATTATTAGGTACTTGATAGGTACATCCAATAAATTTTTATTTTTGGGGGCTCTAATATAGATTTAAAAGGCTATGTTGACTCAAATTTGGCAAGGGATATAGATACTAGGTCGATTACCATAGGTTATGTATTTATAGTTGGTGGGATAGCAGTGAGTTAGATTTCTCGGTTGCAAAAGGTGGTTGCTTTATCCACCATGGAGGCTAAGTATGTTGTTGCAACAGAGGCAGAAAAGGAGATGATATGGCTACAATTTTTCATGGAAGAGTTGGGCAAACAACAGGCTGCAAATCACTTGTTTACAAACAGCCAAAGCGCTATACATCTTGCAAACAATTCTGCCTTGCACTCTAAGACAAAACACATACAATTGAGATATCATTTCAATCAGTTAGTGTTGGAGGATTGAAAATTAAAGATGGAAAATATACATACATATGTTAATCTAGTAGATATGTTTACAAAGGCAGTGAGAAGGGAGAAGTTGAGCTCCTCTTCAACTTTGGGTTGTCTTCATGGTTAAAAGTATAAAAGAGCAGCAAGGTCCAAGGTACTTATTTCTAGTGGGAGTTGTAAGTGCAGTGGTTTCGTTCAAGATTAGTCTCCAAGTGGGATATTATGTTGGTTTGGAGCTTGATCAGTCTCCAAGTGGGGAGATTGTTGGTATGTGGCAACTGATAATGGTATTTTTTACACTCTTTAGTATTGTACACTCTTCATGTATCCTTGTCAAGGTTTGGGGTCAGGTCAGGCCCCAAGTGAGAATTTGGGGGTGGTAGTGCCTGAAAGGTGGGGGTTCGAGGGTGGCATCCACTAAGAAAATAAAATTCACCTTTTTTTGATTCTTCACCAAAAAAGAAAAAAACCCGACTTTGTAAACCCTAATTTTTGGAAGCTTCTAAAATCTTGTTATAAGTGGTTGGGATGGGGAGTTGTAGCATGGGATTATTCATGATATTGTAATATGTTTTGCACTAGATAATAAAATCAATGGATGGATGTGGTTTGGTGGATGTAGCATATATTCGGTGAACCACATTAAATTCTTTGTGTTATAATTTTATGTGTGTGTTTTATTTCTTGGTTTATTGATAAAATCTGCATTTAAATTTTAGATATTTGTTGTCTAACCCTAACACCTACAACCTTTCTTCATTAAAATTTTCTTAATGTCCTCAACATATACAACCAATAACCTACATGATGTGAAAACCATCAAAGACAACACAATAGCTTTGAACACACTTTTCATGATTTTACTTTTTGCTTCTCCCCCTTAGTAGATAAGATTTTTCACATCTTCCTCATCTCCCCCTTTGACATCAATGGCAAAGGAAAAAGATATTTTACATTGATTTACCCTTTGAAATTAATAAAAAATACTCTTTCAATGACAACACATGACACTACCTACTCCCCCTGAGAGGTAACCACCAGAACATTAGTCCAAAAGAAAGATAGATCCATACACCCACCAGACTGATGCATCTCCATATGCATCTAGTTCAAGAACGAGGGGGGGAATAACCCCTAACTTCTCCCAAAGATACTCAAAAGTATCTTTAGGAAGAGCGTTTGTAAATATATCAACAATATGATCCTTTGTAGGTACATACTCAAGGTTTATTTCATTCTCCACAACCTTCTCTCTCAAAAATTGATACCTGATAGATATATGCTTTGTCCTCAAGTGCACCACTGAATTCTTTGAATTTTTAATTACACATGTATTATCATAGAAAAATAGAAATAGGATCATCATACATTACTCTCATATATTTCAATGTCTATTTTATCCGTAAAACTTGTGTACAACAGAATGCAGCAACAATATACTCAACTTCAGTAGTGGACAAAGAAACCGAATCTTTCTTTTTACTTAGCCAAGCCACTACTCTACAACCAAGAAAGAATGCAACACCACTTGTACTTTTTGTGTCATCTACACAACCAGCCTAATCTGCATCGATATAAGCAATTAATGTAAAGTCCATATCCTAGGATACCATAAGCCATAATCTAGATTGTCATTCAAATATCTGAATATTCTCTTAAAAATAGTAACATGTGTTTCTTTAGGATCTTCTTGAAATCTAGCCACAAGAAAAATTTCATGCTTGATATCCAGTCTAGTGGCAATCAAATACAATAATCCACGAATCATAGATCTATATTTTCTATGATCAGACTTAGGTGAATCATCATCTTTACTTAATTTTCAGCTAGTCACCATAGGAGTGCATATTGGTTTGGAACAATCCATCCCAAAATTCTTCAACATCTCTCTTACATACTTTAACTGTGAAATAAAAATCAATTTCTTTGTCTGATTGATTCATAGCCCAGGAAATAAATTCATCTCACCAAACATGGACATCTCAAATTATTTTTGCATTTCTTCCACAAACATCTTGCATATATTTTAATTTCCTCCATAGATAATGTCATCAACATATACAACAACAATCAAGATTTTGTCATTTTCAATTTTAAAATATAGATTACTATATGTCATACCATTGTTGAAGCCTTGTTGAATCAAATACCTAGCTAACATTGCATAACAAGCTCTAGGAGCTTGCATCAATCCATATAAATATTTCTTCAATTTTTAGACCATAAACGGTTGATCTGACAACTAAAATCCTTCCAGTTGTTCCATGTAGACCTCTTCTTATAGCTCATCATTCAAAAATGCAGACTTAGCATCCATCTAATCAACCTTAAAATCTTTATGAGAAAAAAACACTAAGAAAATTTTGATAGCTTCCAATCTTTCTATTGGAGAAAAAGTCTCCTAAAAATATGTATCTTCTACTTGTGAGTAGCCCTTACACACAAGCATTTCTTTATTTCTAACCACTTCTCCATTCTCATTCAACTTTTTTCTAAATACCCACTCTCATCCAATTATGTTTTTATCTACTAGTTTTTGTGCAATTTTCGCACACAATCCTCACAGAAGACAAGGATCCTCTTTCTTTCTTTTTTCTTTCTTTTTTTCGCTTTCGGTTTCACCTTTTCCCCTTAAGGGACATGTTCCTTGAAATTTTGATTTGCTTCACCTTTTGGGCTTCTGATGATCACATTTGCACTTTAGGTTTATTTTTCTACAACATTTCGATCTTGGTTGATTCTTTGAGTCTTTGGTTTCAAGAAAATTTCAATTTGGCATCAAAGTGGACAAGTTTGGGAGAGTTTTAAGAAACCCTCCTAGTGTCGAAATCCTTGAGGTTCAATGGTTCACTAAATTTGTCCTTGCAAAGATTCCCCAAAATTCAGAATGTTTTCTAAATCTGTCCCTAGATGGATTCCCCAAGATTCTATCCTTCACGTAATCCTTGACTTGCCGAAATTTGTGGGGTGTAATTTTTCATGAAATCCTCCTCATACTCGATTCTTTGAATTCCTTGGCATTCTAAATTTCTCAAGATTTTCTTGGATATCTTGTCAATGCATTTATGAGCCTTTTTAGTCGCAATAGTATTCATTAATGCCATTTTTAATGTGGATTTGAGATGTGATTTATATGCTTTTGACCTCATATTCACTTGTTAATTTGAGAGTTGTGTTTTGAAGAGCATTTGAGCACTTGAACGCTTCAAAAGTGTGGATTTGGGCATCCTACGCTAGGGCATTTCATAGTTGACCAACTAGGGTTTTGAGGAGTGTTCTTATGCTACGATTATCAATCTCCCTGGTTGCAACATAGGGTTTCAAACCTTTTCAGAATTTCATAATTGATTGCAATGAGAAGTTTTATAATCTATTGGTGTTTCAGTTGTATGGATTCAAGTTCACAATTTGCATTGTATTCTTCATTTGATTTTATGATTGTGACTTTGAGCTAGTTTTATCAAATTTTGATTTTGTAAGTGTTTAACTTTAGTATATAATTACCATTGAATTGTCAAATTGACTTAGTTAATTTTGGCTTCAAATTCATTTTATTTTTCTATTTATTTTGTATTTGAAGCTAGTAAACTAGGGCATCATTTGAATAGTGTTAGAGGCTAGGGTTTTACAAATTTCCATCTTTGAGCATAAACAAGGGAAAATTTGAAATGGAATGATTAATTCAGTTATCATCTTGAGTTTTGAAAGTCAACAAGTATAAACCCTAGTTTGTGGTTTTGAAGATTATGCTTACAATGTTGAATGATTTATTATCAATTTAGTGGGTTTATGATTTGAATTTGATGATTGACCCCTAGTGTGTAATCAAGGTATTGTCATTTGGTTGTCTTTCATTTCAAGGAGTTGAAATTGGATCGTGAAGATTTCATTTTATCCTTGACTTACCAGAATGCTCAAACCTTTATCCTTCGCGTAATCCTTCGGCTCTTGGAAAACTTGATATTGTGTCTTTCATGGAATCCATTTGGTCATGGATTCCTTGAGCTTTCTAGCTCTCACGGATTTTTTCCATGCATAGATTTCCTAAAGTATTGGTGCCTACATTCTCAGATGCAGTTTGAGTTAGTGTGGGTGCAAATTAAGGGTAGTGAGCTGAATTTAAAGTATTTGAAGTGTCTATAAAAAGGACTTGGTATCTTTTGTCTTTCTTCATGGAATCCACATGGGCAAGAAAAAACCAAAGACTTATCTTTTATGGAATATTCTATGCCCTAGATTCCTCGAAGTCCGTGAGGGCCCAAATTCCTCAAGCTTGCAAAATACTCAATGTAGGCTTAAGAATTATTCTTGGAGAGTATGTGAAATGATTTCTATAACTTTTAAAGATGTCTTATGGTAGAAAGTTTCACTAAGTATTGTTGTTCATGAAATCCACTTACTCATGGAATTCTCGAGGATTGATTCTTCATGCAATCCATGAGGGGTCAAATTCCCCAAAATCCTTTGAAGGTCAAAATCCGCAAACTTGTCAAAAACTTGAGGTTTTATTAAAGCTTGATTTTAAAGGTTTTCAAATTGGTTTTAATGATACTAATGGTGATTTAGAGGTGATTATAGGTTGCATAAATGCTTTAGTGATGCAATTATGTTATAATGATTCGTTGTGCTTGGAATTGTGGTAATTATGGTCTTGTCTAACCAGATGTAGGTAGAATCCATCAAATCCAAGGGTTCCAAAGAAAAATATACTAAATCAGTCAAAGAGGAACCTACAACTAGAGTTGAAAGGATGAAGTTCGATTTCAAGGGTACGACAACGGAGTCTAAGATCACTTCAAATTAGGAAAAATTTGGAGATACAAATATGGTTCATGTAGATTACAAGGATTTCAAACAAAGAATGTATTGCAATGCACCTACTCCTCTAGCCCAAATATTAGTACACACAAGCACAAGCTACTATATTTTCACCTTTAGTGCAATTTCTTGAGTTGATTATGGAATGTGCAAAACATTATGATTTTGACAAGAGGGTGATTGTTGGACCTCAAGGACGAGTAGTAGAAACTTTGACTAAAGATTCTATAGCTGAGGCATTCAATATTGGGTCCCATCAAAACTTGGTCAAGGTGAATTTGCAAATAGCTCAGAAATTCTATGATTATGATCCAGCTAAGGCATTGGAGATTATGAATAGCTCATGGATTTAGAAATCCAAGTCACACTATTCCAAGTGGCTCAAACAATTGTAGAGAAGTGACTTCAAATTGGAGGGTAAAATCACAAGCTTGTGTCATACTTTAGGCCAAAAAAATAGTTCTGAGTGAACTATTTTTGATCGAATAGGTTTCAGTCAAAACCATGTGGCATATACATGGCACACAAATTTTTGGTTGTATAGCTTTCAGCTGAAACCAAAAAAATAAGATTTTCCCTTTGCAACTTCAAAACCAACTTTCAAATTGGCTTTTTATGTGTGGGGTTTCTATCGAAAGGGTTTCGATTGAAACCCTTCTGATAGAAACATTTTCGGCCGAAACTGTCTAGTTCACATCCTAGTTGGCAACTAACTCATCTTTTTTAGAATTTTCTAAAACTTTGAACTTTAACTAAGTATTTCTTTAGTCAAAATTATATTTTTTAAAAAAAGAAAAATACCTTTTTGTAGAGCTCGGAGTGGTGAATCCATATATATAATTTTTTAAATATTTTGATTATTTTTAATATATTTTATTTTTAAAATAGTGCAAGTATGTTGTTAAATTAAAAAAAGAGGTTGATTAGAAATTTTAAAAAATAGTAAAGCTTATTATATTTTTTGAAAAATCATATGGGCAGAAGAGGAGATATTCTTCTTCAAAAGGGTATAGTTTGTTTTTTGAAAATGATTAAAAATATTTGAAAATAGTTAATGGCCTATGAAAAGTTGCAAATTATGACAAGTTTGACTTTAAAATGTTATTACGAGAAAAATATACATCAAAATTTGATTTTTTTTTCCATGTACAAGATATTGAAGTTACCTATTTCGAGAAAAAAATTAGGGAGAAATTTGTCCTTAAAATAATAAAAACATAATGAAAATAATTTTTTTTAAAATTTGAAAAATTATAAGAATAAACCTATACATTTCATTAGAGAAAGAAAATTTTATAGGGAAGATTTGCTATTAGTTTTGTCCTTAAAATAATAAAAACATAATGAAAATAATTTTTTTTAAAATTTGAAAAATTATAAGAATAAACTTCATCAAAATTTCTACATTTCATTAGTTTACACCATTTTGAAATTCAAAACATAAAGACCAATTTTATGTGGTCGAAGTTCAAAATTGTTTTGCTATTAGTTGATTGCTTTATAAAGTGTGACACAAGTTTGTGCTTTTACCCTGAAGTACAATGATATGATCACTTTCCTTTGTAGAGTGGTAGGATTAGATAATACTTTTATCTTTGAAGAGTGGATGTTGTATATATATCACATATTAAGAAAGGAATTCACTATCACTAGGAAGGCACTAGCAATGACAACTTGGATTTGCAATTGAGAAGTGTGCAAGACACAAAGACATAATATGATAAGTATATATGCTTGCAAGAAACTGTAGGTATAAGGGTTTAAGCTACAAGGTAACAATAGGATAGGATAGGTTTTATGATTTATACCCTCAGGTACATTTCAATGCTTCCAATTTCAAAAGGGTCAATGATGCCTTCACAATGTACATAACAAGAACTCTGCAAGATGCTCTCTATGTAGGAATTTCAGCACAAGTAATAGATTTTCTCAAGAAATATGGTTTTGGTTCATACAATTTCAAAAGTTCACTTATATCAAAGTTCATGGATCTCCAAAGGTTCCATATAGGCTCCATAAGTATACTACAAACAAGCTCATATTACTAGAGTTGGCAAGGCAACTAGCTGCATTTGATGTTATTTTGAAGGAGATGCATAAAACAGGGGTTGGTGTAGATTTCCCCTTGAGGATTGGTGCTCTGAAGGCTTGTTCCTCTATCCAAAGTGCACATCATTCTGAGACAGAAATGACTCATTTTCATTTGTATTCTCATTCAGATAGAGGCAATTTTTATCCTCATGGAGTGGCATAGAGAATTGCCAATAAGGAGTATAGACAGAAACAACATATTGAATATTATAAGGAAAGCTATAGGGATGAGTTTGAATTAATAAAGAGAAGATATATGAGGTTGTCTTTGAAATTGATAAGATTTCATAGATTGCAAATGTCCTAGATCAAGTTGATGATGAAGAGGACCCTATTCAGTATCATGATTACATGTAATTTTAGGACAAGCCACTCCCTACAATCAATTGGTTTGAGGATGAGATAGTTCATTTGGATCAAATTACTGCTCTCATATGGAGATATTCCGAGCAGTGGGTTAAGAATAATATTTTGGAACTGGAAGCAACAAGAACAAAGTTTACTTATGAATTATTGGGAGATCTAAAATATCATTCAGAGGAAGAAACTGAGAACACCCAAGATGACACTGCAATTCCTCAAGAGGAAGAGGATACAAAAGGAATGCCTCTTGTAAGCAAGAGGATAACTATAAGTCAAACCAAAGTAGTGATAACTTTAAGAAACCCACCTCAAAAAAAATATAAAATCTTGCCAAATCTTTCATTTTTTCAAGAAAAAATATTAATCTCTATTGGTGAATTTTTCCTTTTTTTGAAAAAATATTAATTTTATTGGCAATTTTTTTTACATCACCAAAATTTTATAGAAAATTTTGGCAAATCTTGAAAAATAATAGGCAAATGCATTAATTATGATGTTGAATCTATCCAATCTAAAAAGAATTCTCATGAAAAAGTAGGGGCCCGCGTGGAAATTATTGATGGGTTTAAGGGGTAGACTTTCCACCACTATTTTAAAATATAATATAATGTCCCTCATTGTATTTTGCAAGGTAAAATGTACCCATGACTTATAATTCTCATGGGGCTCAAAATTTATTTTAGATCATAGATCCAACGACCCTTGTTATACTCTACAAGGTAAAATGTACCCACCATCTTTAATGTCATGAGACCTGAAATTTGGGCCCCATGAGTATTAAAAATCATGGGTACATTTTACCTCATGGAACACAACAAGGGCCATTAGATTATATTACAAATCAATGGTGGAAACTAAAGATTAGAAATATGGTCCTAAGGCAACTAATCATTATGATATACTATTGGTGAATAAATATAGATTTCTACTATAATTTATAAAATTTATGAAAATCTAATCTAATCATGTATCAAATATTGTAGCGAAATTTTAAGTTAATATTTTTAATAAAAAAATTCTTTGGCAATTTAAATAAGACTATAATAACATTTTGTAAAAATGTGACGACTCGAGTCACATTATAGTTCAAACTATTAGCCAATTTTGGATTCCCAAATCTCAACTATTAGCCAATTGGTGAATATTAGCCACTAAAAAAATCACTAAACCAATCTCAAAGAGAAGAAATCCAACAAAGGAGATTCTTGAAGGAGATTTAGAGGCTCAACCATCAAAGAAGAGGAGGATTATCACATAAGGATAAAAGGTATCAAATTCCAAAAAGACCAAGGCTGGTGAAACTTGGGCCAAGCTAATTGAAGCGGAGAGCTCTAGAGAAAGACCATGGGTATATGTAAGGAGTTCTCCAAAGAAAATCATTTCTCCTCCTGGTGTAGAATATTTGGAGAAGGTAATTGAAGAGCCTAAAGAAAATATTAATGATCCACCCATTAATGAAGTAGAAAATTTTGAAGAGGCAGTTATAGCAAATAATACTCCTCAATCTCCTCCGAAAAAAGTACAATCTAATAAAGAAGAAGAAGAGGCTGTAAATGATGAAGGTAAAATTCCCAAGGAGCTTGAGCAACAACAAGAAGAAGAAGAAACTCCAAAGAGTGGAGATAATAGTGGCTTTGGAATGCAATTATAACAAAAGGCTCCTGAGGTGCAAAGTGATAAGGTAGTAGAGAAAGAGCCAAAGAAAGTAGAGGATATTCCTTCACAACCTCCTAAGAAAGAAGTACATCTATCTAGAAATCAAAATAAGGATAAAGAATAGTAAAATTAGGAGAAGATTGATAAAGATTCAGAAAATGTTGAAGTTAATCATCTTAATGGTCAAGAGGAGAAAAATGCTTCCCATGATGATACAGATATTGAAGATCCTACTACTCTAGATTGGTTGAAGGAACATTTAAATCCCAAACCGATTATTTTGGAAGAAGAGACTCTAGATTGGAGTAAGTTTTTGGAAAGTTTGGGTAAATCAAAAGAAAGAAAGAAAGGGTGGTGTCAAGAATGACAAGAGATGAATCTAATAATGGAGTTCTTCATGTTGTCACCCCCATGAATGATAAGAATAAGGATGAGGTCAATCCATCTGACTATAAGATTGATACCTTTAAATTGGGTCCCTCTACTAAGGCACACGAGAAAGAATATCTTTCAGAGTCACTATAGGATATTATGAAAATATTAGACAATGAAACTTAGGCTAAAGAAGACCTCCAACAACAAATTATGGAGTTGCAAAGATACATTCAACATTTAATTAAGCCCTTGCAAACACAAATTGGTGAAAGTGCTTCATTTTTAGAAGGGTTGTTGTCAAAGGATGCTTTTAGTGAGATAGAAAAGATGAGCACCTCTTTATAGGTCACTTGACAATGGATTGGAAGTGTCTATTAAAGGGGAGATGCTATGATTGAAAAAGTTTTGCACACATATGAAAAAGCATCGTCCTTTTTCGAAAAGATAAATCAGTTCACATCAAAATTCTAGGTAACATATGACACAATCATTACTACATTGGAGAAGATATTGGAAATTCCAAAGGAAGTATTGGTCAAGGAAATTTTCTTTGCAATTGAAAATGTAAACAAACCAGTTGAATGGATAGAAGCAGTTGGTTTAAAGAGATAAATTATGATGAAGGCATTAAACAAGGCATCCAAGATTCAAAATAAGGTAAAGGAAATATTAGACAGTTGCATTTCATTTTTGGAAATTATCATAGGAAGGAGGAAAATTGGAAAGAAGAACTTGAAGGTTGATCAATTATAGAAATGGTGCCATGAAGTCTACTCTCCAACTAAGGATGGTACAGTAACATCAAATCAACTAGATGATGTAGTTATTTATATTTCTAATCTAGATAAATATCAAGGGCTTCAAGGGGATTGGGAGAAAACTTTGGATACATATGAGGAAGAAGTAAAATCTATTAAGTTAAGGTTAAAATTTATTCCAATTCCTGATTAGGACGACCTGGATAATGTACTTTCAAAGCTTCAAGAACTGTCTAGAAGTAAAGAAAACGATAAGGGGAGTGACCCGGCTTGACTACATCAAACAATGTCCATACTACATTAAGCTTTCTGGAGTAACAAGTCAGTTGTGCGTAGATTCTTGTGCAAAATGCCTTTTATTTTATTGTAAAATATCTTTTGAGGTCAAAATTTTATGATTTTGTATTGTAAAATTAAATTGGGTAATTAAACTACCAAGGCCAACCTATTTTGGTTGACCTAATTGTAAACCTAATTTAATTTTCTTCCCTAGGCTAGCATGTTAGTGTTGTTCTATATATTGAGGCTCTCCCCTCATTTGTAAAGAAGGTTGTTGTTATTGTTGGCACATGAGAAACTAGAATTTTTGCAAATTTTTGGTGAAGTGAATACAATTGAAGACATTGTATTTTGGTGCTCTTATTTGTGTTGTTTCATCTATGCATGGTTCCTATGTTTCAAATCTATTATAAGTTGTTTTGAGTAAGTGATTTTAAGATTAGATTTAGAGCTAGTTACAGTTCATTCATGTTTATGATAAAATGTTTAAGGTGTTGAGGAATCTTTGGTCCATACTCTTAGTAATTTTATCATTATAAGTTGATGTATAAATTTATACTTGGACTACACTTTGTTTCACTTAAGTTCAATTGTGGATGTTTATGTATTTATGTCATCTTGGATGAATTCTTGAATGTTCTACAATCTAAAAATATTTAATACCTTTGGATATTGCATTGTTCTTATGATACGATAGATTTAATCTTGGTTAAGAAGGAATTGGCTTTGGAAGATTGGTACACCTTGAATACTCTATTATTTTCATTATTAACCTTAAGATTTAGATTAGAAATCTCTTTAAACCCTTTATCTTTTTCTATTTCTTTGAAATAATTGTTAGAGTAGGACTTACAAAACATTATTAAACTGCTACATTTGATGAAGGTCTAAGAGTATCTAGGGTTTATTCTCATTTTCATATCCTTTAAAACCCTCATTGTTGATTTAAGAGTTCTCATGTTTTGTTTGACCATAAATGCTCCTTGTGATACCATAAAATAACATTTTCACTTAGTTGTTTATGCATTGTCAAGACCCGGCATTAGAGACCTTGGGGTTGTTTCTTGAGGATTGATGATAGAAACTTACCTTTCAAGAGAGATAGGATACTTGTATTTTTTTTGTGTTGTTGCAGTTCTAAAAAAACCATCAACACTGATCTAGGGACCGATTCCCAAGTTTGATTCTTCTCAACCTGCATAGTTTCTTCTTTCATACCTTCCATCCAATTCTCGTATTTACATGCTTCACTTACAGTATTTGTTTCAATCTCAAAAAGTAAACACATATTTATCTCACGAGCAATAGCCCTACTTCTTGTCAATGCTTCTTTTGTCTTGTCTCCAATGATTTGACTATTTGAATTATTTTTCTACACATATTTAGGTGTCTTTTGGGACACCATCAAACCTTCTTCTTCTTAATTTTTCTTCTCTTTCTCATCCTTTTCCTTTTCTTCCACAACTTCTTCAATGCTTACGCAATCAAGTTCATCAGATACATACCCATCAACTTTAATAGAATTATTCATTGCTTCATCAACCTTGAATTTTTTTATTTCTACAATCTTTCGCAGTCTTTTATTTAAACATTTGTAAGCTTTTCTTCTAGTAGAGTATCCAATAAAAATACCTTCATCACTTCTAGCATCATTTTTTCCTAAATTTTCTTCATCACGTCTGATATAACATTTTCTTCCAAATACCTTCAAATACTTAACAGTAGGGATTTTTCCACACCATAGCTCATAAGGGTTTCTATTATTGTTGGCTCTTGCTTGAACTCAATTGAACACATAAACATCAGTGTGAATAGCTTCTCTCTAGTAAACTTCTAGTAGACCAGCGTCAGTAATCATTGATCTAGCAACTTCTTGAATTATTTTGTTCTTCCTTTGAACAACTCCATTCTATTCGGGAGTTCTCAAAGGAGATAACTATATTTTTTATTCCATGAACTTCACAAAATATATTAAACTCATGGGAGGTGAATTCACCACCTCTATTAGACCTTAAGCATTTTATTCTCAAATTGACTTTATTCTCAACCATAGCTTTGAATGTCTTGAATCTATCAAATGCATCAGATTTCTCTCTAAGAAATGTAACTCATGTGTACCTAGATTAATCATCAATAAAAATCATAAAGTACCTTTCACCTTGTAGGCTTCTCACTCTTGTAGGACCACAGAGATCTATATAAATTAAATCCAATATTCTGGTAGTAAATTGTTCCTTTGATCTTAAGTTGTTTCTTGCTTTCTTTCCAAACTGGAAATTCCTAAAAATGGCATTAACAAGCTTTGTAATCCTTGGTAAATCTCTCATGGCTTGTACTGCATTAATCCTTGCCAGGTTATCAAATTTCATATGACACACTCTATGGTGCCATAACCAATTGTCATTAATTTGAGTCATAAAGAAACATCCATCAATAACATTAAGTTGATATATATTCCTTCAAACTTCTTTCCTACTACAATCACTCTTTCAGATCCTTTCCTAATTTCACATCTCTCATCCTCAAACAAAAGATTATATCATTTATTATAGATCTATCCAACACTCAAGAGATTATTCCTTAAGCCCTTAACATAGTAGACATCATTAGTATTAAGCTTTCCATCAAAACTTACGGAACCTATCCCACAAATCTAAGTACTAATATCATCTCCAAACATAACTAAGCCTCCATCATATTTTTCAAGTTTAAAAAAAATACTCTTATCACCGGTCATGTGATGTGAACAACCACTGTCAACATCTTGTTTAGCATGTAGGGTGATGGAGCATTTTAAATTTCAAAGGAAGGAGGCTAGGGTTTTAGGGTTTAAAGTTAACCAAGGTGATGTGAATTATCAAATTTTGAAACCCTCTTGTTATGTTTCAATGGTGAATTGCTACCGAAGTTAACCGGTCACTCAAATGATCTGATTGAGCTCTTTCCTTCATGCTCTTACCGGCCCTTTCACCCAGCCTGTCAGTCTTTTTCCGTCATCAGGGCCTAAAATATTATACCGTTGAGGGTTATACAGGCTAGACCCACCTAAATATTCTAATGTTCATGCATGTTGTTTGGTTAACTATCCAATCACGGGTTTTGATCTGGACCATTTTTCGCAAACCCTGTTGACGTCACTAAGAGGTGCGAGGTCTGCGAGATGCCACCATCTGGCATGTATGGAGGGGAAAGGTTTTTTCTTGAGGGGCCAGGGATGCCAAGTGGGCATCTTTTCACTGACAAGGGTTTTAATTACGGGGTTAATAATAATACTCCCTCACAGACCTCGCACGGTAAATGTCTCAAACGTACTAAGAGGTCTACGAAAGGGAGACACATGGCCTAGTTCTTGGAGTGACAAGGTTAAATGGGACCCACTATCCGGTTGCGACCCCTATTTTCATGGGTTTTGATAGGCTGTGATTTTTCAAGGTGTTGAGGTGGATTTTCAACACTCGATTGACTCAATATAAGTCATCTGACCTACAGGTCTGTTCTACATCAACGGTGTAGTTTCAAAGAAATTACAGATCATTTGTGTGACGAGCTTTCACACTCTAAAGCTTATTTTATTAATGGCTCGAGTGTTTCAAAGGATTTTCTCTTGATTTTCTCTAGCGTGTGAATGATGCCCTCCTGATAGAAGAAAGTATGGTGGCTACGTCAGCCACTTATGGCTCAAATTCTTGTTCTGAATTCAAGCAATTAATATCCCTCGCACCAATTCACTCTATAAATTCTTGCTAAACTGACCCAATGTTATCATTATATTTTTTGAGTTTTTTTGTTTGTAGGTGGTGGTTATTCTCCTATATTTTGTGAAGCTATGGATAAATCTATAGGGCACAAGATTTCCCGAGTAGGAGCAATGAGCTCGCTAATTAAGAAGGAGCAACTTGCTCTTGGAACACCTAAGGTCACTACTAAGACTGTTGGCAAAAGTCCAAAGCATTGTGCATACCTTGTGTTAATTTCATCAGATTCTGATGATAACATGTCCGAGACTGACTCAGATTATCGGTGTTACTTGGTGGCTTTGACTGAGCTCATGGGAGTGAATGAGGAGGACCTTGCAATCAAACCAATAACTGTGGCATTAGGCCAAGTTGTTGGATGCGGCGCTGACGTGGCTGGATAAATAAAGGTGGTTCCATTTTTTACTGAGCTGAGAACTTAGAGCAGTCACTTGTACTGGGGTCGTGTGTCTATTTAGTGGTTGTTGGTGTTGGGTCTTCTGGGTGGTGTTTTTTTCGGTGTTTCATCTTCTTGATATGGACGTGCACGTTCCTGGCATGCTTTTTTGTTTTTCTCCGACTGGTTACTGTGTAACTATTTTTTTTATTCCTCGGATCATGCACCCTGTTATCCAATGAAAAGGAATGTGAATTCGAATTTCATTCTAAATGAAATTCAATTTTGAAATTAATAATGTAGCCTAATGGTTTGTTGCTCTCCTGTCCTATAAAGGAGATTTCACGGCTCATTATTATGGTCAAGATTTTGGATCCATAAGGTTTTGAGTATGTACAGTTAGTTTTACTGTAGTATTTTGAAGGTATTATTTAGGAAATCATTCTGGGTTGGGAATAGTATGAAATAAGTATGCTATACTTTTTTAATTACTGATATCGAAAGAAATCTAAAAGAGTTAAGACAATTTTTACTCATGTGTATGTGTCATGGATTATGAATGGATTTATAAAGGGTTTATTCATTCAGTTTCGATGGTGTATTTGAAAGTGTAACTTGTTCTCCTGCTTTAACTTAATGAGTAAATCAAATGCTTGAAAATAAATTGCATGTTTATGGTCATATGCTCAGGATTCACTAAGGAGTATTGTTTTAATATATTGAAAGATCTCATAGTAGTAAAGCATTATGGTGATATGTTCATAATATCTAAATTATGTTTTATATGACTCCTGCCCAATGAATGAGCCACTAGATAGTGTCGGTAAAATTCTTTCAAGTGTCGGACTATGGTTCTGAGCATGGTGATTCAATATCTGAACATTTTAACAAATATCAAATACTATCTCTTTTGAGATATAAATCTTATGATAATTTTTAGTCTCTTTGCTTTGAGACATCTATTATTATTCTTAGGTTTTTCCACAACCAAGGTGATTTTTTTCTGATTACGTGTGTGGGAACTGCATCTATAAGAAGAAGTGTTCTTATCAGTCATAGAACAATCTTATGAACACATGAAGGTTTACCCACCTTGGTCTCACAAAGCCAAAAGTGTAGGAGATGTTAGTCTTTGACTAGATCTTGTTAGTTGGTCACTAGCCTTTGTAGTTATTTATAATAGAGGTTGGCTACCTCTTAGAGAATTGCAAACCCTATATGGGAAAAAACACCAACATAGGGTATAGATTACAATATCTTTATCTTTCTCTTTCTTTGGAAGACATCCTTTCACTTATCTTTCATAATTAGCAGAATTAGGTTCATCTTTTATAGCCAAGAACAAGAATTCATTTTCATCAAAATATCCATAATTAGATTCCTCATAAAAAATACTAGCATCCTCATTCACATAATATGTTATGTTGATCTTCTTACCTTTGTGTTCTTTGCTAAATATTTGTTTATTCTTCTTAGGTCTTTTTAGACATCTCAAAGCATAATGATATATTCCTCCACAACTAAAGCATTTAAAGGGTAAATTACCTTTATACTTATCAGAGCCTTTCCTTATCCTTCTCACAAAGTTAGCTCCTACTTGATTAAGGTTCAACACATCCATATCTTCAGCTCTTGTATCCTTGAAAGTGGTTTTTGATTTGGATCCATTTCTCAAATTAAGCTTTCTCAACTCATAAGATGCCAGAGTTCCCAATAATCAATCTTTAGTGTAGGTCTTGTAGTATATATATTCTTCAATAGAAGATACCTTTTCACTATATGCATCAACGAGATTTCTAAGAATCTTCTTTACAATCCTAGATTCCTCTATTGTAGCAACAAGTTCTCACATTTCATGTACCACCTCATCCAATTTTTGTACTTAGGATTTAATGTTCTCATCTTTATACATATGTTGGAGCTCAAACTATGTCTCCAAATTCTTAAAAAAATCTTCTTTGACCCTTTCATCTCCTTCATGTTCCTTTTCTAAAGCATCCCAAACTTCTTTAGCAATCTTCATATTTTGAACTTTAATCAACTCAGAATGTGCAAAACTATTCTTCAAAATTAAATTCACCTTATTATTTTCTTAATGCACCTAGATTTCATCATTTTTACTCAGACTATTAGTAGGAGGGTTGTAATTAGTCTTGTAAGTTTTCTCAACATCATATCCACAATACTCCAAGTATTCTTCCATCAGTATTTTCTAGATAGGATAATTAGTTCCATCAAACTTTGGATAAAGTTATTTTTCCTACCATCCTGAACCTTCCTTAAGTAGTTTAGCTCTTCTCCAAGGAACCAAACTCTGATGTACCAATTATTAAAAAAAACAACTAAGAGGGGGGTGAATCTATTACGACAAATTTTAATCTTTAGAACTTTCACCAAAAATTAGATCAATCACAAATCCTTTACTCTGCTAAAATTTGTAAACATTAAGTGCAAAGGTAGAAACTAAAAAGCATCACACAAACACAGTAACACTAGATTTATGTGGAAAACCCAATAAGGGAAAAATCATGGTGAGGATTAGCTCACAATATAAAGACTGCTAGAGAAGGCTCGTTGCTAAAATAGGACTCACTATCCAACAAGGGTTAACCACCCAGAGGGCTCACTACCATAATGATACAAAGAAGATAAAAGATAGATGTTACAAAGAGAAGACAATCTCAATGAAACATATATTTCCACCACAACTCACTCAACCACTTGCACACATGCATGACTGATAGAGTACTCGTTCAACTCACTACATTCAGAAACTCAACAATTAGATTTCGCACTGATCTGCAAAACTTGCATCACATACACACTGTTTTGCATCTAAATTTGCATCTAATTTTTGCATACCCTTCACCGATATCTCATCCTATATTTATACCATCTTCAACTTTGAAACATATCCAAAGTCAAACATACATCATTTAAATTCAGACTAGGTTGGTGCCAAAATATTCTAGGGTGGAATTAGAATGAGGGCAACCCAAACACACGCTTGATGAGGACCCAAATAAGTCCCAACACACTTCATGAACTTCAAAATTAGTGTTTAACACAAGGTCGGCCAAACTTGTATAAAACACATAGACCAATTAAGCACACAAAAACCTTAACATGGTCCAATCTTTCCAAATAATAAAATTATCTTCAATACGATCATAATAGCTTAACTCTAGAATTGCATGAAATAAGATTCAACCAAGAATAAATTGGGAGAAACTACATTTCTCTCGGACCTCAACCAGATACCCTGAAAAACATAGTTCACAACTAGTGAACATAACTCTCACTGTACAATGATCTAGAAAACCAAAATTTGTATATAGTAGCTTTCAACAACCATGATCAACATAGCTAAACCATGCAAACATAGGAGCAAATCTCAAAGAAAAACCTAGAGAAAATATTGAATACCTGCAACCTTTCTTCACTACAATTTTCTCAATATCCTTGACATATACAAACAATAAACTAAATCCATTACATTAATGATAACAAAAACCAGTTGACATCAATGACAATACCTTCATTCCTGAAATACAATAAACGTTATATAATTGCATGGTTGAGACTCATTTTCGAAACAAATCTCCCACTTGTCAAACACCTTGCAAGAGAAATTGGAGGAATGATAGGTTATCGTTAGGTCCTATCTCTTTAGTTTGAAAAGTACATCAAATTTAAATCGGGTAGTGTTCAAGGCTATATGCAATGGGAAACCCCTTAACTAACTCTCTTAAATTTTATAAATAAATGAAACAACTGAAATGAAACTTAAACTTGAAGGCCACTAATCTAAAAAGCTTTGAAATAGTAAACTAGAAAGCAAGAAATTATTAGTCTAAAAATCATAACTAAACTAGAAAGCATCAAAATGATTAAACTAATAAGTGTATGAATTGTTGAAGAAGAAAAATATGTAAAGAAACTGTGAAACATTTAACAAGTAATGGATTAACAAACATAACAACTAAGAGAAAATAACCTATCAACTTGAAACTTGACAATAAGGTAGGTGCACCATAACTTTAATTAAAAAATTTGAAAAGAGACTCAACTTCACACTTTAACATTTACAAGACAAAAGTAACAAAATTTTGAAAGTAAAAATACTTATCTATCTATTCCTAAAATCCCTTGAGTGGCTAGCTTGCGGGTTCTTCTATGTCTAACTCAAGTCACATAAACTTGATAACTCAAAAATTACTCCATTTAGAACAATACCATTCACAACACTTAGCAAAATAGAATGAGGAGAACAAGATTCGCTTTATTCATAATCATTATGTAATACAAAAACATAGCTTAGAGATTCATTACGATAGCATAACGATATACTCTAGTTGTTTTTCATTTCCAAAAATTACATATTTATACAAAAACTGTTTACCAAAATCCTAAATTTTAGTTGGTGGAAATTACCACAAAAAATTCCTTCTATTGATCTTAACAAACTAACAAACTTTGATTCCATACATAAAAACATTAAACAGGCTTGTAATGAGCCATAAGTCTTTAACAAAAAATAACGAAACAACTATTAAAGCTCGATACATCAAGTGCGCTAGAATTCTGGAAACCAAAATTTTGGTTCCTGTCTTCAACTTTATGGAGTCTACATTGAATCTTCAATATTGAATCTTCTGCATTGAATTATTCCAACTGGGCATGATGGCCAATTATTCAAGAGAAACATGTTTATTTTTGCAAATTCTAAACTATTGAGTTAATGTGGGTTAGTTTATTGCAAGAAATTCCAAAAAAATAAAGTTTATACAATTTCCTAAAAAAATAAAGCACTTATTAATCCTAAAGATAACTAATTGGTAGAGTAAAGGGGGCTGGAAAATATGGGGTAGGGTATATAGTCGCTTATATCAATTGGGCTATTTTTACCTCATAATTTCCTCCCCTTCCTAAGCCTGAGCAGGTCCTCCTACTCTTTATTGTGGCACCTAACCTGCATTTCCTTTGTTCCCATTTGTTTCTTCACACTTGGCACTGAGATCATACACACTATCTACCTCTTTGTCGAAGTCCTCAAGTTCCCTTAGAAAACCTTGATGAAGAGTAACCCTCGCCTTCCATATTTCAAAATTATCATTATTTTGATCTGTGTTAACATGTAGGGTAGGAGGTGGTAAAAGCAGCATAGGAGGTCTATACTTCATACCAATACAATTAGTATTCAACTATGAAAGGATATCATCTAGTGTCAGAGCTCTTTTATATGACCACCTGATGTTAAGGGGTGATATTATCTCTTTTTATGAGATACATGGGAAGAGGGGTATACATTTCCTCACACCCATGCAATGCTTTCCCTATAAAATTTGGCCCTTGTTCTTGGAAATCATCATAGCACAGCCAAATATTATTGTTATACTTAGTATTTATAACCTCATGGACCTTAAAACCTAAAAATTATCTTTAAAGGGAAAACGGTTTCCTATGTGGATGTCTCATCTACAACCCAATGGGTTTCTTTTCTTGTAGATATTCTTTTGATATTTCCTGCCACTGAAATTTATTGTGCATGGTTGAGAGAAATGATCTTAATTGTAATTCTCCAACAAAGAGATTAACATACAAATATGTACAATCTTCTACAAACAAATTATGGACAAATAATTTACACAACATATCTTGTTGTTTGGGAGTTGATTCAACAAATATTTTGAAAAATTCTTTGTCATTAGAGTTAGATGGCTGATTATTGTAAATTTGAAGCAATTTCCATCTCCTAGTTTATTCACTAAGAAACATTACATATAATCTAGATGGTCTTCTACAAGTCAGCAATAACTCACTAATTTGGCAAGCATCATATTTAGCTCTATGAACCCTATCAAATGACTTTGTTAGTATAACCAACTGCTTTCTCAACTGAGCATTGTCTTTAGCCATTTATTTTAGAAAGTAACACCTCTCCATCCACTTCATGAGTAATGGAGGTATTCTCACTTGAAACCATTCTATCACAATTGGCTTAGTCCATATTTCCTACAATTCCATGATAGGTTTACTGTTGCTTTCCTGTAGATCCTTCTCTAATTCCACAATTCTACTTATAGAAGCATTCAATTAAAAAAAAAATCTATTTCTCTCCTTCAAAAGTAGAAAATAATTGCATGAAATTTTTTGTTAACTTCTTAATCTTTTCATCTCTTTCAAAAATACAAGACACATCATTTTCATCTTTATCATTTCTTTGTTGGATTTGCAATTGTAACTGTTCAATCATTCTATCTTTTTCCTCAATTTGTATTTTTTAATTTATAATTTCCTGATCCCTTTTTCCTATGATTGCAATATGTGCCTCAAGTTCTGCCTATTTTTGATTTATTTTCTCCTTGTTTTCTTGCAGTTGAGTCTTTAGTTCAACCATTTCTGCATTTAATTTTTCTAATTCTACTTTTCTCTGCTCATATTTTTTATCTACTATGTTACTAGAAGAAATAAAATTGTGGTTTTCTATATTTACATTATCTTCAACATATAGTACATTTGCTTTATTGCGGACATCAAATGAGTTGGACTCAATAATTTTATCATTAAATAAGGAAAATTGCCTTACAATTTCATCATCAATGTCTACCAGCATGGGGTGATTGTTCCCCTTCCTCTTCTTGCTTTTCTAGGGATGACAGATTCTCCACTTACACCCTAGAAGATTCATCAGGCTGCTGATCACTTTCTCTTGTCTCCTCATTACCAAGTGGATTATCAATATCCACGATTTGATTTGTAGTCCTACATTTTCTCTTTTTAGGGGCATTCAATGCATCAAGAGGTACATTCTCACTGGACTTAGTAAACAATTTTTTTCTTCTCTGTAAAGGAGGGGTTATCTATGAGGCATTTTTACTCCGCTTCTTCCTCTTGCGAGGAGGTTCCTCTTCTTTAGAATGTATAACTTCTACATTCGGTTGTTTTGGAGCTTCTGAGACATTAAGCAAGGTTTTTCAGAGCATTTTCACCAGGAAGAATTAAGATCTGATCAAATTCAGGAAAATCAAAAGCCTCAGAGGAGGGTTACCTTGTAGACTGAACCACTTGTTTTGATGACTCTCCAAAATGTTTATCAGACTCCTTACTTTCAATTTTTTTTGGAAATTGCTGCCCTTTCTCTTTTGGTTTCTTGCAGAAATGGTTCTTGCAAATAAATTGAATTGGGCCATGATGCTTAAGTGGACCAATACCAATCTTATACCTTACCATCATCCCAATAACTGAATCACACAAAAACGTAGGGACATTAACTCTAAGAGTAGGGTCTTCAGCACCATGGCACAAATGGTTCAACAACCTACAAGCAAGCCCTACTACAATAGCTACTTGCCCTCCACAAGTGAGTTACTTGATTATACATGCTACAATTGTTATCCATGGTTCAAGAATTGGCATTCTTAGGAATCCCTTGTTTTTTCCCCTAGTGCTTATAGTTACTAGAGGCTGGGGCTCACCCTCCCTATGGAACAATTCTACCATCTTTTGATAGGTAATTTGTGTAGTTTCAATTAAATTAATACCCTTATTTTCTAAACTAGAGAGACTAGAGATGATCTTTGAACTTACCTGGAAATGCTTTCCTCGTACCAATATTTTCTCGTCTGCAAAGTTCTCTACAAATTCCTTCACCAAATGCTCTGAATATCCCTCAAAATTTTAGATGAATTCAAGCCACCATAATTTTTGAAATAGGGTTGTAATATTGCCCAATGCAAGCAATTTTTCTACTAAAGTTGTCTAAGACTTCTTCTTAGCTCCCCCCATCTTCCCTTCCTTGATTTCTCTGCTAAAATTCTATGGAAATTCTTCAAAAATACTTGGTTTAAGGCAGTAAATTACATAAGAGAGAGAATATGGCTTCGACACAATCGATGGAGGGAAATAATTAATTCATCTTGCTTGAATTTTGTTGTATAATTATGGCAGTTATGCATGGTAAAATGAGCAAGTGTAGCCATACTTCGTGCAATCACTCAGTGGCGCAATTTACTAAATTAGGAAAGCAAAGGTCTCATGCCAATTAATTAACCTTTATTCAAAATAATTACTAACTTAAATAAAAAATGTACTTACCTTACGTCTCATTGTTAACTTCAATTTCACTCACCTTTGATGACATAAAAGAGTATATATAAAATTGGTGAGGGTGGAAATGGATTTTATTATGTGATGGATGGGATAGTGATTAATGAAAAAATTCATTATGATGAAAAGATTGTCATAATGATTTCATTTATTATGAGAGGATATGATATTATCACTTGAAATGGAAATATATGGAATGGATTCCAAGGTGAATAAAAAAAATTCAGGTAATGAGCATGTGTGAAACCTCACACAAATCAAAGCATTGGAGGAGAAAAATAATTTACAAAGTTTCGGAGCATCGGTAGAAGATGTGGCCAGAAAATGAAATGGAAAAAGTTCCAAAGCATTAGTGGGATATGTTATCAAAATGTAGCAACAAAATTTTCAAAGCATCAGTAGGGGATGCTATCGAAATGCAGCAATAAAATTTTTGGAGCATCAATAGAGGATGCTATTGAAACACAAAAACAAAAGTTCTAGAGCATCGGTAGAGGACGCTATCGAAGCACAACAACAAAAATTTTAGAGCATCGGTAGAGGATGCTATCGGAACACAGAAACATAATGTTTCA
Organism: Sequoiadendron giganteum; assembly: GCA_007115665.2. Lineage (NCBI taxonomy): Eukaryota > Viridiplantae > Streptophyta > Pinopsida > Cupressales > Cupressaceae > Sequoiadendron > Sequoiadendron giganteum. The sequence continues at coordinate 158,269,506 of CM021104.1, read as the reverse complement.
AATCATCATCGAGATATGAAACCAAAGCGATAACCAAAATTTTTTGGAGCATCATCGAAAGATGCAGTTGGAGCAGAAACCAAATGTTTTTAGAGCATTGTCGAAAGATGCAGCTAAAGCAGCAACCAAAATTTTCTAGAGCATTGTCGAAAGACGCAACTAGAAGAAGAAAAGAAAATGTACAACTTGGATCTTGAATTTCTAGAACATCATTGAGAGATGGCTAAAATACAGGAGAAAAATATGATATGTCACCAATGAGTTGAGGATGTTTTAGAGCATAGCAGCAATAAAGCCAATGGGTTTTGGAGCATCACAACAACCAAACTCAAGTTTTGGAGCAACACAGCCAGGTGTGCCAAAATTTGTTTCTAATAAAAATGAAGTCTTGCAAAAATGAAAATAAAAATTAGCCAAGTCCAAGAGATGATTTTTTTTGAAAGAAATGGTTTGAAAGGAAAATTATAGACATGCTCTCTCTTTTTTTTTATGTGGAAAAAACTAAAACTACTTTGACTCTACAAGAACAAAATCAATGCATCAGATTTCTCCCTGCATCTCTACCATTTTTGTGGATTCTTATTTATTTACTGGTTTATGGTAGATGCATAATTGGTGACCATTGACTAGGAGGGTTCTAGTATTACCATCAATGGTTTTTAGCTAGACTGACCCATTTGAAAATACCTCAATAATTTCATATGGGTCGAGCCAATGAGTCCTAAGTTTTCCTTGGTGATCTTTGTATTTGGAGTTGAATAATAGGGTTGAATTCCCATTATGGAACTCTCTTTCCTTAATATGCTTGTCATGCCAGACTTTACGTTGTTTTTTCACCAGTTTAGTTTGATAGAAAGCATCTAATCGAAGCTCATCTAGCTTGCTAGGTTGAAAGACTCTCTCCATCTAGGCTCATTTAAGATTTTTTCCTAACTCCATTGTTGTTCTCAATGTTTGGAGTTCTAATTCAATAGGTAAGATAGGCTTCTTCCCAAAGACCATCTCATATGGACTATACCCAGTGGTTGAATTCCACATCATATTATAAGACTAGATAGCTTCAAGTAGTTTCCTATCCCAAAATTTTCTTCCTAATGACACAATTTTTGTTAATATTTTTTCGAGCTCCCTACTAATAACTTCTACCTAACATTTTCCTAGGGGTGATAGGATGATGATTTCTTATGACTAACTTGGGAATGGTCGATGAAGGCCAATAGAACCTTGGACATGAATTGAGGACCCTAATCTATAACAATCATCCTAGAAGCTCCAAACCTAAGGAAAAATTAATTGTAGAGGAAATCAGCCACTTGATCCTCCCTAGCAACTTGTAGAGCTTGAAATTTTTCCCACTTAGTTAGATAATCGGTGCAAACCAAAATGTCCTCCTTCCCTTGTGAGGTTAGATCTATTGCACAGATAACTTCCAATCCCCATTTTTTGAATGGTTCAAGGACTACCTGGGGTTAAAGGGGCATTTCATTATATTTTGTTGGTCTCCCTACCCTTTGGCATTCATCACAATGGTGGACATATTTCTTGACATCCTTATCCATAGAGGGCTAGTAGTACCCTACACCTAAGATATCATGGGAGGTTCTCTTTGTAGAATAATGTCCTCTAGAAAGATCATCATGGCAAGCTCTTAAGATACTATAGGTTTCAGCTGCCCTAACACAACATCATAGAACCATATCAGGATCGCATCTGAATAGGATCCCATTAATCCATTTGAAAGGGGTGCTCTCTCTTATAAGGCATTTCTTCTATTTAGATGTGAAAGTAGGTGGTACTTCTGAGGTGGCCAAGTAATTGGAAATATCGGCAAACCAGGGATTTTTAGTAGAGATGGAAAATATATTCTCATCTAGGAACTCATCCTATATCGGAGCACATTCACAATCATCTTGTTTAATTCAAGATTAAAAAAAATCGCAACTACATTGAATTTCCTTGGTTTTTCAACAATTTTCATGTTGAATTCCTGAAGAAGTGACAACCATTAAATTATCCTCCCATTCATTATAGGTTTATTCATAAGTTATTTTATGGACGAATGGTCTATATATACTGTTACTTTATATCCTATAATGTGGTGTCTAAATTTCTTAATTGCATGAATTACAACTAAGAATTCCTTCTCCATTGTTGTGCAATTCCTTTCACTTAGAGTCATATTCTTACTAATGAAATATATAGCATAATTCCCTCTATTCTAATCTTCTTTTCCTAAGACCACTCAAATAGCATCATCAAATACATCAGCATAAATATGAAATAGTAAGTTCCAGTTAGGTTCACAAAGGATAGAAACCAAGATAAACTTCTTGATAATTTTCAATGATGACTAACACTCAGGTGTCCAAGTAAACTCTAAATTATTTTGGAGAAGAGAAAACATAGGAACTATAATTTTTTTAAAATTTTCTATAAATATTTTGTAGTATCCAGCATGCTCTAAGAAACTTCTAACATCAGTCTGGGTTTTTGGGGTGACCAATTGTTGTATCACTTCGATTTTCTTTGGATCAAATTTTATTCCATTAGCAGAGATGTGATGTCCAAGCACAATTCCTTTTTCTACCATTATCATACATTTATCATGGCTTAGGGATAGACTATAATCCTCACATCGATTCAAAACTTTGTCCAAGCTTTGAATAGCTTCATCAAAATTTGAATCATAAACAAGGAAGTCATCCATATACACCTCCACACACTCATTTACTAGCTCAGCAAATATAGCCACGATGGCTCTCTGGAATGTTGTAGAAGCATTGCACAACCCAAAGGGAAGGACCCTATATGAAAATTTCCCCCATGGACATGTGAAGGTCATTTTATCGTAGTCTTTTGTTGCAACTTGTATTCAGGTGTTCCCACTAAATCCATCCAAAAACAAGAAATATTTTCTCCCAACCAAGTTATCCAGAACCTAGTCTACAAATGGTAGGGCAAAATAATATTTTTCAGTTTCCTTGTTATGTTCCCTATATTCTATGCATACTCTCCACTTCCCATTAAATTTGGGAGCCACAACAAACGGTGAAACCCATTTAATATCAGAAATAGCATAAATAAACCCACTTGTAGGAGCTTTAGAAATTCAATTTTAACAATATATTTCAAGGTAGGCTTGAGTCTTCTTTGGGGTTGGAAAAAAGGTCAAACATTTTTAGTGTAGATATGATGAGTGCACACACTGGGGTGCATTCCCCTCATATCCATGTAGTCCCAATAAAAATCTTTAGATCTACTCACTAGGACGTCAAAGAGTTTGTGTTCTTCTGGCTCGGTCAACCAATTATTAATGTTCAATTTTTTCTTGGCAACAGCATAATGGATTTAACACCCAGATGTTTGTGTGAACCCCTAAACCTACAAGTGCACAAAGATGACAAACATTGTTAGTGTTAGATCAAAATGCATGCAAAGAGTGAAGGATTCCCCATAAAATCCACCTATTCAAACTAAAATTAGGAAAATGAAGAACATAAAACAAGAAACTTAAACTAAATCCTAATTAAGCCAATAGATTGATGATCTTATGGGGGAATTGGTGCCAATGAGGTGTTGCAATTAGCCCTTTCCCAATTCCTATGGTTGCAATGTAGATTGATGGAGAAATGGTCAAATCTCCAAAGAGATTTGAGCATAACCTTGGTGCAAATATGAAAATGTGAGGTATGCTTGGATGAAATGGGAAAAATTAGTTCTCAATTGAAGAGAGTAACTTTGCATGTGAATTGTGGATGATGATGGATTTGAGTATAGTAAGTCTACTCAAATTGTGGATGTTTGAATGAGAGGAAGAGTCTCTGATTTATAGATTCCCAAGTTGGAATAATGAGGGATTTGGATGAATGTGGGATAAAAGACCAACCAATGAGAAGAGGCCACTTGTCCACATGTGATTGGAGGAGGAATGAGCACATTTTGGTCAATGTGCATGATAAATGCCATTGGATTCAAATTTGAATTTTGAATGTGACATGCGAGAGGGAAAGAGAAAGGAAGTTAATGTCACTTGGCTCAATGCACAAGGACGTGTAAGAGGCCTTCAATGCCTTGTTGGAAGGACCAAGTCCACTTGACCTTTTTGAATTCAAATGAGGGAATATTCCCTTTTGATGCTTTGTGAGGGAAAATATATGAATTAATAAATCAAAGTAATTGATTTATTGTGCAAGTTGCATTCTCTAGAGAATGTACCATAGATTAATATTAAATTAATCAAAGATTAATTAATTTAATGAAGAATTAGGAGATGTGACAATTTAGACTTAAATTTATGAATTGATTTAAGTCAAGAATTGAGATGAAATGATTTATTAAATAAATGATTTGATTTATTTAACCAAAGAGGAATATGTTAGATTAAATCAAATAAGGTTTAATTTATTTAATTTAATAAGAGGACTTTAGAGAATTTAATCAAATAAAAAGATTTATTTAATTAAACAGAGATGCAAGGTTGATTAAACTAAATTGATTAATTCAATCACTGAAAGAGGAAGACTTAATCCAATAAATAATGATTTATTAAATTAAGAGATAGAATGTGATGAAATGCTGAGAATATGCTTTAAGAGGAAATATTGTCAGTAAATCGGGATCAGGTGTGCCAAAATGAAAATATGCATTTTCCATGTCTACATTTTTCCCCTCTTTGAAGCAATGTACTTGTTGCATTGATTCAAAGAATAAATTGCTATGATCAAAAGTTCAAAATTTCTTGATTTTTCAAATGCCCCTCTATTTCCCCAACGAGAAGGATTACGCTGGTATACTATCCCCTCGAGAGATCGAGTGGAAATGTATGATTTTCTGATCGAGATCGTGATAAAATGTGAGAGGAGTGGTTCTATTGATCAAAGGACTTAAGATAATTATTTGATGTAGACAATTTTGATGATGTATAGACAGTCATCGGCCATGGGTAGCCTCATCTATATTTTGACAAAACGCACCTATTTTAGATAGAAATGTTAGTAAAGATAGAAGAATAAGATGGATGGAAGGAGGATCCACACAAGTTCATATTATTACTGATGATAATGAGGTATTGCTTACCAGGAGTTGGGATTTTCAAAGGGCCAATTGCTTTATGTGTGATAACACACATAGGTACAATGCATCAAGGTATAAAGGACCAGGATGGCGTTGTACCTAGTGTGATGGACTTTGACTTGACAATCAGATAGGAGTATTCTTGTTCACACTTGACATATGGAAACCATGCTAGGACGGACCCAACAAAGCAACTATTCACCAAGTTATTTTACAAGAGTATCCAACAAGAACAAATAGATAAAAAAGATAATGGTTGTTGCCCCATTCCTTTCTCTCTAAACCTGTTTTATTTAGGCATCATCGAGAGGTCCTTGAAATGAGTGCGACATAAGATAAGTCAACAAAGACTAAGAAAGAGTAAACAAACAAGCTAATGTTCTTCATACCACTAGCCAAGGCTAAACTATTGTGAGGTACTTGATGCTTATGTCCATCGCAGGAAAGCTTCATCCTAGGACATGTTGTGATTAGGGTTTTGATGGGATTGATTGGGTGATAAGCTATTAATACTCCGAGTTGACCAACTTGCTTGCCTATTGACCTAGACTTCCAAGACTTTTGATGATTGGGTGTTCACTTTAGAACCTACTAAACTTGCTTCTGACTAACTTACCGAAGGGTGAAAGTGACGATTGACTTTATTATGAGTGATGACAATCACGGGTGAAAGCGAGATGAAATGGACGCACCATTTTGGGTTTTTTCAAATATTTTGAGGTTGTTTTTGGTATTTTCACTTTTTTCAATGTTTTTGATATTTTCAAGATTTATGATGAAGAGACTAAGTTAAAGACCTATCCTAGGGGTCTCGAGAGCTGATCCATAGATTAGCCTTGCCTACGTTGTACACACAGAGAGCACGTAGTTCGACTGACGATGTTCTGACTTAATGATGAGATAGATGGGCAAACAGATTTCCCTTGTGATGGATGCTTAAGGACAGACCTTAACTATAAAATAAATGGGCAAACGGATTGCCAATGCGATGGACGCCTAAAGGACTGACCTTAGCTATAAAATAAATGGGCAAATGGATTGCCAATGCAATGGACGCCTAAAGGACTGACCTAATTGTCTCGGGGGATGATCAAAGATCAAGCTTGCCTACGTTCAAGCTCAGAGATGACGTAGTTCGACAAGGTAAAAGACTGACAAGACTCAATGATGATTTTTGAATATTTTCCGATATTTCGACATATTTTTGGATTTTGGATGATTTGGATGTTTTTTGGATTTTTGATGAATTTTTTGAATGTTTTTGGTTTTTTCGCATGATTTTTGATGATTTGGATATGGATGTGATGATATCAGTGCTCTATTTTGAGATTTTGTTGAAAACCAAGCTTAAGGTTGATCGATCAGATTAATGGATGGATAGTTTGACTAAGTGTGTTAAGTCAAATGAAAGTGATAATGCACTTGTAAATTCTAGGAAGTTGTGTTATCCCAGAGTAAAATCATACAAAAAGGATAATTTGGCTAGGTGTGTTAAGCCAAATAAGGTGATTATGGATTTGATAATTTGGCTAAGTGTGTTAAGCCAAACAAAGATGATAATGGAATTGTAAATCCAAGGAAGTTGTGTTATCCTAGAGTAAACTTGTGCACAAAATGATAGTTTGACTAAGTGTGTTAAGTCAAACAAGGTGAAGATTGATTGGATTCAATTGATCAAGATTGATGAAGTTTGATTTGGAACAAAATTGTTTTGATGGTTTGATGTGATGCTGACGCACAAGTTAGATGCGACTGATATGAATTATTGGATTGATGTATGAAAAATTTTAAAGCTTGATGAGGAACATCGTCTTGTCAAAATATGCCCTGGGCTAGTGATTTGGATTTTTTGGCTCACAAATTATTTAACCAATTTGATTTCATGTTCGCCAATGCTCATATTACCAGATAAGTTAGAGGATATACATCAAGATTTATTCTCAAAGCAGGATGCCAATATCTGCCCCCAGTGTCCAGTAATGTATGGAATGCCATGGATGGATGCTTGGATTGATATAGTAATCATGTAAAGGATTCCAAGGATTATCTTGTGACAAGATAAGGTATTTGAACAGAGGAATGCTCATTTGGATAATGCTTCAAGGCTTAGATAATATTTGGATTGGATAGGATCAATGAAAATGACCCATGTCAAGATGTTTACCACAAGCAAGTGTAAAGTGTGCACCAAACCTTCATCAAGATCAAAATAACTTGGAGTATGGATGCAGCTAGATGAAAATGGATTGGATAAAAGGTTCATGGATGAACGGATAGTATGGCTGGAATGATGGCTTTATTATGGAATGTGATAAGATGCTTTCTCCTGAACTAGTGCACGTAGATGCTTCATTCTACACATGACACCTGTTTTCTAGGTTTTCATCATGGTACCTATCCAAAGTGCCACCAAAGTGGTTTTCACTAGAGGACGATTTTTTTCTTTACTGTTTTCAATCCTTTTTCTAATTTTTTTTTGGATTTTTGTATTTTTGTATTTTTTTGTATTTTCTAAGAGATTTTAAGTTAATGCTGAACCACTTGGTGGTTTTGATGTTGATGCTTCTGTCATAACATGCCATCAGTATCCTATTTGAATAATTTTCCCTGCCAAGATACGTGCACTTGTATGCAACTTTTGAGATCCCTGATCTCTTTTGTTGATACCAGAGTTAACTTTGTCTTTGTGCATACATCATGATAGAGTGCCTTCTAAATCCTTATGATGAAGGGTTGCTGCCAATACATGGTCAATGTGAGACTTGGATATCATGCGTAGAGGTGTGGATGAAGTGTGTTTAGGGATAAAAGATGGATTGGTTGACAATTTGGAGCCTTTGACTCTCCAAACTTGGGAAGATGAGCAATGATGGGTGGATACGGAAGTGTACATGGAATTAGGACCAATTACTTGATACACTTTGTATGTCGCTTGAGAGCTTGGTTTTTCCTTTGTGGAAATATTTGATGGATACTTTTCCCTTTTTTATTTTTCCCCATAGTTTCTTTGACTGATGGAGTTTGATAGGGATAAAATTTCTTTGTATTCTTTGGTATCCATATGTATTTGATTTGTCTGATATGATTCTTAGCTTATTTTTCTTTGATAACATTATTCATACTTCGATTCAAGTCTTTCTTTTGAAATTGGTCCCAATTCATGGATGGGGCGATGGGTGGATGGGTGGATGAATATTCATGATGTGGTGGGTTGTAGTATTGGCATTGGTTCCATCATAAGGATTCTTCATGCTCCCTATGTTGATGTTTTCTTGAGACGAAGTTGCTCCCAGTTTTATAGAGGTATCGTTGATATGTTTATATTCCTTGATTGTTGAATAACAAAGGCCTTGATCCTTAGGGTTGCCAACACTCTGCACTAGTTCTAGGATACCTTGTTCATGCAGACCTAATCCTCTGTCTTGATAATTCATCTGCTGAAAAAATTTATTTTCCATAGGATATGATTTACCTTGGAGACAAGGTGTTGATCCCTCTATTCTCTTTCATGGACCTTCAAAAGTGTGAGCGTCTTTATTGATGAGATAACTTTCTCTAAGAAAGGTAAGTGATCCAACTTTATAAGTGATGGGATCCTCCATATGTGGGATGAATGCCTTATTGATATCTTTGTCTTGATCTTTTGAGATATCAAATTGTAGTGCTTCTTCAAGAGGTATTGATGATTCAATGTCCTTGCAAAAGTCTTCCTCATGATTTATTCTTGGTATGCTTTCACATGATGTTTCTGATTCACAAATTTTGTAGAAACCTTCTTCATGACCCATTTTTGATGTCTCTGCATTTCTCTATATCTTGATCATGTGTACAAATGTTAAGAGTAGGAGACTCTTGTTCGTTGGTAATGATTTCAAGAGTATGAGACTCTTGTTTTGAATGAAGATCATCCATGTGTCCATCCAAAGCAAGCATCTCATGGGTAGATGGAGGAGTATGACCTATGTGGATGTGGTCATCTTGTATGGATAGGAGAGTGTCCATTATATCATTGTAGTAGCTTGGAGATGCAAATTCTTGATCTTGAATGATTTCGGAATTGCTTTCCGCATGCTTTGGATCAAGTTCTTGACATGGGTCAATTTCAAAGAATGGATTGCTTTCTTGGATATCTTCAGTAGGCATAGGAAGTTTCTCAAATGTTATGAGGTCAAAATATGTCCATATGTTTTGGAAAGGATCATTGCTAGACCTTGGTGAAAGATGTTCATCGTTCTTTGGAGTGAATTCTTGAGATATGTCCTCTAACTCATTAGGTGATGTAAACACATTTTCAACATTATCATTGGTCAAAGGATCTTGATCATCATTTTGAATGATTGTGTTGGGAATCAGTTTCAAGCTTTGTTGTGGGAGTAAGGCTTGCATTTTCTACTAAGCCAACAACGCTTGTTGTTGGTTGTGTTGCTATTGTGCCAACAATGCTTGTTGTTGGGCTTGTTGTTGAGCTGCTTGTTGATGGATTGCTTGCAATAATGCCCTGAATTGTGCTTGCTCCTATGCTTGTGCTTGTGCTTGCGCTTGGGCTTGAGCTTTTGCTTGGGTTTGAGTTTGTGTAGCTCATTGTTTTTGGAGTGTCTTTTGGCGGGCATCTTGCAACATGATGGAGAATGAATTTGTCATGTTTTGTTTTGGCGGTAGCGGTGGTGGTGGTGGGTTGGGGATGATGTTGATTGTTCGGATTGCTTGGATGGTTGCAACCTGTTGTCGTAATACCGATGGAAAAATGGGATGATTTGGTATGATGTTTTGATTCAGCATTATAGGTTGACTTTGAACATTTTTGTGGTTGAGAATCATATTTCCTTGATTTAGGTAACTTTGATTTTGCATGGTGTTATCTTGACCTGCATCAACATATGGAGTTTCCAATATATTGCTAGGATTTTGAACAACATTAGGGGGATTTGCAAAAATATCTATCCAAAAATTCACCAAGTGTGGACTAGAAATGTTCATTTTCCACAAACTTGCATTTGGCATGTATGGATTTAGTGGGATAATTTTGTTTGGAAAACTCATGCATTGAGTATTTGGTTGATAGATTTGCAGATTTGGACTTCGATTTAAATCTATCATTGGAAAAGGTGTTCCAGACTTTGGATTGGGCATACTCATATTCGTTGTACTTTTGAGGTTTGGAGGAGATAATGATGTCATGTACAAATGTGAGTTTCGATAATCAATTGGCATTGTGATAGTTTGGATGATTTGGATTGCTCATGATGAATGAATCAAGTTTAAATTCCATTTCCCTCTTGTGTTTTGACCTTGTTGCGAGAGTGAAACTCTAAGGTGTTTAGGACCAATGATGAGATGAAAGATGAAAGGGTGAGTGATACGAGTGTTTAAACTTTTAAGAACTTTGGATCAATGCTAGACTTTAGGAATTGATTCGATTTGATTTTGATTGGTTGATAGTTTGACTAAGTGCGCTAAGCCAAACAAGATGATGGTGAACTTGTAAACCCTAGGAAGTTGTGTTATCCTAGGAAAAACTCGCATAAGAGAATGAATTGGCTAAGTGTGTTAAGCCAAATGAAAGTGATAATGAATTAGTAGACCTCAGGAAGTTATGTTAACCTAGAGGCAAATTTGTTCAACAAGATTGATAATTTGACTAGGTGCATTAAGTCAAACAAGGTGATTTTGATTTTCCAAAAGTCTAGCATAAGTGATGTTGCAAAGTTCTAAAATTTGTTGGTGAGATGGGAATTTGATTGATGTTTGGATGGATTAAGTGATGATTTTGATCCTAGATGACCCTATGAGGACTTACTTACAAGACCAAGGTGATGAAGAACATACTTTTCCCTAGAAGTAATTCAAACCAAAAGACCAATGTCTGAATGGAAACCGAATGACCCAAAAGAGAACAAACACATGTGTGGTTCAATTTGTCTTTTATCTTGCTTAAGTTCGATTCCTTTTACCACACACACTTTCTTGATTATGCTTTTCAAACTATGTGTCTAATGTCTCACTTTTGTTCTCATCCCACAAGGTCCATTGTGTGGAAATTGAGGAAAATAGGGAAAAAGTTCCTTATGTTTAACCTTGTTGAAAACAAATGACAGTAGAATTTGTGCACTTAGAAACCTCTAGGAATATTATCCCTAGGAAAAGCCAGAGTGCCTAAATTCATCAAGAGTATTTGTTTCTCACAAGGGGTTTGAAATTTGAAGGTCTTGTGAATGTTTGTTTTCAAGTGTTTTGAGGACCAAGCAATGTATTTCTTGCAAGCACTTTTACACTCCTAGGATGATGAGGCAATATCTTCTTAGTTTCCCACTTGGATAAATCAAGTTGTGCATACCTTGTGTAAATGGCTAAATGCTTCACCACACTGGCTCCCCTCCATGGCACTCACTTATTCGGGTCAGCCAAGCATTAGTACCCATGAATCTCCCATGGCATACTTTCCATTTCCACAACAAGCGCGCATGTATAATGTGGGGCGGCTTCAAAGAACATGACCTTTTGCACCAACAAGATAGACAAGGTTTTGGCCTTTTTCTAAACAAAGGGTTCTAATGTGGGCATTCCATTCATGGGAGATTATCCAACATTGACGAGAGTCCATTGCTGTTCATCTCGTCGGAATAATCCTCATGATTCTTGAACTTTTTTCAAGAATCCACACTTATATACCGATTGGAAGTCGCTTGGCTTTAGCATGTTCCCAGTTGGGTCGTTCCCTTGGGTGATTACTTTTTCCCACAAGGTAGGCCCTCTAAGATAAACAATAGCAGACAAACATTATTCGTAGTTCGATCGACTTTTGTTTAAAAACAAAAGGAGAACATTCGCAATAAGTTTTATTCACACTCGAATGTTTTGTTCAATTTTAAGTGCCCAAATTGAAATGTGGAGGCAATCTTTTTAACAACCTAATATTACCAAAATGTTTTTGATTCTCAAGATCGCAATGAAGCGCGAGAGAAGCACATACACATTTTAGATAATATTAATTTGTAAAAAAAAATTGCAAAACATGGAAAACATTTGTTCATTTTAAACCTCAAAGCAATGATGACTTCTTTTGAAGCACTAAAATGAAGTGTGAGTTTGTCTTGTTCAATTGTTACCTTTTAAATAAAATCTAGTGTGTTTGCCTAAAGTTCTTTTTAGCCCCTTGGAAACTTTTGAAAAGAAATTTTATTGTTCTTTTTAGAGCCCAATGAAAATTTAGTGTTCTAAGATCAAAGATTTTTAACAAATTTCTTAAAGAGTGTTGAAGAACACTTTAGTGTTTAAAAACACTTTGTACAAAATAAGCATGGTGTCATGAAAAGTTTGATTGCTATTTTTAAAACCCAAAGTAAAGTTAATGTTCCTAAGGTCAAAGATTTCTAACAAATTTCTTAAAAAATGTTAAAGAACACTTTTAGTGTTTAAAAACACATTGGTTTGGTATACATGATATCATGATGACTTCTTCCTTTGCTCCAACCTACAAAATGATAGAAAAACAGAAAGCAATAAAGCCAAGAAATTAGATTAAAAGTTAAAAAATCCCAAATTTAGAAAGCACATGTCAATTTAAAACTTTACTGTCTTCCCATGGCGGAGTTTGGAGAAGCGGTGGATTTTGGCACAAAGGCAATGTTATATAGCGTCATGCGAGTGACTTTGGATGACACTCTGCAGAGGCACAAAGTGAAAAAGTGGCGGGACAGAGGCCCGTGGTGCAGTTTGGAAGTGGCCTAGTTTGAGAATTTGAAATTTTTAGGCGGGAAAGGTGACACGGTGGAGTTTGGAGAAGGCGCGACACAATATAGAGCCGCACTGGTGAAGGTGGAAGAGTTAGGACCTGCGCGATGGACTTAGGAATTTTTAAAAAACTGACAGGCGGGAATCCGCAGTGGTGTTTGGAGGATTCAACCACGGGTGAATATGGCACCGCGATGCTGGAAGTGGCGAAGTATTACGCCGCGGAGCTGAAAGCGGTGCAATATAACGCCGCATGGCTAGTTTGCCTATATCTACAAGAAAACGTTAGAAACCGTGAAATTTTAAAAATGTGATTGAATTTTTCGATTCAAGCCCTCCTTCTAGCACCAAAATGTGAACCCCTAAACCTGCAAATGCACAAAGACGACAAACATTATTAGTGTTAGATCAAAATGCATGCAAATATGAAGGATTCCCCATAAAATCCACCTATTTAAACTAATATTAGGAAATGAAAAACAAACTCAAATAACATGAAAGTAAATCCTAATCTAGCCAATAGAATGATGATCTTATGGGGGAATTGGTGCCAATGAGGTGTTGCAATTGGCCCTTTCCCAATTCCTATGTTGTAATGTAGATTGATGAAGAAATGGTCAAATCTCCAAAGAGATTTGAGCATAACCTTGGTGCAAATATGAAAATGTGATGAATTCTTGGATGAAATGGGAAAAGTTAGTTCTTAATTGAAGAGAGTAACTTTGCATGTGAATTGTGGATGAAGATCGAGAGGAGAGATCTCCAATTTATAAACTTCTATTTAGAAGAAGTGAGCAAGATTGAGCAATGTGGGACAAAAGATAATCCAATGGCATTGTGCTACTTGTCCACATGTGATTGGATGAGGAATGAGCACATTTTGGCCAGTGTGCATGATAAATGCATAAATTAGAATTTGAAATGGTGATTTGACATGTTGAAGGGGGAAGAGAAGTGAAGTAAATGTCACTTGGCTCAAAGTCAAGGACATGTAAGAGGCATTGAATGCCTTGTTGGAAGGACCAAGTCCACTTGGCCTTTTTGAATTCAAATGAGGGAATATTCCCTTTTGATGCTTTGTGAGGGAAAATAGAGAATTAAATAAATCAAAGTAATTGATTTATTGTGCAAGTTGCATTCTCTAGAGAATTTTAATGAAATGGATTAACTTAATCATGGTTTTGATTAAATTAATGAAGAATTAGGTGATGTGATAATCTAGACTTAAATTTATGAATTGATTTAAATCAAATTGAGAGGAAATGATTAATTAAATAAATAATTTGATTTATTTAACCAAAGAAGAATATGTTAGATTAAATCAAATAAGGTTTAATTTATTTAATTTAATAGGAGGACTTTAGAGATTTAATTTAAATAAAATTAATTATTTAAATGAACAGAGAAAGATGATAAATTAAATTAAATTGATTAATTTAATCACCAGAGGAGAAAGACCTAATTAAATAAATAATGATCTATTTAATTAAGGGATGAAAGGTGTTGATAAGATGAGAGTATGATTCAAGGTGAAACGATGTTAGTAGGATCAGAATCAGGTGCATGTATATTTTACGTGTCTACAGATACCTTTGACCATATTTAGATTTTATCTAGATTTTCTCTTGAAACTTCTTAGTAGCATCAAACAGGGCACAAAATCTAACAAACTTGGATGGATTTCTATAAGAAGTTAAATCATGTTTGAGGAAAATTCTTATTTTATTTGCAAAATAATCAATCAAATTCAGCTCCCTATACTCCAATGTTAGGGAAGGTAATTGAATCCAAAATAGAGTAAATCTTACGACAAAACTATCAAGCCTAAAATTAGGGGACCAGGGCTGCATATACAAACCTGATCCTTGAAAGACCCAGGATTTAACTTTAAGCATTGCCTCTCTTTGCAACTTGGATTGAAAAAGCACTAGAAAAATGCCTTTCTCCTAATCTAAGTAAAAAAATTTAATGGCCCCTTCCCATTCATAAAAAGTAGATCTTTTAAAAGATCTATATTGATATTTAGGCATCAGAACTTATAGAATAAGTCATCCTGCCAAAGATTAGTAGCTTGAGGATCTAATTGATTTTTAGACAAGGTAATTGAAATAGTCACCTTTAAAGTTGTTTTCATCTTCAAATCCTCTACATTTTCCCCTGAGGGCTGCTAGCCTTATCAAATTTACCAATATTATCTACAATGCATGTTTTCTTGGAATATACTACATGCCTCCATTGCATCTAGCTCCCTTTACCTTTATGCAATTTCTTCTCCTTTGCAACCTTTTTCCCCTTATTCTTAACCCTCCATTGATGAGATCTTGAAACCGACTTCTCAATGCTTGCTTCTGGATGTTGCTTTTCTTGTGTTTTCTCAATACCCTTTTTCCTTCCATTATGCTCCAATGCCTTTGTATGTCTAGAAACCTTTGCATGCTACTCTATTCTTGAGACATTTTTTTATGTTCTTGCCTTATGAAACCCTAATAAAATTTTCTTCCTTCGAGAGAGAGACATTTCCCTAATCTCTCCCTTTAATAGCAGTATCTATCCTTGCATGATTATTTTGATCTAGCTCTTGAAAAATTGAGAACCTATTCTATGTAAACTTATTTTTGGATTGAAGGGAGCACCATTTCGATGGTTACCATGATCAACAACTATATTAGAAATGTTTGGAGGGTTCGTAAAACCATCATGTTTAAATTCATTGGCTACACTAAAACCTTGGTGATTTGATTTAGGTTTTTCCTTGTTAACTTTCTCAACATATCTATCATCTTCACAAATATCAAGAGGCTCCTTCTTATCATGCAATAAACACATAGGAGGCCTTTTGGGGGCCTAGTATCTTTGAATATCCCTAGATGCACTAGGTTGAGGAGATAATTTGCACCAATGAGAATAAACATGTGGGTTTGAACCTTGATACCTAGTTGGATGAAAATAATCATTACGAGGACTTCTATATTCAAATCCATTTTTTTTTTATAAGATAAGAAACATTTGTAGGGTGTTGTACCCTTTACACATTGGGCTTTGAGGGCCAACAAAGATTAGGTCCATAGAACATAACAAAAAACCACCAAAACAAAACACTTTAACAACAGACTAACAACTGATAGTAATACGACCCAGAGGACTAGACACAACAACAATAGACTAACTAGCATTCTCCCAATTCTTAGAGAGGAGGCAAACAACATTCTCCCCAACCTAGTTTGGGCCTTCCTTAGTAGTATTTTTATCCATCTCCTCCTTCAAAATAGTAGAGAGGGAGTCAGCAGCATAATGGACCATCTTTATAGTGTCCGAGCTAAACCAATGAAATTATTCTCGAGCTTCTCCACCCACTCCAAAAACTTGTCATGATCCTCCCCTTTGTCTGTAGTCTTCTCAATGTCTTCATGTTCCATAGCCTAAGGGTCAGAGGACTAAGAAGTTAAATTCTCCTTTAGCATTTTGTTGAGGTCAAAAAATTGGCTAGGCCCTTCAAAAAATTCCTCCTCCTCTTCCTCAGTGTCTTCCTCATTCCTATTTCCCTTG
Organism: Sequoiadendron giganteum; assembly: GCA_007115665.2. Taxonomy (NCBI): domain Eukaryota; kingdom Viridiplantae; phylum Streptophyta; class Pinopsida; order Cupressales; family Cupressaceae; genus Sequoiadendron; species Sequoiadendron giganteum. Next base: position 158,253,156 of record CM021104.1, on the reverse strand, counting down.
CTAGCAAACCACTCCTCATCAGTAGAAATTTCATTAATCTGAACTTCCGTGCTATTTTTTCCAAGCTTGCAAGATCTCCTAATTCTAATATTTTCAACCCCAGTCTCCACTATAGCAACAAACACAGTATCCCCCTTGGAGTCTCTCCCCACTATTTCCTTCACATCGTTGTCAATAGTCAGTGGCTACACCTGACCTTTCCCCTCTTCTTTCACTTTTTTCTTAGTTGGTGATATTCTATCAGTCTTACTAGGCGTAGATTTGAGCTCATAGAGCCTAGTTGTAGAATTCGACTAGGCAAGCCCCACAACCCCCCTTTTTATTTTTGCCTAATGGTTTAGGCCTGGGGGTGTCAGTATTCCTTGGAGGGGTTTTTCTTTTGGGGCCCTTAGACTCAGTCAGAGAGATATTGGTCTAAGTAGGGGGTTCTAATTCCTCAATACGAATAGTCAAAATGGGTTTGGGAAGGCAAAGCACAAGGTGAAAAAGATAAAGCCTCAAGATGAGGCCTTGGTGGAGTGACATGTGAGGAGAACCCTTGTGGTTTTGGGTAGCAACATCAAGGAATTTATCAACAGAACATTCTAAATTAAAAAGTAAGAAAAACGGGAAGCTCAACAATATTTTGTGATAGAGGTGATTTAAAAGAGGCAAATGATAGTAATATAAATTTTTATATCTACCCTCTAAAGTGATATACATTATGTGAGCAAGAAAAACTTGTGTTGAGAATTTGTGTCTCAACTTCTAGTTTGAAGCCTCTGAATTCCAGACTTGGAAAAAAATTAATGTTCTCAGCCTTTACCGCCATACTGCACCTACCTTATTTCTGCCCTTATTGCTTTACTACGGGAGCCTAGACTGCCCCTGGCGGTACCATGATGATAGGCTTGGCAGTTATCGCCTTACCATGTGTAGTGAATTTACTCACCACAGTGGTTGCGGTAGGCGAATTGCTGCCTACCCTACCGGTCACCGCCTTACCATGGTCGGTGAAGACCTTCACCATAGTGGCCACAGTGAAGCCACCAGCAGTGGTCTTGGTGGTTAGCACCATACTGCGAGTGGTGGGTCCTTTCACCATGGTGCCCATGGTGAGACCACCTGCGATCAACCTCGCAGTTACCACCATACTATGAGTGTTGGGTCCTCTCACTGTGGTGGCCATGGTGAGACCGCCTGTGGTCTGACTGGTAGTTACTGCCCTACCGTGGAGTGGACTGGCAGCCCCCGCGATAGCACGGTGTGACCACCAGTGGTTTACCCAGTGGCTTATCGCCACACTGTAGGTCGACTCGGACTTGGTAGTGGTATTATCAGCAAGGCAAGGAAGAGCTCAAAGGTGCATACTGCCATACCGTGATGGGTAAAGACAAGCTCGGAGGTAGCGCAGGGATGCATGGGTGAGTTTGGCAGAGCTCACTACTTTACCTTGGATGGGTAGAGTTAGCTCAGTGGTGGAGTGATAAAGTCTTAGAGAGCTTGGATGAGCTCAAACTAGGTTTGACCGAGTTGGAATCAGAGTCAAAGAGCGACAGCGAATGTACGAAGGACATGTGGCTCAGTGTCAGATGTTGATTGGCCAAAGGCCAAAATAGTAAGAGTAGGAATCGTAGGCTGATTTTAGCTGATGATAGGAACCCGATTTGGGTGGTGAATTTATTGTTGGGTGTCTCAATGCAATCTGAGTAGATCAATTTCTTGCTTGAATGATTGATGCATGAACATGGAAGCTGTGAGATGGGCTGGAAGTGTAAATGCGATGAAGTCTTGTACAGTCAATGTGAGGTTGACGGATAGGTACATGTAAGTTGCAAGTCCATGTAAGAGTGGGGAATTCATTATATACTTGATAAGGAAGTATTGTAAAAGTGAGTAATAACAGAGTGCTGTTGTGAGCTGATCAGAGAGTGAAGACTGAATAATTTTGTATGTAATTTTTCATTGCTGTAATACAAAATTATCTTTGTTTAGTGTGCTAGGTTTTTTAATTGAAAAGGTTTTCCCATGTAAATATTGTGTCAACTCAGTGAATGCTTATATTTTGTTATCTCTTTTATGTTGCATGTATTCATCTCAGTAGTTTTAAGAAGCTATTAGAACTAGTTTTTGCTCTTCTCCTCTGTTGTATTAGTGTTAAGGGAATGTATTCTGCATTGTTGGGTCATTAGATCTACCCACGTTTTTCCCTTCAAGTGGTATCAGATCCTGGACCGTTGTGTTATCCTTGAGAGAAAGCTTTATTTTTGTGCTAATACTGTTTCAGTGGAAGTTTTGCATTGTTAAAACTTTTTTTTTTTTTTGAGATGGCAAGTCTATATGGTAGAGTAGATATTGAAAAGTTTAATGGAAGCAACTTTGAGTTATGAAAACACAAAATGGAAGACTTGCTAGTGGATAGAGACCTCTGGTTAGTAGTGTCTAGAACTAAGCCACAAAGCATGACGCAAGAGGCTTGGGATCTTGCTGATAGAAAAGCAAGAGGTTTGATAAGACTGAGTCTAGCCGATTTTGTACTCCTGAACGTCCATGAGGAGAATTTTACAACTTCTTTGTGGAAGAAGCTTGGTGATATTTATCAGGGAAATTCTTTGGTAAATAAGTTATTTCTGAGGAAAAAGTTTTACTCCTTGAAAATGGAAGAAGGTGCATCTATTGTAGACCATCTAAACTCATTTAATATGAGTGTTACTCAGCTGGTGTCTATAGGTGTAAAGACCGAGGAGGAGGATCGTTGCATGATCCTATTGTGTTCATTACCTAACAGTTGGGATCATCTGGTGATGGCTATTGGAAGGACAACCACTGCATTCAAGCTGGATGATGTGGTTGCTTCGCTTCTGTCTAAAGAAATGCAAAGGAAGTCTTCTGATATGGCCAAAGAGTCTCTTGCTATTCGAGGTAGACCAAAGGAGAAAGGCAAGAAGAAGGACAAGAGGTAGACCAAAGGTGAGATGCTGGAACTGTGGGCAACCTGGTCATATCTGGAAGGAATGCAAGGAGAAGAAGAAGAAGAATGCTTCTAATAATGAATCTTCTCAAAGTGATGTAGATGCCTTCATTGCAGTAGCCTTGACAACTCAGGCATCAAATGATGTCTGGCTGGTTGACTTAGGTGCGTCCTTTCATATGACATCCAATAGAGAATGGTTCTCTAAGTATGAGAAGTATGATGGTGGAAAGGTGTACCTAGAAAGTGATTCAACGTTGGAGATAGTTGGCAAAGGAAGAGTTAGAATTCAGTTTCCTGATGGGAGAGTCAAAGGTATTGGTGGCGTATTACATATACTAGGTCTGGCTCAAAATATTCTTTCTGTTAGTAAGTTAAATGATGCTAGTGTAGAAGTTTCTTTCTCTAGTAAAGGATGTAAAATGGCTAGAGGTGCAATGGTGTTGGATAAGGTTGTTTGTACTGGCACTCTATACAAGTTGGAGGCACGTCCTATTCAATGTAATAGTGCCTCTATAAAGACAAGAAAAGTTGCTCCTATAGAGGAAGATGAAGACACTTCTTTGTCTGCAAATTCTTTGGAAGTAAAAATCCTAGCTAAGAAGACTATTTTGTGGCATCATAGACTAGGTCACATAGGTGAGAAAGGTTTAAAAACCTTGAAGAATAAAAATCTTGTAGAAGGGCTTGATGATTGTAACTTTGAGTTTGATTTTTGTGAATATTGTATCTATGGAAAACAACACCGTGTTTCATTTTACTCTTGTCCTCATAAATCTTCTGGCATACTGGATTATGTTCATTCTGATGTGTTTGGTCCAGTTAATGTTCCTTCGTTATTGAAGTCTAGATATTATGTTTCTTTTATTGATGAATATTCTTGAAGGGAATTTGTATACTTTCTTAAAAGTAAATAAGAAGTGTTCAGTTGGTTTAAATAATTTAAATCTCTGGTAGAGAATCAGACTGGAAGGAAAATTAAATGCTTGAGGACAGACAATGGTAGTGAATTTTGTTCTGTAGATTTTGAAAGGTATTGCACTGATCATGAAATTAAAAGGCATAAAACCACACCTTACACTCCACAACAGAATGGAGTTGGAGAAAGGCTGAATAGGACAATGATGGAAAAAGAAAGGAGTATGCTGAGTGGTGCTGGTCTGGAGCAGAAGTTCTGGACTAAGGTTGTGGCTACAACATGTTATCTAATAAACCAATCTCCTTTCTCTACTCTTGTTGATAAGATTCCTTTGGAAGCATGGTCTGGTAAGAAGCCCTCTCTGAGGCATGTCCGTGTCTTTGGCTATGAGGCATATGTTTATGTGCCAAATGAAAAGAGATCAAAATTGGATAACAAGGTTGTCAAATGTATTCTCATTGGCTATGGAGTTGGTGTGAAGGGATATAAGCTTTGGAACCCTATTAATGAGAAGGTTTTGTATAGAAGAATTGTGATATTTCATGAGCTAAAACCTTCAGTAAGTGATCAACAGCTTGAGACAGGTCAGAGTGACAAGAAGAAGGATGCAAATGAGATTCCCCAAACTCTAGAAAGGGAAGAGTTGCATGGTGTACCTCAGACTGAGGAGATCTCAAGCAACTCTAGAAGTTATAATGATGAAGAACCACAACCTCAGCCTATAAGGAGATCTACATGAGAAAAATGACAACCTGAGAGGTATGGTTTCTCACTGTTAAATTCGAACTGTACCTATACCTTAATTACTAGCACTAATGAGCCTAGTACTGTAAAAGAAGAAACCAACATGTCTGATTTGAATTCTTGGCTGGAAGCCATGGATGAAGAGATGGATTCATTGAAGAAGAATGAAACCTGGGATTTGGTACCATTACCAAAAGGGCGAAAGCTTGTTGGCTATAAGTGGATATTCAAAAAGAAGATAGGCCTTGATGGCAGTGTTGAGAAGTATAAGGCATGACTAGTTGCAAAGGGATTTTCCCAGATTGAGGGAATTGATTATGGAAGGATTTTTCCCCTGTAGCAAAGTTGACATCTATCATATTTCTGTTGTCATTGGCAACTATGTATGATTTTGAAATTGAACAGATGGATTTGAAGACAACATTTCTCCATGGTGAGCTGGAAGAAGAAATCTATATGTCCCAGCCTAGGCATTTCATTGTGAAAGGTAAAAAAAATCTGGTTTGTAAGTTCAATAAACCTCTATATGGTTTGAAACAATATCCTAGAATGTGGTACCAGAAATTTGACACATTTGTGTTGTCTATGGGGTTTGTAAGATCAAAATTTGATCATTGTGTTTATCATAAATCTGAGAATGATCTTGTGCTTGTTATTACACTATATGTGGATGATATGTTATTCATAGGAAATAGCAAGACTATGATTTTTGATCTTAAATCTCAGTTGTATGCAAAGTTCAAAATGAAAGATCTTGGTGCAACTAGGTATATTCTAGGAATGGAGATAACCAGGGACAGGTCAAGCAAAAAACTTTGGGTAAGTCAGAGTAAGTATGTCAATACTATTCTAGAGAGATTCGAGATGAACGATTGTAAGCAACTAGTTGTTCGAGTCATGCAGGGAACAAAGCTATCTGTTGAAAATTGTCCAAAATCTACTATTGAGATGGAGGACATGACCAATGTGCCCTATGCAAGTTTTATTGGTAGTCTGATGTATGCTATGTTCTATACAAGACCAAACATTTCCCAAGCAATGGGATTTCTAAGCCATTTCATTGCAAATCCAAGAAGATCACATTGGGATGCTGTGAAGAGAGTATTCAAGTATTTGAAGGGGACTTCAGATTATGCTTTTTGTTACCATGGCGGTTTGGTTGCATCATAGAGGACTCTTAGAATTCAGGGATATGTTTATTCTGATTGGGTAGGGGACATTCACAATAGAAGATCTACCAGTGGATACACATTCATGCTAAATGGTGAAGCAATCAGCTGGATGAGCAAGCGACGAGATGTAGTTGCTTTATCCATGACAGAGGCAGAGTACATGGCTGCAACTCACGCCTGCAAGGAAGCTGTTTGGCTAAGGAGTTTGTGTTCAAACATTCGTTTTAATGTAGAGTAGATCACTATTTGTTGTGACAGTCAGAGTGCCATTTGTTTGGCAAAGAGCCTGACCTTCCATGCCAGGACGAAGCACATTGATGTGCAGTTTCACTTTGCGAGGGACATAGTGGAAGACAAAAGAGTCTATCTTGAAAAGGTCAGCACATTGAAGAATGTTGCAGATGCTTTGACAAAGCCCGTGAGCAGAAAAAAGTTCAGATGGTGTGCATAATCTATTGACCTTGGGGCCTATGACCATCAGTAATTTTTTTAGAGTTTGGAGGAAGCTGGAAGTCTTCGCCAAGTGGGAGCTTCTTGAGAATTTGTCTCAACTTCATGTTTGAAGCCTCAGAATTCAAGACTTGGCAAAAAATTGATGTTCTCAGCCTTTACCACCATACTGCGCCTACCTTATTTCTGCCCTTATCGCTTTACCATGGCGAGTTGGTCTGCCCCTAGTGGTACCATGGTGACAAGCTTGGCGGTTACTGCCTTACCACACATGGTGAGTTTAATCACTGTGGTAGTCGCGGTAGGCTCACCGTGGTAGTCGCGGTAGGTGGCTTGTTGCTTGCCTCACCGGTCATTACGTTACTGCGATCGATGAAGACCTTCACCGCAGTGGCCACGGTGAAGCCGCTAGCAGTGGTCTTGGCAATTACCAACATACTATGGGTGGTGGGTTCTCTCACCATGGTGGCCATGATGAGACCACCTGTGGTCGACTTGGCAGTTACTGCGATACCGTGGGTGGTAGGTCCTCTCACTGCGGTGGCCGCAGTGAGATCGCCTGCGGTCTGATTAGCGGTTACCGCCCTACTGCGAGGTGGGCTAGCAGCCCTTATGGTAGCATGGTGTGATCGCCAGTAGTTTTCCCAATGGCTTACTGCCACACCGCAGGTTGACTCAGACCTAGCAGTGGTAGTGCGGGTGAGGCAAGGCAGATCTCAGAGGTGCATACCGCCATACCGCGATGGGTGAAGACAAGCTCGGCGGTAGTGCGGGGATGCATGGGTGAGTTCAGAAGAGCTCACCGCTTTACCTCAGATGGGTAGAGTCAGCTCAGAGGTGGAACGGTAGAGTCTTAGAGAGCTCGGATGATCTTGGACTAGGTTTGACCGAGTTAGACTCAGAGTCAAAGAGCGACAGTGAATGCAGGAAGGACACGTGGCTCAGTGTCAGATGTTGATTGGCCAAAGGCCAAAATAGTAAGAGCAATAATTATAGGCCAATTTTAGCTGATGGGAGGAACCCAATTTGGGTGGTGAAGTTATTCTTGGGTGGCTCGATGCAATATGAGCAGATCAATTGCTTGCTTGAATGATCAATGCATGAACATGGAAGCCGTGGGATTGGTTGGAAGTGTAAATGCAATGAAGTCTTGTACAATCAATGTGAGGTTGATAGATAGGTACATGTAAGTTGCAAGTCGATGTAAGAGTGAGGAATTCATTGTATACTTGGTAAGGAAGTATTGTAACAGTGAGTAATAACAAAGTGCTCCTGTGAGCTGATCAGAGAGTGAAGACTGAATAATTTTGTATGTAATTTTTCATTGTTGTAATACAAAATTATCTTTGCTTGGTGTGGTGGGTTTTTTTACCTAAAAAGGTTTTCCCACGTAAATACTATGTCAACTCTGTGAATGCTTATATTCTATTATCTCTTTTATGCTACATGTATTCATCTTAGTAGTTTTAAGAAGCTATTAGAACCAATTTTTTCTCTTCTTTTCTATTGTATTAGTGTTAAGGGAATGTATTCCGCACTGTTGGGTCATTAGATCCACCCATGTTTTTCCCTTCAACCTAGTCTCAAGGTGATGGGAAATATTATCTTTCAAACCTAGATTGGGAGTGGACATGTTTTTCATTTCCAATAAAGAAGGAATTAAGGCTTTCATTGTCCTAACCTTGGTGTGCTTATGATACTTCTTCCCAGTGCAAGAGAGTCCTGTTGCTTGAGATATCACCTCTTCATTGAATTTGAAGGAGATACCACCCATGGTAACCCTTCTTTCTTTCCAGAAGCTCGTGAATTGATTCGACATCCTCAGATCATGACCAACCAAGCATTCCATTAAAGGCACCAACCCTCTTTCAACATAGATGTGCCAAACCAGTAGGTCCTTACGGAATTCACCATAGTTGTCTAGTTCTGTCCTCACCCTGTCACCACCCATTTCTCCCTTCTTCACCCTTCAAAACCAAGAAACCTGTGAAAGAAACTGATTATAATTTTTGTTAATGTGATAATTCATCCAAACACTTATTTTAAGCCAACCAAGAAGGCTTCTGACAATCAAGATGGTATTTAGGACACAAGCTTGAGGAGTAAAATCCAAAAAGGCAATCTACACTATCCCATTAATGAAAATATTTAAACACATGTGGCCAGGTTTACCAAAAATGGTCAAAATAGAAGGTTTTCCTTCCACGTGGCCATTGCACAAGTACCAATGATAGTTATTTGTGGGGCCAAAATTAGGTTTCCCTAAATATCTGCCTTTTAGCCTTAGAAACTTTTTAACGAAATTGATTAGACAAAGCAAGCGCTTTACGCCATAATGTTTAGTCACATCAAATTTGAATTTGGAAATCCATAAGGATATGTGAAGGTTGAGATAAGACCTCAAATAAAGATTGCATAAGGCCTGACCCAACTTGGTCGTTACCCAGTTGTACTTCTCACTACTTCAGATTCCTTTATTTTCTTGAAACCCTCATTACCATGGCTGACATTTTACCAAATTTTTCCATCACAATAGGTTTGAGAGCACCTGTGGAATTTTGTAGCATGCTTGCTTTGAAATTTTTGAATGTTTTTCCAATTGACCAACCATTTTCTCATAGAGCCCATTTTCTCCAAAAACATTTGTTCATTTCTATGTATGAAAAAAGTAATAAGCCTGGGGAAATAATAAATGATTGGAATCTAGACTTGGCTAACGTTGTAGTCTATCATATCTTCCCTACACTAGAGATTTTTTGATATGCATGTAAGTGTTCTGATGTAAAGAAGCACAAAGGATTTGAAAGGTAAGATCTATATTCATATTGAAAAGGAATTTTTTTCAAAATTTATTAGGATTAATTCCTTTGAATTTAAAAGGATACAAAATATCTATAAATTTCTCAAGTTGTCCTAGTAAGAAAAAATGATGCAATTATTTTTTATAGCTAATTTCGAGTGATGAAATTTCTTACATGTAGAAATTTTTTTAATTATTATATTTTTGTGAATCCATCAAATAATGCAAATGAATGAAAGGAAAATAAAAAGAAAAAAACTAGAATGATAGAATAAATTGTACTTTATTTAATAGGAATAAAGCATAAAATAATAAGTGTCATTAGAATATGAGCTATAGGTGATTAGAATATTCTATACTTGAATATGTTTAATCACACATGTTTTTGTAGTTGTTTCTACTCTTTAAAATTTACCAATACTTGAGTGGTCATTTTTGTATTTGTCCCATCAACCCACACTAATCTAAACTTAGTCTATTCAAAACTATTGGAAGTTCCTACTATGCATCTTTCCAGCCTCTGAATATCATCCCTAACCCATCTAAGATCAACCTTTATATTCATTAATTTGTCTAGAATTTTTTCTTCCTCTTCTTTTACTAAGTTGATTTCATTTTCCAGTTTGTCATCCTAGGTTCTTTTAATAATTTTAAGAGTGTCCAATCTATGTTTGTTTTGCAATAGAAGATCTAGGCTAATGACACTGACAACAAAGCTTTTAAATTTTTTATAATTCTCATATAACTCTTTATGCATCACCAATATATTCAATTTGTGTTCAACTATGAGTTCAATTTTGAAGGATATAGTATTTGATGGTTTTTCTCATAAAATTGATATCTTCATCACCTTAACTCTTTTGCTCCCATTTTATTCAATTACACAAGGTTCTTCAAGTCTAGCTTGTATTTTTCATCTCCATCTCTCAAATTGTTTGTATACTTTTGTAATTGATCTTCCAAGGAATAATATTTTTCATATTGTTGATACCCATAAACCAACAATTCCTCCATTTTTTCCTAAACTTCTCAATCCATTTATCTAAAATTTGAGACCTTCTATTTTCATTCAAATCGTCTACTTCTTTTTGATTCATCAGAATAGGATCCTATGATGAGGTAGGTTTCTTAGTAACTGGAGAAACTATACCTTTTAGGATCATGTTCATCTATTCAGTTTGAGCCTTGAGCTCATCCTTTCCTTATTTTTCCTTAGTCATTTTGGCCTTAACTGAATCCATGACCATATCTAGAGATGATATTTGTTCTCTTCTTGTTTTCCAACCTATATTAATTTTGGATAGATGATGATCTATCTCTTGTAGTTATATATCATTTTGATCTACTATAGGTGTAGCAATCTCTGTTATCATCTTCCCTCATTCATTAATCTTGGTGGCATGAAGAGTCTTTGAACTTATCTTTGGCTTTATCTTTTCCACCTTTATAATAATATCATGCCAATTAAGAGGCTAAATTTTTACTCATTATCTCTTTTCCAAATATAACTTTAGCCTTGAAGGAGCCTTAGGGGAAGTAGATACTTTTTTGTCACTTTTTTTCATTTCCTCTTGGGTTTCCTTGGATTTATCTTTCATTTCTTATCCTTATATACCCAACTTTGATGAGGAATTTTTATCATTTTCTTCCTACCTCTCTATATGTTTAATTAATTCTCATTTCTCTTCAATAGTCAATACATGTTCTTCTTCTTCTCCTCTTTCTTCATTAATATTTGGATTTTCTTGTTCATCATGGAATTTTTGTTCTTCAAAGCCTTGCTCCTTCTACCAATATTGTCAATTATCCACTACTTCATCTTCAAGTATCTTATCTTCACCAATAGGAGTATCTTTAGGTGAATTATGTATTATATCCACTTGATCACTCTTTTGGAATTATCCTTCATCTTGTTTGCTTCTGGGTTTTGAAGGTGTGGGAGAAGGAAGATTTATCATATTTGCCACCTAAATGATAGATGGTTCTACTTCAAATTCTTTCTCTATCACTTATTCTAAAGAATCCTCTATGGGAGAAATCTTGGAAATAGGTATTACAACTAACCCTAACACTACTCCTTCTACAACTGTGAAGGTAACTAAATCTATCTTGAAATCTTGTGCCACCTTCTCCATCATTCCTCTGCCTCGGGAATCTCTTGGTCTTGTACTTTCTCTTTTATCTTCTTCTTTGTATTCCTAACTAGAATTGATGAAGAGGATTCTTTTGTAGCAGATTATTTCTTCCTATTAGTCTATTTTTCCCTTCCCTTGAAGATTTTTATCCTTAATTCAACCCATGTGTTACTTCTATCAAGGACCTTTTCATATATGGAGTTAATAGAAGGGTCTTCTTTCTATAAGCAATCTACTGGGTCCAATGTCTTATTATCACCCTTAATTATATCATAAATAGGGTCCAAGGTTTTCCCATTATCTGATAGCCCCTTTGGGATGTCATCTCCTATTTTAGATTCCTTCATCTAGAAGATGGCCAACTTTTCATAAATATTCTTTTTGAATTCAAAATTGTCCTAGAGATTTTCCCAAAAGTATTCAATATTTTGTTTGTTGAAAGGGCACATAAAATAATTGAGGGCTTTCATTTTTCCTTTTGGGTAAAAGTTATCTCTTGCAACATTGGTTTTTAGGTTCACTGCTTCCAATTTCTCCAAAGTAGTCTTAGTAGCACAATGGAAGGAAATCCATAAAAAACCTAATTGAAAAGGATATTTCAGTCCTACTTTATATTTTCTAGAGAATTTGAGATGCACCTACATGACTTTCCTAGTAAATTAAATTAAAATAAACTTATCATTGTAATATCTAAGTAGTATGTAGGGTGTCTTGTCAAAATGATATATCCTGATATGGGTGGACTTGGGAAATCAAATGAACCATTGTCCTCAGTCCTTAATTAAGGACATGGCCTCTTTGGTCATCCTCAATCCTATATCTCTAGTGAGCTGGTTCATCACTAGGTATATGAAGGCATCATTAACCCTTTTTAAATGATTTTATACTTCCTTTAGTTCCAATTAGGGATATAATTCCCAAATTTTGTTCTATCCAGGAGTTTCTCTTATAATGATTTTGGTAGTCAACCCTGGGAAATTTGCAACCCTAGCTTCTAAATAGACCATATACGAAGACATGTAGAATAGTTTTGTGTCCTTTATGCTGATCAATTGAGAATGAATGTTTTCAAATATAATATGGATCCAATCCAAAAGGACCCATCCTTTTAGTATGACATGAATGAAGTGAAACATCCAGTGTCATGTTTTTTATTCCTCTTTTCCCAAAGCTCTGTATAAAAAATTAATGTTTTCTCCTACTTCAAAATAGAAATTTGACCTTGTTAAATTTTGTGGGAGCTTAGCTATAAGTTTTCTTTCATTCTTAAGCCATATTTTGTTGAGATGTCTAATATTTATATTTATATCTTTCATATAACTCCCACTACCTTCACTTTAGTTGCCATTTATAGTTGAGAATAAGGAGGTAGATCAAACACTACTATAATAATAGGTGTAGATAATTCTATTATTTATATACCATAAGGGTCATAAAATTTCCTATTTGTATAAAAAAAGGAGGAGAAATGGACTGCAAGTATTGGAGCAATGGTTACCACTCGAACGGTAGTTTTTCAAAATTTTCTTCTCATTTTGGAAGAGCTTCGGCTTCCCATGGTGGGGATTGGTACAATATGTGGGTTGAGCCCATGGGAAGAGTCAATAGCTTTGCTAGGACTTCAACATTTCCTTCCATTTTGCGGAATGAACCAAGAAATATCTTTCCAGTCAAAAAGAGGCTTATAAGGGGAAAGCAAGAAACTTTTCATATTTGTCCTTTTGATAGTCAATTTGATGAGGATACCCATTCTTGAACTGATGTGGTCTCTGACTAAAATTTTCCTGCTTCTTTTCCTAATAATATCCCAGTTTTGGTTCGAGCTCCCTTCAATCCAATTATTCCATCCAATAAAGGTTTTGAAGAACCAAATCTGTACAATGTAGAGTATTCATCAAAAGCAGCCTCACCTGCTTCCTTCCCCAATAACATTGTTTGAAAGATAGATGATTACTATCAGGTTTTACATCTTTAGTTGAGGAACTCTCAGTGTAATAAGGTCAATCCAAAGTCTCTTCTTTTGGATCTTGCTTGCAAGTTAGACTCACCTGCTACGTTTCCTAATAATATAGACTTATGTCATGATGCTTGCACTGGAAATCAGTGAATCCATCAAAACATTATGCTTGGGGATAAGGTAAGTTCAATATTCTCAAATGTTAAAAGTTTGAATACCTTTGTTCCTTTGAATGTTAGATCAAATAAACCCTCTTCACAAAGATCAAACATTTCAAAAGTAGGAAAGAAATGGATTCGTAAAGGAAGCCCCCCTCACACTACTTTGAAAGAATCTGATCTTGAGGTCTTAATTCAAATTTCATTCCCAGATGAAGCACTAGCTGCTCAATCTTAGGATTTAAAAGATCATGCTTTAATTTGTAAATTCTGGAAGTTTTTACCCAACATTGATACTCTAAAAGATCTTCTATTCACTAATTGGTATGGGGCTAATCAGGTGTTTTATATTGACCAGGGTAATGGATTTTTTGTTGTGTTTTTTTCATCTAAGTTGCAGAGAGATTTAATTTTGGAGGATAAGGCATGGTTTTTTGAGGGAGCTTGGTTGTTTACTCAAGCTTGGGTTCCAAATTTTGATCCTTGGTCTACATTAATCCAATTTGTTCCCTTCTGGATCCAAATTCTTGCTCTTCCTTTATAATATAGGGAGCCACCTCTTGTGGAAACAATTTCTAATAGTATTGGGATCTTTCTTCATCATGATATGGACTTTTTCAAAAATCTAGATAAGTCGATTAGGTTTTGTGTTCAATTAAATGTCTTGAAAGATATCCCCTCTTCCCTTTTAATTCATTCAAAAAATGGGACTATCAAAAAGGCAATTTTCATTGAAGATTCAAATTTTTTTTGTACCTTTTGTCATCTTTCGGGTCACTCTACACTTCATTGCACATTCAGCTCAGCCTCTTAAGAGAATTCAACATTGTCTGAAAATGATTTACAAAAAGATTCAAATCTGGAAAAAGTTTCTCATGTTAAGCAAAGTTCTAATTTAGAGGTTTTTAATGCTCAGAATGGGAGTTCTTTTGTTGATACTATAGTTAGAAAGTTCCAGTTCATGGCTCCTAAGTCTTGTGCCTCACATTATTCATCTTTTTTGGATTCAAGGCATCAGAATATTGAAAATTCTAGGGTGTTAAAATTTATTTTTTCTTTTCCTATGGGATGGAAAAAGATTCTTGATTCTTTTATTTGTCTAAATCCCTAGAATTATATTTACGAAGTATTACTTTGCGAGATAAGCATCAATTAGATGTTATTGTATCAAATATGATTTGGGATACTGCTTTGTTGCCTAATCCCTTCTTGCAAAATGAAACTAACAATAGTTGTTTAGCCCCTCTTCCCTCAAATAATATAAATACATTTGAAGGCTTGGGTTTACATAAGTTGGATGCCATGAGTGATCATGAAAATATGGAGATTTGGGCAGATCACTTAGCAAATATGGTAGGATCAGACCTTTTTGATGAAATAGAAGAGGCTACAAATAAAGAAAATGGGGAATTTTTCTCATAAATATCTTTTTTGCTAGGTTCTCCCCTGAATTCATTGGCCTCATAGGGAGGTTATGAACAACTGTCTACTAGCATAAACAAAGAGGCTATTGTTACAAATGATGATATCTTTGTTTGTTCAAAACAATTGTCTATTTCTCAAACTCCCATTGCTTCTCCTATTATTAGATCACCTACCAAGAATGGTAGAAAGTCAAATGCAGTAAAACTACAAGAGGAGATAGATTCAGAGGTTTAGTTAACCTTAGATGGTAACATAAAGACAATATTGAGGGGATCAAGGAGCTCTTGTTGATCGACATGAAGATTATATCATGGAATGTTAGGGGCTTAAATGCCCCTAACAAATGAGCCCAAGTCAAGTAGGAAATTAATTCTTCAAGGGCTAATATAGTCTTACTACAAGAGACAAAGCTTGCCAAGGAAAGCTATGAAACTATTATTACCAAGTGGTTTAATTGGAATTCTGTTCATTCTTAAGCGCAAGGAGCTTCAAGGGGACTATTAATTTTGTGGAATTCCAAATCA
>CM021104.1:158196766-158237822 GCA_007115665.2 Sequoiadendron giganteum | reverse complement strand
GTCCACATGTGATTGGAGAAGGAATGAGCACATTTTGGTCAATGTGCATGATAAATGCCATTGGATTCAAATTTGAATTTTGAATGTGACATGCGAGAGGGAAAGAGAAAGGAAGTTAATGTCACTTGGCTCAATGCACAAGGACGTGTAAGAGGCCTTCAATGCCTTGTTGGAAGGACCAAGTCCACTTGACCTTTTTGAATTCAAATGAGGGAATATTCCCTTTTGATGCTTTGTGAGGGAAAATATATGAATTAATAAATCAAAGTAATTGATTTATTGTGCAAGTTGCATTCTCTAGAGAATGTACCATAGATTAATATTAAATTAATCAAAGATTAATTAATTTAATGAAGAATTAGGAGATGTGACAATTTAGACTTAAATTTATGAATTGATTTAAGTCAAGAATTGAGATGAAATGATTTATTAAATAAATGATTTGATTTATTTAACCAAAGAGGAATATGTTAGATTAAATCAAATAAGGTTTAATTTATTTAATTTAATAAGAGGACTTTAGAGAATTTAATCAAATAAAAAGATTTATTTAATTAAACAGAGATGCAAGGTTGATTAAACTAAATTGATTAATTCAATCACTGAAAGAGGAAGACTTAATCCAATAAATAATGATTTATTAAATTAAGAGATAGAATGTGATGAAATGCTGAGAATATGCTTTAAGAGGAAATATTGTCAGTAAATCGGGATCAGGTGTGCCAAAATGAAAATATGCATTTTCCATGTCTACATTTTTCCCCTCTTTGAAGCAATGTACTTGTTGCATTGATTCAAAGAATAAATTGCTATGATCAAAAGTTCAAAATTTCTTGATTTTTCAAATGCCCCTCTATTTCCCCAACGAGAAGGATTACGCTGGTATACTATCCCCTCGAGAGATCGAGTGGAAATGTATGATTTTCTGATCGAGATCGTGATAAAATGTGAGAGGAGTGGTTCTATTGATCAAAGGACTTAAGATAATTATTTGATGTAGACAATTTTGATGATGTATAGACAGTCATCGGCCATGGGTAGCCTCATCTATATTTTGACAAAACGCACCTATTTTAGATAGAAATGTTAGTAAAGATAGAAGAATAAGATGGATGGAAGGAGGATCCACACAAGTTCATATTATTACTGATGATAATGAGGTATTGCTTACCAGGAGTTGGGATTTTCAAAGGGCCAATTGCTTTATGTGTGATAACACACATAGGTACAATGCATCAAGGTATAAAGGACCAGGATGGCGTTGTACCTAGTGTGATGGACTTTGACTTGACAATCAGATAGGAGTATTCTTGTTCACACTTGACATATGGAAACCATGCTAGGACGGACCCAACAAAGCAACTATTCACCAAGTTATTTTACAAGAGTATCCAACAAGAACAAATAGATAAAAAAGATAATGGTTGTTGCCCCATTCCTTTCTCTCTAAACCTGTTTTATTTAGGCATCATCGAGAGGTCCTTGAAATGAGTGCGACATAAGATAAGTCAACAAAGACTAAGAAAGAGTAAACAAACAAGCTAATGTTCTTCATACCACTAGCCAAGGCTAAACTATTGTGAGGTACTTGATGCTTATGTCCATCGCAGGAAAGCTTCATCCTAGGACATGTTGTGATTAGGGTTTTGATGGGATTGATTGGGTGATAAGCTATTAATACTCCGAGTTGACCAACTTGCTTGCCTATTGACCTAGACTTCCAAGACTTTTGATGATTGGGTGTTCACTTTAGAACCTACTAAACTTGCTTCTGACTAACTTACCGAAGGGTGAAAGTGACGATTGACTTTATTATGAGTGATGACAATCACGGGTGAAAGCGAGATGAAATGGACGCACCATTTTGGGTTTTTTCAAATATTTTGAGGTTGTTTTTGGTATTTTCACTTTTTTCAATGTTTTTGATATTTTCAAGATTTATGATGAAGAGACTAAGTTAAAGACCTATCCTAGGGGTCTCGAGAGCTGATCCATAGATTAGCCTTGCCTACGTTGTACACACAGAGAGCACGTAGTTCGACTGACGATGTTCTGACTTAATGATGAGATAGATGGGCAAACAGATTTCCCTTGTGATGGATGCTTAAGGACAGACCTTAACTATAAAATAAATGGGCAAACGGATTGCCAATGCGATGGACGCCTAAAGGACTGACCTTAGCTATAAAATAAATGGGCAAATGGATTGCCAATGCAATGGACGCCTAAAGGACTGACCTAATTGTCTCGGGGGATGATCAAAGATCAAGCTTGCCTACGTTCAAGCTCAGAGATGACGTAGTTCGACAAGGTAAAAGACTGACAAGACTCAATGATGATTTTTGAATATTTTCCGATATTTCGACATATTTTTGGATTTTGGATGATTTGGATGTTTTTTGGATTTTTGATGAATTTTTTGAATGTTTTTGGTTTTTTCGCATGATTTTTGATGATTTGGATATGGATGTGATGATATCAGTGCTCTATTTTGAGATTTTGTTGAAAACCAAGCTTAAGGTTGATCGATCAGATTAATGGATGGATAGTTTGACTAAGTGTGTTAAGTCAAATGAAAGTGATAATGCACTTGTAAATTCTAGGAAGTTGTGTTATCCCAGAGTAAAATCATACAAAAAGGATAATTTGGCTAGGTGTGTTAAGCCAAATAAGGTGATTATGGATTTGATAATTTGGCTAAGTGTGTTAAGCCAAACAAAGATGATAATGGAATTGTAAATCCAAGGAAGTTGTGTTATCCTAGAGTAAACTTGTGCACAAAATGATAGTTTGACTAAGTGTGTTAAGTCAAACAAGGTGAAGATTGATTGGATTCAATTGATCAAGATTGATGAAGTTTGATTTGGAACAAAATTGTTTTGATGGTTTGATGTGATGCTGACGCACAAGTTAGATGCGACTGATATGAATTATTGGATTGATGTATGAAAAATTTTAAAGCTTGATGAGGAACATCGTCTTGTCAAAATATGCCCTGGGCTAGTGATTTGGATTTTTTGGCTCACAAATTATTTAACCAATTTGATTTCATGTTCGCCAATGCTCATATTACCAGATAAGTTAGAGGATATACATCAAGATTTATTCTCAAAGCAGGATGCCAATATCTGCCCCCAGTGTCCAGTAATGTATGGAATGCCATGGATGGATGCTTGGATTGATATAGTAATCATGTAAAGGATTCCAAGGATTATCTTGTGACAAGATAAGGTATTTGAACAGAGGAATGCTCATTTGGATAATGCTTCAAGGCTTAGATAATATTTGGATTGGATAGGATCAATGAAAATGACCCATGTCAAGATGTTTACCACAAGCAAGTGTAAAGTGTGCACCAAACCTTCATCAAGATCAAAATAACTTGGAGTATGGATGCAGCTAGATGAAAATGGATTGGATAAAAGGTTCATGGATGAACGGATAGTATGGCTGGAATGATGGCTTTATTATGGAATGTGATAAGATGCTTTCTCCTGAACTAGTGCACGTAGATGCTTCATTCTACACATGACACCTGTTTTCTAGGTTTTCATCATGGTACCTATCCAAAGTGCCACCAAAGTGGTTTTCACTAGAGGACGATTTTTTTCTTTACTGTTTTCAATCCTTTTTCTAATTTTTTTTTGGATTTTTGTATTTTTGTATTTTTTTGTATTTTCTAAGAGATTTTAAGTTAATGCTGAACCACTTGGTGGTTTTGATGTTGATGCTTCTGTCATAACATGCCATCAGTATCCTATTTGAATAATTTTCCCTGCCAAGATACGTGCACTTGTATGCAACTTTTGAGATCCCTGATCTCTTTTGTTGATACCAGAGTTAACTTTGTCTTTGTGCATACATCATGATAGAGTGCCTTCTAAATCCTTATGATGAAGGGTTGCTGCCAATACATGGTCAATGTGAGACTTGGATATCATGCGTAGAGGTGTGGATGAAGTGTGTTTAGGGATAAAAGATGGATTGGTTGACAATTTGGAGCCTTTGACTCTCCAAACTTGGGAAGATGAGCAATGATGGGTGGATACGGAAGTGTACATGGAATTAGGACCAATTACTTGATACACTTTGTATGTCGCTTGAGAGCTTGGTTTTTCCTTTGTGGAAATATTTGATGGATACTTTTCCCTTTTTTATTTTTCCCCATAGTTTCTTTGACTGATGGAGTTTGATAGGGATAAAATTTCTTTGTATTCTTTGGTATCCATATGTATTTGATTTGTCTGATATGATTCTTAGCTTATTTTTCTTTGATAACATTATTCATACTTCGATTCAAGTCTTTCTTTTGAAATTGGTCCCAATTCATGGATGGGGCGATGGGTGGATGGGTGGATGAATATTCATGATGTGGTGGGTTGTAGTATTGGCATTGGTTCCATCATAAGGATTCTTCATGCTCCCTATGTTGATGTTTTCTTGAGACGAAGTTGCTCCCAGTTTTATAGAGGTATCGTTGATATGTTTATATTCCTTGATTGTTGAATAACAAAGGCCTTGATCCTTAGGGTTGCCAACACTCTGCACTAGTTCTAGGATACCTTGTTCATGCAGACCTAATCCTCTGTCTTGATAATTCATCTGCTGAAAAAATTTATTTTCCATAGGATATGATTTACCTTGGAGACAAGGTGTTGATCCCTCTATTCTCTTTCATGGACCTTCAAAAGTGTGAGCGTCTTTATTGATGAGATAACTTTCTCTAAGAAAGGTAAGTGATCCAACTTTATAAGTGATGGGATCCTCCATATGTGGGATGAATGCCTTATTGATATCTTTGTCTTGATCTTTTGAGATATCAAATTGTAGTGCTTCTTCAAGAGGTATTGATGATTCAATGTCCTTGCAAAAGTCTTCCTCATGATTTATTCTTGGTATGCTTTCACATGATGTTTCTGATTCACAAATTTTGTAGAAACCTTCTTCATGACCCATTTTTGATGTCTCTGCATTTCTCTATATCTTGATCATGTGTACAAATGTTAAGAGTAGGAGACTCTTGTTCGTTGGTAATGATTTCAAGAGTATGAGACTCTTGTTTTGAATGAAGATCATCCATGTGTCCATCCAAAGCAAGCATCTCATGGGTAGATGGAGGAGTATGACCTATGTGGATGTGGTCATCTTGTATGGATAGGAGAGTGTCCATTATATCATTGTAGTAGCTTGGAGATGCAAATTCTTGATCTTGAATGATTTCGGAATTGCTTTCCGCATGCTTTGGATCAAGTTCTTGACATGGGTCAATTTCAAAGAATGGATTGCTTTCTTGGATATCTTCAGTAGGCATAGGAAGTTTCTCAAATGTTATGAGGTCAAAATATGTCCATATGTTTTGGAAAGGATCATTGCTAGACCTTGGTGAAAGATGTTCATCGTTCTTTGGAGTGAATTCTTGAGATATGTCCTCTAACTCATTAGGTGATGTAAACACATTTTCAACATTATCATTGGTCAAAGGATCTTGATCATCATTTTGAATGATTGTGTTGGGAATCAGTTTCAAGCTTTGTTGTGGGAGTAAGGCTTGCATTTTCTACTAAGCCAACAACGCTTGTTGTTGGTTGTGTTGCTATTGTGCCAACAATGCTTGTTGTTGGGCTTGTTGTTGAGCTGCTTGTTGATGGATTGCTTGCAATAATGCCCTGAATTGTGCTTGCTCCTATGCTTGTGCTTGTGCTTGCGCTTGGGCTTGAGCTTTTGCTTGGGTTTGAGTTTGTGTAGCTCATTGTTTTTGGAGTGTCTTTTGGCGGGCATCTTGCAACATGATGGAGAATGAATTTGTCATGTTTTGTTTTGGCGGTAGCGGTGGTGGTGGTGGGTTGGGGATGATGTTGATTGTTCGGATTGCTTGGATGGTTGCAACCTGTTGTCGTAATACCGATGGAAAAATGGGATGATTTGGTATGATGTTTTGATTCAGCATTATAGGTTGACTTTGAACATTTTTGTGGTTGAGAATCATATTTCCTTGATTTAGGTAACTTTGATTTTGCATGGTGTTATCTTGACCTGCATCAACATATGGAGTTTCCAATATATTGCTAGGATTTTGAACAACATTAGGGGGATTTGCAAAAATATCTATCCAAAAATTCACCAAGTGTGGACTAGAAATGTTCATTTTCCACAAACTTGCATTTGGCATGTATGGATTTAGTGGGATAATTTTGTTTGGAAAACTCATGCATTGAGTATTTGGTTGATAGATTTGCAGATTTGGACTTCGATTTAAATCTATCATTGGAAAAGGTGTTCCAGACTTTGGATTGGGCATACTCATATTCGTTGTACTTTTGAGGTTTGGAGGAGATAATGATGTCATGTACAAATGTGAGTTTCGATAATCAATTGGCATTGTGATAGTTTGGATGATTTGGATTGCTCATGATGAATGAATCAAGTTTAAATTCCATTTCCCTCTTGTGTTTTGACCTTGTTGCGAGAGTGAAACTCTAAGGTGTTTAGGACCAATGATGAGATGAAAGATGAAAGGGTGAGTGATACGAGTGTTTAAACTTTTAAGAACTTTGGATCAATGCTAGACTTTAGGAATTGATTCGATTTGATTTTGATTGGTTGATAGTTTGACTAAGTGCGCTAAGCCAAACAAGATGATGGTGAACTTGTAAACCCTAGGAAGTTGTGTTATCCTAGGAAAAACTCGCATAAGAGAATGAATTGGCTAAGTGTGTTAAGCCAAATGAAAGTGATAATGAATTAGTAGACCTCAGGAAGTTATGTTAACCTAGAGGCAAATTTGTTCAACAAGATTGATAATTTGACTAGGTGCATTAAGTCAAACAAGGTGATTTTGATTTTCCAAAAGTCTAGCATAAGTGATGTTGCAAAGTTCTAAAATTTGTTGGTGAGATGGGAATTTGATTGATGTTTGGATGGATTAAGTGATGATTTTGATCCTAGATGACCCTATGAGGACTTACTTACAAGACCAAGGTGATGAAGAACATACTTTTCCCTAGAAGTAATTCAAACCAAAAGACCAATGTCTGAATGGAAACCGAATGACCCAAAAGAGAACAAACACATGTGTGGTTCAATTTGTCTTTTATCTTGCTTAAGTTCGATTCCTTTTACCACACACACTTTCTTGATTATGCTTTTCAAACTATGTGTCTAATGTCTCACTTTTGTTCTCATCCCACAAGGTCCATTGTGTGGAAATTGAGGAAAATAGGGAAAAAGTTCCTTATGTTTAACCTTGTTGAAAACAAATGACAGTAGAATTTGTGCACTTAGAAACCTCTAGGAATATTATCCCTAGGAAAAGCCAGAGTGCCTAAATTCATCAAGAGTATTTGTTTCTCACAAGGGGTTTGAAATTTGAAGGTCTTGTGAATGTTTGTTTTCAAGTGTTTTGAGGACCAAGCAATGTATTTCTTGCAAGCACTTTTACACTCCTAGGATGATGAGGCAATATCTTCTTAGTTTCCCACTTGGATAAATCAAGTTGTGCATACCTTGTGTAAATGGCTAAATGCTTCACCACACTGGCTCCCCTCCATGGCACTCACTTATTCGGGTCAGCCAAGCATTAGTACCCATGAATCTCCCATGGCATACTTTCCATTTCCACAACAAGCGCGCATGTATAATGTGGGGCGGCTTCAAAGAACATGACCTTTTGCACCAACAAGATAGACAAGGTTTTGGCCTTTTTCTAAACAAAGGGTTCTAATGTGGGCATTCCATTCATGGGAGATTATCCAACATTGACGAGAGTCCATTGCTGTTCATCTCGTCGGAATAATCCTCATGATTCTTGAACTTTTTTCAAGAATCCACACTTATATACCGATTGGAAGTCGCTTGGCTTTAGCATGTTCCCAGTT
The DNA here is from genome assembly GCA_007115665.2 of Sequoiadendron giganteum. Classification (NCBI taxonomy): domain Eukaryota; kingdom Viridiplantae; phylum Streptophyta; class Pinopsida; order Cupressales; family Cupressaceae; genus Sequoiadendron; species Sequoiadendron giganteum. Next base: position 158,229,948 of record CM021104.1, on the reverse strand, counting down.
GGGTCGTTCCCTTGGGTGATTACTTTTTCCCACAAGGTAGGCCCTCTAAGATAAACAATAGCAGACAAACATTATTCGTAGTTCGATCGACTTTTGTTTAAAAACAAAAGGAGAACATTCGCAATAAGTTTTATTCACACTCGAATGTTTTGTTCAATTTTAAGTGCCCAAATTGAAATGTGGAGGCAATCTTTTTAACAACCTAATATTACCAAAATGTTTTTGATTCTCAAGATCGCAATGAAGCGCGAGAGAAGCGCATACACATTTTAGATAATATTAATTTGTAAAAAGGATTGTAAAACATAGAAAACATTTGTTCATTTTAAAACCTCAAAGCAAAGATGACTTCTTTTTAAGCACCAAAATGAAGTGTGAGTTTGCCTTGTTCAATTGTTACCTTTTAAACAAAATCTAGTGTGTTTGCCTAAAGTTATTTTTAGCCCCTTGGCAAATTTTGAAAATAAACTTGATTTTGTTAACTTTAGAACCCAAAAGAAATTATTGAGTCCTAAAGAGCATGAAGGTGATAAAGTCCTTAGAAGGGGATTATAATTTCTCCCAAAGTGTTAAAAAACACTTGTTACAATCATGTGATAATTTTTTATTCTTTCATTTCCATGCTCCATGATCCATTAAAACCTACAATACAAGCTTCAAATGTTATATAAAATCAAGAAATAAGAAGATGAGGGTTAGATAAAAGATTAAGCATATAGACCCTAAAACTTAAACCAAGTTTCATGGTGTTTTAATATTAGGTGAAAGTTTGAAAATTTTAACTCTATCAAAGTTGAGAAAAACCTACACCATTGGATAGCTTATGAAATTCTACCCCATTTCAAAAAACAAATCTTTGAAAAAGACTAAAAAATGACCAAGATACGGCCATTTTAAAATCGAGTGAAAAAACAAAAAACATATACGATGTTGTTTGCAATTGCGACACTGTTTGGAACAGATGCAGCGCTATATAGCACCGCGCAATTCTATTTAAAACAGGTGTGGTGGTATATAGCATTGTGTGGTTCTCTAAGTGCGACAGAGTTTGGGGGTGCAGTGGAGTTTGAGTTTTAGGCGGTGCAATATAGCACCGCACCTCCATAAGCGGTGCAATACAGCACAATATGAACTGTCAGCGGCGCAATTTCCTATGTGTGATCAAAAAATGTGAAAACGACGGAGTTTTCCACAAAAAAAACGTGATGATATTGTTGTTGCCCTCCTTCTAGTGTCAAAATGTGAACCCCTAAACCTACAAGTGCACAAATATGACAAACATTGTTACTATTAGATCAAAATGCATGCAAAGAGTGAAGGATTCCCCATAAAATCCACCTATTCAAACTAAAATTAGGAAAATGAAGAACATAAAACAAGAAACTTAAACTAAATCCTAATTAAGCCAATAGATTGATGATCTTATGAGGGAATTGGTGCCAATGAGGTGTTGCAATTGGCCCTTTCCCAATTCCTATGGTTACACTGTAGATTAATGGAGAAATGGTCAAATCTCCAAAGAGATTTGAGCATAACTTTGGTGAAAATATGAAAATGTGAGGTATGCTTGGATGAAATGGGAAAAATTAGTTCTCAATTGAAGAGAGTAACTTTTCATGTGAATTGTGGATGATGATGGATTTGAGTATAGTAAGTCTACTCAAATTGTGGATGTTTGAATGAGAGGAAGAGTCTCTGATTTATAGATTCCCAAGTTGGAATAATGAGGGATTTGGATGAATGTGGGATAAAAGACCAACCAATGAGAAGAGGCCACTTGTCCACATGTGATTGGAGGAGGAATGAGCACATTTTGGTCAATGTGCATGATAAATGCCATTGGATTCAAATTTGAATTTTGAATGTGACATGCGAGAGGGAAAGAGAAAGGAAGTTAATGTCACTTGGCTCAATGCACAAGGACATGTAAGAGGCCTTCAATGCCTTGTTGGAAGGACCAAGTCCACTTGACCTTTTTGAATTCAAATGAGGGAATATTCCCTTTTGATGCTTTGTGAGGGAAAATATATGAATTAATAAATCAAAGTAATTGATTTATTGTGCAAGTTGCATTCTCTAGAGAATGTGACATAGATTAATATTAAATTAATCAAAGATTAATTAATTTAATAAAGAATTAGGAGATGTGACAATTTAGACTTAAATTTATGAATTGATTTAAGTCAAGAATTGAGATGAAATGATTTATTAAATAAATAATTTGATTTATTTAACCAAAAAGGAATATGTTAGATTAAATCAAATAAGGTTTAATCTATTTAATTTAATAAGAGGACTTTAGAGAATTTAATCAAATAAAAAGATTTATTTAATTAAACAGAGATGCAAGGTTGATTAAATTAAATTGATTAATTTAATCACTGAAAGAGGAAGACATAATCCAATAAATAACGATTTATTAAATTAAGAGTTAGAATGTGATGAAATGCTAAGAATATGCTTTAAGAGGAAATGTTGTCAGTAAATTGGGATCAGGTGTGCCAAAATGAAAATGTACATTTTCCATGTCTACAATTTGGATGCGACGATATACATTCATCTTGTCAAGGTTTTAAGGGGGAAACTATGAGGTATGGTCTTATGAATTCTAGCAATATCTTCAAATAAATATGTTTTTGGAATGATATTTGCTAGAGGACAAGGCAATCCCATGAAACTGGTACTATCGAATTCAGTATGTCCTATGTTGATGGGTTTCCCTAAGATTTCTTCTACGTCCAACATCTCGTCATCACTTAAATCCATGGTGATATTTTCCATGTTGTTTTCTAAATCATCTTCTAATTCTTGACCATGTTGTTTGATGAATACCAGGGCCAATGAAGCTAAATTTTCCTATCTGTTGGGGCCTTCTGGTTCATCAACCTAGACTTTATTAAATTCAGCAAGCTTTGCGGGGGAATACAAGAATAAATGTTTACTATTTGGACCACGTGAGATAGTCATTCCTCCCTCCCTATAGTCAATATTGGTTGCAATCATTGCTAGCCATGGTCTCCCTAGGATTATAGGGTAATTGTCTTTTGGTTTAAGAGATTGAATGAGTTGAAAGTCCACAGGATATTCCCATCCATTGAATTTGATAAGAGAATTCTCAGGGACATCCTTGGGAATGGCTATGGCTTGATTTTCCATCTATAAGACTGTAGTTCTAGGATGTAAATTAGTAAGCCCTAATTCTTCCATTACATCAATAGTCACTACGTTAATGGTTTCTCCCAAGTCTACTAATGTATTAGGTATTTCAACTTCATTCATTGTGATCGTTATCAGGGGACTACTTGGATCATCATATTTTAGAGCAGTAGTCTTCCCAACCAAGAAGTCAGCCAAATAACCATTTAAGTGGGTAGTGTTTATTTTCTTTAGTTTCCTTCTTGGAGACTTGATACACAACCGTTTGATCAATTGGTTTGGCTCTGGAATCTCCTTGATGGCTTGTAGTAAGGGAACCTCAATTTACAACTATATTATTTCTTGTATCAGCATAGTTTCGGTGGATGAGGACATTTTTGGAGTACCTTTTGTAGTGGTTGGTTTAAGATGCTCTAGAAAATGTGCTTGGGTTTTATTTTTAGCAAGTGATTTTTTTAAAGCTTTAGTTGCAGACTGACCCTCCCCTTCCTAAGGTAGGTCAGAAGCTCCAACTAGAGGTGGGATGATGGTTTTTTATTGAGTAATATCTGACGTTGGTTCAATAGTTATGGGAGTTGTTTTTGTGGCCTCAACAGATTCCTTAATAGGTTCATCCAATATCTCAATAATAGTCAGTGAGGAAGTGTTTTTCTAGATCTCAATTACAAGTTTCCATAATGCATGGCATTGAGTCCAGTAACATTATTTTTCTCGGTACAATACACTAGGGAATTCTAATAGTTGTTCTTTGGGTTTGGAATAGGTTGTGCCAAAAAATTTGGTTGATTACCTTGCTCATTTTGTTGATTATTGTAGGGAGGTTACAAGAGATTATGTTGTTCATTGGGTCCTCTCTTGGGACCGATGTAAAATTAATTTTGAGGTTGGTTCCATTGAGGAGAATTTTTTTGAGGATACCACTGATGTTGAGGTTGATTGGGCCATTGAGGGTTCCCCCATGAATGATTTTCCCATTCAGGTAGTCCCCAAGGGTAAGTTCCCCAATTCGATGGTGCTTGAGGTGGAGCTTGAGGCCAAGGTGTTTCCCATTCATTATTATTCCAGTTGTTTTGTGGTCTCTAGGTAGGGTTTAAATTTTGGCCATTGGAAAAATTTCCCCCAGTTCTCTAATTTACAAAGTTAACTTCTTCCTCAATCAGTGTTGTTCTTTTCTTAGAGTTCTTAATAGAATTCAAAATCTCACACTGGTCGATAGGATGGTCCTTATCACAAACTTGGCAAACAACAATTTTGTTAACTTTGTCCAAAGGACATTTCCTTGATAGCTATTTATTCTAGCACCTAGGGAAATAGATTGATAAGGTCTCTAGGTTTCATATTTTAGCCTGTATTATATCTAACGTGTTATTTAACCGAACTAAAATGTCAGTATTAAGGTTGGCTATCTCCTCATGCAATTTTCCTATATAATTGGAACCTTTGAAAAGGGTATACTTTTGAATCCCTCCTCCATTGCGAGAGAAGTTCCAACATAATTCAATGATTTCATCAAGTCCCAGTTGGCACACATCCCCTTTTCCCATTAAATCCAAGCTCCTTCAAGCATCATCATCAAGGACTTTGAGGAATATGGTCTTTAAAATCTCAAGACTTATGGATTCTCCACCATACCGTTTAGATAGGAAGACAAACCTATCTAGGTAGTCTTCTAGGCTCTCTTCTTCATTTTGTCTTAGTTTAAACTCTTTCTTCCTATCATTAACTCTTTAGTAGCTTTGGTATTTATCCACAAAGGTAGAATCCATGTCATTCCATGAGGTGATGGATCCTAAGGCTAGCCCCATGAACCAGTTTATTACTGAGTCCTTCAAAGTAGAAGGAAAAAAATTTAGTTTCTAGTTATCATTCTTGTAGTCAAATGTTTGACACAAGACCTTAAACTTGAAGAGAAACTAGTCAAGGTCTTGAGAAGACAAACCTCAAAAGGATGACAAGAAAGCTGGTGAAATATTTTTCATGGTCATTTTGTCATCTACATTGATAGCAATAGGATAGGTGAATGTTTGTGGTGGTGATGGTTGATTAGTGTCAACATTTCTACGGTTTCAGTCACCCATGATGTTGAAGAGGATCCATTCCTCTTCAAAAAAAATCTCAAATGGGTGAGGTTCAGGAGTTTGGAGAGGAATATATGCACCTCTACAACTATATGTTCTCTTTCTAAAGTATACGGGAAGGTCTCAGGTTCATCTTGGTTGATCAGTTCCTCAGAAATTTCTTGAGCTGAGATTTCTTCTTAACCACTTGTGGGTGGTACGTCATTTGGGGGGTTCTTGGTATGACTCTTTCATGGGGGGCTCATTTCCTGCCCATGTAGAAAAGGAAGCCTAAGGATTATTTTTGTTTCCAAAAGAGGTATTCAAGGTATCTCCTACTAACATGTAGAAAAAGAAGGTCCCCAGTAATGGAACCAAAAAGTGATAGGATTTCATTGGGTCCTATCTCTTTAGTTTGAAAAGTACATGAAATTTCAGCTAGGTAGTGTTCAAGGCTATATGCAATAGGAAACCCCTTAACTATATGTTCTCTTTTTGAAGTATATGCGAAGGTCTCAAGATCATCTTGGTTGATCAATTCCTCAAAAATTTCTTGAGATGAGATTTATTCTTGCCCACTTGTGGGTGGTACGTCATTTGGGGGGGTTCTTGGTATGAATTTTTCATGGGGGGCTCATTTCCTGACCATGTAGAAAAGGAAGCCTAGGGACTATTTTTGTTTCCAAAAGAGGTATTCAAGGTATCTCCTACTAACACTTAGAAAAAGGTCCCCAGTAATGGCGCCAAAAAGCGATAGGTTGTCGTTGGGTCTTATCTCTTTAGTTTGAAAACTACATCAAATTTTGCCAGGTAGTGTTCAAGGATATATGCAATAGGAAACCCCTTAACTAACTCTCTCATATTTTCTAAATAAATTGAAAAATTGAAATGAAACTTAAACTAGAAGGCCACTAAAAGAAAAATATTTGAAATAACTAAACTAGAGAAAGAAAGAAATTATTAGTCTAAAAATCATAACTAAACTAGAAAGCATCAAAATTATTAAACTAATAAGTGTATCAATTGTTGAAGAAGAAAAACATGTAAAGAAACTATGAAACATTTAACTAGTAATGGATTAACAAACCTAACAACTAATAGAAAATAACCTATCAACTTGAAACTTGACAGTAAGGTAGGTGCACCAAAATTTTAATTTAGCAGAGTTGAAAAGAGACTCGACTTCACACTTTATCATTTACAGAACAAAGGTCACAAAATATTGAAAGTGAAAATACTTATCTATCTATTCCTGCAATACCTCAAGTGACCAACTCGTGGGTTCTTCTATGTCTAACTCAGGTCACATAAACTTGATAACTCTAGAATTAATCCATCTAGAACAATTCCATTCACAACACTTAGCAAAATAGAATGAGGAAAACAAGATTCACTTTATTCATATTAAGAGTGTAATACATAAACATAGCTTAGAGATTCATCATGATAGCATAACGATATTCTCCAGTTATTTTTCATTTCTAAAAATTATAGATTTATACAAAAATTGTCTACCAAAATCCTCAATTTTAGTTGGTGGAAAGGACCATTGAAAAAGTCTTCAAATGATTCTAACAAACTAACAAATTTTGAGTCCATACATAAAAACATTAAAATAGGCTCATAATGAGCCATAAGCCTTTAATAGAAAATAATGAAACAACTATAAAATCTCAATACATCAAGTGCCCAAAAATTTTGACACCTAAACATTTGGCACCTATCTTCAACTTTATGGAGTCTAAATTGAATCTTTAGTGTTGAATCTTTTGCATTGAATTATTCCAATTGGGCATGATGGTCGATTATTCAAGAGAACTTTCTTCTTTCTGCAAAATCTAAACTATTGAGTTAGTGTGGGTTAGTTTATTCCAAGCAATTCTAGAAAATAAAGTTTATACAATTTCCTCAAAAATAAAGCACTTACTAATCCTAAAGATAACTAATTGGCAGAGTAAACGGGGCTAGAAAATATTAGGTAGGGTATTTAGTTTCTTATATCGATGAGGTTATTTTTACCTCGTCAAGGATGTATAAACATCATCTCTTAATGACTAGGGGTTGAAAAGCTCATGGTCTTTGAACACCATCTAGACTTCTTTGTGCTCACAAGCTTAGTTAAAAAATTAGAAACATTCATCAAAATATCTACCTTAACCAACTTCACCATGTCATCTTTGACCATATTTCTAACAAAATGATATTGTAAATCAATGTGCTTGGTCCTAGCATGAAATGTCAGGCTCTTAGCTAGACATATCACACTCTGACTATCACAATAAACTATCACTAGACCTTTTTTTATTCTAATATCATAACACAATCTCTTAAGTCATATTGATTCTTCGAAACCATGAGTAGCTACCATATACTCATCTTCAGTAGTCGACAAAGAAACCATAACCTATCTCTTACTAATCTAACAAATTGCACCACAAAATTTAAAGTAAACACATAAGCATTGGTGGATCGTCTATTATCAACATCACTTGCCCAGTTTGAATCCACATTGTAGGTCCACCTAAATTTGACCATTCCCATATGGTCAATTTTTTCCCTATTTCATCTATTTCACATTCATACCTATATTAATTAAATATTACCATTATTTGGCAATATTTAACTTATTCCTAATATCCCCTAAAGTATTTGATTATTTAATTAAATAATTTTTCACCTTTCTTCTCTAAATTAAATAAATAAACCAATTTATTTAATTTAGTCATTAGCCTATATGAATTAAAATTAATTTTTAATGCATCCCTCTCTCTCTCCTCTTTTCACATCCTCCATAATCTCTCTTTAATCCAAACTAATCTGATTAATCTGTGATTAGGATGTGCACATGACTAATCATGATTAGTGTCACATCCAACATAACTTGGAAGTGGGTCCTAATCACCCATTAACCTAACTAATCATTTGCACAACCTTAAATCTTGATTAAATTATCCCCTAATCCCGCCTAATGCCAATTATGGCATGTACCTAGGTCAATCCCCTCATTAAGACTTTCTCAATTTGGATAATTCACTCCCTTTCCCAAGGAATTTTAAACTCCCATTTATTGCCCCCATGAGCATATGTGGAATTTTTAATTCAACTTTATCCTCCCAAAATCCTTGGAGCAATTAAAAAGAAATTTTTAATTCTACCCCCTAATTCCAAGGAACTTACAAGTGGAATTTTTAATACCCTTTGGTCTTCTCAAGACCTTCTCCAAGTTCTATGGATATTTTTAATGAGTTTTAAATTCATCACTTGTCACATCCTCTCCATGATTTGGGGAGGATGATACAAGTCTTACCTTTTGTCCTTGCCTCTACTTGGCCTCCATCTCACCTCCATGTCACCATTCCTCTTCCCCCAAGGATGACACATGGAATCCTCTCATAAGTTTTTCAGTCAATCCCTATATTGAATCCTAGCCATCCAATTTATTCTCCCCTTTGGTAATGACTAAAATGACTTCTTCATTTTTCATTCTATACTTATGCATTCAACAACTCAAGCCTTCACACCCTATTTCTAACACATTTTTCAACTACTTTTCACACTTATTCTGCATCAAAATCCACCATACTCATCCTTTTCACGTCCATCTCATGCTAATAATCATCCATTTCAAGGTGTCATGTTGTCAAAGTATCAAAAAGAGCACACAAACAAGCAAATAAAACAGCCAACAAAAGGAACAAATTCGGGAAAGGTAAACTTCTTATTTATTTTTATTTTCTTATTCAAATTTCATCTTAAGCCATATCTTAAGTGTTTGAATTGATTTCACTCACATTTAGATAAGATTTGAAACACCTAAACACATTTTTTGCACACCTAGTGGGACCCACATCACAGGTCCTTAACATTTTTTGTTGTTTCAATTTTGTCAGTTTAGACATTTTCTACGTATAGAGGTGTACTTGCCTCCTACAAGGGTAGACAATCTTCATTTTTGGGTCACCAACTACACAAATTTTAATGCATGTGTGGATAGGAAAACCTATGAAGGTTCAAAGGTGGACCCGTAAAGACCCCAATTGAAGCCTCTACAAAGGTGATCCTATGCTACTAACAAGTGATCCTAAGATATATAGAGGAAAACCTATGCCATAATATACAACCATCCTCCATAGGAGAACATCTAACTTTTAGAGGGAATCCCATGAATCACAAATTTGAATCTGCTCTTGGCTATAGAGGCGGATACATGGTATAAAAAGGTGGATCCATGATAGTTACAGATGGGAATCTTCTTTACAGATGGGTGAATCTAAGGCAAATCTCGAGTGTTAGTTTTTCATCTAGAATATTTATTTGGATTTGGGATTTCATACTAACCTGCTCACTCATTTTTTTGTACTTGTGATATCCTCTAACCCTTGCATTCTTTCATTAGTCAAAGATTGGTGGTTTAAAACAACTAACATAGTTTCTACAAGATGATCAGTCAAAGACTTGGTAGTGATTTTCGTACTAATCTAGGAGCACTTTGATTTCTCAAGGGAGTCAATTAATTTTTTGTTGTTTTTGGAGTTACTTTTTGATGTATACTCTCCCCTTGTACCATATGGTGATCTTGGGAATCATAAATTGCAACTAACTTGAGTTCACCAATGTCTACCTAGGAGGTGTTAGTTTAAGTGTATGATCTCCCCTTGTGCTACATGCAAACCTGGGGATCAAAAAAACCTAACACTTCCTTCCCTTCAAAAGGAATTCTTGGGGATTTCATCACCCCAAGGGATGACCTGAACCATGTGAATAGATGGGGTATATAACGGGGGGAGAATAAAATTTGTACCCCAATATAGTCACATCATGTCTAGCGGAGCACTAATACTTGGGTGATTCCAAGTTAGGTGTGAAGGGTTGGTTTGAGCTTTTCCACAAAAATTTCTTAACCCATGCCTATCATGGGTTGGTGTTCACAAATGGGCCTCACATACCCCCTAGTGTTTAGAGGATGCACGAGATTGTCTAGTTAACCTAATTTAAGACTTGTGTTTTAGTTGCGGCTTGGTGTAATGCAAGGAATGTGGATCGTATCTTCAAGCTACTCAACACATAATCCCTTAAGTTGAGATATAAATCTTTGAGTGAACTTTGAAAATTCCCAAAGAGAGAGAATGTGTGCTCATGGAATTTTTTGATGACCCTATATCACTGGATCTCTACCTATCCACCTTCACGACAAAGGATTCTTTACTTGAGTATCACAAAGTTTTAACTCCTTGAGGTGGTGAGCCTACATCAGTTTTGTAAACCCTTTTGAATAATTTTAGGGTTGTGCAATTTCATGTGTTTTCTTATCTAAGACCACTGTTTATCATGTCTTGAGTTTGTCTTTGCCTCCATCTATTTATTTTTAGTGCATCTGTAGCCATCAATTCATTCTTGTCCTTCAAAGGAATATTTTCTTCATTTAGAGGTGAATATGCTCTATTGATGGGGAAACCTGCTCTCTCAGAGTTAATTATGTTTCCTCCCTTAGTTTGATCATTTTAGTCAGTTAGCTTGAAGGCGTATCTATATTTTATAGAGGTGATCTCGCTCTACCAATGGGCAATTGTGTCTTTTTTCTAGTCAAGATGTTATCCTAGATAAGTGGTCATACTTCCTTCAGGGGTGAATCTTTATTTACCTTTCCATACCATCATCACCCAAGAGGTGATCCCACTTTCTTCATAGATGAATCTACTTTCCCCTTCCATACTATCATCACTTGAGAGGTGGTCTCACTTCCTTCAAAGGTGAATCTGATTTTCCCTTTTCGTACCATCATCCTTGGTTAGGTGATTCTACCTTATTCATAGGTGAATCCATCTTTCCCCTTTCATACCATTATCCCTAGATAGGTGATTTCACTCCCTTCAAGGGAAAATACATTTTCTTCATCTATATAGTCATTCCTAGATAGGTGAATCCACTCTTTTCTTGAGAAATCCTACTATCCTCATTTTTACATCCCCACACAAGCAAGCTCATGATCCTAATAGGCGATTTCACTACCTATAGGGGTGAATCCATACATAGGTGATCTCATGACCTATAGAGGCAAATTCATTCTATTCTTGGGTGAATGTGTTTCCCATAGAAAAACTAGAGAGTGGACTTGTTTAACCATAGAAAGTTTGCATTATTCCAAGCCTAGTCTTGTAATCAAAATATTTTTACCACCATCCAATCTTTGGTAATCACCACTTTTGTACATTCATTTTTTTCAAAATTCATTGATTCATCCACCTAATCACAAAAGACCATCTTAGGACATCCCTCGTCATTATATCTATCATAAAACATTGAATATTGATCCTCTAGACATCAATTTGAGAATATTTATATCCAATTCGATCAATCAATCAATCCTTGTCATCATCTTTTACAATTACTTAGAAACATAGTTTGTCCTGAGTTAGTCATCGTCATTGGCCACATCAATTTTCTTCGGTTGAGAGTAATTTTTTTCCATAATCATCGTACATGCTTAATAGCATTACCTATCTCAAGTATAATCACATCCTAAACCAATCATCACTCTAATCACCCCTTTCACTTCAGAACGTAAGGCTATCTCAAGTGAGAATCAATCCAATCATCAACCATTCGAGTTCTCAAATATTATTAGGGGTACCATATCAATCAATTGTTCATCCAATTCAATCACACATCCAATCATCAATCCAATGCAGTCAATAAACTAATTTATCATCCAAATCAATAAATCAATCATTTGATCAATAAATCAATAAAATTATCCAATCATCATCATTTAATCTAGTCCTTGTGTCTCATATTATCTTTGAGCCATCTGATCACCCTCACTTTCATGCTCATTACCACCTAATTATAGGCTAAGAAGGTAATGGAACAACAACAACAATAACCGTAGGGTCATCAGTCATAATATCCTCCCAATCCACCCACTAATGGAGGGTCGCAAGAGTCCAATATAGATCAATTCCCTGAAGTCAATCCTTGAGTATCCCTTGAGGAACAAATGGTAAACCAACCCAAGTTCCTTTTTGAGGAGTATCTTAGTAATTTTGTAAATGTGCAAATAACTAACCACATCATTGCTAACCGATCATATAAAATCCTTGCTTCATTGCTCATGAGGGGAATTAAACCACCACCTGGGTTTGATATGTCACGATAATTTAACATGACTAGGCCTTTGATTCCTCTAGACCCTTAGTCCTCTTAGGTTTCACAACCTCCATTGGTATCTCAAGCCACTTAAGGTCCTCCTTGAGACTCATGGTATCAACCTGGAATGGGGAAAGATGTGTGCATGAAGATGTCACCTTCACTTATCCAAATTCTATCCATCCATACCATATTTGATTCTATTAATTTTTAGAGGACTACTTCTATATCACCTTATAATTTTGTTCCATAGAGTGTACAAAAACCACCTCAAACATCCACTCACCCACCACATTTAGGAAAATTTATGGCAAACTTATCTAACCCTTTGGCTTCAATGCCCCCTCATGTTCTCCTCATTCTAACACAACCAACTTACAACACATCTCACACATATATTCCATCATCATCATAGGGCCCACCACCTAAAAATCAAACACCATAGTTTAATCTAGGATAGTTCATCCCCTTACTACCTAATCAATCATTCCCATCTCACCCATAGTAGCCACCATATCATTAGCCACAGCCAAAACCCCAACAACAACCATCTTATCAACCCCAAAAATAACCATCTTATTGATCACAAAATCGATCATCCCAGTCTCAAATTATACCTCAACCTTAACACCAACCTTCATCACAACCCCAAGGAAATATTCCCTCATAATATCAACAACAACCAGTGCATGTATTCTCTAATCATTCACCTCATTATTTTTTACCTCACTATCATCAACCTCCCCAAACATCATATTTCATGGATCTATCCATACAGGACATGTATTATCAACCACCTCCACCTTCACCTCTTTTTACTCCATGTCAACAATAATATTCACAACAATAGCCTCCACATCAAACATACATTAATCTGCAACAACCCCCATCAGGTGCCTTTTAGCAACAATCCAATCAACAACCACCACCATATAATTCCAAACAAAAAACCTACAAATACCAATCCAATCCATCCTATTATCAATCTCCCTCATCATATGGTGGTATTTCACAAGCTTCATCACAATATAAATCATCATCTTCATATTATCAACTCCCCCCATCACAACAAAAATCATACCTGAATCAATATCAAAAAACTTTGTCCTACCTTCAATCTCCATCCACATACACTAGTCCACCTCATGATCAATCTCTTATAATCAATGTGTGCCCCAAGATCAATCCAATTTGATAGTACCTCCCCCATCAACACTTGTGAACAAATAATGGGAGGAAATAAAGGTTGCATTAAAAGACTTACAAGTAGGAACCTAATCCAAAAATTTCTTTTAAGTTTTATGATATTTATCTCTATCCATTTTATCCATCCATTGCCACAAAACCCTTCCCTAAACATTTTGAAATTCCAAATTTTGTCAAGTATAAGGGAAGGGGAGAGCCATGGGATCACCTAGAAGAGTTCTACATACACTAACAAGAGGTTCTATATAATAACTATCTCCTACATTTATTTCCTCATAGCTTAGTGTAACAACCCCAGTGTTCTTCACAGTAAAATTTCCAATATTTTCACCTTAAGTGAATAAATCATGATGCCATGACATAGCAATAATTTTTTTTCCAATAGTTTAAATTACACGCATAATTGAAATAAAAAAAATCCAATTTTTCATTGCAATCCAAATTAATTATACAAATCTTCCCAAAACGTACATATCATATTGAACAAAGATGTCATACAATATTCAATAAGGGTTTCACTCTAATATAATAATTTCATAAAATTACAATATTCCAAGAATGTACATATTTAAAAACATAGCTCCACCAAGATTTAGAGCATAAGATATAGATGGTCCAAGAATTCGCCTTTCAAAACCTGAGTCTTTTGTCACCTGCTAAGGACGAGAAGCATCACTCAAATTATTTTCCATCAACCACAAACTCATATGTAGTTCCCGCACATCTAACAATGATAGATGGACCTACCGTTCGATGAAAAAATTGGTTATGTAACCCCATACGATATACCACACTAAGGATAGTGTCATGCCCTACATGACTAGGATCTATAACCCTACACTAGGTAACCCTCATGTATTTAAATGGATACAATGAACTGACAATGGAGCCCCAAGTAGTCACACTACTTTGTCCAAAGTGTTCTCACTCAGTATTGTGAGTGAAGGTCTACCATTCACTTACACTATATCAAGATCATTTTGACTTAAGGCCATTATATATATGCTTAGGTAATCCCTCTCCATGGGTAATCTTAATCCCTAGGATAACCTATCTCTTTAACACAAACCTAAGGTAACACAACTTAAGAAAAGTACTAGTTCCCTCCCTTCACTAGGAATAACCTACTAGACATATAGCATAATTAAATATATAGCTATGAGTATTCCTTAAGCTATCCATATTTAATAATATCAAGTATAATATTAATACCTATGGAAAACATCCCTCCTATCATGGAGTGAATACAAACACAATGCATGGCCTCAATCGAAGAGTTGTCATAATAATAGATTATTTTATTCGAGAGTATCACCTCTTTGACTAAAAGGGTTTAAGCTATGAATAATACTTATGCTTCCCATGTTTATTCATATCTAGTATTCAATACTTATGATAAACATAATCCTCCTATTATGGAGTAATTGCAAGCATTTCGCAACCAGTATATGGAGCTTCTATTTTCTTTCAAAGTAAATAATAATTTTCTCTAAATGTTTGTATTCACAATAGATTAGTTAAATAAAAAATAAAATAGTCTTTCAAAATCTAAGAAAATAAAAGGAAGATTATCATCATTCATATAATACACTTTCGAATTGACTGGCTACAACACAGCTCTCCTAGAACTGCAACTATCTTAGTTTTGTTCTCTCCAACAAAGTCACAATAACCTCTAACTCTAAAGTTGTAAAAATACTTCTCTCAAAATAATAATAAACTTTGTCTAATGCTCAAATCTCTCACTCATTGTATTAAGTATAATAATTCAAAAAGGAATGTAAAAGATTGCTCAAGGAATGTGTCCCAAACAAGTGAGTTTTCTCTACGATTTATTCAGCAATTTGAAGACCACTCATCCTACAATTTAGGCATGAGTTTTGACAACAATTAGCATGCACAACAATACATAAACCTCAAATAAAAGGTGGAACACATATATGATCTTACTAAGCTAATCATAGCTATAGATTGACCTTATGGTTTGAAAACAATGAGAGAGTAATTCAAACCATCACATGATTGGATTCGATTTGCATTCACAAAGGACACCTACAAAAAATAGGATTCAAAGGTGGTGCCAAAGCATCCATATTCTCCTATAGAGTTGGCATGGTTTCTTATTTTTGAATTAGTCACTTAAAAAATATGAAACACATAGCACAAGTCAATTTGGTCTCACATGAGTCAACTCAACTCATTAATCATTTTGACTCAGCCATCAACCTATTGTTTGCAATATTGCATGCATTCATTTGTTGCAAATATTCACCAAATGACAAGGCATCCTACGGTTTACTAATTTGAAGACATATAAAATCAAGGTGGCAACTAAGTCTCCACTATTATATCAGCTTCATTCTATAAATTGGTTTACATATTTCTCACTCTTTCACATGTGGTAGCATGAGTAATATTTGACCTTTTAACATAGTCACAAGTATTTAATATACAGCCTTTGGTTTAGCTTATTAATAGACCTATAATCATTTCCAATGATAATCAACCTCATAACATATAATATTTACATACAACACATCCTCAAAGATTCTTCTAAAGTTGTGCCATATCCTAGGTTGACAAAGTCCATACATTCCATGTGGCTTTAAGCACAACTTAAGTGTATATTCATGTGCTTAGTATATTACAGTGCTATATACCCAACACTATATTATCCTTATTATGACTAATTATATGCTTCTAAGGATAGGCTAATGTCTTATATATTTCCTTTATATATATACTCATGTATATCCCTCAAACTTATCATAAGTATTAGTTGCTAACTAATACCTGAATATAATCATATTTATTCAATTTTGATAATTGTCAAATTAATAAGTGTATAAACACACACACACACAACACACACATATATATACACCAAGTCAAGTATGTATCCATTTGATATTCAAATGAATGCAAACACATTAACATTCACATAATATATGTGTGTGTGTGTATACACACTCCTCTATAAAGCATGTATGCTTATGTGCGTATTGTATAAATATACAAACATATATATATTATATAGAAACATGATAGTCAAATAATCCATTCGAAAACTGACGATTATGACCATATGATTATAGAATCATAATAATCATTTATATACATATATTCATATCTATACATATTTTGTCATACTCATATGGACATCCCATTATATTCATCATACGTGTATGCCGACATAAGCAAGGACTCACAAGTTCTAGCACATTACATCACCCAATAATGCACTCAATAGTAAACAAGACCCTTACTAATGTAGACACATTATGCTAAGGATGGCATGTACCACTTCCCAACTTAATGACTAGACTCAACCAATATACTGTGAGTGTGTGTAAGCTCATATAGGTTATGTTACTGGTTACCCGACCAAGATCTTCTCCTGAGTGATACTTCCCCTTAGCCTAGAGGAATGAACATATGTGTGCATCCACTTTCTCAAAATATGCCCAAGGTATTCATATATTCAAAAAAATATGCATTACACATAATACATCTCATAGTTGGAATATTAATTCAATAGCCACCCATTTCACACACATGCATTTCTTCACATACCATTTAAATGAGATAGAATTTATTCATAATTCTTTTGATAAAAAAATGCAAGCATAATTTATTCATCCACTGAATTCACATTTTACCCTATGTAGTAATAGTAAATAGTAATTACACACTTCCCCCCTTTTGAATCATCATCCATGATGATCTATAGCACTTTATCATATAGATAAAGTGAAATAATTTTTTACTTACCATTCTCAAAATATGTAAGATTTATAAAAAAATCATCCTATGTAATATCACTCCTTGCAACCTTTTCCTTCTTGCACCTTGCATCCAGTTTTCTTTCTATTATATAGGGAAAACTTGTATGTCTCACACATACTATCTCAAAGAGCTTATGTTTTTTATTCATAATATTTAATATATACATCCCATGTATAATAATATATGAATAATACATGACACTTATACTATAGTGATTGGAAAGCATATTCTCATTGGCCCACAAATTTTATCCTAGTATAATCCAAAAGGAAAAGGAATGGTGATGCATTGTGCACTACACTATGGGTCCCATCCTTCCCTTTGGTATTTACACCTTTAGATAACTCAAAAGTTGAGTTCACCCATCTCTTAATTATCTATTTACTTTATCCAAAATTAATGCGCTTGACCACTTTTCCATCTTGAGCACAACATTTCTCTTGGACATCTGTCAATTCTGATTCTACTTCATACTTAAGCTTTGTATCGACAAAGTTTCATTGATCTCTTCAATCTATTACTCCTTTTTGAAAAGCTATCAAGTTTAATGTTAATCCTATTTCTTATCCTATTTCAACCTATTAGAGTTTCCAACCTTCATTTATATATAATGGATCAAACCTTGACATTATAAGTTTACAAGTACTCAACAAATCATTCAAGATTTGGTTTTCCTCTTTTTCCTGTTTGGCTACAATAATATATTGTGTGTTTGTTCAATTGAATGTCTCATATTATGATCATGGTCCATACAACCTTATCATTATTTTCTTATTCTCTATTGAGACAACCTTCTTAGTATTATTACGCATCTATCTCACATACTATATTCTTTAGGACCGAAATCCTATAAATCAAGCTTCCAACCATGTTGGTTACCCTGGTGAGTTTTTCCACCACAATATTATGTCAGTTCCACTAACATAGTCAAGTTAAATTGTCTTGAATTCTACCACTACCCCTCTAGAACCTCAAGAGATTACACATGTCATGCCAATGACGACATCCTATCTTCATTTTCTGGCACACTAGACATTATCTTGTTATATACTCAACAACATCTTACTCCATCTTTTTCTAGGTTTTAGTGGTTTCTCACTCGACAAATAACTTCGTCCCAATGTCCTATCTCTGACACCAATTTCCTCTTTTCATCCCTTAATTCTCCAAAATTTTGGGTACATAGGCTCTTTTATATCCCATATTAGTCTATTCTTTGACTAAGTGAAAACCTATTTTTTGGTCTCATTCCACATTTAATTCCCAAGTAATAATGTTTAGGAGTTTTGTGGAGATAAATCCCATTTATCTTAGGAAATCCATGCAGTGGATTTATTTTTTCCTCATATTATTTCCAACATGTAATCCATCTTTCAACTCAATCTAATTTTCTTGATAAGAATTGGTACTAATTTTGAGTATTAATCCTTGTTCAATCATGTTGGTTCCTAGAAGATATAAAAATTTAATTGTATCCCTAATTACCAAGCACAAAAATTTCTCGTTAGCTCAAGTGATTTACTTAATCGTATAAGTGTCTCAACCTCGGTATACCCTAATCCTAGGATAAAGTCATCAATCAATGACTATTTCCATGGTATAGGTTACTCTAGTCCTATATGCTCCAATCAAGACCAAATGTAAAAGCCAACCAAGTAATTTATTCCCAAACTATTGGTTTCAATGAGTAGTCCAATACATAGCCCAACCCAATAGGTATAACTTTAACCTAAGGTTTCCTCTTTAATCAAATGAACTTCTCATCCCAAATAGGTTATCCTGTACCTAGGGTTTCATTTGAGTATAAAGTATGATCAATTATTCATTCCAGTAAATATATTTTGATGTGGTTCACATAACATAACATCATATCTTACATACCTCCTCTATGTCTTTATAGCTAAACCTTATCATCCCCAATATTTTCTATCAAATTTAGATAATAGTTCCAAGTTTCTTCATGACATTGACATATCTCACACTATACACATAGTCTAACTATCTAAGAATAGATCAACAATAGTTATTCCTCATAAGGAAATATGTGTAATCTATATCTTCCCTTGCCAATCCCATAGGTAATGATCTTCCCTTTCATGATCAAATTATCCACCTATCCTTTTCTAATGCATCAATGATAATATCATTTGATCTTCCAATCAAAAAAATATAAGGTATGGGATAATAATAGGTCATAATCCTTGACCTTTCCATTTATCTTTCTCCAAAAAAAGTTCCCATGTCTTATCCTTGTGATCATGGTAGACATGACTTAATGGACATCATGACTTATGAAGAATTCAAAAGTTCTTCCAAATCAAAAATATATCCACATTTTTTGTTGGGTGGGGTACTTAATCCGAGTCAATCCGCTCTCTTCCTTCCCCCCTTAGTGTTTCCATGGAAATTTTTTGACTCAAAGTTGAACTCCTAGAATATATTTGCTTTCATGAAATAATTTTTCATTCCTTCTTCCCGGCTTTCTATTGCCTTTTTCTTGCCTCAATGGCATACCTTGAATATACTTTTTCCTAAAGTTAGATTCATCGTGGATTTATATCTCATAGGTTTAAAAATTGGAATTAATAAAAGATCTATTGATAACTAGAAACCTTACAAGCTAATAGGTTCTCTATTATTCTAATTCTCTTTCCAATATCCTTTTTTGTGGAGGAATATCCATACTCACAAGCCTTTTTGTTGATGTACTTTTCAACTTAGAGTGTTGTTTCCTTACAACTTCCATTGATTCGACACATAATGTCACAATGTATTCCATTTCCGTTTGGAACCTCTAAACATATGTTGGTTTTTGTTGACACATAAGTGAGTTCTACTTATACTCCAACCCATCTATGTACTACCCAAACCTTTTTTAGATCAATATGATTTAACTTTTCAGACTTCTTTCTCACTCTCAGCTTCCCAAGTGAATTTATCCAAACTCTTGGTACATTGTAACCTTAAACACTCTAAGGTTGTTTGGTTTCTTTTTTCTCATCTTAATCAAAATTCCAAATTTTTCTCTTCAATTTTGGTTGGATATCCACTTCGTTGATTACTTCTTTTCTAACCATTCTAGGTTTTACCTTATTCATAAGGTACTATCTCTTTTCTTACAAGTTCCTAGACTTGCATAGAAATTAGATTCAAGTCAAGAGTTCTCCAACCTCTTGGATACTTACTTCATTGAATTTCTACTTCAATCCATATTATGCCAACAATGCACACTCGTGGATGTGTAGTATTCTTCCTAAATTCAAGAATCCTTGACTCTTTGAAGCTATAGGTTGCTATCAATAAGAAATATTATCTCAATCTTATTTATCCCTCAGATTTTTATATCTATTTCATAGGATGAAGCTATATATTGGTTATTCTTCCTAACCTTCTTACATAACCTGATTGCATAATATTCTTCAATATAAGGGGATATAATAAAAAATTGTTGGTTTAGGAGTTTTCACCCCAGGGACAACTCTTAACTAGTCCCAAACTTTAAAAAGTTTCTAGGAATCTCATCTTCCTTTTTATTTCCCCATTTTCTTTGATCTTTCAATCTTGGCATAAGAACATTTAACCCATTATCTTCCGATCAGGTTTACGTAACATTTACATAATGACCTCATAGGTTCTAGTGTTGAACCTAGTAGCTCTAATACCACATGTAACAACCTTAATGTTCTTCATAGTAAAATTTCCAATATTTTCACCTTAAGTGAATAAATCACGATGCCATGACATAGCAATAAAAAAAATTATTCCAGTAATGTAAATTACACACATAATCGAAATAACACAAATTGCAATTTATCATTGCAATCTAAAGTAATTATACAAATCTTCCCAAAATATAGATAGCATATTGAACAAAGATGTAATACAATATTCAATAAGGATTCCACTCTAATATAATAATTTCACAAATTATAATATTCTAAGAATGTACACAATTACAAACATAGCTCGACCAATCTTAAAATCATAAGATATAGATGGTCCAAAAATCCTCCTTTCAAAACCTTGGTCTTCTATTGCCTACTGAGGAGGATAAGCATTAGTCAAGTACTTTTCTACCAACCACAAACTCATATGTGGTCCCCCACACATCTATCATAGATGGCCCTACCTTTTGACAAAGATATTGGTTGAATAACCTCGTATGACATACAACACTAAGCTTAGTGTTGTGCCCTACATGACTAGGATTTATAACCCTACACTAGTTAAGCCTAATGCATTTAAATGGACATTGTGAACTGACAGTGGATCCCTAGGCAGTGACACTAGTTTTGCCAAAGTGTTCTCACTCAGTACTTTGAGTGAAGGTCTACCATTCACTTACACTATAGCAAGACCATTTTGAATTAAGGCCATTATATCTATGCTTAGTTAATCCCTCTCCATGGGTAACCTTAATCCCTCAGATAACTTATCTCCTTAACACAAACCTAAGGTAACACAACTCATTAAGAAAAGTACTATAACCCTCCCTTCATTGGAGAACAATCCAAAGAGTAACCTACTAGCCATCTAGCATAATCAAATATCTAGCTATGATTATTCCTTAAGCTTCCTATGTTTAATAATATCTATTATAATATGAATACCTCTGACAAACATCCCTCTTATCATTGAATAAATATAAACACAATGCATGGCCTCAATAAAAAAAAAAATTCATTACAAATAGATGATTCTATTTGAGAGTATCACCTCTTTGACTGATAGGGTTTAAGCTATGAATAAGCCTTATGCCTCCCATGTTTATTCATATCTAGTATGTAATACTTATGATAAACATAATCCTCCTATTATGGAGTAATTACAAGCATTTCACAATCAGTATATGCAACTTCTACTATCTTTCAAAGTAAACAATACTTTTCTATAAATGCATGTATTCAAAATAGACTAGTTAAAGCAAACATAAAATAGCATTTCAAAAGCTAAGATAGTTAAAGGAATATTATCCTCATGACTTTAATATGCTTTCTAATTGACTGGTTGCAACACAATTCTCCCAAAACAGCAACTAGCTTAGCTTCGTTCTCTCCAACAAAGTCACAATAACCTCTATCTATCAAGTTGGAAAAATACATCTCTCAAAATAATAATAAACTCTCTCTAACGATCAAAGCTCTCATTAACTGTATTAAGTAGAATAATGTAGAAAGGAATGCAAATAGAATGCAGAAACTTTCTCAAGGAATGTGTCCCAAACAAGTGAGTTTTTTGTACTGTTTATATAGCAATTTAGAGACCACATAGCCTATAGTTTAGGCATGATTTTTTATAGCAATTAGCATTCATAGAAACACATAAATCTCAACTAAAAGGTGCCACACATATATGATCTTACTCAGCTTATCATAGCTACAGATCAACCTTGTGGTTTGACAACAATGAGAGACTAATACAAATCATCACATTATTGTATTCTAATTGTATTCACAAAGGACACCTACAGAAAATAGAATTCAAAGGTGGTGCCAAAGAATCAATATTCTCTTATAGAGTTGGCATGGTTTTATATTGTTGAATTTTTCACTTACCAAATATGAAACACATAGCACAAGTCAACTTGGTCTCACATGAGTCGGCTCAATTCATTAATCATTTTGACTTAGTTGTTGACCTATCGTTTGTAATATTGCATTCATTAATTTTTTTCAGATATTCACCAAATGACAAGGCATCCTATGGTTTACTAAGTCAAAGACATATCAAGGCAAGGTGTCAACTAAGTCTCCACTATTATATCAACTTCATGCTACAAATTGGTTTACAGATTTCTCACTCTTTTATCTGTGGCAGCATGAGTAATATTTGGCCTTTTAACATAGTCATGAGTATTTAATATACATCCTTTGGTTTAGCTTATTAATCATTCTATAATCATTTCGAAAGATAATTGACCTCATAGCATATAGTATTTGCATACAACACATTCTCAAAGCTTCTTTTAAATTTGTGTCATGTCCTAGGTTGACAAATTCCATACATTCCACATGGCTTTAAGCATGGCTTAAGTATATATTCATGTGCTTAGCATATTACAACAATATACACAATGCTATATTTTCCTTGTTACAACTAATTATATGCTTCTAGGGATAGGCTAATATATTATATATTTCCTTTATATATACTCATGTATATCCCTCAAATTTATCATAAGTATTAGTTGATAAATAATACATGAATATAATCATCTTTATTCAATTTTGGTAATTGCCAAATTAATAAGTGTATAAACACACACATATATAGTAGTACATACATGTTTATACATTTCTTCAAATTTACAAAATATGTCCATGCCTATATATATACATAATATATATATATTATTTATCCTACTTATCGAACTCAAACACAACACACACATATATATATACACGAAGTCAAGTATATTTCCATTTGATATTCAAATGAATACAAACAAGTTAACATTCACATAATATATTATTTATTATATATATACACAGTCCTTTATTAAGCATGTATGCTTATTAGTGTATTGTATATATATACAAACATATATATACTATATAGCAACATGATAGTCAAATGATCCATTCGATAACTGAAAGATTATGACCACATGATTATAGAATCAAAATAACCATTTATATACATATATGCATATATATACATATGTTTTCATACTCATATGGGCATCACATTATATACATTGTACGTGTATGTTGACATATGCATATATATGAATATATGCGTATATCCCTTATACTCATTCAACCATACAAGAAATCATAGTAACATAAGGAAGGACTCCCAAGCTCTAGCACATAACATCACCCAATAATGCACTCAATAGTAAACAAGACCCTTACTAATGTAGACACATTACGCTAAGGATGACTTACTACTTCCCAACTTAATGACTAGACTCAACCAATCTATTGTGAGTGTGTGTAAGCTCAGATAGGTTACATTATTGGTTAATCGACCAATATATTCTCTTGAGTGATACTTCCCATCCGCTTAGAGGAATGAACATATACCTGCATCCACATTGTAAAAATATTCCCAAGGTAGTCAACTATTCAACAAAATATGCATTACACATAATGCATCTCATTGTTGGAATATTAATTCAATACCCATCAATTTCACATACATGCATTTCTTCACATACCATTTAAATGAGATAGCATTTATTCATAATTCTTTTGATAACAAAGTGCAAGCATAATTTATTCATCCACGGAATTCACATTTTACCCTACATCTAGTAATAGTAAATAGTAATTACATAATTTGGGTTTTAACACTTAGGAAGACAAGCCTTAGAGTGGTTCCTACATCTCCCTCATGGGTCAATTTCTACCTTTTCTGATTTATCAAAAAAAATTATGACACATTTCTTGTACATCACATGGAGAAGGATATCTAGGCAAATTAGTTGAGGCTGGACTATGTGATTTAAGATATCTAGGTAGGGTTGGCATGTCAACTCAGAATGATTATGATAATGTATCCTACACCAATTAGGAAGCAACAAACTACTCAAATCAATCTCTTCTCCTAATACCAGCCTATCTTGTGGCAATTTTCTTATTAGAACTTGTTGGTTGACCGAGATCATTGGGTCACTTTGTTCTAGGGGTAGCGCATCATCAGAATTGAGCACTAATAAGGTCATAACTTCCTCTTGCATGTAAACTCCTATTTCGGTCTCGAAGTATGCTACTTCATTTGGAGAATCATATTTTGTAATCATGTGTTTGAGCCTAGGTTCACTCTCAATCTCAATCTGTGTTGCTATCCCCTTCCAAGGTACCCACATGTGAGAGAAATCCAAAGAAAAATATGCTCCAATACTCTTCATTAGCTCCTGACTTAGGAGCATACCATATGTTTTCGGGATGTCAGCCACTTGGATATCTATGTAAGTTTGGATCCTTAGATCTGACCCAACCTATACATGCATGTTCTTCAGTTCTCCTACCGCATTAACCTCAGTTTTTTCCAACTGAATCATTTTCTTATTAGTTTGGGAAGGACTTAATCCTATCTTCTTACAAATTGAAAAGGGCATAACATTACCCGATGCTCCAGAGTCCAACAAACTATTGTGCAAATTATTTCCAAATATCCTTAAACTCAAAAGAAAAGGTGGGGTACTGGTCTTACCTTTATAGATGGCCGCATTTGTCTCCTTCACTAGAGCTACTTTACCTTTTCCTTTTGAACGATCTGCTTCCTCCAAGGATTTCAAGACAACTTTCCACTGAGTCGAGAACCACTTTATAATGTCAAAGAATGACAATGATGTCTTTTTCCTCTATAGTTCTACAATAAAATCAAATTTTGAATCATTCCTAACTTGATATTTAGGAAAATAAGGTAGATTACCTTTATTATGAGAGTCAAAAGTTCCCTTTGGTGGTGGTGGGTTATTATCTACATTCTAATTAGGTGGGACCATGTTGTTTGGGGGTGCAGATGTAATGAATGGGCCCTTATTCTAAATTCTAAGGAAGTGACCACCTTTGGACTAAAAGGCTTAGGCATCATACACATCTTCTTCTTGTTCATTGTCTCCTTGCATGGGAAATTCATATTTTTTCTCAATAATCTTGTAATTCATAGCAGTACTTACTGACCCACCAACTTGATTGGAGTTTCCTTGTGGAGGGTGAGAATCAGCTTGCACAATCTTCACCATTTTTTCCATCTCTGGGCAATTGATCTCAGAATGTGCTACAGTATCGTGTAGTCTACACCAATTAGTCATGAAATTGAGATCTGCCACATTAGCAGTGTGTGGTTTATCCTCACCAGACTGATAGTTATGGGGAACTCCCTCGTTTTTGGGTCCAATGTTCCACTACCTATTGCTATTGTTGGACCTCTGATTATATCCTCTGTTTTAATTTAGATAATTTTGGTTAGAGGAGTTTTGATTCTGGAAGTTCCTATTGGTGTTATGATTTGCATTCTGGTTAGAGTAACTACCCTGGTTGTTATAACCTCCCCGATTCTAATAATTCTGGTATTGGTTCTAAGGGGGGCTTATGTCTAAGTTGTGCCATATCGTTGGACATTTGAGATAGAGTCTTTTTAAGAGTCTCCACCTCATTGGTTAATTGAACAGTTTGTTCATTTTGTTCATTTTGTCCTATAGATGGAGAATGAACATGAGTTGACCCTCCCCCTTGTTGCTGGAGGTTTTGAGATTGTTCGAAAGAATCTTGCATGCCATTTGCAAAAATAGGCATGGTCGGTGAGGCTTGTAACTCAAACACGGGTCCATATTGGGAGTAAGACATCCCTAGGACCACATTGAATTATGGTGGATTAGGCATTTGATAACCCATGGGAGGGAGAGTTGCTCCTAAACTTCTTGATTGCAGACTTATCTGTTGTTGCAATTTAATGGACAGGTGATAAACTTTAGACAAGGAGTCAATCTCGTTGGGATCATAAGTTCTCTACAAGAGTAAGCCAATCAAGGGATCAAAAACTCTTAAATACACCAGAATGGCAATATTTTCAGCCACTAAGCAAGGGTCTTGTAGCCTGTGGAACATCCTTTGGAAACTAGTGCTAAATAAAGGCAATGGTTCATGATGCTCTTTTCTTATGGTAGCAAACTGATGATTCAAGATGATCGGGTCTATGTAGACTCGAAATTGATTAATGAAGGCATTTTCAAAATTTTCCCAACTCAAAATAGACTCCTGGGGAAGATTTAGATACCAGGTGTATGCCATGTTTCCCAAAAAATAAGGAAACAACCTGCATACCACATCCTAGTGAGCCACTTGAGCACGGGTACAGGCATCCTTTTATGCTTGTATATGATCCTCAGCGCTCCTTGATTCTCCATGCATGTACTTGGGGAAAAACCTTTCTATATTCTTTGGTAGATCATGGATACCCTTAGGAATAGTCCCTAGTAGAGAGGGGTTATTCACAAAGTAAGCCTTGGGTGGTGGTGGGATTGGTTGAGAAAGTTGTGGTGAAATAGGCTGAATCGGTGGTGACACTGGTCAAACCAGTGGTGGTATTGATTGAACTGAAAGTGGTTTGCATGGATTTGGTTGAAATCTAGGTGGAGTAAGTGGTGGTGACAATGGTGGGATCAAAATTCTATGAGCTTAGGGTCTATGTCTAATCAGGGTTTGGATTTCTATTAAATTTTCAAGTTTGGTAGAGGATCTGAGAATCCTCCCATATTTTTCCAGTGGGAATGACCCAATCTAAGCTAGCTTGTTCCTTCAAGCCCTCCTTCTAGCGCCAGATCCGTTGATGGTGAAGATGACACAAACAACGTTAAACATAATATTTCTACTCTATTTCTCCTGAAAAAGAAAGACAACATATAGTAGCCTAACTCCCAAGGTCCTGGTAGTTGGTTCTCAACTGTCTGTTGTCACTCAATTGGTCCATTCAACTGTAATATTCAAGGGGCCTTTGCTAGTGATAAGGAATACAAGCAACAACAGATTCATCAGCCTATTCTTAATGGAAAGGGGGTTTAAATAAATAGAAAAAGATAGATCAAGGCATAAATCAGTAAAACATGAATAAAATTCTCTAACACCTAAACATATGTTTTCAACAACGAATGCTCTTTTAACATATCAAAAAAACCATAACATGATGCAATTTACAAAACAATCCATACTATTGCAGACATTCCAGTGACTAGTTTAACCATCACAATCATTCATCACACTAACTTAAGATTTAAAAAGAACAAACTCTTCATTCATTGCTAATAACATAGATCAATAGACATGTAACAATTCCATCCATAGACAATTTAATGAAATAATCTTTGAAATCTGGTTTCCCCTATTGATTCATATCAAATAAGAAAAATTTATGCACAACAAACTCACTGGCATACAGACCAATTAAGGTTCATTAATCTCATCCAATAAACTCACTTCCAACATAACACTATATAAAAAGTGTATCTAGATTCAACTGAACTTAAAACAAAGTATCCTTTTAAACCTATGAAATTCCTATCTACTACTATTAGATGGCTAATTCTACTCTCATGAGCCAACCTTTACAAAATGGAGTTCAAAAATACATATAGGCATGCTAAGCACATATTCCTCTTAATCAAAATTGAGATCCACTAATCAAGGAATTGGAACCTCCTCAAAAAAACTTAGACTGGTTGATCTCCATTTTCAATGTTGATTAACTATGAAATAGGAAAGAAAGAAAAGGGGGGGAAAGTTATGTGCCCAAAATAGACTGCCAACTCACTCCTGTGTAGTTTGCTCCATAAGGTATTCATCATAACTGGAGAAGACTTGTTGAAGAATATCTACATCCGGTCCATCAATCCAGCTGTCCTCAAATTTAATTATCTTCAATTTTGTAGAGGCAAACCCCTTCATGACTTTTAGTTTAGTCAACTCTTTTCTCGCAACTTTCACCTCTTCCTTAATATCCATTAATCTATCTAATAATAGATCCTCTCCATCATCCTCTTTGTGCATAACCTCTTGAAACCTATTAACCCATTTCTCTTTTAATTGATTTAGAGGCATGCCCTCCTTAATCAGTTTTGTAATGCCCCACCACACAACCCTAGAGGAAGTTGCAATTAACAACACAAACGAACTAATTTTATTTTTTTTAGAACAACTAACATGAAAGTTCACTACACATTGCAACAACCTCTAAGGCTAGAAGACTGAGGTTACTTATTAACCCATGAACATTATTAAAGAATTGAAACCACAACATTTTTTAACTTATTAAATTAAGAACACATACATTCCATACAAGATAAATTCATCAAAGAAAATAAAGACACCATAAGATCCCATTTACAATAAGATTACAACTCTCATTCCCCGAATGAGGTAAATCTAATAAACATGATTCCATATTAAAACTTCCACCTCGATTACAAAGAGGGGTAATAAATCATAGGATTAACTGAAATGAAAGTAAGCATAAAGATGATTGGATCCCACAAGCTCTCCAACTGGAAACCTCATCAACATGAACAAGAAGAAATCCCAATGGAGTAAGGTGCACGCCACCCAACCAAGTGGAACCCAAAGGCCCACCCCTTATGCTAGGAGATAGTAACAAGGATTCCTAGACAAGACCAACTTCCTCTAGACACAGGTTGACTCAAACTGAATCCAAACTGACACAACCAACTACATGTACCACACAAGTACAACTCAAGATCATGTACGTACAACTCAAATACATCACAAGTACACTCAAGTACAACTCTAACATGGTTACATTGCTTCTAGAAATAATAGATTAGGTATATTAAGATAACCATACACAAAACAATCATGTACCAACTACAAGTACACCATAACATTACTGACATAGATTACATTGCTTTAATTATCACTTGCAAAACTACTTCCGAAGGTTACCTAGTTTACCTCTCACGGCTCTGGCCCCTAATGGAAGTCATTCTTCTACTTGACAACACACATTCAAACCAATACCAAGGGAGCCCAAGTGCATACAAACAGATAAGACAATCACTCCAACACTAGGAGGAAACCTAAGAAGAACTCAGTCCAACTCTAGAGGTAACAACGATAACAACGCCACTCCTTACAAGGAGCCACAAATCGCATAATCCACTCCTTCCACAGGAGGCACAAGACAAACCCGTTCGTGGAAACTGGGTAATAACATTGACACAACCTCAAGCAATAACCAAGGGAATAACAAGTGGTTGACCACACAAAACGACAACCCCCAAACTCTAGGTTCTACTAGAAGACTTACAATTAACGACACTTAACCCACTTCCTCAAACAAGAACATAGAGGAATCAATCACACAAAAATTTGTGAGGAATAAACTAATTTTTGGATACCTTAAATCCACTTCCTTAATATAACTCAGTAGTTTATTGTCGCAATGAAACTGATTTAATAATGCCTCTTTCAAACAAAGGAGAACATTTAACCCAATTATATAATTCCATAATTGCTCTTTCAATAATAATAAAATCAACATTAACTTCATCCATTCCAAACAGGTTGGTAACCTGAGAAGACAATCCACATATTTAAGACCCTATTAGGAAAACTTAACAACCCTTTTTTAATTGATTCCCCTCAAACGATGACATAAGGGATTACATTTAAACAAGCAATTTAATCATAATTAAATCTTCTTCGGATTTCCTAAATCCACTTCATTTAATAAAATTCAATAAATTGTTGCCACAATAAATCTGATTTAATAATGTCCCTTTCCGACATAAGGAGAAATTTAACTAACAATTAATTCCTCAATTACTTGTAAATATTAAAATAATTATTTACTTAGTCATTTCAAACATACTACTTTCACATCATCTATTTATTCCCTTCAAAATAAATCATTTTAAAACCAGTTAATTCCACAGCTAACACATATGACTTTAAAATCAAATACTTGGCCCTTTGAATCCTATTATTTTAAAATCAAATATTTGCTCTAACAAAAAAATTAAAATTAAAATTAAAATCTAATAATTCATCTATTAACAACTTATGTTAAAAACAATTTATTCTTTTCCAAACTATATCATTTTAATTCCATTAATTCAGCTATTATTTCAAAATCAAGTATTTTATCCTCAATTGTTTGCAAATAATAATAATAAAACAAACCTTTGTTCCTTCGATTTAATAAATATATCATTTTAAAATAAAACTTTTGATTTGATTAAAATACATTGATTAAAAATTCCCCAATTGTATTTAAATTATACCATCATTTAATCTACATTTTTATAATTAAACTATATGTATATAAATATACATATTTAATCACTTAATTATGATGTAAATTTATATCAAATATTATATCATAACATATTAAATATTAATATATATTAATATTTAATAATATAAAAATATAATATTTAAAAAACATAGAAATATATTTTATATTTAAAAACAAAAGGGTGACATAAATGTTTTAGGGCGCATTATCGCCTCAGGCCATGTGCACGAAATTTAGGGCAAGGTGGGTGGCGGCGTTTTTTCCCTGGCCGCGCTTTGGAAGGTCGGCAGCGTTTTTAGCACAGGCAACAGCATTCACAGCCGACCCCCCCATACTGGTGGTGCGGCTGTGTTAAGCACAGCCGACCCACCAGTATGTGGGTGGCGTGCTTAGGCGGTCGCGGGGGAGCGGGGAAGGGACTGCGAAGGAGGCTTTGCCTCCACAGCCGTCCCTTGTATGGGGGTGGTTTTGGGGGCAATGCCTCCCACAGTCTTTCCCCCCCAAACCCTCCGAGTTCTTTTCTTTTTTTAAATTGTATTTTATAAAAGAATTTGCTTATGACTACGGATTTCAAAAATCCGATTCATAAAAATCTGGCAGAGGTTAATTAATTTTTTATTTTTTTAACAACCATTTCACTATGAGGAATGAATATATATATATAATATAAACCAATGTTTTAGAAGAGAAAAATAATTTCAATATGATCATTTACAGCCACAAATATATATATATATTTTGAGAGAGATTTCATTTAAATCAAGGTCTCAAAGTTTTAAAACTAGATTCAACATGAGTTTTCATCAAACTTCCTTTTTTTGAATTTTCCAAACATGAATTGCAAAAAACATTTCAAATATATAAATTTTAAATTGAATCAAAAGAACGTAGTTTCCAGAAGTTTGAAAGAATCGAAAAGGGTGAAATCATTCTCCTTCAGATTTCAGTTCCTCCAAGCAAATCCAAAACCCACAAAACAGACATTTCCTCCTTCTCCATTTTTCAATTTTTCATCCTCCCTATTTTTTTTCCAAAAAATCCCAATAATAGCCAAAAATGAAAATATTTCCTCAACCCCAAAGTCAAACTTTTGAAAATATCTCCAAATATTTCTATTTTCCAATTTTTGCATTTTTTAATTTTCAAAAATGAAATTTAAATCATTCTCAAGTTTTTCAACTTAATTTCAATTCAATAAAATCTATAATTTCCAAAATGCATAATTAACTTCATTTCAACATAATTAATTTAATTAATTAATAAAATAAATCTAATCCAAGATTTAATTATTTTATTAATTACAATAAATTAATCAATAAATAAAATAACATTTTTTTACAATATAACCAGATTAAGTAAATCAACAACTTAACAACATAGGCCATTTATTTAACTTTTCTAACTTGCAATTTAATAAGATCAAAGCAAGAGAACAATAACAAACAACTAAACCAGACTACAACCGACAACACACTCAAAACTAGGGTGATGGCTTGGCACGGAAAACCTAGCTACTATCTCCCAATCGAATGTCATTGGGCAATGGACACAGTCAACCCTGTGAAATCAAGTGGAGTCAATGTCCTGTACCTATTAACCTACAAACAAATATTACATCCACATGCATATTTGCATCATATAAAACACACCGTGAAGAGGGAATCACGGAATCGCAGGGCGCTCGCAAGCGAGTGATGCAATCTCGTCCCCTTCACCAATACAATATTACCAACTGATGAATCTAAAATCAATAATATTATCCAAACATAAAACACCATTAATTCAAATATTCACAATGTTGATCTAAAGCATGTCACAATGATACATCAGAATAAGTCACCATTACATCAAAATGTAACCAGCACATCATTTACAGACAACGATCAATTAGTAATCGAATACCAAGGTCCAAGCACTAACGAAAGACCCAACATAACCAAACAGGACACTATTCGATCCAAAGAGCAAAACGGAGGGGTCTTACAGGTTTATCCACTTTGACTAGAATGGCTACAACAGCTTCTAGTTCATCAAGTTGCTAATTCAAATGCTTACTAGCAGCTTGGATTTCAT
>CM021104.1:158165813-158188087 GCA_007115665.2 Sequoiadendron giganteum | reverse complement strand
CTACACATTCTGCAATAATCTCCCCTACCTCGGTAAGTCTTGTGGAATGAAGAATCTTGTTCTTCTTCTTGGGTCTCTCCTTTTCAATCTCCTTCATCATCTCTTTCCAATTAAGAGGCTATGGTGGAGCTAATATTTTTCTTTTCAAGATCAAGCTTCAACCAGGTAGGAGCACTCGGAGTAGTAGCCATTAATGTAGAGGAAGAGGAAACACTTGTGGAAGACAATGGCTGCAATAAAGTAACATTAGGTTGACAGTCAACCTTCTGCACATTTTGATGTTCTTTTTCCACACTTACTCATGCAACCCTCTCAACCTCTTCCCTATCTTTCTACTCCTATAATTTTTTATCTTCTTTTTCCTTTTTCAATATTTCTTCCTTAGACCTCTTCTCTTCAAGCAGTTTATTTCTTTCCTCTTCAAAGACCTTGAGTTTTTCTGATGCTTCCTTCTCTTTCTTTTTTTTCCTAGCAAGTTCCTCAGCATCCTTTTCCTTTTGTAGTTGTTATTTTTCCTCCCTTCTCTTATAGGCCTCTTCAATCATTTTGAATTTAGCCTCAAGGGCCTCTCTTTCTCTTCTTTGTTCGGCCTTTTCTTCTTCTAGCTCATGTATCTTTTGTATCATCTCCGATTTGTCCTTTTCCTCCTTTGCTTTGAGTTCATGCTCCTTTTGTTGTTTTTGTTTGATCAATTCATCAGCATTTTTCTTGCCATCCAGTTGTTGTTGCTGGAGTACTACATCAGCTTGTGCCTGCATCTATTTCCTTTTGTTTTTCCACAACTTCAGCATGTGCTTGTGCATCTGAGGCCTTCTTAGTTTCTTCAAACAATGCCCATTGATCTTCTTTTGTCAAAACATGTTCAGTTTCATCAAGGGGAATTTCCTCTAACATCTCCTTATCTGACAAATTATCACTAGAGTTTGTTTCTATATCATGGACTTCCAAGTCTGCTTCCTTTCCCTTTAAAGTCTCAGCTTCTTCATAGAGAGTCCCTTTAGGCATTTCCCCACTTTTCTGCTCTGTAGGTGGGAGTTGGGTAGATGACTCTCCCACATTTGATTTTGAGGGCACCGGTCCTGTTGGAACTTCTCCTTCATGTATCTCAGGAAATTCTTGGGCCGGACCTTCAAGCTTAAATTCTTCTATGTTAGGGGGGAAGAATTCTAAGGGTTCTTTGGGAGGAATTTTCCTCTTTGTTCTCTTATACCCTCTCCCTGTCTTGGAAGTTTGACCCCCAGGAGTTTTGGTTATGAGTACAACCCATTAAATAATCCTATCCAACACTAGCCTTGCTATTTTTTTAATATCAATTGTTTCCTCTGTATCCCAATCCAGAGGATCCAAACTCTCGGTACCTACATTCAGTGCCTCATATGAAGGATCCAACACTACCCCATCATTTGATAGTGTTTCAGGAATGTCTATTTTTACCATAAATTCCACCATAAGTGGGATAGGAAACCTTTAATAATTTCTCTTCCTCAGGTCATATTCATCCTTGAGATCACTCCAGAAGTCCTCCAATAGATTAAAGTGCCTACCAAAAATGGAAGCAAGAAAGGCATTCATCTTCTTCCTTGGATCAAAGTGTTTATGAGCAGTATATAGGCCCAATTTCAGATGCATCACTTTGTTGCAAACAACCTTAGCTCCCACAAGGTGTGGGAAGTTATATTCAGCTAACTGCATGGGGAACTTATGGAAACCATGCGTATTCTTTATAGAAAATTTAGCTTTCACTCCCAAGGCTTGGTAAACAAATTCCATCAAAACCATCCTTTTACTGTAGCATCTAGGGAGTAAGTGAGGATGACCATCAAACCCAGCCAGCCTGAAATAAGTAAACTTGGGTACTGGATATACCAACACCCCCACTCTATAATGAACACCATGCCCTCCTAGCTCAATCTATACCATGCATCTCCATTGAGCTGGTTAATGATAAAATATAAAAATGCATCATTAACCCTTCTAAAATGTAACTCATAAATCTGCAAAGGTAGCTAGTCATAATGGTTCCATAATTTATTTTATCCATCAGCTTCTCCCAATACTTCAACCCTATTTAACCCTAAAAAAATGTCTCTCCTTGCTGCTACATAGACGACATAAGAGGTCATAAAGAAGCTATTAGTTTCCCTTACTCTAACCATCTGATTGTGTATAAGTTTTGACATAATCATGGGCCAATCAAACTGTTGGGCCTACCATCCAAGATTGTCTGAATGGATGGAAACATCCATTCCTTAAAGTGGAAAGAATCTATTTTTCCAAAGACCCTAGATAACATCATTATTATGTCCCCAATCTCTTTGTATAACTCTGCCCTTTTAGGCTAATTTGGAAGCTTAATTAGGGACTTCTTTTCATTCCTCAACCATTTCTTATTCAAATGAGCTTTATTAGCTTCCTTATGATTTCTATATATCTTTAATGCCTCCGCCTCATTGAGCTACCTAGGATTATTTAGATTAGGGACATTGAACATAAACTGGAACATTTGGGGAGTCAAATCTATGATAATGTTGCCTTGTGAATCCAAACATTGTCTAGTGGTCAAATTATAAGCTCCAGCTGCTGTCATTATCAGCTCAGGACATTGGATTGATAGAGGAAAAATAGTGATGTGAGCCAAGCTAGAGTCAACTATCCTTTGAGTTATCCTTGTCACCTCCTCAGCAAAAGTCTCGATGTACAACTATTCATAATGGAACGGACCCAAGATTAGTATCACTTATGTCTTCCCAATTGAACTCCACCCTACTAGCAGTGATAACAGAACCGCAATGATTATACCTCAAGGTATAAGGGAGTTGTTCAGGTTTAACCTTTTTAGACTTAGCTGCTGCTTTTGAATTTTTTGCAGGTTGAATCCTTTGAGAAGCCTCACTTGATGCTCCTGACATTCTTTACTTTCTACATCAAAAACCTCAAATCAGATACACAAGGAGTATAACAAAAACATAGTTAGAGATCTTACCCTTCATACATACCACTGGTGAAACCAGGTAGAAGACATCCTTAAAAATCCCCTTTTTTAAAACACTATAGGGATCGAGACCGAAATGGGCATCGAGCTTGCAATAAACCATAAGGCAGGATCTGAGTCAGAGTCAGATGGTAATCAAAACTGGGATCGGAATGAACACTAATTTGGTACAACAAAGAAATTTCAAACTCGCATCCTATTCCACCTCTGGTTCTGACTATGTTAAGCAAGCTTTTGATTAAACATCACTCATCAGAAGTTGGACTGGAGACAGAGCTGATTGTTCATTACAAACCATATTCCAAGAAGGAAATCAATCTCGGCTCCGATCTCTATTTAAACAACCATGACATCATTTTAGGAATTTCAATAGACTAGAGAATGACATCATAACCTAAACATGAGGTAACCCGACAAAACATAGGGGCTTAAAAATGACAACCCGAAACCATCCCCATATGACCAAGAGGAAGATACAGTAACTAGGGCATCATTTTTTTATTTAAATAGAGATGCATGAAAACCCTAGCTTATAAACCCTTCGACTCAAATTAATTAGGGCACAAACTTAACCCTTTTCGAAATTAATCAAACCGATACGGAAAACAACCAACAAGTAAAACTATAAATCCAAGAACCGTAAAAACATAATGTAGCAAACTATCCATACCTTTTAAAAACCTAGGGCATCATGGTATGGTTACAACTAAAATGTGAAAACAACCATGAAAAAACAAACAAACGAAGAAAACACCGAAGATAAAAAAGAATAAAAGACAAAATTAAAAATAATTAAAAATAAAACAGAACAAAAGAGAAGACAGCCAAAACAAACAACAGGGATTCAAAAGAAAACCAAGAGCCATGACCCCATGAAAAACAAGCGACTGAACAAAACATGATGAAAAAGAAAATGAAGAACAGTAACCCTACCTCGAAATGCAATGGTAGGTCATCCCTTGATGAGAATACGTGTGCAAAAACCTCCCCTTCAATTGAATCCTACTTCCAAATTCTCCAATACAGGTTTGGTTCAATTTTACTTTTTAAATAGTGATAATAACCAGTGATTTAGCCTTAATTAAGGTTAAAAATTGAATTTCATACTTGTGAAGCATCTGCAATTTATGCCATTAATGTAGCAGATCAAAGTCAGAACCATGGAGGGAATTGGCACAAGACTTTTGTTCGACCGCAGAAAAGTCAGACAACAAAACAAAAATAGTGCGATTGGAAACATAAAGGAAGTTGATTTAGAAACTTTATCCAAGTTTCAAGTTTTGTTTCGGTTCTAATTCCGGTTCTGCCAACAAAGAAGAAAAAGAATGAAAGAACCAAAAGAAAAACACCAAGACTGAAACAAGCAAAACACATCACCAATCTCAAGTCCAAATGATCAAACCAAAAGGCGGAGGCAGAGATGGAATGGAAACAAGTTCAGAACTATATATAAATCTTGGACTTAATATCCACTCCGGCTCTGACCTCGACAAAGAAAAACCTAAGAGACTAACAAAAATACAAATGGGACCGGGATCGGAAAGGATTCGTCAAACCAAGTTTCAAGCCTAATTCCATTATAGTTCCTATTCTGATAGAACAACAAAAAGAAAAACAAAGTGGTGGAAGAAAGAACAAAATAAACTCCAAACTTTGTTGAAAAGCAACCAAGGATAGAAAACATAAAGGGGGACCCATTTTGACCAAGGAAAAAGATGGGGTGGTTATACAAGGCATTACAGGACCCTACATATTTTTTAAACCACTTAGATGCACATCCAGATGTGAAACCCATCAAACCAAAGCTCCATAAGATGCATCTGCAAGTGACCTTATCAAAGTTGATCTAGAGAGGCTATTAGTAGTTGGATTTATCAAGCCTATTTTTATTCTGATTGGATCTCCTACATTTTCCCTATAGCTAAGACCACTGGGGGCATTCCCATATGTACATATTTTAGAGATCTCAACAAAGCTTGTCCCAAGGATGACTTCCCACTACCTAATATTGGCATACTTGTTGATCTTATGGTGGGTCATGTCATGCTATCCATCATGAATAACTTTTCTAGTTATAACAAGATTAAGATTTCAACTGAAGATCAACATAAAACAACTTTTACCACTCCTTGGGGAACATTCTACTATAATGTCATACCTTTTGGTTTGAAAAATTCAAGAGCTATCTATTAGTGTGTCATGAGATTAATTTTTCCTGATCTCATTCATATCATAATGGAGGATTAAGTGGATGACCTACTAGGCAATTCAAAAACTCAAGAAGACCATCCCAAGGTCCCTAAATAGATATTTATTAGATTGGAATAGTATAAGCTAAGACTAAATCCCAAGAAATGCATCTTCATCATCACCTTAGGTAAACTATTAGGCTTCATTGTATCTAAATGCGGTATAGAAGTGGATCTAGTAAAAGCTTAAGCTATTCTAGAAATCCCCCACCAAAAAAATTAAAATAATTGAGAAGTCTAAAAGGAAAACTATAGTCAATTAGGCATTTCATAGCTCAACTTGCAAAAAAAATCAACCATTCACTCATCTCCTTCAAAAGGACATAGTCTTCAAATGGAATTGAGAATTCCAGTAGGGATTTGACAGGATTAAAGAATATCTGGTCAATCCACCCATTCTAATGTCTCCCATTAGGGGAAAAATATTTCTATTATATACTTCCACTACACCTATTGCACTAGGGGCACTTTTGGCTCAACATTATGAGAATGGGAAAGAAAGGGCTATCTACTACATCACCTGCACACTATTTGGGTATGAGCTCAACTATACCCTCCATGGAAAAGGCTTGTCTTGCAATTTTATTCAGTTCTCAAAAGCTTTGTCATTACATTCTTAGTCACTCATCAAGCTCAAATCAAAATTGGATCTGCTTAAGTATTTTTTGTCTATAACATCATTGATGGGTAGAATGCCTAAGTGGTTTATGATACTAAGTTAATTTGACATAGAGTGTGTGGATAGAAAAGAAATCAAGGGACATATTATTGTTGATCAGTTAGTTGATTCTCCTTTAGCGGATGCAAATCAGTTGGTAGCTAAATTTCTTGACGAGAGAATGCTTACCGTTTCAGAAGAAGACACATGGAAGCTTTAATTTAATGGATCTTACACACAAAATGGAGCTAGTGTAGGGGTCCTCTTTATCACCCCTCAAGGTTATTTTATTCCTAAGCCATTCCAATTGGAATTCCCATGCACAAATAATATTATGAAATAAGAAGCTTTAATCGTTGGTCTAAGAATCACGGTCCCATGGAACATCATCTACCTCCATGTTTATGTGGATTCACAACTCATAATTAAACAGGTTAATGATGAATTTTACACAAAAAACAACAAGATTCTCCCCTATAAATGTGTGGTAAATGAATTCAAGAAATTCTTCAGTCATATCTAGTTTGAGCAAGTACCTAGATTGCAGAATAAGGTTGTTGATTCCATGGCTAAAATTGGGTCTCTCATATATATGCCTCATGATCACACCGATTATGATTTTCTAGTTGAGAAACTATTAGTCTCGGCCTATGACATTCCAAAAAATGAGATGGTATGGTAAATTGTTTATCCTGAATCTCCTTGATATCATGAAATCTACACATAGCTTCATGAAAATATCCTCCCATCTAATTTAACACATAACCAATGTAAACCCTTCATCTAACATGTTGCTCATTATACTATCCTAGGAGACACCCTTTATCATAGAGGGTATGATGATCATCTTCTTTGGTGTCTAAACGATTCAGAATCAAAATTAGCACTAAAAGAGGTACATATTGGTGTTTGTGGAATGCATACTAATGGAATGGATTTTCTGAAAAAGCTTCTTAGCACCATATATT
The DNA here is from genome assembly GCA_007115665.2 of Sequoiadendron giganteum. Classification (NCBI taxonomy): domain Eukaryota; kingdom Viridiplantae; phylum Streptophyta; class Pinopsida; order Cupressales; family Cupressaceae; genus Sequoiadendron; species Sequoiadendron giganteum. The sequence goes on along the minus strand of CM021104.1, from coordinate 158,181,220 downwards.
GTTGGTTGATTATGGAACATGATTCTTATGAGTTTTTCAAGAAGTGTGTGTCATGTTAGTAACATATAGATCTAACCCATGCTCCTGCATAATATCCACAACCAATCTCCTCACCATGGCCTTTTTCACAATGGGGTTAAGACCTAATCGACAAGATATACCCTCCCTCATCTAATGGAAATATCTTCATCATCACTACCACTAAATACTTCACCAAATGGATGGAAGCAATTCCATTCTCTATTATCAATGAAACCCAAATATCCAAATTCATCCTATATCATATTCTTTGCAGATATGGTATTCCATCCACCATCATAACCGCCAATGAAAACCCATTCAAAAAATGGTATGTGATACATTTGTGCAAAACATTCCACATCTAGCATCATTGGTCAACACCCTATTATGCTCAAGGTAATGGTCAAGCTAAAGAAATCAATAAAACATTGATCAAAATCTTGAAAAAGGTTGTCAATAATATTGGTTAAGATTGGCATGTCCATCTTAATCCCACCCTTTGGGCCTATTGCACTTCAATTTGTACCCCCACTAGTGCTACACTATATTCACTTTTCTATGGTGTCAATTTCATCCAGTTGATTAAGTTTGAACTCCCATTGTTGTGTATCTCTCTCAATAACTTGATTGATGATGAGGAGTATCGGGTTACCCACTTAATTTAGTTAGAGATTCTTGATGAATGGTGTTTGAGTGCCTACAATCACATCTAAGCTTCTCAACATCGACTTAAGAGAGCTACAACTAGAAAAAATTTCCTCACCAGTTTTAGGTTGGTGATATTGTACTCAAAGAAAATCAACGTACTCAACAAGTTCAAGAAAATACAGGAAATTTTGAAGCCAATTGGTTGGGTCCTTGTGTCATCATAGCTAAGTATGGTTCTAGGGAATATTATATCGCTACACCCACTTCGAGGGGGAACCCTTGGAAGACCCCATCAAAATTTTGCACTTGAATCAGTTCCATACCTAAGTCGGTTGGGTACCCCACCTATAAAATTTTAAAAAAAGTAAAAAAATCCAAACAAAAAACCCAAAAATCAAAAAAAAATCAAAAAAATCAAAATATATTGTCAATAGTAAAGAGAAATAAATCATCCTATGGTGAAAACCACCCTTGGTGGCACCTTGGATAATTGTTTTTGGTGAAAACCTAGAAACATGCACCATTCATAGAGGGCCTAATCATTGTCTACCTTGGATTTCATCTGACTACATGCTTACACATCATCCTAAAACATCCCATAATTCACATCTTCGCAATCCATGTCATATCCTTTCTCCATCCATATCCCACTATCTATCATATGGTGTATTTTGATTGATAATTAGATATATTATATTCGCTATCCCTATTCCTAAGCTTTATCCACATGTTTCGATATGGGTCTACAAAATTTTAATTGGTATCCTAATCCTTTATCCTTCTATCAATTGGGATTTTGGTAGTCTTCATCATTTGTATATAGTTTTCTTTCAGTCAATCTTGCATTGAACCATCTAGGATCCATCATTGTATCTTTTATCATTAGGTATCCCATCGTCCTTCATACATTGTCAGTCCTTTTATTGAACTACATTCCCTCAGCACTTTCACATAGGCAAGGCCATATTTGATGAGCCCCTGAGGCTTAGATTTTTCCTTTAGGGTGTGTCTTGGTGTCTATTGTATCACCAAGAGTCCCTATTCTACTGGTAATAAAAAAAATCACTAGCCCATTGAGGTTTTAATCTATTTCAATTATCTTTTGTAGTGTTGATCTTATGATATACCCCATCCATCCTTGGTCTTAGCAGGATATATTGTTCATCACATCAGACCACACCAACACATCCACCTAGTGTTCTCATGGCAAAGGATATTTGAAATTTATTGTGCTTTCTTGGTGCTTTTGTATTTTGCTTATCTTTTGAGCTTCCTGATATACCTATTCAAAGTTACCATGATTCATCATATCATGGTGCACTATAATTGGTTGGCATAGGGGCATATCTTGGTTTTCTGGTTGATCATTTTTTTCTAGTTGTACTATGTAGTACCCACTAATATCCTCAAGGTCTTGTGTTACGCTGGCATCCTTTATGTTTTTGGTTTTCCAACATTGGCCCTACCAAAGACCTCATCACTTTCGGATGTTGGATTAACCTCCTTGATTTTTGTGTTACTCCTCTACATAATATACTACATTGCCCTAGCTCTTTATACCCTGGTGCATGGTATCCTATGCTATATCAAAATTTAGTGCTCTTTATGTGATAGAATAACATTAGATTGCATGATTTTGGTCATAATTCATTTGCATTTACCATCCTACCTTTTACCCCTATCCATTTCCCATCCTCCTATCCTATAATAATTATCTTTGGTTGTGTAAATGATATCTCCCCACCTATTCTTCATATTTAGTCGATTCAGTTCTTGGTAGGTTTACTACACCCACCATCTATTTCATTATAATTTTGCATCATCCATTCCATTATCATTTTACATCATCTATTTCATTATCATAATCATTTAATTTTTTTAGGATAATATAGGTTTGTTATTATAATCATCTTAATCGAATTCATTTTGTATTATTCATTTCATTATCATTTTGCATTATCATAATCATTTAAGTTGTTTATGATAATATAGATTTGTTATTCTAAGAATTTTAATCCATTTCATTTGACATTATCCATTTCAATATCATTTTGTACTATCATAATAACTTAATTTGTTTAGGATAATATAGATTTGTTATTTCAAGAATATTAATCCATTTCATTTTTCATTATCCATTTCATTTTGCACTATCATAATAATTTAAGTTGTTTAGAATAATATAGATTGTTATTCTAAACATCTTAATCCATTTCATTTTGCATTATCCATTTCATTTTGCACTATCATAATCATTTTAAAAAAAAAAGATAATATATATTTGTTATTCTAATCCTTAATCCATTTCATTTTGCATTATCATAATCATTTAAGTTGTTTTGGATAATATAGATTTGTTATTCTAAGCATCTTAATCCATCTCATTTTGCATTATTGTAATCATTCAAGTTGTAAATAGGATAATATAGATTTTTTATTCTAAGCATCTTAATCCATCTCATTTTACATTATCATAATCATTTTTGTTTACCTAGATAATATATATTTGTTTTTCTAAGCATCCTAATCCATTTCATTACGTATTATCATAATCATTTAAGTTTTTTAGGATAATATATATTTATTACTCTAAGCATCTTAATCCATTTCATTTTGCATTATCATAATCATTTATGTTGTTTAGGATAATATAGATTTTTTATTCTAAGCATCTCAGTCATCTTACATTCTCATTCCATTATTACTCATTGCATTAGGTTCATTTATTACAAGTGGTTCATTAGTTACACAAATCGATTTCCATTTCATTATACATTCAACATATGCCATAATAAATATCCATCCTATCTATGTAGTACATATGAGTCTCATACACACATCATGCATCATACACATTATTCATCCACATATATATACATATATCATGCACATGCATGTTTTTTGCATCGTGTTTGTCATAAAAAATCATTAGTGTCACATCAATATCATAATCATAAACATAAAGCATCATATCCTATATCAAAACTAGTTAGTCATGCACATCATAATCATCCAATGCATACATATAAATCATATAACATATCATAATCACACGCATCCATCCATCATACATACATCCATCATAAATATAACAAACATACTATAATCATCACATGCACAATAGAAATAACCATCCATCTCATATATTGTATAATAATGTTCGTCCACATAGTCCATAATGTCCATCGAATAATATAAATGTCCATATATAGAAGAATCAATATATGCAATAGTATGGATTTAAAGGACACATCATGTGTTGTGAATCAATATACATGAAAATATATCATCTGTCACAAAAATTTGTACAAGGTATTTGTTGCATATACATCACCGACATGTGTACGCCTATCAAAATTATATCCTTGTATCCCCTACACCTATCTATACATTGCTCCTTTCATATGAGAATTATGGAAAATTTAGTGCTCCACCTCTTCTGGGTGGCCCCATTAGACCACTAGATTCTCTTGATCCTCCTAAATATCTTGGCCTTGTACCTAACTAAGATGGCCATGATGCCCTTTGTGCCACATCTAACACCACCAAGTAATACAAACCTTGATAATATCTTGCCTCTATCGAGGCACATGCCACATCCGATATATTGGCCCTAGATGCTCTCACTGCATCTCGCTCCCTCTAGTATCTATCTCGATCAGCCTACAATCTCCCCCTCTCCTACTCCTAGGCATCCTATGCTAACCACATGCTCTCTAACTCTCCCTTTGCCCTATCTTCATGTGCTTCTATATCATCATGCTCAAATGATAGATTATGCATGATCACATATGCTTGATCCACCAATATCTGTGTTATCTCACTTTTCCCTATCATGTCCTCTAGTAGACCCTACATCCTCTCCACTTCTCCTCACAAGCTAACCTACTCTTTTATCACACCCCTATCCACCTCCTATTGTGCACCTTATACCTCATCTAGCTCCATGTGCATACTATCCCTCTTCGTATTCCTAGCTTGTACATCCTCCTCTCCCTATTGCAGCCATATCTCTAGCAAGGCTATCCATGTCTATGCTCCCACTAACCTCACTATTGTGTCATCCTCATGAGGTGAGTCATATACCACTAGCGCTCTCTCCCTGATCTCCTACTCTACCTCTCCCTCCTCCACTACCCTCTCCTCTGCCTCATCCTCCTCATCTCACAACTCTCCTCTATATCCTCCTTAGTGGGACCTCCTCCTTAGCCTCCTCTCAACTAGCTACCTCCACCTAATTCCCCTCACCCTCTACCTTAGGTGCTTGCCATGGTGATTGACCCAACCTCTCCATTGGCATCACCCTCTCAAGCTCCTCTCTTTCAACCAAGCCACATACCTCTTTGTAAATTTGAGGTCATCCTCCCTACTCCTCCATAGCCATATTGCCTCTCTCAATTGATCCTAGATCTATCTCACTCTAGTAGATGATACCCTTTATCCCTATAGATTTCTCTCTTGACTGATCCGTCAGTATCTCTCCTCAAGCTCTAGGATGTACTAAGGTACACTAAACTATTGAGTGACCCTATCCAAATGGTACATATCAATAATGTGAGGGTCACATCCAATCAGATAACATTGCAAGAACATGAAACCTTTGTGTAGCCTATCATCCCCTCTCTAGGAACAGAAATCAAAACTCTTATACATCCTCTAGATGATCTTATCATCTATCAAATCATCCATCGCACATCCCCAAAAATAAATACTCCTCATCAAAGTAATGTATCATCCCCTTGTACTCGAACACAATCGGTAGATCTACCTCCCTCTCTTAAGCCCTTGCCACATCTAGTTGAGTGATACGGATATGTTTCCATTCCTAGAACTGTAGCAAGGTCACGTGTGTGATGTTTCCCATCTTCTTGTAACACATGCAATGCATATCTCTATATACTTGCACCAATATGTAGTATCCCCATGCATATAACCCCTATCTCTCCATGATACCTCAAACAACCCTAATCAACTTGAGGCTAAAATACCTCCCACTCCTATCTGGGAGGAGAACCCCACTTATTAGGCCACATAAGTATAATGACAATGTTGGTGTAGACCCTATGCACCCATCTACATCTAGTTGCATCCCCATATAGGGGAGATTTATGGTCCCAAACATAGCCTACATGCTTACTCTAATGGTTGTCGATTCATGCCCTCCATGATCAGTCCTCTGATCAATAGCCTTGGTATACACCATTCATCCTCTAATGTCACTATCATCTCCCCTATCAGGAGGAGGAATATGCACATCTCTGAGCTCCACCGCTTGATCAAGTCTATCAGCATGGGTTTGTGTGCCCTAATCACTAATAAAATAATCATATTGCTCAGTCCTACTACCTCCAAGGTCACCCAATAGTTATCTGTCAACTCTCATGATAAGGCTAGGGTACCCGATATCCACTCACATGTCTGTATGATGTTTATATCCTTCATCCACCCCACTAACATTTCAAACATATTTCTATGCTTAGTTTCCATTCTTTCTTTTCCTTACATTTTATTTCTCCTCTTGGTTTCACACATTCACCCCTATGTGAAGCATGTTCACCCATCTCGGTTTCACACATTTGTCCTTGTGCAATGTGCATTCTCTCATCTCACTTCTACATATTCACCCTTGTGTGATGTGCATTCACCCATTTCCTCAACCTTAGCACATTCACCACTAAAGACATGCATGTTTGCCCATCTACCATGGCCAAGGCACATTCACCCCTAATAATTTTCACATCTATCTTTCCACCATTCCCACAGCACGTTCACCCATGAATGTGTGTAATCACCCCTATGACACAACACATTTTCCTTTCTAGCACTTATCTTTTAGGGGAAAACCTGCTTCATCCCTAGCCAAGTTTGTTCACCCATCCCTTAGAACATTCACCCTATTAAAATTGTGCATCCACCCCTCTAGAGCTAATCCCTCAAATTCAAACAAACTTTGGCGCTACCTCATGGGTTCACCCATCTCATCACACATTCACCCCTCTCAGGCATGGTGCAATTTCCATTCTAGACCAATATTTCATAGACATATCCACCTTCTCCTGGCCCTCGCATGTTTTTCCATCCAAACACATATTCACCCCTTCCCTTTTGCAAAATCGCATCTCATCTATAGAGGCAAATCCACTAACCCTGATGGGAAAACCTACCTCTATATAGGTGAATCCACATTTTCCCTAATTCACCCCATGAAAATGCATATGAAAACATGCAAAAATGAAAAGTACAAGTATAGTTTTCAAGGTATACTTGACCCAAGTGCTCACCACTCATGTACTAGTCTTGTGTGACGTCCAACCTATGTGCAATATCACTCATACTTGTCATTTTTTTCTTGAGCTCTCTGAAGTTCTCATTTGCACAAAGGCTAAAATGAATAGTAATTTTATTTAATTACTATTTATAATTAACCTTGTTACCCCCCGTTCCATTTTAACCTTAATTTCTTCATTTGGCCATCATTTTCCCACTGTTTATTTCTTTTCCTCCATTTAAATGTCATTCTTCACCATTTTTCACTATCATCCTCATGGTTCCCTTATTTTTCCTCTATCAAGATGCCACCTAAGGCCCCTTTCCCCATCCACCCTCTCGAGGGGGCATAATCCTCCATATTTCCTCCATTTCTTCTTTCTACCATTTTCCCTACCACACTAGGGATTCATGTGATTATATTTCTTCTATCAAGTCACCTATATTTTATTTTTCTTCGAAACATCGTTATTCTAACAATATTTCAAAGAGGGGAAAAATGTAAACATCCAAATTTGTTCCCTATTTCATCTATTTCACTTCCATACCTATATTATTTAAATAATGCCATTATTTGGCTATTATTTACCTTATTCCTAATATCCCCTAAAGTATTTGATTATTTAATTAAATACTTTATCACCTTTCTTCTTTAATTTAAATAAGTAGACCAATTTATTTAATTTATTCATTAGCCTATATGAATTAAATTAATTTTTAATTCATCCATTTCTCTCTCCTCTTGTCACATCCTCCATAATCTATCTTTAATCTAGATTAATCTAATTAATATTTGATTAGGAATTGCACACCACTAATCATGATTAGTGTCACATCCTCCATAACTTGCAAGTGGATCCTAATCACCCCATTAATCTAACCAATCATTTGCATAGCCTTAAATATTGATTAAATTATCCCCTAATCCCTCCTAATGCCAATTATGGCATGTACCTAGCTCAACCCCCTCATTAATACTTTCTCCATTTGGAGAAGTCACTCCCTTTCTCAAGGAATTTTAAATTCCCATTTATTCCCCCCATGATCCTATGTGGAATTTTAATTCCACTTTATCCTCCCAAAAACCTTGGAGGAATTAAAAAGAAGTTTTTAATTCCTACCCTTAATCTATAGGACCTTACAAGTGGAATTTATATTCCCTTTGGTCTTCCCAAGACCTTCTCCAAGTTCTATGGATATTTTTGATGAATTTTGAATTCATCACTTTTCACATAGACAAGTCTTTCCTTTTTTCCTTGCCTCCACTTGGCCTCCATGTCACCATTCCCCTTCCCACAAGGATGACACATGGCATTCTCTCATGAGTTCACATGCCTCAACCCTTGGATTCAATCCCTACATTTAATCCTGGCCATACAATCTATTCTCCCCTTTGTTAATGTCTAAAATGACTTAGTCATTTTTCATTCTACGCATGCATTCAAGAACTCAAGCCTTCACACCCTCTTCCTAACACATTTTTGCAGCCACTTTACACACTCATTTTGCATCAAAATCCACCATACTTGTCCTTTTTTCATCCATCCCATGCTAACAATCATGTGTTTCTAAGTTTCATGCTGTCAAAGTATCAAAAAGACTTTAGTTCTAAAGACTACACATTGACCTAATTTAGAATGCACAAATCCCAAACTCAACACATATGTATCAAATTTTTGGTACCAAATCCTAGGACTTTTTTTAAGGCCATACAAATATTTCTTCAACTTGAAAACCAATTTACTTTTACCTTTCACCATGTAGTTCTCTAGCTATATCATATAAATATCCTCATCCAAGTCACCATGAAGGAAAACAATTTTCGCATCCATTTGCTCAACCTCTAAATCATAAGCAACAACAATAAAAGTAAAAAAATTAATGGATGTCATTTTTGCAATAGGATAAAATAACTCACCATAATCAACACCTTCAACTTGAGAGTAACCATTCACAACCAACCTTGCTTTGTACTTCTCAATACCTCTATCTAAACCAAACTTTTTCTTGAACATCCATTTGTAACTAACAGACTTTCATTCTTCAGGCAATGGTACAAGATCCCATGTATCATTCTTTTTCAAAGATTTCATTTCTTCATCCATAGTAATCTTCCATGATTCTACATCATTCATACATGGTGCCTCTTCTACAGATCTAGGTTCATCCATGTAAGTATTCAAAGAAAAAATGCATCTCTAATCATCAGGTGAATACCTTTTAGGTGGTTGTCTATGCCTTTTAGACCTACGAAAAAGCTGAATAGGAGGTTCTTCCTCCTCTTCTAAAGATTTAGACCTAGATGAGTTCTCCTCAACTTCTTATCTATCCACAGGCCTCGATTCAACTTTCTCAGGTGTACAGTGAAATTGGATCACATCTTCCTTTTTACTTTTTTAGGGCTACAATTAGAAGAAGGCTTAGTTTCTCTAAAAATAACACTTCTATTGCATATTACCTTTTGTGCAACAAGATCCCAAAGCTTTTATGCTTTCACACTATAAGCATATTTGATGAAGATATATTTTACATCCTTCTTCTCCAACTTTGTTAGCTTCTCCTTGGCACATGGGCATATGCATTACAACCAAAAACTCTAAGATGTCTTAATGAAGGCTTATGACCCAACCATGCCTCTATAAATTTCTTATCAATAAGATATTATGTAGGAGACCTATTAATAAGGTAACAAGTAGTGGCAACATATTCAACCCAAAACCTTTGTTCTAGACTAGTACCACTCAACATACTCCTAGCCTTCTCTATCAATGTCATGTTCATTCTTTCTACAACTCTATTATATTGTGGAGAATATGGAGTTGTCTTTTTTCTATGAATACCATATTGTTTACACAATCTATCAAAATAATTAAAGAAAAACTCACTACCATTATCAGCCCTCAAACATTTTATTTTCTTCCCAATCTTCAACTTAACCATTGCTTTAAATTATTTAAATCAACTGAAAACGTCATATTTACTCTTTAAAAAATATACCTATTGGATGTTGTGGTTTTATTTCGAATATGTGGTTGTCATTGATGTAAAAAATATTAGCATTAATGTCTTAAAGACTACATATGTCGAGGATATTGAGAAAATTGTGATAAAATATGTTACTGGTTATCTGTGAAGCAGTGAAGATCAATATGATGAAAATTTCAGTATGTTGATGGTGAGAAGTTGTGGATTAAATGGTTTGTTTTCAGGTGTATCTAGTTTATCCACTAAAATTTTCAGAGGTGCACATGAAGATTTGAGCAAGTTATGAGTTTTTGTGTTCTGACAGTTATTTTGTTACTATAGTTGGTGTTCCTAGAAGAAGATAATGTGATTATGGTAATTTAAGTTTTTGTGTATGCTCTTCTGGTGTTGTGGATGTTTATAGATTGTTCTCTATCTGTGTTGCATGTTTGAATTGATCGTTGTGCTCATGATCGATGATGTTCTCTTGTGTGTTCATGTTTTTCATGTTCATGGTCGACAAGGTGATTGTAGCATGTTGTGGATCTTTGCGGAATAATTTTTGAAGGTGATTTGTGTTCAAGGATATTATTTTGGGTCTTCACTATGTTGTGGATGACCTTGGTAGATTCATATTAATAATATTTATTTTTTTGGGCTGACAATTTGTATTTATTTTATTATTTTGTTGAAGCTGACATATAACGATGTAATTTGTTGTTGCAGATATATATAAGCGATTGTTTCTTCATTTGAATGTGATCGAGCAAGTGTGAGTGCATGAGTAATGTTCTAAATATTTTTAAGGTAGAGTAGAGTGTGAAGAAGAGTGAAGAAGTGTTCATGTGCCTAACCAAAACTATAATCAAGCATTAGCAGATGCTATTTTCTTAGTTCAAGATTTTTCAGATGGATTTAATCTGAATATTACTATAAGATAGTGAGTCTTCCCTTGGGAAATAAGACTTTTTTTAATTGAGCAGTGAGCTCTAGGCAGTGTGCCTGAATGCATGTGAATTCTCCATTTTTTCCATACTTTTAATTGACTATAAACTTGTGGATTAACCTCCACCGTGTTTTTTACCCTAACAGGGTTTCCACCCAAAAATCTTGGTGTTATGTGTGTTTTTGATGTGTTGTTGATTTATACTTTCATATTTATTAATCAAATATGATAATAGGGTTAATAAATTTAATAAGTTTGAAATTTTGTAACAATTGATTCACCCCCCTCTCAATTTTTTGTCCTTGTGTTACCAACAATTGGTATTAGAGCAGGTTCCTTGGAAGAATTATAACAACTTGAGGTGATCTGGGATGTTGGCATATAAGAAGGATAGTCCGAGATTTGATGGAATAAATTATTCTCTATGGAATACTTGAATAGAGTGTCATTTGAGATGCATTGGTGAATCCTACTAGAGCATTACAAGTAATAGGTATGTTATCCCTCAAAATGGTCCTACTACTACTGCTAAGATTAGGGATGTTGAATATAATATCAGGGCTAAGGAATCATTGTTGAGTGCTTTGACTGATTCTAAGATGACAAATGTTATGGATCTAAATATTTTTTGTGAGATCTAGAAAAAGTTGGAAAATTTGTATGAAGGTGATGCTAATGTGAAGATTGCTAAGCTACAAAGTTTGAAAGGGAAATATGAATTGTTGAGAATATTACTACTTTCATGCAAAGAGTGAATGAACTTGTGTGTTGTATCAAATGTGCTAATGGAAAGTTGGATGAATCAGAAATTTTTGCTAAAGTGCTTAGATCCTTGCCTGATGCATACAAGATCAAAGCTACATCTATTGATGAGCTCCAGGCTATGATAAATGTAACCAGAGATATTTTGACTAGTAAACTTACTACTTTTGAGTTGAGTGAATTCAGTAATGCCCTTCCTAAGATAGAATCTACATTCAAAGCTACTACCACTGGAAGAGATAAGCAGAGATATGATACAAGTGAAATTTCTTCTAGAGAGGTATTCAAGTATGAAGAAGAAATGAGACAGATTGAAGAAGAAGAGAAATATTTGAATGAGCTTGAAGCACTTACTGTCAAAAGAGAAGCTAGAGGACAAGGTAAGTATAAAGGAAAGTTGTATGTTAAGTATTTTTCTTGCAATAAGAGAGGTCATTTTGCATCAAGGTATCCGGAAAGAGTTCCTAAGTCAAGACCTAACAAGCCTGAATTTCAAAGGAAGTGTTATTATGTTGTTAATGAAGGTGTGACAGATGATGAATCTTATAAAGGGGGTGTAAGTGAAGATGAGTTTGTGTTTATTGTTATTAAGGAAATTAATCTTGTGTCTATTCAATCTACTAGTTGTACAAATGTGGAGAAATCCCTAGTTGCTCGAGTTGAAGAGAAGGATGAATGGCTAATTGACAGTGGATGCTCTCATCACATGATAGGTGATAAAATAAAATTTGTGAGCCTGGAAAAGTATGATGGTGGTGTTGTAAGATTTGGTGATAACAATGGTGATATAATCCATGGTAGAGGATGTATTTCTTTTGATGGTAAGCATAATATTGATGATGTTCTTTATCTGGAAGGTTTGAAGCATAATCTTTTAAGTGTCAGATAGATGGTTGATAAGGGATATACTCTTCAATTCAAGGATGGAAAGTGTAGAATATTGGGAATTTCTAGGAATGTGATTGCTTCAAGTACAAAAACAAAAGGTAACATCTCTCACCTAAATGCTACTAGTAAAAATTGTCCGATTGCTCAAGTTGATGAAAGTTGTTTGTGGCATAGGAGAATGTGTAATGTAAACTTTGACAATATTATCAAGATAAGTTCTACTCAGGAAGTGAGAGATCTTCCTAAGTTGGTAAAACCCTCTAATGTCATATGCAAGGAATGTTAATTAGAAAAGAAAACTAGAATTTCATTTCGCAGTAAACAACATTGTTCAAATGAATTGTTAGAGCTTGTGCATACTGACTTGTGTGGTCCTACTAGAATCAGAAGTTTACAAGGTTACAGGTATTTCATGTTGCTTATTGATGATTATTCTAGGACAATGTCGGCTACTTTCTCAAGGGAGAAATTTGAAGCTCTAGAGAATTTCAATATTTTTAAGGCTATGGTTGAGATAAAGATAGGTCTGAAGATTAAGTGTTTGAGATCAGATAGAGGTGGTGAATTCACTTCCCATGATTTTAATTCTTTTTTTGAAATACATGGGATAAAGAGACAATTATCTACACCACGAACCCCTCAGCAAAATGGAGTTGTGGAAAGGAAGAACATGACAATTCAAGATGTTGTTAGGACTATGATGTTGGAAAGAAATGTTCCTCATATCTATTGGCAAGAAGTTGTGACTAATGTTTTTTATATCCTCAACCAAGTACAAATCCAAGGTGATACTAGTAAGACCCCTTTTGAGCTATGATTTGGTCATAAGCCTACTATTAGATATTTCAAAATCTTTGTGAGTAAATTCTATATCATAAGAGATGAATATATAGGAAAGTTTGATGCTAGGAGTGATGAAGGAATATTTCTTGGTTATTCTACTAAGAGTAAGGCCTACTGGTGCTACAATAAGAGATTGAGGAAAATGGTTGAAACTACAAATGTTAAGGTTGATGAATACATTGCTAGACCATCCAAAACCTATGGATAAGATTTTGATGATCAGAATGATAGTACAAACAAATATTAGACTTCAAATCAAGTTCAGATCATTTTGGTAAATCAAGAAGATCAAGAGGAAGGAGAAACTAGTGAAAGTATAGAAGAGAGATCACAAGAGCCTAATCTCAAGAACATCCTAATACTCCAAGGTATGTGAGATGAAATCATTTAGAAAATCAAATAATAGGTGATAAGAACAAAGGTGTCCAAACTAGGATAAGAATTGTAGAAGAATACTGATTGATATCAAAGACTAAGCCAAGTAATGTAAATGAAGCATGCAAAGATGAACATTAGATTGAAGCAATGAAAGAAGAACTACAAAAAATTGAGAAGAATAATACATGGACTCTTTTTCCTAGACCTAAGGAAAAAAATGTAAATGGAACTAAATGGGTCTTTCGGAATAAACTGAATGAGCAAGGTGAAGTTATCATAAACAAAGCAAGACTAGTCTATAAAGGATACTCTTAGATGGAAGGAATTGACTTTAAAGAGACTTTTTTCCATGTTGCTAGAATTGAAGTTGTGAGACTATTTCTTACTTATTCTACTTACAAAAACTACAACGTTTATTAGATGGATGTCAAGTCAGCATTTCAAAATAGTGAATTGCAAGAAGAGGTGTACATTGAGCAACCTGATGGATTTCAATTGACTGATCAAGGAGATAAGGTTTATCAATTGAAGAAAGCATTGTATGGACTCAAGCAATCCCCTAGAGCTTGGTATGCCAGATTAGACAAGTATTTGTTGAAGCTTGGATTTAACAAAGGTACTGTTGATAGTAATTTGTATTTCAAGATTGATGATGATAAAGATTTGATTTTGGAAGTCTTTGTTGATGATAAAAATTTTGGAGGAGATGATGGTTTGTGCATGAAGTTTATTGATGAGATGCAAAATGAGTTTGAGATGTCAATGATTGGAGAGATGAAATTCTTTTTGGGATTGAAAATTACTTAGTTAGATAAAGTGATCTTTATATCTCAGTCCAAGTATGTGAAAGAATTGCTAAATAAATTTGGTACATGGAAGATCCAAAGCCAGTCAGTGCACCCATGGTGACAGGATGTAAGTTGACAATAGATGATGATTCTCTGAAGGAAAATAAAACTAGATACAAATCAATGATTGGTGGATTGCTTTATTTAATGCAAACTAGACTTGACATCATGAATGTTGTATGTATTGTTGCAATATTTCAAGCCGATTGTAAGGAATCTCATGTGACTGTTGTGAAGATAATTTTTAGATACTTGAAGGGAACAGTTGATTTTGGCCTATGGTATCCTAAATATGATGATCTTACTTTCAGTGCCTTTACTGATGTTGATTGGGCAGAAGGTGTGAATTACAAGAAAAGTACGGTGGCACATTTTTCTTGGGAAAGAAGTTGATTTCATGGTTAAGTAAAAAGTAGAATCTCATTTCTTTGTCTACTACAGAGGTAGAATACATTTTTGTTGCTAAAAATTGTAATCAAGTATTGTGGATGAAGCATATGTTGAAAGATATCAGAGTTATGTATGATGAGCCTATTGTTATATTCTGTGATAATTCAAGTCCAATTAACATTTCTAAGAATTTGGTTTTGCATTCAAAGACCAAGCATTTATCTATCAAGTTTCACCTTTTGAGAGAGAAGGTAAGTGAAAAGGAAGTCAGATTGGAGTATGTGCCTACTAAGGAATAGATTGCAGAAATCTTTACCAAGTCATTGCCTAAGGACAATTTTGAGCATCTTAGAGGGATATCAAGAGTGATTACCCCTCCTAATCATAACTAAGATGCATGTCTTGCATCAGTCTATGCATTTCACAGTCATATCTTTATTCAGATTGATGTT
>CM021104.1:157791062-158165713 GCA_007115665.2 Sequoiadendron giganteum | reverse complement strand
TCACTTTTCCCTATCATGTCCTCTAGTAGACCCTACATCCTCTCCACTTCTCCTCACAAGCTAACCTACTCTTTTATCACACCCCTATCCACCTCCTATTGTGCACCTTATACCTCATCTAGCTCCATGTGCATACTATCCCTCTTCGTATTCCTAGCTTGTACATCCTCCTCTCCCTATTGCAGCCATATCTCTAGCAAGGCTATCCATGTCTATGCTCCCACTAACCTCACTATTGTGTCATCCTCATGAGGTGAGTCATATACCACTAGCGCTCTCTCCCTGATCTCCTACTCTACCTCTCCCTCCTCCACTACCCTCTCCTCTGCCTCATCCTCCTCATCTCACAACTCTCCTCTATATCCTCCTTAGTGGGACCTCCTCCTTAGCCTCCTCTCAACTAGCTACCTCCACCTAATTCCCCTCACCCTCTACCTTAGGTGCTTGCCATGGTGATTGACCCAACCTCTCCATTGGCATCACCCTCTCAAGCTCCTCTCTTTCAACCAAGCCACATACCTCTTTGTAAATTTGAGGTCATCCTCCCTACTCCTCCATAGCCATATTGCCTCTCTCAATTGATCCTAGATCTATCTCACTCTAGTAGATGATACCCTTTATCCCTATAGATTTCTCTCTTGACTGATCCGTCAGTATCTCTCCTCAAGCTCTAGGATGTACTAAGGTACACTAAACTATTGAGTGACCCTATCCAAATGGTACATATCAATAATGTGAGGGTCACATCCAATCAGATAACATTGCAAGAACATGAAACCTTTGTGTAGCCTATCATCCCCTCTCTAGGAACAGAAATCAAAACTCTTATACATCCTCTAGATGATCTTATCATCTATCAAATCATCCATCGCACATCCCCAAAAATAAATACTCCTCATCAAAGTAATGTATCATCCCCTTGTACTCGAACACAATCGGTAGATCTACCTCCCTCTCTTAAGCCCTTGCCACATCTAGTTGAGTGATACGGATATGTTTCCATTCCTAGAACTGTAGCAAGGTCACGTGTGTGATGTTTCCCATCTTCTTGTAACACATGCAATGCATATCTCTATATACTTGCACCAATATGTAGTATCCCCATGCATATAACCCCTATCTCTCCATGATACCTCAAACAACCCTAATCAACTTGAGGCTAAAATACCTCCCACTCCTATCTGGGAGGAGAACCCCACTTATTAGGCCACATAAGTATAATGACAATGTTGGTGTAGACCCTATGCACCCATCTACATCTAGTTGCATCCCCATATAGGGGAGATTTATGGTCCCAAACATAGCCTACATGCTTACTCTAATGGTTGTCGATTCATGCCCTCCATGATCAGTCCTCTGATCAATAGCCTTGGTATACACCATTCATCCTCTAATGTCACTATCATCTCCCCTATCAGGAGGAGGAATATGCACATCTCTGAGCTCCACCGCTTGATCAAGTCTATCAGCATGGGTTTGTGTGCCCTAATCACTAATAAAATAATCATATTGCTCAGTCCTACTACCTCCAAGGTCACCCAATAGTTATCTGTCAACTCTCATGATAAGGCTAGGGTACCCGATATCCACTCACATGTCTGTATGATGTTTATATCCTTCATCCACCCCACTAACATTTCAAACATATTTCTATGCTTAGTTTCCATTCTTTCTTTTCCTTACATTTTATTTCTCCTCTTGGTTTCACACATTCACCCCTATGTGAAGCATGTTCACCCATCTCGGTTTCACACATTTGTCCTTGTGCAATGTGCATTCTCTCATCTCACTTCTACATATTCACCCTTGTGTGATGTGCATTCACCCATTTCCTCAACCTTAGCACATTCACCACTAAAGACATGCATGTTTGCCCATCTACCATGGCCAAGGCACATTCACCCCTAATAATTTTCACATCTATCTTTCCACCATTCCCACAGCACGTTCACCCATGAATGTGTGTAATCACCCCTATGACACAACACATTTTCCTTTCTAGCACTTATCTTTTAGGGGAAAACCTGCTTCATCCCTAGCCAAGTTTGTTCACCCATCCCTTAGAACATTCACCCTATTAAAATTGTGCATCCACCCCTCTAGAGCTAATCCCTCAAATTCAAACAAACTTTGGCGCTACCTCATGGGTTCACCCATCTCATCACACATTCACCCCTCTCAGGCATGGTGCAATTTCCATTCTAGACCAATATTTCATAGACATATCCACCTTCTCCTGGCCCTCGCATGTTTTTCCATCCAAACACATATTCACCCCTTCCCTTTTGCAAAATCGCATCTCATCTATAGAGGCAAATCCACTAACCCTGATGGGAAAACCTACCTCTATATAGGTGAATCCACATTTTCCCTAATTCACCCCATGAAAATGCATATGAAAACATGCAAAAATGAAAAGTACAAGTATAGTTTTCAAGGTATACTTGACCCAAGTGCTCACCACTCATGTACTAGTCTTGTGTGACGTCCAACCTATGTGCAATATCACTCATACTTGTCATTTTTTTCTTGAGCTCTCTGAAGTTCTCATTTGCACAAAGGCTAAAATGAATAGTAATTTTATTTAATTACTATTTATAATTAACCTTGTTACCCCCCGTTCCATTTTAACCTTAATTTCTTCATTTGGCCATCATTTTCCCACTGTTTATTTCTTTTCCTCCATTTAAATGTCATTCTTCACCATTTTTCACTATCATCCTCATGGTTCCCTTATTTTTCCTCTATCAAGATGCCACCTAAGGCCCCTTTCCCCATCCACCCTCTCGAGGGGGCATAATCCTCCATATTTCCTCCATTTCTTCTTTCTACCATTTTCCCTACCACACTAGGGATTCATGTGATTATATTTCTTCTATCAAGTCACCTATATTTTATTTTTCTTCGAAACATCGTTATTCTAACAATATTTCAAAGAGGGGAAAAATGTAAACATCCAAATTTGTTCCCTATTTCATCTATTTCACTTCCATACCTATATTATTTAAATAATGCCATTATTTGGCTATTATTTACCTTATTCCTAATATCCCCTAAAGTATTTGATTATTTAATTAAATACTTTATCACCTTTCTTCTTTAATTTAAATAAGTAGACCAATTTATTTAATTTATTCATTAGCCTATATGAATTAAATTAATTTTTAATTCATCCATTTCTCTCTCCTCTTGTCACATCCTCCATAATCTATCTTTAATCTAGATTAATCTAATTAATATTTGATTAGGAATTGCACACCACTAATCATGATTAGTGTCACATCCTCCATAACTTGCAAGTGGATCCTAATCACCCCATTAATCTAACCAATCATTTGCATAGCCTTAAATATTGATTAAATTATCCCCTAATCCCTCCTAATGCCAATTATGGCATGTACCTAGCTCAACCCCCTCATTAATACTTTCTCCATTTGGAGAAGTCACTCCCTTTCTCAAGGAATTTTAAATTCCCATTTATTCCCCCCATGATCCTATGTGGAATTTTAATTCCACTTTATCCTCCCAAAAACCTTGGAGGAATTAAAAAGAAGTTTTTAATTCCTACCCTTAATCTATAGGACCTTACAAGTGGAATTTATATTCCCTTTGGTCTTCCCAAGACCTTCTCCAAGTTCTATGGATATTTTTGATGAATTTTGAATTCATCACTTTTCACATAGACAAGTCTTTCCTTTTTTCCTTGCCTCCACTTGGCCTCCATGTCACCATTCCCCTTCCCACAAGGATGACACATGGCATTCTCTCATGAGTTCACATGCCTCAACCCTTGGATTCAATCCCTACATTTAATCCTGGCCATACAATCTATTCTCCCCTTTGTTAATGTCTAAAATGACTTAGTCATTTTTCATTCTACGCATGCATTCAAGAACTCAAGCCTTCACACCCTCTTCCTAACACATTTTTGCAGCCACTTTACACACTCATTTTGCATCAAAATCCACCATACTCGTCCTTTTTTCATCCATCCCATGCTAACAATCATGTGTTTCTAAGTTTCATGCTGTCAAAGTATCAAAAAGACTTTAGTTCTAAAGACTACACATTGACCTAATTTAGAATGCACAAATCCCAAACTCAACACATATGTATCAAATTTTTGGTACCAAATCCTAGGACTTTTTTTAAGGCCATACAAATATTTCTTCAACTTGAAAACCAATTTACTTTTACCTTTCACCATGTAGTTCTCTAGCTATATCATATAAATATCCTCATCCAAGTCACCATGAAGGAAAACAATTTTCGCATCCATTTGCTCAACCTCTAAATCATAAGCAACAACAATAAAAGTAAAAAAATTAATGGATGTCATTTTTGCAATAGGATAAAATAACTCACCATAATCAACACCTTCAACTTGAGAGTAACCATTCACAACCAACCTTGCTTTGTACTTCTCAATACCTCTATCTAAACCAAACTTTTTCTTGAACATCCATTTGTAACTAACAGACTTTCATTCTTCAGGCAATGGTACAAGATCCCATGTATCATTCTTTTTCAAAGATTTCATTTCTTCATCCATAGTAATCTTCCATGATTCTACATCATTCATACATGGTGCCTCTTCTACAGATCTAGGTTCATCCATGTAAGTATTCAAAGAAAAAATGCATCTCTAATCATCAGGTGAATACCTTTTAGGTGGTTGTCTATGCCTTTTAGACCTACGAAAAAGCTGAATAGGAGGTTCTTCCTCCTCTTCTAAAGATTTAGACCTAGATGAGTTCTCCTCAACTTCTTATCTATCCACAGGCCTCGATTCAACTTTCTCAGGTGTACAGTGAAATTGGATCACATCTTCCTTTTTACTTTTTTAGGGCTACAATTAGAAGAAGGCTTAGTTTCTCTAAAAATAACACTTCTATTGCATATTACCTTTTGTGCAACAAGATCCCAAAGCTTTTATGCTTTCACACTATAAGCATATTTGATGAAGATATATTTTACATCCTTCTTCTCCAACTTTGTTAGCTTCTCCTTGGCACATGGGCATATGCATTACAACCAAAAACTCTAAGATGTCTTAATGAAGGCTTATGACCCAACCATGCCTCTATAAATTTCTTATCAATAAGATATTATGTAGGAGACCTATTAATAAGGTAACAAGTAGTGGCAACATATTCAACCCAAAACCTTTGTTCTAGACTAGTACCACTCAACATACTCCTAGCCTTCTCTATCAATGTCATGTTCATTCTTTCTACAACTCTATTATATTGTGGAGAATATGGAGTTGTCTTTTTTCTATGAATACCATATTGTTTACACAATCTATCAAAATAATTAAAGAAAAACTCACTACCATTATCAGCCCTCAAACATTTTATTTTCTTCCCAATCTTCAACTTAACCATTGCTTTAAATTATTTAAATCAACTGAAAACGTCATATTTACTCTTTAAAAAATATACCTATTGGATGTTGTGGTTTTATTTCGAATATGTGGTTGTCATTGATGTAAAAAATATTAGCATTAATGTCTTAAAGACTACATATGTCGAGGATATTGAGAAAATTGTGATAAAATATGTTACTGGTTATCTGTGAAGCAGTGAAGATCAATATGATGAAAATTTCAGTATGTTGATGGTGAGAAGTTGTGGATTAAATGGTTTGTTTTCAGGTGTATCTAGTTTATCCACTAAAATTTTCAGAGGTGCACATGAAGATTTGAGCAAGTTATGAGTTTTTGTGTTCTGACAGTTATTTTGTTACTATAGTTGGTGTTCCTAGAAGAAGATAATGTGATTATGGTAATTTAAGTTTTTGTGTATGCTCTTCTGGTGTTGTGGATGTTTATAGATTGTTCTCTATCTGTGTTGCATGTTTGAATTGATCGTTGTGCTCATGATCGATGATGTTCTCTTGTGTGTTCATGTTTTTCATGTTCATGGTCGACAAGGTGATTGTAGCATGTTGTGGATCTTTGCGGAATAATTTTTGAAGGTGATTTGTGTTCAAGGATATTATTTTGGGTCTTCACTATGTTGTGGATGACCTTGGTAGATTCATATTAATAATATTTATTTTTTTGGGCTGACAATTTGTATTTATTTTATTATTTTGTTGAAGCTGACATATAACGATGTAATTTGTTGTTGCAGATATATATAAGCGATTGTTTCTTCATTTGAATGTGATCGAGCAAGTGTGAGTGCATGAGTAATGTTCTAAATATTTTTAAGGTAGAGTAGAGTGTGAAGAAGAGTGAAGAAGTGTTCATGTGCCTAACCAAAACTATAATCAAGCATTAGCAGATGCTATTTTCTTAGTTCAAGATTTTTCAGATGGATTTAATCTGAATATTACTATAAGATAGTGAGTCTTCCCTTGGGAAATAAGACTTTTTTTAATTGAGCAGTGAGCTCTAGGCAGTGTGCCTGAATGCATGTGAATTCTCCATTTTTTCCATACTTTTAATTGACTATAAACTTGTGGATTAACCTCCACCGTGTTTTTTACCCTAACAGGGTTTCCACCCAAAAATCTTGGTGTTATGTGTGTTTTTGATGTGTTGTTGATTTATACTTTCATATTTATTAATCAAATATGATAATAGGGTTAATAAATTTAATAAGTTTGAAATTTTGTAACAATTGATTCACCCCCCTCTCAATTTTTTGTCCTTGTGTTACCAACAATTGGTATTAGAGCAGGTTCCTTGGAAGAATTATAACAACTTGAGGTGATCTGGGATGTTGGCATATAAGAAGGATAGTCCGAGATTTGATGGAATAAATTATTCTCTATGGAATACTTGAATAGAGTGTCATTTGAGATGCATTGGTGAATCCTACTAGAGCATTACAAGTAATAGGTATGTTATCCCTCAAAATGGTCCTACTACTACTGCTAAGATTAGGGATGTTGAATATAATATCAGGGCTAAGGAATCATTGTTGAGTGCTTTGACTGATTCTAAGATGACAAATGTTATGGATCTAAATATTTTTTGTGAGATCTAGAAAAAGTTGGAAAATTTGTATGAAGGTGATGCTAATGTGAAGATTGCTAAGCTACAAAGTTTGAAAGGGAAATATGAATTGTTGAGAATATTACTACTTTCATGCAAAGAGTGAATGAACTTGTGTGTTGTATCAAATGTGCTAATGGAAAGTTGGATGAATCAGAAATTTTTGCTAAAGTGCTTAGATCCTTGCCTGATGCATACAAGATCAAAGCTACATCTATTGATGAGCTCCAGGCTATGATAAATGTAACCAGAGATATTTTGACTAGTAAACTTACTACTTTTGAGTTGAGTGAATTCAGTAATGCCCTTCCTAAGATAGAATCTACATTCAAAGCTACTACCACTGGAAGAGATAAGCAGAGATATGATACAAGTGAAATTTCTTCTAGAGAGGTATTCAAGTATGAAGAAGAAATGAGACAGATTGAAGAAGAAGAGAAATATTTGAATGAGCTTGAAGCACTTACTGTCAAAAGAGAAGCTAGAGGACAAGGTAAGTATAAAGGAAAGTTGTATGTTAAGTATTTTTCTTGCAATAAGAGAGGTCATTTTGCATCAAGGTATCCGGAAAGAGTTCCTAAGTCAAGACCTAACAAGCCTGAATTTCAAAGGAAGTGTTATTATGTTGTTAATGAAGGTGTGACAGATGATGAATCTTATAAAGGGGGTGTAAGTGAAGATGAGTTTGTGTTTATTGTTATTAAGGAAATTAATCTTGTGTCTATTCAATCTACTAGTTGTACAAATGTGGAGAAATCCCTAGTTGCTCGAGTTGAAGAGAAGGATGAATGGCTAATTGACAGTGGATGCTCTCATCACATGATAGGTGATAAAATAAAATTTGTGAGCCTGGAAAAGTATGATGGTGGTGTTGTAAGATTTGGTGATAACAATGGTGATATAATCCATGGTAGAGGATGTATTTCTTTTGATGGTAAGCATAATATTGATGATGTTCTTTATCTGGAAGGTTTGAAGCATAATCTTTTAAGTGTCAGATAGATGGTTGATAAGGGATATACTCTTCAATTCAAGGATGGAAAGTGTAGAATATTGGGAATTTCTAGGAATGTGATTGCTTCAAGTACAAAAACAAAAGGTAACATCTCTCACCTAAATGCTACTAGTAAAAATTGTCCGATTGCTCAAGTTGATGAAAGTTGTTTGTGGCATAGGAGAATGTGTAATGTAAACTTTGACAATATTATCAAGATAAGTTCTACTCAGGAAGTGAGAGATCTTCCTAAGTTGGTAAAACCCTCTAATGTCATATGCAAGGAATGTTAATTAGAAAAGAAAACTAGAATTTCATTTCGCAGTAAACAACATTGTTCAAATGAATTGTTAGAGCTTGTGCATACTGACTTGTGTGGTCCTACTAGAATCAGAAGTTTACAAGGTTACAGGTATTTCATGTTGCTTATTGATGATTATTCTAGGACAATGTCGGCTACTTTCTCAAGGGAGAAATTTGAAGCTCTAGAGAATTTCAATATTTTTAAGGCTATGGTTGAGATAAAGATAGGTCTGAAGATTAAGTGTTTGAGATCAGATAGAGGTGGTGAATTCACTTCCCATGATTTTAATTCTTTTTTTGAAATACATGGGATAAAGAGACAATTATCTACACCACGAACCCCTCAGCAAAATGGAGTTGTGGAAAGGAAGAACATGACAATTCAAGATGTTGTTAGGACTATGATGTTGGAAAGAAATGTTCCTCATATCTATTGGCAAGAAGTTGTGACTAATGTTTTTTATATCCTCAACCAAGTACAAATCCAAGGTGATACTAGTAAGACCCCTTTTGAGCTATGATTTGGTCATAAGCCTACTATTAGATATTTCAAAATCTTTGTGAGTAAATTCTATATCATAAGAGATGAATATATAGGAAAGTTTGATGCTAGGAGTGATGAAGGAATATTTCTTGGTTATTCTACTAAGAGTAAGGCCTACTGGTGCTACAATAAGAGATTGAGGAAAATGGTTGAAACTACAAATGTTAAGGTTGATGAATACATTGCTAGACCATCCAAAACCTATGGATAAGATTTTGATGATCAGAATGATAGTACAAACAAATATTAGACTTCAAATCAAGTTCAGATCATTTTGGTAAATCAAGAAGATCAAGAGGAAGGAGAAACTAGTGAAAGTATAGAAGAGAGATCACAAGAGCCTAATCTCAAGAACATCCTAATACTCCAAGGTATGTGAGATGAAATCATTTAGAAAATCAAATAATAGGTGATAAGAACAAAGGTGTCCAAACTAGGATAAGAATTGTAGAAGAATACTGATTGATATCAAAGACTAAGCCAAGTAATGTAAATGAAGCATGCAAAGATGAACATTAGATTGAAGCAATGAAAGAAGAACTACAAAAAATTGAGAAGAATAATACATGGACTCTTTTTCCTAGACCTAAGGAAAAAAATGTAAATGGAACTAAATGGGTCTTTCGGAATAAACTGAATGAGCAAGGTGAAGTTATCATAAACAAAGCAAGACTAGTCTATAAAGGATACTCTTAGATGGAAGGAATTGACTTTAAAGAGACTTTTTTCCATGTTGCTAGAATTGAAGTTGTGAGACTATTTCTTACTTATTCTACTTACAAAAACTACAACGTTTATTAGATGGATGTCAAGTCAGCATTTCAAAATAGTGAATTGCAAGAAGAGGTGTACATTGAGCAACCTGATGGATTTCAATTGACTGATCAAGGAGATAAGGTTTATCAATTGAAGAAAGCATTGTATGGACTCAAGCAATCCCCTAGAGCTTGGTATGCCAGATTAGACAAGTATTTGTTGAAGCTTGGATTTAACAAAGGTACTGTTGATAGTAATTTGTATTTCAAGATTGATGATGATAAAGATTTGATTTTGGAAGTCTTTGTTGATGATAAAAATTTTGGAGGAGATGATGGTTTGTGCATGAAGTTTATTGATGAGATGCAAAATGAGTTTGAGATGTCAATGATTGGAGAGATGAAATTCTTTTTGGGATTGAAAATTACTTAGTTAGATAAAGTGATCTTTATATCTCAGTCCAAGTATGTGAAAGAATTGCTAAATAAATTTGGTACATGGAAGATCCAAAGCCAGTCAGTGCACCCATGGTGACAGGATGTAAGTTGACAATAGATGATGATTCTCTGAAGGAAAATAAAACTAGATACAAATCAATGATTGGTGGATTGCTTTATTTAATGCAAACTAGACTTGACATCATGAATGTTGTATGTATTGTTGCAATATTTCAAGCCGATTGTAAGGAATCTCATGTGACTGTTGTGAAGATAATTTTTAGATACTTGAAGGGAACAGTTGATTTTGGCCTATGGTATCCTAAATATGATGATCTTACTTTCAGTGCCTTTACTGATGTTGATTGGGCAGAAGGTGTGAATTACAAGAAAAGTACGGTGGCACATTTTTCTTGGGAAAGAAGTTGATTTCATGGTTAAGTAAAAAGTAGAATCTCATTTCTTTGTCTACTACAGAGGTAGAATACATTTTTGTTGCTAAAAATTGTAATCAAGTATTGTGGATGAAGCATATGTTGAAAGATATCAGAGTTATGTATGATGAGCCTATTGTTATATTCTGTGATAATTCAAGTCCAATTAACATTTCTAAGAATTTGGTTTTGCATTCAAAGACCAAGCATTTATCTATCAAGTTTCACCTTTTGAGAGAGAAGGTAAGTGAAAAGGAAGTCAGATTGGAGTATGTGCCTACTAAGGAATAGATTGCAGAAATCTTTACCAAGTCATTGCCTAAGGACAATTTTGAGCATCTTAGAGGGATATCAAGAGTGATTACCCCTCCTAATCATAACTAAGATGCATGTCTTGCATCAGTCTATGCATTTCACAGTCATATCTTTATTCAGATTGATGTTGTGGTGGTTGCTACTCAGGGGGAGTAGTTAGATGATTCAGATATGTGGTTCAGAGATTGTGTTTACCTTTTCCATTGATTTCAAAGGGGGAGAAGAGAAATGTGAGAAACTGGGAATTATCTGAGGAGAAAAGAATCATAACCTAAGGGGCAGTAAGTGTTGAAGTTAGTTGCATTAATGGTGTTTTCACATCATGTGTTTCCATCAATGCCAAAGGGGGATATTTTTGGATGTTTTGGTTGTGCTACTGATATGTGGTTTTCATTGATGTCAATACTATTAGCATTAATTTCTTTAAGACTGTATATGTCGAGGATATTGAGAAAATTGTAATAAAATATGTTACAGGTTGTCTGTGAAGCAATGAAGATTAGTATGATGGAAATTTCAGTATGTTGATGGTGAGAAGTTTTGGACTAAAGGATATTTTTCAGGTGTATCTAGTTTATCCACTGAAATTTTCAGAGGTGCACATGAAGATTTGAGCAAGTTATGAGTTTTTGTGTTCCAACAGTTATTTTGTTACTATAGTTGGTATTCCTAGAAGAAGATAATGTGATTTTGGTAATCTGAGTTTTTGTGTATTCTCCTATGGTGTTTCTGTATGTTTCTAGATCATTCTCTATCTATGTTGCATGTCTACATTGATCGTTGTGCTCGTGATCAATGATTTTCTCTTGTGTTCATGTTTTTCAATTTCATGGCCGACAAGGTGATTGTAGCGTGTTTTGGATCTTCAAGGAATATTTTTTGAAGGTGCTTTCTATTTGAGGATATTATTTTTGGTCTTCACTATGTTTTGGATGACCTTGGTATATTTTCATTAATAATGTTTATTGTTTCAGGCCTACAGTTTGTATTTATTTTATTATTTTGTTGAAGTCGACATATAACGATGTAATTCCTTGTTGCGAATATATATAAGTGATTGTTTCTTCATTTGAATGTGAGCGAGAAAGTGTGAGTGCATGAATAATGTTCTAAATCTTTCAAAGGCAGAAAAAAGTGTGAAGAAGAGTAAAGAAGAGTGAAGAAGTGTTTATGTGCTTAACTAGAACTATAATCAGGTATTAACAGATGCTATTCTCTTAGTTCAAGATCTTTCAGATGGATTTAATCTAAATATTACTGTAAGATAGTGAGTATTCCCTTGGGAAGTAAGCTTTTTTGTAATTGTGTAGCACAAGCTCTAGGTAGTGTGCCTGAATGCATGTGCTTTCCCCATTTTTTCCATACCTTTAATAGAGTATAAACTTGTGGATTAATCTCCACCGTGGATTTTCCCCTAATAGGTTTTCCATGCAAAAAATTGTATGTTATGTGTGTTGTTGATGTGTTGTTGATTTATTCTTTCATGGTTATTAATCATATCTAAGAATAGGCGTTAATAAATTTAATAAGTTTGAAATTCTATGACAACTGATTCACCCCCCCCCCCCCCTCTCAATTGGTTGCCCCTATGTTGCCAACAATACCCATATCCTTCTACTATAATTATCAATAAATGAAACATAATATGTGAATTTTTCAATTGAAGGAACATCTACAGGACTAAACACATCAAAATGAATAAGATCCAATACACCACAAGATTTATGAGAACTCTAGTAAAATTAAAATAAATTTTGTTTTCCATAAATGAAATGCTCATAAAAATAAAATTCAAGATTACAATCAAACAACCCTTCAACAATTTTTTTTATTTTTAAAGGTCCTTAGACCCTTTTCTCCAATGTGGCCATGTTTTTGGTGTCATAACATAGTTTTCTCTACAGGTAAATTTCTTTAGAAGAAAGAGAACCCTTAGGTACCCAAAATCTATGATCATTTGTTGAAGGTGAAACCCTCACCTCTTCCAATAGAGTATCCAAAGACTTGCTTTTCACATTATTACTATTACACTCAACAATACATGCATTAAGATTATACAATATGTCATATCTGACACCTCTATAAATCACCATAGAACCTATAATTGTCTTGCATCCTGCATCAAAAATACAGCATGCACACTCGCATCTATTAGTTTGCTCACAAATAAAAATAATTGTGATAATCTAGGGATATGCAACACACCATTAATTATTTTTATTCTACCATAAGGAAACTTGATTCTAAATTTACCATGGCCAACAATATTTGAATAAGAAACATCACCCAAGTACACCTTACCTCCATCAAATTATTCATATTCAAAAACCAAACTCTATTAAAGGTCATATGGAAATATGTGCATGATTCAATTAACCATACATCATTACATGCACAAGTTTCCAGAGCTACAATGAATACATCACCATCTTCCTTCTCAAGCTCAGAATCAGAATCAAATCTCTTCTTTTTCTTCTTATTTTCTTCTTTGCAATCCTTTTGAATATGTCTAGGCTTACCACAATTCCAAAAAATATCTTTGGACTTCCTAGTATATTTGAATCTCCCCTTGGACTTGGATTTATCATGCTTCTCATTTTACTTTCATTTTTTTCTTAGGTCTTCCATGAACATTTAGGGCTTATTTGGCAGTGATGGATACCTTCCTCCTCATCTCTTTAGAAATAAATGAACCCACCACATCTTCAATCTTCAAGATAATAGAATTACTCCTAATATCCATAACAAGAGAATCCCATGACATTTCTGACATTTCTCCTCCTCATCCATTTTAACACCAACTGATGCCAATTGACCCACCAACATATTGAATCCTTCCAAGTGGTCTGTAATTCATCCACCCTCTCCCATTCTCAGTGAATATAATATCTTCCTCAAGAAAATCTTGTTCACTAAATATTATCTTGATACATATCACCAAGCTTCTTCCATAGTCTCTATGCGGAGGTCTCATGGGCATTGATTAAAATAGAGTCTTCCAAACATAATCTAATCAGACCCTTTGTTTTATGGTCCATAACATAATATTGAGTAGCTAAAGTAGGAACTATAGGCCTTGAAAATTTCTCACCAATAGCATCCCACAAATCTTGATCTATTAATAGATCCTCCATCTTTAGCTTCCACATCTCAAAATTATTTCCGTAAAATTTATAAAACTCTATTCTCCTTCGTAAAATTGCCATCTAAAAATTCTTGCAACAAGATCACAAAGTATCTTCTACACAATCTCTCCACTCAAATCTAGATAAGTTAAAAAAACCCAAAAACCCACAATTGAAGCCAAAGGTGATCAGACTTAAATACCACTTGTAACGAAGCTAAGGTAGTAGAACAACTTCCTGTTGGAGTTGAGAAGATACAACACCACAGAAGCCCAAAAGATCTTTGCAAGCAAATAACCTGTTACAAGGAGAAGCAAAGAGAAGCAACAAAGGAAATGCTCAAGAATGTGGAGCAATGTATTCACCTGAAAATGTAAAATGAATAATGATACAAAAGATAGTTTTCAACCATATAGATGAAAACCCTAAAAAGGAAAACCCTAGGCTTGCACAATAATAATTAATAAAGTAATTAATTATTATGAACCTAATGTTAGCTTAAGTGAAAAGAGGTAAAAGGGAACTTTATGTAATTAAACAAATATTGTTTAATTAATAAAGTAAATACCCAATTACTCTAACACCCCCCCTTAAGATAGACATAGGGAGAAGCTAAAACCTAGAAGAAGCTACTGAAAGCAAAAGCAATGGGTCCCGGCAACAAGGCCAGATTAGGTACCCATGTACAAAATCAATGAAAACTAAATGAAATGGGGTAAAGGAGAAAACCCAGTGGGAACAAAACTCCTCCCCAAAAGAAGGATAGGAGGTGGATAACATGATACCCCCCATAGACAACTTCTATCATATAAGTACATGTACAGTGGTTTTCATAGGAGAGATAAAAATAGAGAAGAAGGCCCCCCCACAATGAAGAAACTCCTATCACAATGGTAGATACCTAATGTAGAATCCAAAAGGAGATCCTAAAGCAGCAAATGATATTCCTCCCCTTAGGAAGAAATGGATCCATGGACCTGTATCGAAGAAAACCCTGTGAAGAATGATGAACCAATCTGTCTCAAGATGTGTGCCATGATAGGATGCTAAAGAGTCTCACTATCTGAACTGAAAAAAATAATGTCAAATCCAAACTAATGTGGAGAATACTGAAATGCAACCTCTGAATGCATGGATAATGGTGGGCGAACAATGATAACCTAACTATCAAGGTAGAGGAGATGAATATCCTCAAAATAATTCTCCAAATCTGCAATATAGGACTCAACAAACAAGAAAGATATGTCTGCAACATAAGAGTCCAAAGTAGCTATTTCTGGAAGATATATGATTCCCTGCTACACTGAATCAAGAACAATAAGAGATGTTGATGAAGTCTCAGTCTGAAGAGTAGGAACTATGAGACAAACCTCTGATCCATCAGAATAAGTAAGGGTGTCTAAATACTCAAGCTCCTCTAAAGTATCATGATCAAATGGTGTATTCTCTCTCCAAGCAATGGGTATGAGACAATCTGAAGTAGGATCCTCTGGGAATGGAGATAGAATAGGGTCTCCATAGATCTCTCAAAGACGTGTCCAAAGTGGGTGAGGACAATCAATGTCCAATATAACCAACACAGTGTCATGATCAACACTAGACAATATAACTCCTGCAATGTGATTTCTAATAATATCTCATGCTAATCTGCCCTCTAAAGTTGCTAGTTTAGGTATGAGATCATACAAATAAGGAAAAATATTAAGCCACCTACAATGTGTAAGTATACCCTTTGCCCATGACTCATAATTACCTCGTTCCAGAAGAACAACTGAAGGGTGAGTAGAAAAATCCATGATAACTCTTCAAATAAAAAATTCAGAGACTAATGATCTCAGCAATGATAAAGCATATCAACATAACCCATCCAACGCAAACAAAGCCCATGTAGGAGCCAAGATGACCAAGTAATTGAGCAAAGTGTAAAAACACACAAAGTCGAATAAAAAATACCTGGTAAATATTCTGATAAAATAGACTATAGATCTGGAAAGAGCACTGTAACACATTTCCAATGCCTATTCATTTGCGCAAAACAGACACCATGGCCAAAAGTTATGAATTTTTCAAAAATTGAATTTAGCTTGCAGGAAATCAATTTTCTAGCAAAAAACATTTATTTCTAACTTGATTTCTGGAAAATCTACTCACTGTTTGTAGACAAAAATAAAAACCCAAAAATCATTTCTTGATCCAACAAGCAGAATACTAGAAAACGATTTTTTTTTACTTTCAGCCAATAAAAAATGATGCACGCCATTTTTTCAACAGTGATTTTCTCCCGATTTGTGCAAGATATACAAAATCTAAAAGATGCCCAGTTTAGATTTTGACACTAGCTACAAAACCCAGAAATCGTTTTTCCTGCAAATGAGTGAAAATTGAATTTTTGAAGCATAAATGATGATGGCTCCAATAAAAAATGGCTTGCAACAAACCCTTGTAGCTCCAAAAATCTTCAAAACAAGAACAAGCAGCTGCAGATCTGAAGCTCTGATACCATGTAGGAGTTGAGAAAATACAACACCACAAACCCCGAAGATCACCTGCATGCAAATAACCTGTCACAAAAGAAGAGATGGAGACAAACAAGCAAGGGTTCTCTAAAAACTGAAAATGTATATATCAGAGAGAATGAGAGAATGAATTGATATGAAATACAATGGGATCAGTCCTTATAAAAAGGAGATCATGCAAACCCTAATAAAACTCTAATAGGAAAAACCCTAATAGAAGCCCTAATAGGAAAACATTTAATAATTAATATAATTATTAAATGTCACATTATGCAAACTAACATGAAATCTTAAGAAGGGAATAAAGGTAACTTAATCAACATAATTAAGTTAAAACTTTTACTCTAACACCCCCCCTTAAGATGAGCAACAGTGCAACTACAACGCAAGAAGGCAAACATGGGTCCTGGCAACTAGGCCAGATCAGGAACCCAAATACAACCAAATCTCTGTAAAGAGGAGAAATAGAGAAAACCTCATGGGAAAAAGCTCTACTCCAAAAAGAGATGCAGAAGGCCAAGAAGAAGAACATCACTAAAGCAGAAGAAGCTGCAAACAACTATCGAAAGATGACTGCTATGGTGCTGAAGAACCTCTGCTGAAGATAGGATGATCAGGATAAAAAAAGACAACAATCTGTATGAGTGCCCCATATGACACTACTTGAATCAGAAGGCAAACAAAGGCAAACACCTGGAACAAAGATACAGAATCTACATGAGTGCCCCAAATGACACTACTTGAATCAAATGGCAAACAAAGACAAACACTTGGAATGAAGATACAAATGGAATAAGTACCAATAGTCTGTCAAGAAGACAATAATCTGCATGAGTGCCCCAAACGACACTACTCGAATCAAATGGAAAACAAAAGGCAAACACCTGGAACGAAGATACAAATGGTACAAGAACCAATAGTCTAAAACACTGATCAACTGAGAATGGAAGATTCCTTCCAAGGCGAAACCAAGGAAGCATTAGCACGAACAATATAATACCCCCCCATAATGGTGAATTGGGAGCTTGACAGATCAACTGAAATGGTGTGCAACACCCTGTAGTGCATGAAGAAAAAGATACAACATCTGAAAGTGCACAAGATAGCACCTGCAACTGAAAAAGTGGTGTGCAAAACAAAGCACACATACATGAGGCTGGAATCATATGGATCCATAGTCGTCATGGAGGGACACTCACCGGACAAAGGTGTGATGGAAAACAAAGGCAAACTACACAACCCCCATGGTATGGATTCAATGTCATCGTGGAGGGATACTCACCGAACAAAGATGTGATGGCAAAACAAAGGCAAACTACACAACCCCTCATGGCACTTTATAATATCAGTGCGAGTACAAAATACGGCACAACCTTATGTGCAAAATCCCCAAAAGATGCATGTACAATAGTGTGGCACTTTATCTCAGTGCATTTACATAAAAGATAGCTTACAAATGATACTCAAAATGTCCTTAAAGGAAAAAATGCTAGAAATACATGAATAGTAGCCAAGAACAAAGCATCCCATGCAAACAAAAAGTTTCCAAGAGCAAATATGTCCAAGTAATCCACTAGAGTGTGAAAACACAAATAACTGAATAAAAGATACCTAGAGTGAAATCTGGAAAAATGGCATGGATGAAACTGAAGAGCTCTGAAATACGGTTCCAACGCCGCTGAGATAGCGAAAAACGAAGAAATTGATCAAAAGATATGAGCTTGAGACTGAAAATAGCTCCTTTGTCTTCAACTAGCTGTAGAATGCACCAATAGAAAAAAAAAGTGATTAGACCCACACCACTGGAAAGATGAGAAAACCAACTTTCTGACGATATCTCGTTTGCCAAAAAACGATATCGTATGCCCAAGTTACGGCCTCTGGAATAAATCAGCTCCAAAGAGGGAAAAAACCAGTGCTGGATTAAATTTGATAGTCATACGGCCGTCACAGCAAAAATAGTGGGTTAAATTTGATGGCCAAACGGCCATCACCGTAAATGCACAACTAGGCTTATTTTTGAAAAAATTGTTTTTTAAAAAAAATTTTAAAAAATGTTTTTTGTAAAAAAACTTTAAAAAAATTTTGGCATGGGCGGGGGCCACCGCCTGCGGTCGGCCGCCACTGTACTGCCGTTGGTGGTACTGTCTACCGCCGGTCAGCACTAAGGCCACCGGTGGTCGGCAGTACGCCGACCGATAGGCAAGAGAGCCCGCAGGCCTACAAGCGCAGGTCCCTGCGGGTACCTACGGGTACCGAGTCCGCAAGCCGAAAGGCTTTAAAAATATATACACTAATCTTAAGAGGAGAATAATGCAAAAATTTATAGATCTTTGAAATAGTTATAGAGACTACTATAAATATATAAATATCATGCATACCATAACACAATAATTTATGTGGGGAAATACCTTTTATGAAAAAACCCCACACTCCAAAAATTTTCCAATAAATTATTCAAAAATGACAGAGATTACAATATACTTGCAAAGAAAGATTCTCACAGGAGTATCACCAACCAAAGATCTAGAGACAACACAACTGTTATCAGACTCATAGAATACATCATGATACATAGTTTTAATACAACACCCTCATAAAATAGGGTTACCTTATAGGGAAAGACAAGCCAAAAAATATCTACCATCATATCTAAGACATAATAATGAACAGTCCATATTTACAATATATCGTTAATTTAATGTGCATCGGTAGGTTATTGTAATTTAAATTGTTTTTGTTAACACTCACATTTTGCTCCTCCTTGTGCTCCCATTATATATTACACCTACTGGTGTAACTAGGATATATTAAGTATATCCTATCAATAATAAGCCTTATATAATTGCAAGGTTGAGGCACATTTTCCCAACAATTTACATATGTAAAAATTTATTAGAAGTAGTAGGAAAAATATAAATTTGACCCTTCATTTAAAAACAAATAATTTTGGAGCCAAAAATTGTTGCAATGTTATTGCAAGTGTTGTCATTGATGTCAACATAATGGATATTATTGTTGGTATTGTCATTGATTTCAATAGATTGGTAGTGTGTGGTTGGTTGCATATGTGCAATTAGTATGTTGATCAAAAGTATTGTGTATGATGATGGATGTCATGCGATTTCTATACATGGTTATTTATATCTCTTGTTTCTCATGAATAGGTGAATGATGTTGTGAATGTTGTACTCACTATCTTTTGATGCAAAAAATTGCATAAGATTTTCTTATAGATAGAGGCTCAAAAATTTATAATGAAAAGATTTAGATAATTCTTTGCATTCATCTACATTTGAAGATATAGGCTTATAGTTTAGAGTTTTTTTAAATGTAGATGTATAGTATGTATGTTCATGATTTTAGAACATAAAAGTTACTATAGATGTTTCTAGAACTTATAGCATGAATATTAGACTATCACACTCAAGAAGGTTCAAAGAAATGCTCTATGTTTATCCACAATCGTTGTTGTGGTCTTGCGATTTTGAGGATGATTTTAAAATGTCTATCTAATTTCTCCATTCAATTTTCATATGTAAAGGTTTACCGCAAGTTGAGTTTTCAAATTTCTATCTCAAGACTATATTTTTTGGGTATGCAAGAGATATTGGTTTAGTGTCTTTTTTCTTGCGCCAACCTAATGTTGCATGAAATTGTAAAAGGAGGGAATATAAATGTTTGTGAATATCATTTAATGCTTGTAATATTATTTTCATGACTTTATCTTGTCTCTTCAGTACCACTTGTGGTCTAGAGTTAATATTTGGAGAGTTAAGTGTTTGTTGGGCTGACCTAGTATTTTGAAGTGTTTGTGCCAATTTTTGTTGTGTGCTAGCATGCGATTGTGTGCAGATGTAAAATAGTTCATACTTATCTCTTGGATTGGACCACAATAAATTTCCCTTTCTCTACGATGATTTGGAGCCCTCATTATGGCCATTGCATATTTCATGTTTACACTTTCAATTTGGCCGAAAGGGATAAATTTTTTGAATCTTGTAGAAGATATAAATGGTGGATCAAATGTGTGATTGTGTGAGTTTTAGTAGTGTGTGTGTTTAATGTGCTAAAAGTGGTATATGTCGAAATAAATGAATTGAAGGAAGAAGAATGTGTGTGAATATGCAAAGAAGTATTTGAAGAGTGTTGAAGGTAGTGAGGAAAAATAAAAGTGTGTGAATGAGTGCTAAAGTTAGTGAGCCAAAGGCATAAGTGAGTGAATTTTGAAGGCAGTGAGCCAAACACAGATGTGTGTGAGTGGAGTGCTAAAGGAAGTGTGTTGAAAGTAGAATTGTATGAGTGAGTGTTGAAGGTAATGAATCGAAGGCAGTAGAGGTGTTGTGGTGGTAGTTGATCATATGAATTCATCAAGTATTGTATATTGAGGTTGTAGCCTATTTTTGTAAGTGTTGTATTGATAGGGATTTCTAAACTTCCTTTGGTTGAAACCATAAAATTGTGTTGTAAATCTTGTTTCATTTTTATGAGGCTGGATTTTGACAGTATCTCCAAGAAGCATTCTCATTGTGGTTTTTACTTTGTAAGTTTTTCCACATAAATTTGGTGTTGTGCTTGTGTGTTTGTGTCTTAAATGCTTTATTTGACTAAGATAGTAATATTTTTTTATTGTTAAAATTAAAATGGATTGAGTTGATGGATATATTGATTCACCCCTCTCTCAACATAACTATATTTTCTAAAAGTTGGTATCAGAACTGAGTTCCTTGGTGCAACCTAACAACTGAAGGTAGATATTGGTTTAGAACACATTTCTTAGAATGAGTCCTCTACTAAAGAACCAATGTTTTATGGAAGAAACTATACCTTCTAGAGTGTGGGGATGGAAGCCTACATTAATTCGTTAGGGTATGGTGTTTGGAGAGTTGCAAGGGATGATTATACTAAACTTTCCCATCCTATAATTGATGCTAATGCAAATAAGGCTCATTGGAACAATGTTGAAGTAAAGAATGACATCTTGAGTGGTCTAATTAAATTTGAATTAGTGAAAGTGGTTCAATGCAAGACTACCAAGGAGATATGGGATAAGCTCAAAATTTTGTATGAATGGAATGATATCATGAACCAGACAAAGTTTTAATCTTTCAAGACATTGTTTGATAATCTAAATATGAAAGAAGAGGAGAAAACAACCAGCTACTTGCTCTAGGTTGATGAAGAATTTAATGGGATCAGCGTACTTGGTGAAGATATAACTGATTTATTAGTTGTGAAGAAATCTCTAAGGACTCTCCCCACCACTTTGATTCAAAGGTTTCAACAATTGAAGAAGCCAAATATTTGACAAAGCATACCATGGAAGAGTTTCTTGGATCCCTCACCACATATGAGATGAGAAATGAAGTCCAAGGTGCACATAAAAGATAATTTGTATTCAAAGCTATAAAGAAAGAAGGGAAATTAGGTTCACATAGTGACTCTAAGGAAGAAGAAGTAAACTTTGCGAAAATATAAAGAAAGGGTCAGGAAAGTATAAAGGTAAACTACCTTTCAAATATTTCAATTATGGAAGAATTATTCATTATTCATCTAAATTTCCTTTTGGATAAAATTAAAGTAGTAGAAAAGAGTTCAAAAGAAACAATTTCAAGAAGAATCTTCTCTCCAAAGAAGAATATTTCTCCTCAAATGAAGTAGAAAATTGTACATTAGATGATGATGGAGAAGAATCCCTATTCATGGCCACTATGATCTCTAGAAGTTCAAGAAAATTTGTGGATGAACAAGAAGGTGAAGTTGATCTTGAAGGTGAGCTTGTCTCTGCTCTTGAAGACCTGGAATGTGCAAGGAAATAGAACAAAAGGTAAAAGACCTTGATTGAAGCCAAGATAAAAGAATGAAGAAAGCTTGAGAAAGAAATCCTTTTACTTGAAAATGAGTTGGAGAAAGCAATATTTGGAAATCTGGAAGCTAATATTAGACATCAAGAAATATCTCACCATTCAAGAAGTATCTCCAAAAATAGGTTCAATCATGTAGTTTTTGG
Source organism: Sequoiadendron giganteum (assembly GCA_007115665.2). NCBI lineage: Eukaryota > Viridiplantae > Streptophyta > Pinopsida > Cupressales > Cupressaceae > Sequoiadendron > Sequoiadendron giganteum. Next base: position 158,143,273 of record CM021104.1, on the reverse strand, counting down.
TTATTGTTTCATCTACAATAAGTATGGTCATAAGGCTGTAGAGTGCAAATATGAAATGAATAGAAGAAATTTTGTAAGTAAAAATTCTCTCACTTCTCTAGTGGATGTCAGAGTGGCATGTCAAATATGCAACAATGTTTTATTTTTGAGATAACTATACAATAATGTTGGCTATATAGAAAAATATTGCAAAATTGATTTAGCACAATCATAAATTCAAAACGTAGATGTTACTAAGCAAGTCAAGGAAATAAGCAATGAGGTTGAAAACCCAATGGTTGTCCAAAAAACATTTCATTGTCAAGGAAATTAAAATATATAGGTAATAGACAGTGTTTATTCAAGCCACGTGATTGGTGATGAAAGAAAATTCATCTATATGGTTAAGTGGAATGGCGGATCAGTCAAATTCGGAGACAATTCATCAACAAAGATATGTGGAAAGGGTACCATAAGTATTGATGGGAAATCTAAGACATCAGATATTCTCTATGTTGAGGGCCTCAAACATAATCTTCTCAATGTAGTATAGATGTGTAGCAAGGGATATAATCTTATATTTCACGATCAAGGGTGTGATATCAGAAGAGAAAATTCTAAAAAATTGATGGTAGAATGAGCTAGGAAAAAAATAATGTGTACAATCTAAAGTGTGTTAATGAGATAAGTCTTGTAGGATAGATAAATGAATTTTGGTTTTTGTACAAGAGGATGGAACACATAAAGTTTGAAAACCTTGTGAAGATCAACCCCATGCAAGTAGTAAGAGATATGCCAAATATTATCAAGTTTGCAAGCACCATGTGTAAAGAATGTCAGACTGGGAAGCAAACAAGCATAATATTCAAGACTAAGGAGTATCTTCCACAAGACCTTTAGAATTTTATATTAGGGGGATTCATCACCCCCAAGGCTTCGGGTCATGGGAGAGAACAAGGGAACAAACTAACCTAAACTACCTCGGGTTGACTAATGGATTGATTTGGGGCAAGATAAGCTTAAAAAGGAAGGGAAAACAAGAACCTACTTCCCTTCTACTAATGAAAAAAAAAATTGGGGATTAGGTGAGCTGACTAAAAAAATTTAAACTGAAGACCAAACAACTCTATGTCTAAGGATGGCAGCACAGGAGCCAAACTTTAGTGTGTCGCATTGGAGTCTCAAGGATATAATCTTATATGATAATATGTCTACCATGACAAGTTGTGCTCAAGCTTTGGGGTATACTCAATGGTGGAACCTTTAAAATTTTCCTCGTTCCACTAAATTATTGAGGTTAAAGCCTGACTGTCATTCTCTTAGGGCTTTGGTTTTACAAAATTTCATGTTCATGCCCTCATTTGGCCATTGGGTTTCTATTTTTGAGTTGACTAGTCATGTCGGTTCCCATTCTTTTCCTTCATCCCTCATGGCTTTAAATCCTATGGTTTTACCATCCCTTTCATTGTCTCGCCCATCATGACTAGGTGGTCCTATTAAAACAACCTTTGGTGCACATGTTGTAAATTTTCCATAAGTTGGGTTTTAAGTATTTGTGTCGCCTATCGCTCATTTGTTTCCAAATTTCCATGTGAAACCCATGATGAGTGATGCCTTTCCTCTTTTGTATTGGCCACCTATATACCTTCATGTGTTCAATTCTGTCCATGAGAAAGTAATGCCCGACGAGCGATGCGGTCAATATTTTGACCCATCACCACCCTTTTAACTATCGCTGGTTATTTTGTGCAGGATAAAGTTGAACTCATGACCACCGATGTAAGAGTCATTTCCCATCGTTGAGATATACTGCTTCACCAGTTTACCTTGGCCATATAGGAGTTATCAAGCGATGAGCAATAAAAGTAAGATCAATGGCCAAAATCCCTCTATCGAAGATCGACGGCTTTTATCTCATCGCTGGCCTCCCAACTATTGTTGGTTGGAATTCTAAAGTGCACTCAAGAGCAGTGACGTATGATGCCATACCCATGAAGGTAACATGTATTATCTTCCTCACCCATTGCTTAGTATGTATCATATCGCCAAAAGGACATTATGAAGTGGTGAGTTCATGCGAACCACGAGATTAAGTTTTTAAGCCTGCAGATCAATGGTGTGTATTCAAACAAGAACAAGAAACTGATAGAGTGGGTATTTTAACTCACACAATATTCCTCATTCCATTAATGATGCTTTTACTGAACCAAATAAGTGAATGAAGATTAAATTATCATTCTTTACCTTGTTTATGAGGAGTTGAATGAAGTAGGGACAAGGTGGAGACGCAAGCGGAGGAAAGTTACAGAGGTAGTTTTCTCGGGTATGTCCCTACCAAGTTCTGAAAGTCTTATTCTCTTTTTGAATTGTCTTTGTGTTTTGTGTTCCTATAATCGCATTTTGTGTTTGGAATAGGTTTTTTCTATATTGTGAAGAATTGGAGTATATTTTGGTGTAGGGTACCATTGAAAATTTAATTAGTGCTCTACAATTGCAATTACGAGTTTTATACCATCAATTCAAGACATGTCTATAATTGTGATTGAGAAGGAAACCCTAGTCTAAGGAAAGGATGAGCCAACTAGGTGATTCCTCAACCTCTAATTGAAAATAAAGAGGCAACAAGCCTCTCATGAAACAACACATGAGTCTGAAGGTCCTGACAGGAAGAAAGGGCAGCCAAAGAATTATGTCTATTTTATGGACAAGTTTCAGCCTCCAGATTTCAAAGCGAGTGGCAGGAAGGCCACAAGGGATGGGGTGTTAACCTCTAATTTTAAAAACCTCAGGGCAGAGATTGGTTATATTGTTGTGTCGAAGTCAGGTTGGGAGTTGTTTGTGAATGCCTTTACAAGGAGGGATGCTCCTCACCCTGGCCAAAATGTTTAGGGGTATGACCTAGGAAATTTGGTTGTCCTAAATGTCTTTGTGGAGGTGGACTTAATATTCCATCTCATGGACATATATGACAATGTCAACAAGGTTATTACTGACACGTCTAGAAAAACCCTCCTGGAAGTAAAGAGAAGCAAAGTCATAGAGGTCTTCGACATGAACCCTCATGCTATCAAGAAAATTAGTATGAAGAACTTGCAAAAATATTATAATGCGTGTAGGGTTGTATATAGAAAAAGTGACTTACTTAAGTATAGGTTGGAGAAGGGTTCCACATTTACACTCAAGGAGGTTGAACCCTAGGACTGCGAAGAATTCATTGACTATTTCAAGTACACATATTACATGTTATGTCAGGTGCTCGGGATTAAGTGTAATGGAAGGATATCATCAACTATGTTGGTCATGATTATAGATATCCAATACAAGTATCAACATAGGTTTTTCGATTGTGCTCACCATATTGTTGAGCAATTGCACTATGATTTAATGAGGTTAAAAGAGAGAAGAACCTTGTGTAATTTCAGGCATTATTTTATGTTGATGCGCATGCTCCTATATCAAGGAAGGGAGGTTTTCAGTAGGTATCTACAATTGAGGCGAGTAGATGACAATAACCATAGGTTACCTGTGAAAATTTGGACTTACATCTGGGATTTTCATTTCTCCACTTCAGATTACACTTGATTTTGTAGTACAATAAAGCACACTATCTTGGTGCAAATGGGGATGGCACCAGTGGAGAGAATTTCTAAAATAATTAGAGCTCTATTAAGGCCAAAAGAATAAGGATATGATCCCAATCATGAATGTAATTAGGGAGATTGGTTTTTGTATGGAAAATTCACTATTATCAAATGTTATGGAACTATTGTGGCCCCACATCTATTGCCTGTATATGTATCTGATAGGTTGGAATTTATGGAGATCATGTGTCAAATGGATAATAGTGATGCTGAGAATTTTAGGGCCTCCAAGAAGGCCTCAATCATTGCTACTACCTTTTCTTTTGATCATTTTGTTGTCACTACCAAAGAGGCCTATGAGGTTTTTCGTATAATGGTAAATAATTTAAGGATTGGTGTAGCCCCTATTAGGAAATTTGACCCTTAAGGAATTATTGACAAGGAGAACATTAAACAAGGAATATCAGGGTATGGGCCTCACCAGTTTCTTTTCAAGGAAGATGTAGTAAGAAACTTGTTAACAACAACTGCTACTCAAGATAGGGGAGCAATATGGATGAAAATTGTTGAGGTAGAGAAAAGAACTCAAGGAAAGAATTCCTTTTATGAAATTTCGTATAAACACATTGTTGATAAATTCACCAGAATGGAAGTACTCCTCAGTGATTTCAGTGACAGTGCTTTCTTTAAGAAGGTGCAACAAGTAGAGGACTTAGCCCAAGCTATCTTATAGGAAAATTTGATGAAGATTGGCGACCAATCAAAGGAGTTGGTGGCACCAAAGGCTCAGCAGCAGCTATTGGATGTTGAGGACACGCCTACCATGGAATTGCCCCTCTAAGATATTGGTGAAATATAGGATATTGAAGCTGACATACACCAGCCTTCCACTGAGTCGGATCCCATTGAACACCAAATAGAACATGAATTCTCTTACCCTGATATTGGGGATGAAATGGAACCTTTTGTTCTAGATGATAGGCTTGTGCCTTGGGAGTATGATGAGATCCGAGATAATGATGCAAGGCTTTTAGCCTATGCTAAATTCCTAGAAGATGACTCTTTTGTGGATTCAAAGGAGTTCAAGGAATTTTTTGTTGAGTTAAAATCTTAGGAAATAAGTGATAGAATACAAGTTTTGGTGGAGGTAGTTGATCCTTCTTAGTAGGGGGAGGTGAAAAGGCATACTGAAAAAGGGATCACTCGAGAAATTTCCCACATGAATCCAGTGGAGGCTAGGAGGTTAGTTAAAGATAGTGGGATGTTGGTTATGCCTGGTTGTAGTTTGTCCTCCATAATTGCCTTGGATGCAACTAAAAGTGACCCAGGTGTTCAATGTCTAAAGAGACACTTGATGAAAAGACCTTTGGTTTGGGTTTTAGTCCCAGTCTACATGCATTGGCTATTTGGTCTCTAACTCCAGACTTAGGGAGATGTGTACTAAGTAGAACAATGACTGGCCTCTCAGGCGATGTGATCATTGGAAGAGCTTCAGAGATGATAGCCCCACAAGCTTAACAATGCATTCGTCCATGCTAAGTGTTGATACTGCAGAGATTAGTTAGGCTAAGTACTTGAAATTGTTAGAGAAGCACAACAAGTTGGTCGAGGAATATAACAAAGTAAGTGTCACTCTTGCCAAAGCTAACCAAAAGGTCCTCCTAGCCTATCCATCTAATACTTCACCTTAGGATACAAATACCTTGAAATTGTGAATCAGTTCTTTGAAGAAGGAGCTCCATACAATCAAGGCTGAGAATGATAAGCTCCAAGAAGGTGTGAGAAACACTTCCAAAGACATGGTTGAGGGTCTCCTCAATTACAGATGGCATAAGATTTCTCTAAAGATGGAGACTACATGGTTAACATTTAAGGGTTTCCATAAGGCCTATGTGAAGTTTCAAGAAACCCAAAAGGTTTTCATGAAGACCTGGAACAAGTGGAGCAGTAGGTTGAGTATCTTGAAAGAAGTTCAAGAAAGTGCAAAAGGAGATCCTAAAGTCCAGAGCAACTCCCTGAATCAATCAAAATAATTGAAGTTGTTGGAGAAATTATAGGCTTCCATGAAATAATTGGGAGATTATTGCAAGGAAAAGTGAAGTCTTTTAGGGACATGGAGGAGCAAGGCATTCCTAAGGTTCTCAATGAAGAAGGGAAGCTAAAGGATTATGACTCATGGAAATATTTTTTCAAGCATCTGATAGCTAAGTGTCTTGAGATGGCTTATGTTGAGGATAAATTGGACCTATCAGCGTTAAATTATTTGATTGATAATATTATCAAAATTGAGATAGGAATGGACACCTTTGTGAAGGAGGCCTGAGTCATGTGAGATGCAAGGTAAAATGCTTATAATGTCAAAGTGCAGAAGTTACTAGATGGCAATTGGCCTATTGAGGAAGAATACAAGGATTGGTTAGATAAATATGTTGAATAAACCACCAAGGGAGTGGTAAGATGGATATAGAACATGGTCTAGTTTAATACAGGTTAGTCCTTTGAAACAAACTTTGCACAAAGAAATCTATATCCAGAATATACACATGGAGGTCTAATCAAGTTTCCCTTAATATTCTCTTTGCTCTTTCATTTCAATTTAGTTTGTCTTTCAGGTAATGCAATAATGTGGAAGTTTAAAATAGCATGCGAGCAGTTGTTATGTGTTCATTTGAATGATTTTTCTTTTGGTTCTTTCCCCCCATTTTGTAAAGTGCAAATATAACTTTCTAGGGGTTGAAATGAAATAAAATATTGAAAGATGCAATGCGAAATGTAATTTGGTATGCCAATAGCCCGATGCTTGTTTTTCTCCCTTAATCCTATAAAACGGAATTCAAGGCTATCATGCAGGATTTTTTGAAATTTTATTTGAGCTTAGGTGCCCTTTGTGAACATTACAAGGAAATATGCAAGTAATATAGAATTGATAGATGAGTCTAGGATTATGAGTTCATCTTTACAGGTAGCTTAAATTTTTTGCAATAGTTATAGCATTTTGACATCAATTAATGCAAAATTCAAGGCATATTTTCTCCTATGAATTAGCAATGAAGTAGTTAAGGATTATTTCATTGGTTTCTGATTGTTATGATTAGATGTGTGTTTGCATCATATGATTCAACTCAAAGAATTGATTAAATGCTTTATTGTGATCACTAATTCATGTATTGTGACGTATGATCTCTAAGAATTTTTTGTTCTGATCTTTTGAGTTATGAATTTTTAATGCAAATCCATAACGGTATATTGATGCTAATGTTGTAATTAATTCTTTACTATTATTTGCAAATTTGACCCCGTCACATTTTGATAAGGCACTATTCTATGCATCATTTGAATTTTTGTGTACCTAACCGATTAAATTGTGTCAAAGAATAACTCATTTAAATCATATTTCACTTATAATGATGATGGTTGTCGACATTATCCACTAATTTTCCCATTCTTTTCTTTAAGTCACCATGTGAAGGATTTTCCAGATTATTGCAAGTCATTGCACTCCAAGTCCTGATTCGAGAATGTATCTATTGGATTTACAGTGTATGTGGAGGTATTATGAATTAATGTTATAAATACATTTTGGGATTACCCTCCCGGGTTTTGCAAAGCCCGAAGTGTAGGAGGAAAGCTAAAGTACTTTCTCTCATTCATTGGCCAACCCCTTATAGGTTGTTGACTATTGGAAATGGAAAATCCATAGGTTACCTACGAGATCCAGTTGGATTTTAAAAAGAGCCAACACTCAAATCCAAGGTGTGAATTCCATTCCTCCTTCCATGATCCCCATCTCCATTCCTACATACACTAGTACTCATGTTACCACAACAATTCTACCTACTATAAATGTCAACACTTCCTTAGGTATTTTCACTAAGAATCCTTCTAGTTTTGTACATTCAAATATTATATTTCCTCAACCATCTCCCTTTATAAACCTAAAATTTACTTGCCCTTCGCAAACATACACCACTCCACCTTATTCTCCTCCATATCACAATATCGACAATGATCCAATCATTAACATGCTTTTGCAAAACATGAAATCCCTTCAACAGCAAATCATCACCCTAAATCAAAACAACAATGGCCAACCTTCACAATACATCAAAACCAATCTATTATCCTTGGAGATATTGAGAACACAAATTCCACAAGGTATAGAGGTTCCTATATTTGAGAAATATGGTGGGAAAGGAGATCCTGTTATCCATGTTTCTGCTTATACGGCCCTATGTAGTGATTTCATCTTTGAAGATAATTTCTTGGCTAAAATCTTCCCTAGATCCTTGAAGAATACTAATTTAGAATAGTTTTTCTCCTTACCAAGTAATTCAATTCATTCATTCAATCAACTTATTGATTCCTTTTACAACCACTTCCAAATTCATATCAATCCAAAGATGACCCTAGCTAATCTAATGAAATGTAAAAACAAAGATGATGAGAAAGACACTAATTTCATAGCATTCTTTCAAATGTTTTATTCACAAGTAAACATTAAGATTTCAAATGCTGGCCTTCAAATAATTTTTATTTCCAACTTGCTAGACAAAATCCAAAAAAGCTTGTGTGTGTATATAAATAATGTGAATAAGAAAATAAAACCTATACAACACACCAATGAAATATTATATTAAGGAATTCAAATAACAATCAAATTAATACAACAATTCCTCAATGGCATCTCATTGTCCTCTATCTCCAAGGATTCTTAAAGTAATTTTTCTCTTAGATTGTTTGTGCACATGACTTTCCAAATGACAACCTAAAGAATGAGAGATGTTGGAAATGCAAGAGATGTTTCTTACATTATATGATAATGAACTAGTTGTACATGATATGCAAAGATAATAATGTTGCTATGATATTGTTGTATGAAAATGATATGATAAAAATGTTGTGATTAAGATGTTGCTAATGAAAATGCCATGATTAAACTACTTGATGCTAAAATGATAATACTAAAATGCTCACTAAAATGATAATGCTAACTAAAATGTTGTAGAGTGTAATTGCTACAAATGCTTAGCTCTCTCTCTTTTCCAAGGATCTTTTACTGTGTAAATGAGGGCCTATTTATAGATTTTCCAAGGAATGAGCCTAGGTGGCAGGAATCAATGGTCTGGATTCGATCTGGAGAATGGGAGATTGAAGATGAATAGTTTAGAGAGAGAATGGGAAGTGTGTTCCCTTCATAAGAATAAACTGCCAAGTGTGAAGAGGAATAAAATGGAAATGAAGGCTAAGTGTCCCAAATTAATTAGAATTTGTTAATGATAAATGCCTAGTTAAATATTAGAAATATTTAATTCTTGAGACACATGATAAGGTGGAAGGTGGGAAGGAGTTAGGAGAAATGTGCCTAAATTCCAATTTAAAATTCAAATTTAGTGAGAGGAGGTTAATTAAATAAAACAAACTAATTAAATTTGCTCATTTAATTAAGATATGAGGAAAATCATTTAGAATAGAAAGAATTAGAGAAAATGAACTATATAAATAATTTTTACAATTTATTTATAAGTAGAAGAATTAAAGATTATTAATTAAATAACTTGTATTTAATTAATTGTCTAGACCAAATTTGAGTGTATACATTTTTCCCTTATTTGAAGTGATGTGTTTGTGATACATTGCTTCAAAGAAAAGTTTGTCGATAGTGTTGATAAAAAATTCAGTATGCCCCAGATGCTAATTTTTGAGTGATGATGCATGTATGCCCCCTCAAGAGATAAGTCAAGGAAATTTTTGAATTTTTAGGATTTTTGAAATTTTTGAAATTTTAGGATTTTATGAGGATTTTCCAATTTTTAGGATTTTGCGACAATTTATCTCCCGATAAAGTAGAATGACCCTGCCAATTGATTAATTGATGTCCTTTTTGAAAATAAAAATAATCCCACTTAAATACCCTCCATTTACCCCTTTAAAAGGTAAAAAGGTATAAAAGGAGTTCATTTTAACTCATTTGCAATTGAGGATTGAGTTGATTGAGTTATTTAACAAAATGGTGATCCCATACAACACCCATCAATTTGAACGAGTCTGACGACACCACCACCCTGTTGCGTATGGACCTTCGATACATACCTCGAGAAACCGCCTTTTGAAATTTGATTTTTTTCACCTATTTTCATGTTTTTAAAATCTTTAATGTTACATTTTAGTGCATAAACCTCTTGTTGTAGCACATTTAGGAATTTTAGCTCATTTGTGCCCCGATATAGCGCATTGATTGAATGTTTTAGCGCATTTATGTTTTTGGCACATAGATGTTGTGAAGTAGCATAGATATCGACTGTTTTAGCGCATTTAGGATTTTAGGGCATAGACACCCTATTTCAGAACATTGATGGATTTTTATAGTGCATCCATTGTTCTAGTGCATAGATGTTCTATTTTTGTGCATTGACACTAGACTTGATGAAATGTTGATTTTTCTCCTTGATTATTTTGATGCTTGATGATCGCATTAGCCATTGTTTTGGTGATATTTGATAGGATAGATGATGATTGACCTCATGATGGATGAGATCCAATGATAGACACTCTACGAGATTTTATTTAAATCTCATTTGAGCTGATTAGATTGATTGATAGGTTGATTGATAAAATGCTAATTTATGATATGTCATGATTATAGGAGGACTTAGGAGTTCTTTAGTCTCGGGAGCGCTACCCGAAGACTTGGGATATGATTTCACGTGTGGTGCAAGAGGATTTGGATGTTATTGAGTGATGTGGTTTATCTTCCTTGCTTGATATGCCCTAGTATAGGATAAATAGGGGACTATTGACTGCATTAGCTAAGAGATGGCATAGCGACCACAACATGTTCCATCTGGCCACCTGTGAGATGACAATTACCTCAGAGGATGTGTATTGGATATTGGGGATTCTTGTGGTTGGAGAGTTAGTTGTGTATGATCATACAGAGCATGGAGGTACCAAGGCACTGAGGATCTTTGATGATGATGGGATTAGTGGTTACGAGATCCTATGGTAGGATATGGTAGATTCCTATGAGCCATTACCATCTATTCTATATGGGTTTGTTGGAGGTTTCTTATGTCCCGACCATAGGTCTAAAGGACTATCCATTGGTTGGGGCAGGATACTAGAGAGGATGATTACTCAGGGGATCCAATATGCATGGAGTTCTTGTATGTTAGCACATTTATATCATGATCTGCATCAAGTGGTGTATCTTGGAGCCACGAGTTTATCATCTAGGGTGACACTACTTCAGATTTGGGCTTGGGAGCATATAGCTATTACTCATCCCTTAGCAGAGAGAGATTATTCGATTGGCAGGCCATATGTCTTTGGGTACACAGGTATTCTTGTACAATGAGAGCTAAGAAAATTAGAGTGTTGGCAGCAAGTGCTTGATGATTTGGAGGTAATTATATGGCGATCATACTTAGAGTATGAGAAATGGCCCGAAGATGATCTAGAGATGCAATATGTTTGCACTTCGATATATTTGATTGGACAGACCCAGATTATTATTGAGAGATTCATGCTCATGAGGGTGCTTCATCATTATGGCTGAGTTTAGGGGATGCCCTAGGGAGTTGTGTTAAATGCTCAGAGATAGCAAGATATTCCAGAGTGGGACCCACCATATCATATGATGTAGCTTGTGAGGAGTATTTTGGATTGCAGGCACAAGTATGGGATTATTGTCCAGAGATCGCAGTTGGTGTGGTGACAGATGAGTATGTTGAGCATTTATTCACACATGTTGTACCGAGAATATTCAGTCTCGATGAGACAATACCGATATTTGATGATGATGAGAGAGTACCACAAACAACACTAAGATGGAGGAGGGGTGGGAGAAATGGTGATGATGAGGAGGGATATGTTGGGGATGGAGGGGATGGTGGAGATGGTGGAGATGGTGGAGATGAGGGTGGCAGACATATATTGGACTTCAGAGTACCCTCGGGGAGGAGATCTATGGTTCCCTCAAGACAGCAGCAGATAGGACCATCCCACATTGAGATTTGTGTGCCTTCCCATCAGTAGCAGACACATATAGATGCCTTATAGTTATAGGTGGAGGGCTTATAGGGATAGCTAGCACAGGCACAGGACAAGATTGCCTCTCTGACAACAAAGAGAGATGCCACGAGACAGATATGTGAGCTTGCAGAGGCCCTAGTTGAGAGATTACATAGAGTTTCTAAGGGGACTACTACAGGGGATATCCTCATAGAGGTTTGACATGTAGCCCAAGAGGTAGAGTACTACAAATCACATTATTATTAGGTGGTTCTTGCATAGTGGTATGTCCCTAGCTATGCTCAGGTTGTTAGTGCTAGGTTAAGTCAGATTCAGTCACAAATGACAAGCAGGGGTGTGATTGGACCACCTCTCATAGATCCATTAGGTAGAGATCCAAATATAGGTCCATCTGGTGGTACAACAACAAGCATAGTGAGGCCTATAGCATTTGGGGGGAGCAACATGTAGCTTTTTGTGCGCATATTTAATGTACTAATACTTGATGTATTCACTCATTTAGTCGGGGACTTCATGATTTCTTGCCATTTTGTTGATGTTTTTTCTCCACATTTTGTGATATCATTGTACACTTGACATTGATTATTTTTAGATTATATGAGATATAGTGGAGATTATTGATCTATATGTTGTCTACATGCTTTTTATGATGAATGCATTTGATTTCCACTTTATATGCTAGTGATGTTTATATGATTATTACATGGTTGTGTATGGATGCAATGATGAAATGATGATGTATGTATTATGATTCTATATGGTTTTATGGATGATGATTTATGATATATAAGATGGATTTGGTCTTGCAAATAAGATGTGATGCACTTTATTTTTGTATTTTTCTAATGCAAATATATGATTCAATGCATGGATGGATGGCTTATGACAATACTTTCTAATGTATGTATGATATGATAATGATTATGCAACTAAATGTGAATGATCTTTTTGTTATGTTAATGTCAAATGTACTCAATCCTTTAATGAGAGAGATTAAATTATTTTGAAATTTTCCATCCTTGCAAAACCTAAAATGCACATGCAAAACCTAATATGAATGCAATCTATCTAATTATGCAATGTTGTCATCTTGTCAATTGATTTTTTGTGCTTGGTATCATCATTGAGCTTTTGATATGTTGAAATTTAGTACAAACACCGATGGATAATTAAACCATGATGACCTGAGTACAACTTCCATGGATTTTTTATATTGCAAGGTAATGCAAGCATCTAGGTATAATTGAACCGAGATGACCTAAGTATTGCTTGTGTAAAATAGACAAGAGTTAATACTTTTCCTATGCAAATCAGGAATGTCATCAATGATACTTTGTAGATCACATCCTGTGACAAATTTAGATAGTAGTAATTATCAACTCGTAGACAACAGACAAAGAAAAATATCATACTCCATCGTATCTTCTCTAGTCCATGACATCCTTGAGTTGCTCCAGAGAAATGATAATAAAAATCAAGATATAACCATTGAACATTTATGCTAAAGTGATTAAACCGTGATTCAGAAGAATATCATCCAGTGAGATTTGTTTTACCGATCTTTCTATTGATTTGGATGGTTGGTTTTCTAAAAATTATGATTGATGTTCAATGTTGAGTTTCATTGTTGATTGTTATGCTTGCTATGTTGCCCTATTGTTGCTTGTCTATAGTTTTAAGCTAAAAGTAGATTGCCCTCAGTGAGTTCAAGATTTTTCCCCCAGTGAGAAACAAACCAATTATTGTGAATGCTCATGATGATCGCCAAGCCAAGGTGAGACATGACCGCAATGCCCAGATATGTACATGAGGTTTATGATGGACATGCATAATGATGGTGAAAAGCGGACAACCGACATATGTTCCAATAGATGGAAAAGCCAATCTATCAAAAATAGTGCATGTTGACAAGTTTTCACTACTTTTTTTATTGCTCCTATTTCTAATTTTTATGATTTTTTTTTTTTTTTTTCTAATTTTTCACTTTTTTTGGATTTTTCTGCCTTTTTACTTTTTGAATTTTTATTTTTTCACTTTTTTGGTTTTTTGGTTTTTTTGGTTTTTTTTGCCTTTTTCTTTTTTTTTGGATTTTTCCCCATTTTTTTGTTTTTTGAATTTTTTTGCTTTTTAAACCGTGCACTAGATGAGTTATGTATAATACTTCTTGAGATGAATTTTATTGATAGGTTCTTCAAACATGTCCCTTTTGGGTGTAGATAATTGATATGCTCCATATCCATATACTGATACAATGACAAACTTGCCAATTAGGTTCAAATTTTCCCTTCTATTCCCGATCTTGCTGATTGTGAGGATTCTCTTTTAGTACCAACTCACCAACTTGAAACTTTCATGGTATTACTTTGTGGTTATAGCTCCTTGATATTCTTTGTTGATAAGCTTTCATATAATCAATAACATGTTGATGGCATTCATCTAACAATTCCAACTCCTCTAGTCTAGATACGTGATAGTCTTCCTCTGAGATGATTCCTTTCAATGATACCCAAAGTGAAGGTAAATCAACCTCAGTGGGTAAGATGGCCTTTGATCCATACACAAGGGCATATGGTGTGGCTCCTATAGGGGTGTAGATGCTAGTACAGCATGCCCAAAAGGTAGGGTTTATTAGAGATGCCAGTCATGTCCAACATCATTGAAGGTTTTCTTCAGGATTTTCAAAATGGTCTTATTTGAGGCTTCTGCTTGGCCATTCCCTTGAGGGTAATAGGGTGTGGAAAATCAGTGTTGGATATGAAATTTTTCACAAAGTTCTTGCACATCCTAGTTTTTGAAGGGTCTACCATTGTTAGTGACAATGGAGCTAGGGATGCCATACCGATAAACAATGTAGTTCAGGATGAAGGAGGCAATTTGTTTACAAGTGATTGTGGTTAATGGGACAACTTCAATCCACTTTTTGAAAAACTCAGTGGCTATTATTATGATTTTATGTCCATTAGAGGAAGATGGAAGAATCTTACCCACAAGATCAAGTCCCCATTGGTATAAAGGCCAGGTTGATGTGAATGGTTGTAGCTCCTACATCGATGCATGTATGAGATTTCCATGGACTTGACACTTCTTGCACTTCTTAACAAATTGAAAATATTCTTTCTCCATGTTCGTCCAATAATATCCCAAGTGTAGGAGTTTCTTTGCTTGAGTAAGACCACTTGAATGAGTACCACAAATACCTTCATGCACTTCTCATAAGGCGGTTTCAGATTCATCACGTTTAAGACATCGGAAGAGAGTACCATCGATACCTCATCGATAAAGTGTATCATCTATTAGGGTATGTCGGGTTGCTTGATAGATAAAGTTACATTTTTTGTTCTAGGATAGATTAGGTGGAAGGGTATTGTCTCTCAGATAGGTATAAATCCTCCCAAACATTTAAAAATCAGCATCAACTAGATGGCACACGACTTTGGATTCAGGATTGTCATATGCGGGAGCAAACAATTGTTCCACCATGAATTCATAGCGACTTTGTTTGTCTGATATTTGTAGAAGAGAAGCGATGGTTGCCATGGCATCTACATCTTTGTTGTATACTCCTAAAATTTGTTCAAACTTGATCTCAACAAAGTATTTCTTCAAGTCATCTATCATTCTCTTGTATGGCATCATCTTGTCATCTTTTGTTTGATAGGCATCATTAACTTGATTGATGAATAATTGGGAATCTCCATAAACTTATAATTCTATGATTTTCCATTCCACTTCTATCTTGATACTAATGATTAATGCTTCATATTCAACCATGTTGTTTGTGCAAAGGAACATCAACCTGTAAGATTTTGGGATAGTGTGTCCTTGAGGAGTAACAAATAGGATTCCACGACCCGATCCATGTTGAGTGTAAGACACATCAAAGTATAATATCCAATGTTGTGTTGTCATTGTGAGGAAATCTGCATCTAGTAATTTAATGTGCATAGTATGGTCATCTTGCAATGGTGCTTCAGCTAACTAATCTGCTATTACTTGGCCCTTGAATTCTCTTCTATCTACATATTGAATGTCAAATTCACTCAATATCATCACCCATTTTCCTAATCTTCTTGTTAGAGTGGCTTTACTGAGTAGATATTTTAATGGATCTATCTTATCTATTAGTTTGATGGTATGTGTTAACATATAGTGTCGCAATTGTTGAGTAGCAAACACCACTGCCAAACAAACTTTTTCAATGAATTTATAGTTAAGTTCATAGCCACTCAATGTTCTGTTGATGTAGTAGATGGCCTTTTCTTTTCCTATAGATTCTTCTTGTGCTAGCAAAGCTCCCAAAGATACCTCGGTAGTTTCTATGTAGAGTATAAGTGGTTTTTCCTCTATTGGTGGTACCAATATAGCTGGATTCATAAAATATTGTTTCAATTGAATAAAGGCGGTTTCACATCTTTCATCCCATCTAAAATAAAAATTCTTGTGTAACAAATGAGTAAAAGAATGACTCTTGTTCGCCAGTTGCGACATGAATCTTCTGATGGACTGGAATATTCCTTGTAGAGATCTTATTTGGTTAATTTTCTTAGGAGGTGGCATTTCCATGATTTCTTTAACTTATTTTGAATCTACTTCAATGCCTTTAGCTAAGACTATGTATCTTAAGAGTTTTTTTGATGTTACTCTGAATACACACTTCTTTGGATTTAATTGCACATTGAACTTTTCCAATTGGTTAAAGATATTATCTAATATTTCTAGATGTTCTTCCCTGGTGAATGATTTTGCTAGCAGGTCATCCACATAGTCCTCCATGAATGTGTGCATCATGTCATGAAATATTGTTGTCATTGCACATTGATAGGTGGCTCTTACATTCTTTAATCCAAAAGGCATGACATTTCAACAAAATGTACCCCATGGGCATGTGAAAGTTATTTTTTCTTGATCTTCTAGTGCAATCTTGATCTAATTATAGCCTAAAAATGCATCCATGAGTAATAGCATAACATGCCCTACTGTTAAATCTACAATTATTTTTGTATTGGGCAAAGGAAAGTCATCCTTTGGACAAGCCTTGTTAAAATCCCTAAAATTTATGCATATTCAGATATTATTGTCTAGTTTGGAAACTGGTATAATGTTTGAAATCCATTCTACATATTCGATCGGTCAAATGAACCCCACATCTAATATTTTTTAATTCTGCTTTCACTAGTAGGGCGATGTGCGGATCTATTTTTCTCAATTTCTTCTTTACTAGCTTCACTCCAAGTGCTATGGATAAATGATACATTATTAGATCTAAAGCTATTCTTGTCATGTCAACATAAGACCAAGAAAAATTGGTTTGTCTTTCTTCAAAGAATTTGGTGAAATTTGGCTTTTCTTACTGTAAATGTCGCTAAGTGTATGGTCTTTATTGTTTCTATAGTACCGATGTTTATGGATTGAGTAGGCTCAATGAATACTGAAGATATTTCTTGATAATACTCAGGAAGAGTTTCAAATATCTCATCCTTTAGTGCCTCAAAGAGGTTTCCACCATTGGATACGCTCTTTCTTTTTACTTTTTCATGATCTAATACTGTCATTGCATGGTTTTCACCATTAGATCAATTTTTTGTATTCTTTATTTTGTACCTAAGAGACTTGGCACTCCCCTGGTTTGAAGCTTTACTACAAAATTCATTGGTGGAACTTGTTTCTGGATCTTCAAAACAAAGTAAATTGATAATGGCATTATCATCTAAAAAGATAGGGATATCAAGAGGCTCGGTTTTTTCCCCGACAATGAGTTCGGGATGTATTAAAGGTAAGGAATCATCGGATTGGTCAAGACCAAAGGCGGTGAGGGTCATGATGGAAACATTTTTGAGGTGTTCACTAACAATGTGAAGATCTATAATGTTACTCTCCTCCATATCATATGTCTCACTCGATGTCTAATCATCCTCACTAGAGCCATCGATATGTAGTGATCCAAATTCAAATGGTCTAGACCCTAAGCTTTCTCGCTCCATACGTATGGATTTATACTTATTTATCACATCAATTTCCTTGTCTTGACAAGATTCTTCAAATAGTCAATCCCACTCATATTCATTTGAGTTTATTTCAGAGCTAGCTTGCAGCGAGAGGATTCAATCACAAACCTTCTGAGTGGCTTCTTCTTTTGTCTCTTCTTTGTATCCTAATCTTGTCTTATCTTTTGCATTGATTAAGATAGGTTGGATTGGTTCCACAATTTTCACGAATCTTGAGGGGAGTGCTAACCATCTAGCCAACAAAAATACCTTCTTTTCGTTTGCCAATAGAACCTTTTTCCTTCATATCCCATCTTTTCTAAGATTTTGGACCCTTTACCATATTGCTTTGTTGTTATATTGGAAGTTGTTTCTTGGGATTCTTCTTCATCTTTGTAAATCCAATTTAAAATGTCTTTTTCCTCAAATTCATCAGTTAAAGTACTTGCTTTTACAAATCTACCATCAAATATCATGTTGGGTTGTGAAGATTGTTGTCTAGATGTTGATGGTTTTCCATATGATTTTGGAGAAATTAGTCGTTGTGAGAGACACAAGGACTGCCCAAAATAATACTCACCCATGCCTATATTTTTCAACTGAACCTTTTTCTCAAACTATTTTGACAAGGAATTAAGTTAGCTTTCATTACTTGAAGAAGTAGGAGTGAGAGCTTCTTTGTTGTGTGGTATAAAGACATCTTGGACTATCTTAAGAGTGTTGCAGTATTGGGGATTATTAGAATCTATTGAAATTGTGATCTCTTGTCCATTGTAAGGGAATTTTAAGCATTGATGGTATGTTGATGGAACTACTTGTATTTCATGGATCCAAGGTCGACCCAAGAGTATGTTGTAGGTCAAGTCCTTGTCTAAAACTTGGTAGATTATATCCTTTTGAACTGGTCCCACTTGAATTGGCAATACTATCAGTCCTTGAGAGGATCTTTCTTCATCATCATAAGCTTTTATGGTGATATTTTTTCTAGAATCTATTACATTTTTTGAAAATCCCAATGCACGGATAAGATTTAAATTACAAATATTTAGACTGGCTCCTCCATCTATTAAAACATGTTTGACCTTATGTTTATGGATTAAAACCTTAATATGGAGTGGAGCGTTGTGTGGATGAGTGAGGGATGCATCATCAATTTTGTAAAATGATAAACAATGGGGTGCAGTCAAATGTCCCACCATGGCTTGGAATTGACAAACTTCCAAATTGGTTGGTACTCTGGTGTCCACTAAAGCTTTTTCCAAAATATCCTTATGGGCTGGTGAAATTTTAAGAAGTCCTAGTATGGATATTTGTGCTAGAATATTTTGTAATTGATCCACTATATTGTATCGATTTGAAGAAGAAACATGATTTGAGATGTACTTCCTTTCAATACAAACTTGAACTACCCCCTTGTGGTCACATTTACCAGTAGGTTATCTTGTTTATCCTTGATTTTGATGGCATTGATTTGATTATCAGCTGGAGAAATGTGATTGATGGTAGTATCATAGACATAATTCATATTCTTCCCTTTGTTGTTAGTTGAAGAGGATTCTTCTTTTTCATAGTTGGGTAGAGAGTTTTTAAATGCTCCATGATCATCATTTGTTTTATGTCCTTCTATAGATATTTCACGTCTATCTATCAAGTCTTGCACCAAATGTTTTAATTGCATACAATCATTTTTTTTATGACCTTTTCTTCTATGAAAGTCACTGTAATATGCATCATTCCACCATGATGGTTTGACTCTTGGTTCAAAATCTCGTGTATCCGATAATGTTATGATTTTGTGTGCAAGAATCTCTTTTAACGTTGATTCAAGTTATTGTCCCAAAGGTGTAAATTTTATTTGATATGGTGGTGGAGCTGGTTTAGATTCATTGTTCTTTTGATTATTTTTGGGTGTAGTACCTAATATATGGAAGACCGATTTTACGTTATGCGTGTCAACTACACCATTGTTATCAACATTCTTATTTTTTGTCTAGAATTTACATTTTTCATTGTTGTTATGATGGTTAGAAAATTTTATTCCTTCGTTGTAGATTTCAATACTCCTCTTTTAACCAAGGCTTCCTCAATCTTAAGTCCATTTTCAATCAGCTTTTCAAAACTGGGTGGACATTACAATTGGAGTCTATAACTCAGCTCACTGTTGAGATTATCAAGAAAGATATCCATCTTTTCTTTCTTAGGTATCGAATGGTCATATCTAGAAAATAATCATCTCCATCTTTGCAAGAATGTAAGAAATGATTCACCCTTTTTCTATTTTATGTTACATAGATCCTTTTATGGTTATTTCATGTTGAATGTTGTATGAATATTGGGAGATAAATTTATTTACCAGCTCCTCAAATGATCTAATACCTAGTGAGAGTTTTGAAAACCATTCCATGCATTGACCACTCAAACTTCTTGGAAACAATCTCATTAGATAGGTTTCTTCATGTGCAAATTCCAAACTCATGGTGCAAAATTCTCTTACATGATCTTGAGGATCATTTCTTCCATTGTATTTGTCATATCTTGGAAATTCACAATTTGGTGGAAAAGGTATCATGATCATATTTATGTCAAATGGATAAGGACAGATGTCTTGCAACATATATCTCTTTGTTGTTCCCCTTTGCATGTCTAGGATTTGTTGTTTTAGAGCTTACATTTGTTGAGTTAAAGCATTTAATGGATCTTTGATTCGTGAGTCATCTTTTTTTTTCTTGGGAGCTTCCTTCAATTGATTGATATCAAAACTATTGGGTAGTTTTACACCTTGATTTTATAGCATCAACAAGTAATTCTCTCCATCCTTTTCTATAATTTTTCCATTAACTTGTGAAATTTAGGGTCTTGTTGAGCTTGTTGAATGTCCTCATCAGTTATCTCATCTATTTTAGGTTGATGAAATATGTGAAAAGGATCTTCTTCTCCTCCTGCCATGATGGTTTGGGTTTCTATTTCTCTTTCTCTAATTTTTTTCTTTTAAGCTCTTGTTAAAATGGTCATGCAAGTGATAGAGTTTTTCTATACTTTGATCTTTGTTTTGGGAGTTCCAATTAGATACCTAATTCAAATAGGATGTTAGATCCTATTGATGAGACTAGGCTAAATTTGATGTACAACATTTATTTTGAGATAAAGGATGATACATCATGATAGTGAAACTCAGCTAACAATCAGAGATGAGATTGATCATTAGGAACTTTAAGTTGTTTGATCTAAGTTTAGCTAAAGGGATTGCACTTGCAATATCCAATTTCTTCAAGTTTAAACCAATGTTTTGATGAGAAATGATCTCTACTCTGAAAAGGGTCCCTAAATATGATTCTAGTTGTCGAGCAAAGGTTCAATTTTTTTCTCTGTTTGAGTATCAAGTGAATGCACTAGAATAGGTTGTATGTGCATTGAAAGATGGGGTAAATGCACCAAAACATACCCTATATGTGTTAGAATGTTGGGCGAAAGTGCCAAAACAAAAAGATTATGTGTTGAAAGATGGGATAAATTCACCAAAATAAGAATTTTATGCGCTAAACTGGAAAAGGTCGCCG
This sequence comes from Sequoiadendron giganteum, assembly GCA_007115665.2. Classification (NCBI taxonomy): domain Eukaryota; kingdom Viridiplantae; phylum Streptophyta; class Pinopsida; order Cupressales; family Cupressaceae; genus Sequoiadendron; species Sequoiadendron giganteum. The sequence continues at coordinate 158,122,141 of CM021104.1, read as the reverse complement.
TTATGAATGTTTGCCTAGTTTTCTTGTTTTCGAGTCAGTGAATTGAGTATTTTGATGGATGATCTTCTGACCAATTATTGCAAACATAGAATCCAGTAATAAAACGGTTGTTTCACCCTATAATCTAGACATCAAGTGTATGTTCTAGGATCTGATCTGATCCCTTTGATTTCCACTGGTATTGAATAATAGCAAACAGATCAGTCACTCTTCTAATGTCAAGGGTCATTAATAACATCATAGCTCACAACTTGGAACTACGTCAACTCACACAACCCTATCACCCCCTAGAGGGAGCCCGTTGTTTATTCCTTTTTCGAGTCTTAACCAAAGTAGATTTCTCCACTATTGGCCATAAATAATTGGTAGTTATATGGTGATTATCATGGGGGCATATTCTTCCCTCCCCTTGCACTGTGAATATTATAATGTTTGGGAAATAACTCAGCTTGGCTATTACAATTAAAGTTCTTAGTAAGGGCTTTCGTTCGGTGTGGAAAATGATAAACTCACTCAGGAGGCCTCCCAACCTTTAGAACAAAGGCTTTACGTATCTCAAGGATAGCGAGGGAGGTAAATCAATGCACACTACTGTTGAATTTCATTTTCATCAAAATTCATGTTTCATTATAATGGATTGGAATGCTTGGCTTTATTTGTTCCCACTTAGATCATTCCCTCCTTTCAAAGTGAGGAGGAAGGCCTGCTACAGGTACTATTACAATAAACTGAAAGAGTAAGTATGTCATTTTTGTCACCTAGTAAAGGGGAGAGAATAGCCCTATCACTTTGCAAACACAGCATACATGGTGTTCTTTAACCTCTTAATTAAACTAGATGCCTAATTTAATCAAAGGAAAATAAATCTAGGCACTACAAACATCATTATTAGTTTCAGATGTCTTTGACAGCGTATAGAGTATCTACAAAACATAAAGATATAGATCAATCCCCTAGAATTTTTTTTTTTTTGCAAATAAAGGTGTATGTGCTAAAATAGAGAGCATATGCACTACAATATTCAATATATGTGCTATTAAACACATTCAATGCTCTATTCTGGAAAATAGAAAAGGGAAAATTAAATCTTGCATATGCACCGAAATGGGAGGTAAATGCATTGGTCTGGGTGTGTATGTGCTATAACAAGGCTTTGATGTGTCAAAAGTCACCACCAACACATCGAAATAGATAGCAGATGTGCTACCTCAAAATTCACGAACGAACCTATTGAAAAAACTTTCCATAAAAATATTAAAAATGGGGTTAGGCCCCACGATGGGCGCCAATTTATGTGTGTATGTAAATAATGTGAATACGCAAATAAAACATATACAACACATAAATGAAACATTAGATCAAGGAATTCAAATAACAATCAAATTAATACAACAATTCCTCAATGACATCTCATTGTCCTCTATCTCCAAGGATTCTTTAAGTCATTTTTCTCTCAGATTGTTTGTGCACATGACTTTCCAAATGACAACCTAAAGAATGAGAGACGTTGGAAATGCAAGAGATGTTTCCTACATTATATGATAATGAACTAGTTGTAGATGATATGCAAAGATAATAATCTTGCTATGATATTGCTATATGAAATTGATATGATAAAAATGTTGTGATTAAGATGTTGCTAATGAAAATGCCATGATTAAACTACTTGATGCTAAAATGCTAATACTAAAATGCTCACTAAAATGATAATGCTAACTAAAATGTTGTAGAGTGTAATTGCTACAAATTCTCAGCTCTCTCTCTTTCCAAGGATCTTTTACTATATAAATGAGGGCCTATTTATAGATTTTCCAAGGCATGAGCCTAGGTGGCAAGAATCAATGGTTTGGATTCGATTTGGAGAATGGACGATTGAAGATGAAGAGGTTAGAGGTTAGAGAGAAAAGGGGAAGTGTGTTCCCTTCATAAGAATAAACTACCAAGTGTGAAGAGGAATAAAATGAAGGCCAAGTGTCCCAAATTAGTTAGAATTTATTGATGATAAATGCCAAATTAAATATTAGAAATATTTAATTCTTGAGACACATGATGAGGTGGAAGGTGGGAAGAAGTTAGTAGAAATGTGCCTAAATTCGAATTTAAAATTCGAATTTAGTGAGAAGAGGTTAATTAAATAAAACAAACTAATTAAATTTATTCATTTAATTAAGATATTGGGAAAATGATTTAGAATAGAAAGAATCAAAGAAAATGAGCTATATAAATAAAAATTTCAATTTATTTATAAGTAGAAGAATTAAATATTATTAATTAAATAACTTGTATTTAATTAATTCTCCAGACCAAATTTGAGTGTATATAGCTTGAGATGATGAGATTTCCCTCCTTCACACAGTTATGTACAACCCTTTTTTATTATCTGAATTCGGTTAGTAGTTGTGATGTAAAAAATCCACCTAGCCACCCTGAAAATTTTGAATCTTAACCACAAAATAGTTATCAATCTTTCAAGAAATAGAATACAGGATTTTTACAACTTAATTCCCCCCAACAAAATCAACAAGCTAATAACCAAGTGGTTGATATAAAGATGACAAATCCTTTTTCCTTTGGGGATAGGAATAGAAAAGTTACCCCTCTACCTAATACCCTTCATAATATCATGTTGCAGCTCATGGACAAGAATATGATTTCCTTACCTCCTGTCAAAGCTGTTGATCCTAATAAACCATTATCTTCAAACTATAGATCAAAATATTATTGTCATCTCCACCAAAAAAATGGACACAATACATAATATTGTAAGTGTGATAAACATCTTGTGTAAGACCTCATCAATTCTAATCAACTTCAAATTAGAGGTGTGAACGATCAAGGTAATCAATCTTTGGCTCCTCCTAACCAAAACTTACAAATATTTACAAATCCCTTGTCAAAACACAGTATTTCATTTTTCAAAGCTAGTGACACAAAGAATGATGTGATGAATGTTGACACGGATGATAAAAACACAAAAGATTACAATATGGACAACATGGTTGGAGTAGTTTCATTTACCTAGTCATATAGGGCAAACCAAAATGCCCCTTGATATTTCTTTCTCACAAAATGACATAATCAAACATGCACCTGATGGTCCTCTTTACATAGCTGGAAGAATCAATTACAAGCCTACTAATAGGATATTAATTGATCTTGTCTATGTAGAGAACGTGATTACTGAAGAATTCCTTCTATGCATGAACTCTATTAATTTGATACATATGACAAACTGAAAGAATAGATCAAAATGCATAATGGTTTTTCTTTCCCTAAAATTGGATCGATAAATCTCCCTCTAAAAGTCAGACCAAAAACATTAAATGTCTCATTCACCATCACCTCGTCATCAGACCAATTTTGTGTGAAGTTAGACTATCCATGGCTTCACTCCAGGAATTTTGTCCCATCAATTGTGCATAAATGCTTAAAGTTTCCCTTTGGCAACAAGATCTTTATTGTGCATCATTGTGACTTCAATCCTATGTCTTCTCGTGGGAACTTTTCATTAGATTTCTTTTGGCCTAATCCTATCGAACCTCTTAGACCCCGTGAAGACTTCTTTTTCAAATCATATCAAAATTTGCATAGAAGAATTATCGCTTAAAAAATTTCCTGAACCCATTATTGAGCCACCTATCCTTGATGAAACCATGATTGAACCAAATGCCCTTCCAAGCATCCAAGATCATCCTATTACAAATCCTCCTACCATTTCATATAAGATACCACTAGATAATCAAAACAATCTCATTATGCCTCCTAAAATCAAACAAGTTTACAAAGCTAAAGAAAAGTGGTTGAGCAGCCTCCTATGGTTCCTTCCATTCCTCCCCTAAGGGAAGAAAAGAAACCTATGGCTAACAAACCCACTTTTACACAATCATAATTCGACAATAGATTGAGAATAAACTAAAATGCTAGAGAGCGTAGGTTTAGACATCATGCTATTTCTCGTATGTTACAAAACACAGAAGAAAAGAACAACACAAAAAATCAAAATCCAAACTTATCTCCCGTAAGGCATTATGTCTCTTCACCCTCATCGCAACGTAAACATGAAAAAAAATCTATGGATATTGTCATGCAACCTCCTATTGTGTTTAATTTAGATGATGACATTGACATTGCAAATATTGATGAACAAGTGCATAATGAGCTGAATTCATTATTCTCCTCTTCTATGAGATTAAATGATAATTCTCCTAAAAAGAGTGTTGAACTTGGTGTGTGTCCTAGTTTGGCACTTGATGTTTTCCCTTTGGCTAGTTGTCCAACTTTTGTATATACCGATCAAGATTGGGATGTAGATGACCTACTAAAGGTTGACTCACATGTACCTTACTAGTCTTTTGTGTTGTTTTCTTTTTCATTTTTCTTTATGTGATTGCATGTGTGTAATGTGATCCCCTGTACTATTTTGTTTGATGTATATTTATCTCATGTGCATTCCTCTATATGTATCTACATTCTTCTCTATGTTGTAAATATTTTTCACTTGTCTTATGTTTTCCTTTTGGGATGACGCAAGACGTCAAGACATTTAGATCTCTTCCATGTTGAATTGAAAAAAAATTCTTTGTTTTCGCTCTCTTTTTGTGTCATTCTTCCAGTTCTATGAGTATTTGGGGAATTATGACATTTTTAAGCTCTATAACAACATTGTAGCAAAGATATATTGACCTCGAATCCATAGATTCCTTATATATTTTTGAGGGCAACCCTTCCTTCCTTTTCCATGGCATAGCTTTATTTTGAAAACATATGACTTGGCATAGGGCTTTCTGAGGAATATCTCATGTCTTAGGATTTAACATTGGCTACTTTAAAGAAATTTCTCACAACAATGGTGTTAGAAAATGCTTTAAAGTGGGGGCATACATCAATAATATCTTTCAAAATTTCTCATGTTTCATGGTGCAATTTTATTTTTCTTGTGATGTGTCCTTTCCTTGGTGGTGCCATTAGGTTCGATGTCCTCCAAGAGTGTTATATTTCTTAGCATATGAATTTCCTCTTAGTGGTGATGTGACGCACTACATTCCCGAAGTTGTGAATCTTTTACTCTTGGATTTTCCTCTCTTGGAGACATTAGGCACTATGTTCCCTAAGAAGAATACCTTACATAAACTAAGCAAAATCCCTTTGAACAAAAATTTTTAATAGCATTATTGTTCATAAGTGTTAGCATAACATAGCTTGTTAGCCTTATGAATCTAAAACCCTAAATTCAAGTCCACCAAGAATAGCACACCTTGCTTGCATGTGGAGCCTTGCCTTTTTCATGGGTGTTTAGCATAATGCAGCTTGTTAATCCCTATGAAGTTCAAACTCTAAATTCAAGGCCAACAAGCATAACACACCTTGCTTACCTATGGATCCTTGCCTTATTTTGTGGAACCTTATTGAAATTTTCAGGAGGATAGCTTTGATATGGTATGGGAGCCTAATATGATTCTCTCATTTTCCACCCTTTTGGGATACTCACCTAGTGAACAACCTAAGGTTCCACTACCCTAGAGAGCATGCAAAACCTGATGGCTTAGATGTGTTCTGTGTTGATCAGACCGTATAGGCTTGATCTTCCTAGTCTTTGATGTTGTATGATTGTGTAGCTTTATCATTGTTGCATACATAAGTGTCTTGAATGTATACTTTAGTGTGAGTTCGACATGGGGTCATCCTCTCACTAAAGTGGGAGAAAACGTAGTGTAGGAAAAAGTATCCCTTTTTCACACTTAATTTGGAAATAATTAATAATGAAATGAGCTTAATTCTACCTTAATTTTGTGTTGTAATATGTCTTTCATATCCACATTAATTTTTGGGCCCATTTAAATAAAATGGACTTAATGGTGCCTTATTTTTTATGTTATAAAGTGTACCTTTACACTCACATTAATCTAGGGCTTTATTAATTGGTTGAGGTTAATTTCCTTAATTTTTGCCTTTAATTCAAATCCAAGCCTAATTAAATGCAAATTTTAAGGGATAAAACCTGCCATTCATAAATGCCACTTCACAACAATTAACTTTGGAAGATGTGTGTCCTAGGTAAGTGACTGACCCATTCACCCTCCTCACTTAGACCTAGGACCCATTCGCCATAGGGTGAATGGGTCCTCACTTAAACCTAGGACCCAAATTTTACATAATTTTTAACATTGACCGATGTGTGTCCTAGGTAAGTGGCCTAGGACCCATTCACCAATGGGTCCTCACTTAGACCTAGGACCCCCCTTTTAAATATGTTTTTGGAGGTATTTTAATGATTTTAAATCTACAATTCAATGTCATCTTGTGATATTTCAATTTCAAGAATTAATATTAAGATATGTATAAATAATAGGTTATTTCAGTATCTTTCATCCTAGAAATTTCAAGTCTTTAAGCATTCTAGAAAAAATTTGAGCAAGTGTGATCAAGAGCATTCAAGAGAATTTTCAAGGCATTTCAAGAGTGGATTTGTAGAAGATTATTGCAGCAATGAAGATTTGTTTCATCATGTCAAATATGTATTGCATCATGCATATTGTTTGAGCTAATATAGTGATGTAGTGTTCAAGATCTATTCAAGTGTTCAAAAGCAATTTTTTAAGACAAGTTTCATGATCAAGATCTACATTCATTAAGGCCACTTCATGCTAGTTTGTAGATTTTTTTCCAAGGTTTCAAATAAGGTTTGGTGAGTTGTTACATAGTGTTTTTCATTCATCATTCCTTCATTATTTTCATTATTTCATTACAAAGTTTAATTACCAAAACGGGTTTTGACCAAGGCAAAGCCCCATTCCCTAACAAACAACATTTTCTCTCTTGGATGTGTGATTACAAATTTTAGGCTGAAGATCATTCGAGAGAAAAATTCAGGAAAGTTGCAAAGAATTCAAAGTTCTAGGAAAATTTGTAAAATCACTCTTCTACATATTTTATTTTTGGCTATCCAAGAGTGAACACCTAGAATATGGGTGTGTAGACACGGTAGAAGAAAACCCAGAAAGCATTTTTCAAGAACCCTAGCTAGGACCCATTTCCCATAGGGTAAATGAGTCCTCAATGAGATTCAAAAGGTGAATTTTGGTGAAAGGTACACATTATTTTCCCCTTTCCAAATATGTGTTTTGATTTTGTTTCTTAGATTTAATTATTGTTCTTCATTTGCATTTTATATCATGCATTTTGAATGAAATTGGGAAAATAGGTCCTTTGTTTCATAACACACCCCACCCTATTTTCTCTATTATTTCAATTAGTTCTATAGTTTGAAAGGAAAAGTACAAAAATATGGATTACAAACAAAAAGAATACTATAAAGCTACTCTAATTATAAATTGACAAAGAAGAGAATGTCAACTCACGTATGGTCCAATTCTCCAACTAGCTCCAAGTGGACGAACCTACACCTATACACATTGACAAAGGTAAAATTTTGTGTTGTATTTTGAGGTATGCCTCAATCAAACCCCCTTATCAGTGTTCCCACCTCTATGAACAACTAGTATGCAATGATATAGAGAAAAAGTGATAGAGAAGAGAATATAAATGACACGGGAAGTAGAGAGCAATGCCAACTTGAATGCTACTCTACGAGAACAATGATGAAAGTAAATGAAAATACATAATATAACCTTCCCTACTATAAAATGATCAAGTTTGATAAAGGGATGAGAATGATGATACCATCACACCAATGAATTAGAGCTTCATAAACCTGCAACCACGATGGTGTTGGAGCAAGAAGAAGTTGTAAAAGCCAAGTAGAAAGTTGGTAGTTGCAAGAAAGAGTGAGGGAGAAGCAAGAATGTTGCAAGAATGAGAGAGTAAGTTAGAGAGTGAAAGAATGAGATAGAATAATGTTCAAAAATGGGTAAATGGAGGCAAAATATTTATTTTGTCAATCAAGACTTGGTATGAAATGCTGCATTTGTAGGCACTCAAGAATCATAACATTTTTGTATATTCCAGATCCAGGAACTTGTTAGGATGATAGCATGGTAAGTGGATGTCTGCACAGCATGTGTGCATCCCTAACAAAAATTCCTTCACTAACACAAAATGGTAGGGACACATGGGTAAATCAAGATGAATATGGTGGTGGTTTTTTTCATCTTCAATCTTGTAAAGCTAAGGTAAGGGTAAATTAATGGAAAATTTACTTGGGTGAAAATGTATGCCATTACATTTTGTCCCCAATTTAGTGATCATATGTGTCATTGCGCATATGAGATAAAGTAGAAATAGATTGAAGATAATATACCGATATCGTTGAGGAAGAAGATCTTCAATCCACGAAGATGCGAAGATGACATGGGTTTTCGATCCTAAAAATCTAGTTGTGATCTCACCACAAACATGTTAGGTGTCAAAAAAACATGTTAGGAAAAAAATTGAATCATAATAAACACGCATTCATAAGACACAAGAAGACACCAACCGACATGATAAGACACAGCCTAATTAGATAAGACATAAGACACGATTTGATCATATAGATAAGCATGTGGCTATTGTAAAATTCATTGCAGGAAAGTCACAGAAAATATAGGTCTAGGGAGGTTCCCCCCAAGATAGATTCCAAGATATATGATTTTTTACACCAAGACACAACAACATCTAATATCAAACAAAAGACACAAATTGAAAGACACTAGAGAATTCATTTGGGAAGAAAGCTTTCAAAGGGGTTCCTTCGATAGGGAACCATTCAAGACACCAAAGGACCCTTTCAAAGGAACACTCCAATGGAAAGAAACATCATTTTTTGCAAGTGATTCTATCATCAAGGAATCTTTTTGAAAGATATTTCATCAAGGATTCCATTGGAAATAATGCTCCTTTTTTAAAATAAAGTTCTTAGACTCTTTCATTTTAGAAAAAGTACTCCTTTTTCAAAAGAAAATATTTCATACTCTTTCGCTATAGAATCATTTTCGAAAGAAATTTTTATTATGGGGTCCTTTTTGAGGGAATGTATAATTTTAAAAAATGAAGGTTTTCAATAAGGGATTATTTCATCAAGGAATTCATTGTAGAAAATTTTTGACACTAAGGAATCCTTTTGAAATAATTCACCTTATTGAAAAATAGAAAGCATGATAGCCTCTCCTTAGGATGATGTGTGCTACACAAAGGAGCACATGGAATCCTAAGGAGAGAAAGGGGAGGCAAATATTTTGTGGCATGTAACACATAATGAGATGTATCTTTGGTATGTTGTCACACACATGAGGGAAAATACATGAGAACCACAACATCATGAACAAAACAAATAGAGATGAAGAAATCAAGAGCAAAGGGGATCTAAGAATTTGGGGTCAGAACTGTCCATAGATATAAGTAAATAAATATACATATACATATACATATGAACTATAATCAGTGCCCAAAGTTCTCAAAACATGAAGAATAGCACATGAAGATAAAATTTTAAAAAAAAAATAGGTCCACATGGAAGAAGTCCTAAATGCCCCCAATGCTTTGTATCATTCCCAATATCGAAAAGCAATATTACAACACATAAAATAATGATGATACAAATAGAAGAAGTGCACAACAATTTTTTTGTGCATGTATCCAAGCACCTACAAGGGTAGCAAGGATCATCCAGGAAGGATCACAAATAAAAAAGACGAGTACAGGTAAATGCAAACACACAAAAAATCTAACCAATAGATGAAGAAGATGTGTCACCCTAGTCCTCATCAACTAACAAGTCATCTTGCTCCCAATCTAGATAATTGTAAGGGGAGGGTGGATGGGCCTGCAAGGGCAGGATAGCAAGAGTGATACCCTCTAACTCGCTTACAACAAGGGCCAAGGAAGAAGGTCCCTCAAGGTATTCTTTACTAAGATTTTGTAAAGAAAAAGTCATCAATCTTGCAAAGATAGAGGACAAAGTCGAGATATCTTACATTGAATTAAACATGAACTTTTTGGGGGAAGGGTGAAGCATCTAAGAGCCAATGTCAATCTTAGGGAGAGGGGTGGTGACTAGCTCTGAAGAAGATGGGTTCACCTCTGTCATGAGGATAGTTTGGGCCAAGAAAAAACTAGCTTCTGAAGAAGGTGAACCCTTCTTACAACCTCCACCCACAATGAGGTCATCCTCTAGCTTGTGCTTTAGTAGAGTATGTTGAATCCCCATAGAAGAAGCAAAAGTAGAGAAGGAAGAGGAAAAATACATAGCATACATTTTTGTTATATTCGGCATACATCCACAAGCTATGAGAAATGAGGGATGTCTAGGAGGGACATCCAAATATGGGGCTCCATAGAGGGAGCAACAAAAATTTGCACCCTTTTGGGTTGACCATCATTGGGACCCACCAAGGGAGTCGAAAGCAAGACAAAGACGATGGGAACTGAGGCAAAAATAATAGAAGAAAGTGGAGCAGCAAAAGAGGATGCAAAAACAAGTGCAACTAGTACCCTTTTTGTCTTCTACAAGGCAACATGCTCTATGGCCAGAGCCTTTTGCCTATGCTTGTGATCATGCACAAGATAGTTACATCAGCTATGGATATTGGAGGATGTAGTTTGAGAAGAGATCGGAGGTTGCTACCCACCCATAGGAGTATCCTTCACAACTGTCACTAGTGGAAGGGTAGTCATCTGGGCAAGAGCAAGAGGAGGAAGAACAGGAGAAAAAACAACCACATGAGGAGAAATAGGCATAGGTACCTCAATGGTAGGCCTCTTCCTATGCATTGCACTAGGGACAAGTGGAAGAATAGTAGGAGGCCTCAAAGGCCAAGAAATGGGAACAAACCCATGAGAAGACTTCCCTTTTCTATAGATAGTGGGTCAAGGAACCGTGGGAAAAATAGGAAGCTCAAAGACTTGATGCTTCGCTTTCTACCATGTGCGAACCCTCACACTTACCATGCAAGGTATGGGAGCGAGAGCCAAAGATACCACAATAGGATGATAAGTTGGAGCAGATGGAACTAAAGACACAAAAGGAGAAGTCTCTAGAGCATGAGAAAGGTTCCCCTTTCCCTTTGGCATGGAAAAAGAGACAACTTGTTGTTGTGCTATCAAAAAGGCTTTTACAGAGATGACATAAGGAGAGACTAGATAACTAACTTTCAACATTGTGCCTCCAATCTCATATCTAGCATAGGCTTTGGTATAATAGATCTCCCTTAGGAGGGAGAGGTTTGAATGGAGCAAGCCAAAAGTGATCTAGGGAGAAGTCCCCACATGACACTAGCGGTATATAGCCAGTGTCATGTACCATGTCCACAATGCCTTTGTGGGGGAACTTTAAGAATCTTTGGATCATAGAGGAAACATCATTCACAGAAGCTAACAACAAAATTCCTAGCCTTACTCTGAATAAGTTAGACTCTAGGATCACGAAAAATGGCACATCAGCATATTTGGGTCCAACTAAGACTGATAAATAAATAGTACCCATAGGGGAAATAGAGAGTCCATCGTGGGTATAGAAAGTGATTTGAAAATATTTGTATCTCTCCTTTAGTAAACTATTTATAAATAGATTTTCCTTCGTTATCACATTTACCCAACTCGTCAGATCAACTAAGATGCCAGTTACAATGTTTCCATTAATCTAGGTAGGAATGTATAATAAGGAAAGCTCCTTGTTAAGAGGTACATCATGCAAGGTGAAATTTATATTAGGTATTGCACTCATATTTTTAGAAGGAGGGATACATGTGAATGAAACCATGTTCATGTACTCATATGGAAGTAGCTCAAAAGACACAGAAGATTGTGTAACTAGATTTGTTGAGTGAGAGGGAAACCAATCAGTATAAATTTACATCCCACCATTAGCCTTAGCCACAGATTTGTTGGAATTCTATTTTCTCCCATTGAGACGGATAGTCTCATCATCTATGTGGTCCTAAATATCGTGATACAATCGCACACATCGCTTGGTGTCATGCTTGTGCACTCAATGGAATTAACATAAGTTTTGTACATCATACCACTCAAGGTAAGGCTTCAACAAAGGTTGAACTTCTGGCAAGGTTAGATCTTTATCTTTTAAAAAAAAATCAAAATGATAGTATAAGATTTAGATAGCTTTGTGAAGTGTCTATTGCTCCCCAAACTTTTATCTTTAGGTGTAGATAAAATGTTTGTAATAGCATTAGTCTTGCCAAAAATCAAAACTATAGACTGATTATAAAGATGGGAGCATGAGGATGAACCCTTGAACTATGCAACCATCTATTTGTATTCATGCAATGTAGCACATAGATGTACAAAACAGGGGTACTTCATTAAGGAAATAATTTCTTGCAATATTTTCTATAAGTTTTCGATGAAGACCTTCTAAACATCTGAGTCCAACAAAGGATAAGAGATCTATGAAAATAGTACTTGATGGTGAGCAATAAAATTAGTTACCTTTTCATGGTTTCCTTTCTTACATCAGATGATATCTAAAAATGTCATCTTTGATCTGGTGTTGGCTTGGAACTAGTTTACCAACTGAACAAATGAAAAGATAGAGTTATCTGGTAAGGAACAATACCACTCAAGGGCAGTGTCCTTAAAGGATCTCACAAATATCTTAGCCATTAAAGCATCATGATAGAATAAATTGTTGCATATAGCATTAAATGCCAAAATGTGTCTCTAAGGATCTCCTTGACCACCATACTTTTCAAACTTTGGAATCTCCATCCCCTAAGGGATAGGAGTGTTTAGAATAGCAATAGATAGAGGATTGTGATGGAAGAAAGGTTGGAAAATAGGTTCATAGGTAGAACTGGATAGGTTCACAAACTAGCTTTTCATCTAACCCATGTTCTATAATCAAGTATTTAAAACAAGGTCAGAAGATGAAACAAGACCAATGGAACCACCACCAGAATCTCCAAAACCACCAGAGCTACCAACCCCCTTACTAGTAGAGACCCCACCATCAAGACCAATATGGACTCCAGGATTACCACCAAGGGCATTTGGATTAGTGGAACCAAAGTCTAGAGGTACCTTATTTACTTTAAAGGTGGGGGTTAGATGAGGACCGGAGGTGGTTTCAACAAAAGGGCCAGTCTCGGTCATACACATAGATACCCTGGCATTGAGACTTCTAGCTATCTTTCAATGGTCTTAGGTGGCACTTGAGCTAGGATTGTATGTTAGGACATGAGTATCCATGACATCAACAAGGCCTTAGATAAATTATATACCTCTCCAATCCTTATCCAACATAGCTCTCAATTTGTTAACAACCATAGCTACTTTAGCTAGAGTTCTTTCTTTCTCCAAATACTTATCAACTCCTTGAGTCTCCCATATAGGGAAATAATTTGCACTGAGGGTCTCAAGAGCATAATCTTCCTCCACAGAAAAAAAGGAAGGAGAAGAAAAAGGGGTAGGAACATTTCCAGTGGCTTCTACAAAAGGGTTGGAGAAACCAATAAACATCCCCAAAACTACTTCCTCAAAGGTAGGATCGGTAGTGACCTTCTTATATTACATCTCTATATGTCATAAACTCCTTCTAGAATTGTCCCTAGAGGTTGTAGACTGAGTCATAAATCTCATAAAACTTCATGATGCACAAATCCATAAAGCATCCATGACATGAGAGAAAGATATCCAACATGAAGAAAAAAAAGTGTGACATTCACGTTGGGTTCACCAAAAATGTAGAGTAGGGGGATTTTTCACCCCTAAGTCTCCAAGTCATGGGAGAGCCAAAGGGAACAAACTGCCCTAAACTACCTCAGGTTGACAAATGGATTAATAAATGACAAGATAGGCTGAAATGAAAGGGAAAATAGGATCCTACTTTCCTTTTGCTAATGAGATTTTTTTTGGGGATTGGGTGAGCCGATTGCAAAGTTTTTAGACTACAGACTAGATAGCTCTTTCTCTAAGGATAGCAGCATGGGAGCCAGACTTTAGCATGTCACACTAGATTCTTGAGGACGCATTGGAATCTTATATGGATAGAGGGTATGGAAACAACTAGAAACTCGCTGAGTCTATTGACAACCCAATTTTGCTAGTTTTATAGTTTGAAAGGAAAAGTATAGAGATGCGAAGTACAAAAAAAAATATGATAAATCTACTCTTATGATACATTGACAAAGAAAGGACAAGAATGCCAACTCACGTATGGTCTAATTCTCCAACTAGCTCCAAGTGGATGAAACTGCACCTACACACACAAACAAGAAAAAAATTGGGTTGTGTTTTGAGGTTTTCCTCAGTTAGACCCCTGTTTTGGTGTTCCCACCTCCATGGATATCTAGTATGCAACGATATGGAGAAAAATTGATAGAGAAGAGAATAGAAATGAAAAAAGTAGAGAGAAATGACAACCTGAATGCTGCTCTACAAGAACAATGATGCAAGTAAATGAAAATAAACAATATCACCTTCTTATAGATGTAGAAAGACTTGAAATGTATATGATAGGTGAGTTATCATTCTTTCTTGGACTTAAAATTTCTCGATTAGGTAATGATATTTGTATATCTCAAGAAAAGTATGTCAAGAAAATGTTGAAGAAGTTTGGCATGGAAGATTACACACTAGTGAGTACTTCAATGGTAACAGGTGGCCATTTGAGTAAGGATGGTGAGTTACCCAAGGCTGATTAGACTCTATATAGGTTTATGATTGGGGGTCTACCATACCTAACGACATCAAGGCTTGATATTATGCAATTTTTTTGTTTGGTTGCAAAGTTTCAAGATGATCCAAAAGAAACTCATGTAAAGGTTGTCAAGAGGATTTTCAAATATTTGAAGAGCACTTTGGATTATGAATTGTGGTATTAAAAAGATTATGAATTTTCTCTAAGTGCATATACTGATGTTGATTAGGTTGGGAGTGTTGATGATAGAAGAAGCACCAGTGGTGGAGATTTTTTTGGGATATAGATTGATCTCTTGGTTTAGTAAGAAGTAGGACTTGGTATCCTTGTCAACAACTGAAGTGCAGTATATAGTTGCAACATCTTGTTGTACCCAAGTGTTGTGGATGAAGTAAACATTGAAAGATATTAAGGTGATGTATTATGAACCCATTCCTACCTTGTGTGACAATACAAGAGACATCAATATTTCAAAGAATATAATGATGCATTGTAGAACCAACCAAATATCTATTAGATATCACTTCTTAAGAGAAAATTTTGTGGAGAAAGAAGTAAGATTGGAGTATATGCTCACAAAGGAACAGGGTGCAAACATATTTACTAAGGCACTTTCAAAGGATACATTTGATTATCTCATATAGAAGTTATGGGTTGTTGCCCCTCCTTCTTCTAACTAGATGAATAGATGATGCTCCTTTCTAGGGGGGGAATTCAAGACATATTTTTATGCCTATATTGATGAAGGCTACAACTCAGGGGGAGAAGGTAGAAGGATGTTAAGGTTTATGTAGTCATGGGGATCTTGTGTGTTACTACAAATATAGATGAAGACCATTAGCCCTTTGTCCTTGATGTTAAAGGGGGAGAAAATTGCATATCAAGTCAATTTTACCATCAATGCCAAAGGGGGAGATTGTTGCAAGGTTGTTGTAGGTATTTTTATTGATGTCAACAACATGGATATTTTTGTTGTATTTTCATTGGTGTCAGTAGAGTGGTAGTGTGTGGTTGGTTGCATATGTTGCAATTAGTATGTTGATGAGAAGTATTGTGTATGATTATGGATTTCATGAGCTTTGTATAAATATTTCTTCTATATCTCTTATTTCTCATGAATAGGTGAATGATGTTGTGAATGTTGTATTCACTTTCTTTTGATGTTAAATATTGCATAATATTTTCCTATCGATAGAGGCTCAATAATTTGTACTGAAAAGCTCTAGAAAATTCTCTACATTCCTTCGCATTTGAAGATATAGCCTTGTGATTTGGAATTTTGTTATATGTAGATGTACAATATGTATGTTCCTAATTTTATAACATAAAAAAATTACTGTAGAGGTTTCCAAAACTTGCAGTGTGAAGACTATACTATAATAGTTAAGAAGGTTTAGAGAAATGCTCTACATTTCTCCATAGTTGATGTTGTGGTCTTGTGGTTTGCAGGATGAGTTCAAAATTTCTATCCGATTTCTCCCTTCAAGTTTTAGATGTGGAGGTGTACCACAAGTTGATTTTTCAATGTTCTATCTAAAGACTATGTTTTTGGGTATGCAAGGAGATACTACTTTAGTGTTTGTTTGCCTACACCAATTTAATGTTGCATAAAGTTGTAAAAGGAGGGACTGGAAATTTTTTTGAATATCATTTAATGCTTGTGATGTGATCTACATGATGTTATCTAGTCTCTCCGGTACCACTTGTGGTCTGGAGTTAATATTGGGAGAGTTAAGTGTTTGTTGGGCCAACCTAGTATTTTGAAGAACTTGTACCAAGTCTTTGTTATGTGCACCAACATTGGATTATGTGAAGATGTAAAACAGGTCTTTCTTATCTTCTCACTTGTACTGCATTCAATTTTTGTTTCCTACGAATGATTTTTTGGATCTGAATCATTATGGTCATTGCATGTTTTTTTTTTACACATTTTAGTTTGGTTGGCAAGGAAAAAAAAATTGAAGCTTGTGAAAGGTATAAATAAAGGATCAAGTGTGTGATCAAGTGAGTTATAACAGTGTGTGTATTCAATGTACTGAAAGTGATACATGCCAAAAGTAGTGAGGTGAAGGTAGAAGAATTTGTGTGAATGTGCAAAGAAGTATTTGAAGAGTGTTGAAGGCAGTGAACCAAAAGTAGAAGTGTGTGAATGAGTGTTGAAGGTAGTGAGTTGAAGGAAAAAGTGAGAGAATGTTGAAGGTAGTGAGCCAAAGGTAGAAGTGTGTGAGTGGAGCATTGAAGGCAGTGTACTAAAAGAAAAAGTGTATGAATGAGTTCTAAAGGGAAATATCCAGAGGCAATAGAGGTGTTGTGGTGGTAGTTGAACATATGAATTCATCAAGTATTGTATACTGAGGTTGTAGCCTCTTTTTACAAGTGTTGTATTGACAGGGAGTTGTAAACTTCCTTTGGTTGAAGCCATAAAATTATATTGTAAATCTTGTTTCATTTTTGTGAGGTTGGATTTGGATAGTAGCTCCAAGTAGCTTTCTCACTATGGTCTTTCCTTTATATGTTTTTCCACATAAATTTGGTGCTATATGGTTGTGTGATTGTGCCTTCAATGCTTTATTTGACTAGGACAATAATAAGTTTTGATTGTTAAAATTGAACTAGATTGATTTGATAGATATATTGATTCACCCCCTCTTAGTACATATATGTGTTCTAACAAAACTTTTTCACTTAGTCTATCAATAAACATGTTAGGTTCAAGTGAGTTCAACTAACCCTGGTTGGGCTAAACCCACTTTATCCCATGCCCCACATAAAGATAGAAGAATTAGTGCTATTATAGTTAAGGAGGTTTGACCCAACCTAGTTCAGCCAAACCATGTTGGCTCAAACCCCCTATGACACATGGCCACCACATCTATGAAATATGAGGGTTATATTGAACCTTTTGAAAAACCCTTACTTTCCCAAAAGAATGGCATGAGTTTGTGCTTCCATCCTTCTTTCTTTAAATAAATAACTATTCTTGCACAAGTGTATCTAGTGTGGTGGTAGAGAGAAAGGATGGTATTGGGATTATTTGAATTGTTATAGGGGGTAAATATGGATTGTGAAGTAAGAACATATCTACATGGTCAAGTATGGGTTGAACACATTGTAAGAAATATTGGTCAAGTATTGGGATGAAGGGACAATATGGGCAATATGAATGGAGGATGTAATAGTGGTAGCTATACAAGTGATAGGATTAGATATGTGTAGAATGCTAGAATGGAAGAACTAGTGGAGACGATAAGTGGAGGAGTGTAATCATAGGATGAATCCATATTAGGGAGTAAAACTGATGGGGAAGTAGAGGAAACATGACAAAAATGATGGTAATGACTCTATATAAGCTCAAGGATGAGATGATCAAGAAGATTAGATGAAAATAATTCTTTAAATGTAAGTACATGAAAATTAATCATGCAAAAACATGTTTAGTTGGCTCACAATAACTAGTAAAATAGGTAAGAGCCAAGAAATTTAAGTTTTTAATTTTAGAAATTTAAGGGTCCAATCTACAACTACGAGATCGATCTCATTCCCATGAGAATGATCCAAGCTAGGTAAACAATATTGTCTATATGAAATAAGTATTTGAATGTGTGGTGCAATAAATGAAAGATGTATAAAAAAATGTACAAAAAATGAATTAGATGTGAATAAATTTATAAACTCGTGTATATAACTGAGAAAAGTGAAAACTTAGAGAATAAGCTCAACTTCACATAAAATTGTACTATTTATTGATATATGAATATATTGAATCATTCTCCTAAAAATAAACACAACATTAAATAAAAAATATAAATTATAAATTTCACTATTACAAACAATTCAATTATAAAATAATTGAATAATTTTATTATACTTTACCCTACATTATTTAAAAGTTGCATGACATTATTTTTTAAACTTAAAAATATGGCACTAAACGACAAAATCCTTTCCCTCCATGGTGTCATTAAGAATTCTTTCAAGTGGCACCAAAAATAATTAGAAACCATTACTATAATTAATAGATTTATGATAAAGAAAAATGTATTAATTAAAAAATATATATATTTTAAATAACTTGATAACTAATTAATAGTGCCCTTTTATTGATTAAATTTCACAACTAAATTAATAGGCATTGTTGAGAAATTATAGAATACCTTGAAAATATTTTATTATTTAAAATAATAATATAAAATTTTATTTAAAATGTTTAAATAAATATATATTTTAAACAATTTATAAATTAGTTTTTTGTGATTGTTCAATTAATAGTTTTAAATTATTTCACTTATTTAAAAGTTATTTTAAATTTTATTTTAAAACTATTTTATTTATTATATATGCAAACATACAAATTTAATTTTTTTAGTTAAGAATTATTTTACTTTATCTACATTTTTTACTTTATTTTATTTTACTTTAGAATTAGAAGATATTCTAAGAATTATGAGATTTTAAAAATCAGTTGTATTTTCCTCAAGGAAACTTACTATCCTCAAAACCATTTTCCAACCTTAGTTTATAAGTTGATAAATATTTTGTACAGTTAACAAATATTCTAAGATTTATGTGATCAAATTTAAATTTATAATTTATCAATTGTATTTTCCTAAGATATGGAAACTTACTATTCTCAAACCCAGTTTCGAACTTGATTTCATAAGTTGATAAATATTTTGTACAGTTACATATTCTAAGATTTATGTGATCAAATTTATAAAGTCACTTGTCTTTTCTGAAGATATGGAAACTTACTATTGTCAAAATAGTTTCCAACTTAATTTCATAAGTTGATAAATATTTTGTACAATTACAAGATATTCTAAGATTTATGTGATCTAGAAAATCAATTGTCTTTACTTCAAGATATGGAAACTTACTATTGGCAAAACTATTTTCTAACCTTATTTAATAAGTTGATAATATTTTGTATAGTTAAAAAATATTCTAAGATTTATGTGATCTAATTTAGAAAATCAGTTGTAGGGTTTCATAATATTTTTCCTAGATTAAAATTGTTTTTATGTTCTATTTTATAAGTGAACATTATTTATATTGTATGTTGAATATGAGCAACATTTTAAGATCAAATTTGTTTTAAATATTTTTTAAATAATCAATAGTGTTAAAAAATTATAATCATATTTTTTTCCAATAGTTAATTTTTAAAAATAAATAAAAAATGAGAAAATAAAATGTATAATTATATGAAAATTTTGTAATAATATAAAAAATGATGGCATAATTGTAAATCCATCTTTTCCACTTAAAGTTATTGTTGACTTTTTGAAATTGAACATCCAAATTAAAAAATATATATTTATATTTTAATATAAATTTTTAATTAGCTAATTAAAATATTGTATGAGACCACTTAAATCTTAACAATTAAGATACAATCCACTTTATAAAACCATGTTGTTATAAATTTAAAAAATGTATGTTCAAGAACTTAAAAATTATAAAGTTTTATACTTTAGATTTTATTAAATATTAGAATAAATAACCTTAAAAAATAAATTAAAAATAAAATAAAATTATTAATTGTTTAATACAACCACATGTCACTAGAATTTGCATGCATAAACACATACTCTCTAACATATTAACATACTTATAGTTTTCTATGGCATATTCCTTGAACCTCCTTTAGATGCAACTGCTAGTTTATTTTTCATTTTGTTTAAATTAATCTAGGAAAGGCTCCCAAGGGATGAAAAAAGGCTTTGAAACATTCAAATTCTAGTAACCTACTAGTTCACTAGATACACTCATGAAAAAATAGTATTACTAAAAAATCCTCAAAAGTTCAACTACTTGATAATGGAAGTAGTTCGAAACCCAAAAATCACAAGCCCCCAACAATTCATAGCAATATTGAAAATAATAATAATAATGTCATTCCATTACAATTATCAACCATCATTAACTATCTATACAAAAGCCCCCCAAAATTCATATGACCTCACATACCCACCACACCATGTACTATGTAACCTTATGAGGAGGGTGGAAAATCACCTTATCCCTTCCTCCAACAATCTCAAGCTACTATTTTATAAACATCACACACAAGATGGGGGAAAATTACACAAGTCCCCATAATTCCTAGATCAGTTAATACATTTTTACACATACTTATACTTGAAATAGAGGAATAATTTCAATACCATCCTTTGAAGCTTCATAATAGTAGGATAATATTTTAAAATCATTATCATCAATTTTTTTTACTTAATTTTATAGGTAATTCTACAATGCTTTGATGTGGATGGTAGATGTTGCTCAGTCCATGGAAGTGGTTTAATTGGTAGTTGAAGTACATCTTTAATTTTTTTAAGCTCCAACAATGTCCTCATGTAAAAATAATGTGCTCATGGTCATTGATAGCATCCTTGTACTGCTTAATGACTACCTCCCTAATTCGTACACATGAAGAGCCATCATCCTCATTTGTTAGCTCCCAAATACAAGTCACCCACAACCTCAATTTAGGACTAGCAATCTCTCTATCTATAAATTTTATAGAATTCTCCAACATCTCTTCCTGTCCCACGTGATCCTTCTCCAACCATCAATAATAGGGCTACCGCATTTTTTTACTTCTCTTTGCCTTCTTTCCTCTACTAGAGGAAGAAATCATTTTCACTCTATACATCCTATTGCCACCAAAAATCTCAACAACAACCATCAACTAAAGACTAGGAACCAAATATTTCCAAATCCTTCATACTACCACATTAAACCAATTCACCTACATTACACATTATTACTTCATTCGAACATCATAGCTTGATCCTCCCAACCCAATTACTAATTACCATGCACCCATAGAAAAATCAGTTCTTCTCTCCCCCACACATTTGTGACCTTCACACGTACTAAAAGTAATTCCTCACTAGCCCTCTCTTACTTGAACCCCTTATGAAGTCACTTTAGAACTATTTATTTTATTTTATCTACGTTGTTTAATTTATTTTATTTGTAGTTCACTTGTTTTATGTTTCTATGTAACTTCAATTTTAGTTTTGGAAAAGCTACTATTCATTATCTCATTAATTCTTTTGTTTCATTTTTACTTTGAAAACTGCACTTATATGTTACTTTTTAATCATTTTAATATAATACTTTGATTTTTTTTTAAATAATTGTCATTTGCATTTTGGTTTTTATATATACAATCATGTCATTTTGATTTGTATATGCATAATCATGACATGATACCTTGTTAGCCCTCAACATTACTTAAATATATGTCATCACTTATATTTTGATTTTTATATACATAATTATGACATGATGCTCCATACCTTACTACACCTACAAAATACCCCTTAATATTAATAATAAAACTTTAATAAAACATAAACAAAATAGTTTGAAAGTTTGTTTGACACTATTACTCTAAAAAAATTTGAATTCAAAGGTAGATAAATTAGAACAATGAAATTGTGTAACCACACTTAATGAAAAACATGAGATATGACTACACCTACTACTTTTCATCATTTTCTCATATTTTCTTGCCTACCTTTTAACACATTTTAAAAAATATATAATTGAAAAAATAAAATTTCACAACTACCAAACCAAAATATATAAACCACTAACTTTAATAAAATTCTATAAAAAATAAAATAATAAATTAGCAAAAGCACCGTCACGCTAGCCCGTATGAATAAACCGCTGAACACCCATCCCTAGTACTGAAGTAACCCTTTTCACGGGACCCAGCCTGCCTTAAATGAGACGTTTTTTATTCTTTTCAAATTTAGTAAATCCTCCTCTAATGAAAAAGAATTTTGGGAAACGCAGTCGTAATTAATAAGTGGCGAAGGCTCAACCGTAAAAACTGCCGTTACAATATTTTTCCATTTAAATCCACGAGGGACGGCAATTAACGGAGACGGACTTCTCAACTCTAATTTCGCCGCATGGAACGGCGGATACCTAAATTTCCGTTTCTCGAGCTCTGCACACAGGCAAAGAATAGCATTCCTTTCGTTTAATCGTCAAAATTGTCTCTTACCCAGTAATTTCGGAAGCCGGATACTGACGGCAAAGAAGAGCCCAACAACCAACAGAGTTCCGTCAACGCCACTGAATCACGTTTAATACTACGCTCTATGTTACTTTTCAATTTGTTGCTAAATTTTCAATAGCGGAAAGTGACAGAAACTTGACTAGGGTAGGCCCCTGATCAGTCCCGCCAAATTAAGGAGAATTTCTGCTGTAACTTGTTTAACCCGAGCTACTTCTACTTAGAATGCTTTTACAGTGTTCATGGTGAAGGCTGGCAGGAGGCTTCAAAGAAGAACAAGCATAAGACAACGTGAAGGCCAGCTTCAATTGGTTCATCTCATTTAATGCATACCCATTATTTGGTATGCCATGATTTGGTCTGAGTGGAACAGTAGTGGCAGTCTGCAAGAAAATATATGCGTGAGCAACTGCAATGGATCATCATTGTGCTCTGTTAGAGTCGGGAGAAAATGTTTGCCAGGGTGCATTTTTTGATCTTCAAATGAGATTTAATGGTGGATCCAGGGGTGGGGCGTTTTTATTCCATCTACATTGCATTTGTTGATGCTTTAACGTTTTGGTTGATTGGAATTGCATGTTGAGTGGGTGTCATGGAGAGAATGATTAGTTGTTGGAGGAGTTGCTGGTTATGGGTGGTGGTGGCATTGCTCTGTTTTAATGTGTTTGTGTGTGAGTGTTCCGGGTTGAATTATGGGGAGGCCCTGGGCAAGTGCCTTTTGTTTCTGGAAGCTCAGAGATCTGGTAGACTTCCTTCAGGCCAGCGTGTTACATGGCGTGACCACTCTGGACTCACTGATGGATTGCTTCAGGGTGTACGTTTTGTTTTCCTAAATACCTATTATACTGAACAGTAGTGATACTGTATAGTGTAGCAAGAGATATTGAGTTTTTGATGATTGTGGCAATGAATATTCATGGAGTCTGTACCATTTGCTTGTGTTTTCTCACATTGACAGCAATGTTGTCTCAGGAAATTCTCGTATAGAATCTGGGATTAATGTAGCAGGAGTAAGCCTTACTGAATTACAATCAGTTTTCTAGTAAATGGGCTTCAATGGTTTTCTTTATACTCATGCAGGTGGATCTCGTGGGTGGCTACTATGATGCCGGTGATCATGTCAAATTTGGCCTTCCAATGGCCTTTACTGTCACAATGCTCTCGTGGAGTGTGATGGAGTATGGCAATCAGATTGCTGCAGCAGGACAGCTGGGATATTCAATGGAGGCTATCAAATGGGGCACAGACTACTTTATGAAAGCTCATTCGGAGTCCGAGGTACTCTGGGGAGAGGTAAAAGCCAGATACTAAACTCCATGCCACCCGCCTGGGCTCCTTTTATAATTGTCTTTGCTCAATGTTGTTTTTCTCCAAGCTGTTAGGTATGCATTAATTACTGTAATTGCTTCTACAATCTACAGTCTGTATTGTTTCATATTATCCTATGCAATGAAGTTCTACTCCAAACATTTGGGTATATATTAATGCCTGTGATTGCTTCTTTAATCTTTAGTTTTATTGTTTCTGTTGATCTTATGTAATGAAGTGTTTCTTTTTCCAAACTTATTTGAATAAATTCGTGCCTGTAAATGTTTCTATAGTCTATACTTTATGCTGTTTCCATTGTCTTATGTAATTAATGTTTCTTCAAATTATTGGGTGTGACTCTATATTACTTACTGGAATTGGTTCTACAATTTAGACATTTTGTTGTTTTTTTTGTTGCTTTTGATGTTTTAAGTCTGCACGTTCGTTTTTCTTTCAGATCTCTCACATGAATTCTGGTTTGTAGGGGCAGCATCATTAGAAGGCATTAATTTATTCTTCGTTAAATTTGAACAGAACAATGACTCTGTTATAGATTAGCTGTGGGACTTTATTATGGCCAAGGATTGAAATGAGAGGGTGTCTGGTAATGTGAGTTTCAGGTTGGAGATGGAGACACAGATCACTACTGCTGGCAGAGGCCAGAGGACATGACAACGTCAAGGCAGGCATACAAGGTCGATGCTGCTAACCCTGGCTCTGACCTAGCAGGTGAAACTGCAGCTGCCATGGCATCCTCTTCAATTGTATTCCGCAAATCAAATCCTGCATATTCCAATTTGCTCCTTCAACATGCCAAGCAGGTAACACTCAGACTTCAAATTTTGCGAAGACTACAAAGATTTTTACATAGCCCAACATACAACAATCTGACAAACTGCAGCCTTATTTCTCTTGTTCTATATACAGTTGTTTCATTTTGCTGATAAGTACAGAGGCAAATATGATAAAAGCATCAGCATTGTTGGGAAGTACTACTCTTCAGTAAGCGGCTACGGGGTTAGAACCTGAAAGATTCCCTAACTTGCTGATTTATAACCATTTCAATCCCCTAGAGATGGGTTTACACTTTACTAATATTTACTGTTGACGATGATTAGGATGAGTTGCTTTGGGCTGCCTCATGGATGTTCCAGGCCACTGGAGATGAATATTATCTCAAATATATTACTGATAATGCGGAGTCCTTAGGGGGTACTGGATGGGCAATGACAGAATTCAGCTGGGATGTCAAATACGCAGGCCTGCAAGTCCTTGCAGCCAAGGTACAATAACAATTTAGCACAGTTCACGAGAAATCTTCTTGCATTGAGTACAATTGTTTAATTTGGTTTATTGATTATAGGTTACAATTCACATGAAACTAATTAAACGCATCTATTTGTAAATGGAAGGTCTTGATGCAAGGTCAAGGTGGCAAGTACAATTATACTCTGCAAAAATATAAATCCAAGGCCGAGTTCTTCCTCTGTGCTTGTCTCCAGAAAAATCCACCGGGTTCCAACGTTGATCTTACTCCTGGTAAACATCATAAGACATGACATATTGACTTCGCTTGTGTGTGAAACACATAATTAACGTGGTTGACAGCTGAATTTAATGCCATTTGTATTGTAACTAATGCTAGGTTTTCTTTTTCATGAAGGGGGTTTATTATTTATCAGGGAATGGAACAATATG
This sequence comes from Sequoiadendron giganteum, assembly GCA_007115665.2. Classification (NCBI taxonomy): domain Eukaryota; kingdom Viridiplantae; phylum Streptophyta; class Pinopsida; order Cupressales; family Cupressaceae; genus Sequoiadendron; species Sequoiadendron giganteum. The sequence goes on along the minus strand of CM021104.1, from coordinate 158,096,507 downwards.
CAGTATGTCTCTTCTGCATCTTTTCTGTTAACAGTGTACTCAGATTACCTAACTTCAGCGAAAAAGCAGCTTATGTGTCCATCTGCAGAAATACAGCCATCAGAACTTCTTAGGCTTGCGCAGTCTCAGGTATCTCTCCGCATAAACCTTGTTTTATTAAACCTTCCTGTTTGTGTTCAAACGAAAACTATCACTTGACACACACATGTTTAGTTCCTACAAAAAGTACAACCCACATGAAAAAACTCATAATGTAATTGCTATCCTATGGTATTTTTTTTCAATGTGACTGTTACAAAGTGCCCCAATAATTTTAAAGAATTTATGCCCTCTCTAAGAGTACTCTTTTCCTGTGTGTCACTGTTCTAGTCATTAATGGCCCTTGCACTTGCTGCCCTGCATTGTCCTCTGTAGGATCAGAATCCCACATGGGAGGTTAAAGAATAACCCATTTCAATCTGTTTAAAATAATCACCCTGTTTCGTTATGAATCAGGTTTGTTCTCCATTGGTAGTTAGTTACCTATATAAATTGAGGTGAAATCATTTTCCACAAATGGTAACTACCGAATGTTCAAGATATTTGAAAAATCTTTTGAGTTTCAACATCATACGGTCCTGCATAAATGGGAAGTTCACATGTGACACACTACATAGATGCGAGTACAACACAGCACAGAGAACAGTACGAGTGGACAAGAATGAGTTGTATGACAGAAAAAGACAATTTCATGACTCTGCAAATGACCAACGGAATGTCAGATGCTAAAAACATAGAAATGATTTTGAAGTTTCAAAATAAACCTGCAAAGTAATTATAGACACTATTAGGCCTACACTCTCTGATCAACAAATGTGTTGTTTCTCCCCTTTTAACAGGTAGACTACATTCTAGGCCTCAACCCAAGGGCTACAAGTTACTTGGTGGGATTTGGCAAAACCTATCCAGTGCAAGTTCATCATCGTGGAGCCTCCATAATTTCTTACAAGGAGAACCCATCATTCATAGGCTGTACACAGGGCTATGACACATGGTATAATCGCAAGGAAACCAATCCTAATGTTGTTGTTGGAGCTCTTGTGGGAGGGCCAGACAAGAACGACAATTTTGAAGATGAAAGAGAGAATTACATGCAGACAGAAGCCTGCACCTACAACGTTGCTCCTCTTCTTGGTGTCTTGGCCAAACTGAATGGTAATATACTATAATGCCATCGACTGTTACAACAACTCTACTCTTAAAAGAAAGGAAACTCTATTGCTCTGCTGTTCTTAATATGTGAATACTACCATTATGCCATGTGATCTTTACTTTTCAATCTGAAATCATTTTATTATACCAGTGCTCACAGGTCCACTAAACTGTTAGGGGCCATAGTTGGAATGAGTTTTCCACAGTCCATGAAATTGTTGTTGCAAGCTTTTGGATTCAACTGTATATGTTTTTGCATCTACATTCCGAATCACAGTCAGTGATCCATCATCAAGAAGAGGAACAATATGCTAATGATGAAGGGATGTTTTGTCTGTGCAGGCTTCAGATCGCAGGGAAATCTTCCTGTTCTAATTCAATCAGACCGGATCAGATACAACAGTCCTGTTGGAGTACGGCTACCACCCTCCACTCCCTATCCAAACTCAGGTGAACAACAGTTCTTAAAAAGGATGACCTTCACTCTTTCTCCATTCTTTTCTTTTTCTCAGTTTATGAGATGAAATGTAACAAACACTTACAATTGCAGGAGTCGACAACTTTGGGTGTCCAATACAATTCCTGCACACTGTGGGGGAGTCATGGATGAGAAGAGGGAGAAAGTATTACAAGCATAAAGTGACAGTCATCAATGTTTCCAACAAGCCCATAACCCACCTCACTCTTTCCATAAAGAACCTGGCGGGCCCCTTGTTTGGACTACAGCAATCCAAACAACATGATTGCTTGTACGAACTTCCACCATGGAAGAAAGCTCTGGTTCCTGGCCATGCTTTCCATTTTGTTTACATTCACTCTGGCCCCCAACCTCAGATCTCCTTTGTCAGCTATAGATGATAGCAAGATCAAACAAAGCAGAAAATGAAAAAAAAAAAAGCCTGATAAAAAATGGCATAATCATATTCGATCCCTAGCAAGATTCAATTCTAATATTGCAGCTGTTGTATTGTTTCCCCTAGATTTTACTGACCAACTAACCTCTGACATATTTATGTTGTAGCAAGCATATATATATATAGAAATACTATATACGGATGTATCCATAAGGATTTTGTAAGAGAGGCCACTTCAATAAAGAAAAGGTTAAGCCTATCATGAAGGAGAATGCATGGTTTTATTTATGTCAGGTAGGGGAATGGCATAAGTCATCCCTCTCCATTTAGATCATCTGTTCCTACGGGGATTCAAATCTAATGAAGGTGTATTTATTGGGTGTAATCTATAATTATTAATAATAAATATATTTGTGTTGTATTGCAACCGAGATCTCACGAGTATCCTGATAATTATGAAGCAATAGTTTGGGAGGAGAGCGATTCAAAGGAAGTTAAGAAATGGGCCACATGGGCTAGTTTCTTTTTTATTAAGATCAAAAGTGGAAGATTAACATTTTATTATAAAAATATATATGTACTTGTAAAGAAGTAAGTGGATTTTTTAATTAAAAGGTTCAATGATAAATAACATTTATTAAAGAGTTATGAAAAATTATGTAATATAATTTTGAATTTGGAAATAATATAAATAGGAGAAATTTGTGGATATTGACTATATGTTGGTGGTTTCTAAATCCCATTAGATTTCACAAATAGTCTATTAATTTTGTCATTTTCAATGGTTAGCTATTTGGAGGGATTGACCAACAAACAAGTGAAAGAATAACTTTCCCTCGAGAGAGTATTCACTAATATCCTATACCAATTACCACAAATACTATAAATAAGAGATGTGTTCTATTCAGATTTGCATGATGATTATGAAAAATGAAGAGATATGGCATTATCCTTCAAGCATTCAACATTTTAAAGCAATAGAACAAAAGTAAGATGTCAATTCAATAGAATTCAAAGATTGAAAGTATTTTTAGTGTGGTTGATCTTGGAGTTGTAACTTAGACACAAAGGCAAAAGATCGGTGTCTCAACCTAGGGTGAAGGAGTCAAAATCAATGTAGTTGAAGTTGCAGAACAACATTTTCACCCAAACATTACGGAGCCTTTTAACAATGCATTGCATCATTAAACTTAAAACTCTTAACCAATTCTTCTTAACAAATCCCTACATACACTCACACAAATCTATACTTCTGGGTAAAAGCACAAAGTTGTGTCACACTTTCGACCAACTAAATAGTTCTAAGTGAAACTATTTCAACCTAAACAATTTCGGTCGAACCAATTTCACCTGAAACCACGTAGCCTATATGTGGCATATATAATTTCGAGTGAAACCCTTTTGCGCGAAATCATTATTTTTTATTTTTTTCCTTTGTCGCATCAAAATGTAGCTTATTTTATATGTGGGGTTTCGATAGAAAGGGTTTCTATTGGAACCCTTTCTACCGAAACTATCTATGTGGCATCCTAGTTGGCAGACTACTCAGTTTTTTTTAGAATTTTTTGAAACTTTCAACTTCAACTAAGTATTTCTTCAGTCAAAATGTTTTTTTTTTTTAAAAGAAAAAAACCTTTTTGTAGAGCTTGAAGTGGTGAATCCAAATATGTAATTTTTTATATTTTGATTAGTTATAATATATATTTTTTTTAAAATAATGCAAGTAGGTTGTTAAAATTAAAAAAGAGGTTGATTAGAAATTTTTAAAAAATAGTAAAACATAAAAAATGAAAAAATGAAAAATATATGGTGCGCTAGATGAGAGAATCCTTTTCAAAAAGGTATAATTTGTTTTTTTTAATGATTAAAAAAATAGACAATAGTTGATGTCAAATAAAAATTGTCAAATTCTAATAAGTTTGGTTGTAAAATGTTATAACGAGAAAATTGTACATCAAAATTTCAAAAAAAAATTGTCCATGCACTAAATATTGAAATTACCTATTTGGAGAAAAAAATTAGGAGAAAATGAATTTTTTTTCTATTTGTTTCTTGACATCAAGTGAATGTCACATTTTCTTGAATTTTTTAGCATTCCAAAATTTTCTCTTAAATTGATAAAAAATAATCACAACAATTTTTAAAAAAATTGAAAAATTACAAGTTTAAACTTCATCAATATTTCTACATTTCATTAGTTTACATCATTTTGAAATTCAAAATATAAAGACCACTTTTTTGTGGTCGAAGCTCAAAAAGAACTTTGTTGTTGTCGATTCCTTTATAAAGTGTAACACAAGTTTGTGCTATTTCCCTTTTAATAAGGTATTTAACTCATTTTTTAGATAAGAGCATTAACAGAAATACACATCCACATGAAAGACAATGGAGACAAGTTGAATGATCTTTGATTCATTTCATTCATAACCTATGTAAAGTGTAGAATGGAAGACAATTGGCTTCAGAATTATGCCATTTGTATTGATCAAATGTTAGTGTTGTTATACAACATATGCAATTTACAAAAGACTCAAACTCAAAACCTAGAACTAGACATAAACTCTATTTTTTGTATTTTCATTACAAAAATCATGAAAATATGTGTGCAAATGGCCATGAATTACCTTTTATAAAACAAGGGAGCAACAAGCCCCGAGCCATTTAAACATGTCACTATTTCATTTGATATTCAAATTCATTACAAGGAAAGGGCCATAACTGACCATGGGGAGAATATTCCACAAAAAATAAAAGTTGTTATGATGTTGGAGAAGACATTTCACCTTCCAAAAGGCACTTTGTCATGGAAGATGGTTGTACAACAAACCAAATATTTTCTTTACCTCATTTTCACTTGCTTTCAAAACTTCAAAACCTAATGCATAAAACAAAAAAAGAAAAAGATTTATCTACATGAGCACACAGTACCCAACAACTTTCCAATTCAAGACGAGACAACCTTAAACATTGACACACCAAAGGCTTAATTTGAAAATTTTCAAGCCATGGGTTGCACTCCTCCTTTGGCCGCTAAATATCCAACAATTTTTGCACCTTTGAGTTGTGAAAGTTGTACCTTGCATCTATTATGGTCCTAGCCTCCTTCACAAACATATCCAAATCAAATTCCATTCTAAATAGATCATCAATAGAACCATTTAATGTTGCATAATTTGGTTTCCCTAAGAAATAAATGAGAGCAGACAAAGAAGGAACAATGTTCCCAAATTCCCCTTTCCAAATAGTGAAGTCTTTTAGCTCTCCTACCTCATCTAGAACTTTAGGCACTCCCCTTTCCTCCATTTCTCTAAACATTTTCACTTTTATTTTAAATTGTATGTCCAATTTGCTCTGGAAAGCTGAAATTTCACCCAATAATCCAATAGCTTGCAACAATTGTGGAAAACTTGCAAGTGCTTCAGGGTCATCTCCATATTTTTTATATTATCTCTTTTAAGGTATCAGCCCTAGTGCTCCATTTGCTCCATACATTTTGAAAACCTTCTTGAACTTCAGAATGTTTCTTGTAAGCCTCATGAATATTTTTGTACACATTACATACATTATTCAGCTTATGTAATATGTAGGAAATCCTATGCCCCAAGATGTCATCAATAATTTCAATAACCACCTTTGAAGTTTCTTCCTTAGCTTTTTTCTCACTTTCTCTTACCATCTCCAACTCTTTATTCAATCTCTTGATCCTAAGAGATAATGTCTCTCTATCTTGTGTGGAAATATCTTGTGTGAAAGTAGAAGGTGGAAGGGCTTTCACTGCAAGTTTCTCTGGGGGAGCATTGACTTTCAACTTATTATATTCATGTTGCAGCCTATTGAACTTGTTCACGAGTTGATCATATCTTTCTTAAGATAATTATCCAATGTTGGCACTCAACATAACAACATGCACTATTAACCTGGTTGCTTGTGCAGGAGCCATCTCAGATGCTCTCTTTATACATCACTAGTAATATCACCAATTGATCTGATTACTCTTGGTTTCCCTATACTTGATCCCATAGACCAAATTGCTAATATATGTAATCTTGGACTAAAACCAAAGCCAAAAACCTTGTTGTCATATTTCTCTTCAGATATGAATGCATCAACATCATGTCTTATTGTATCCAAAGCAATGACAAAAGACAAATCCCAACTAGGCAGTAAAATAATGCCACTCCTCTTTACCAATAACCTATCATCAGTAGGGGAAATTTCAAAAATCTCTTTCTCAATTTTATCATCTTCCTATCTCTCCACTTCCTCATGCAATGAAGGATCAACTCCTTCCTTGGCCTTCTCAATCCTATCCTTGATTTCATTGCTTTTTACCCAAATTACAAACTCTTTGAATTCCTTTGTTTGGATAGAGGATTCATCATCCATGAATTATTGACAAGCCTCTAGCTTGATGTCATTATCAAAACTATTATTTTCATCATAAGTTGTGTTTACAATCCTACTAGTAGGAATAAAATCATCTATTTCATCATTGACGTGGGGGCTCGAAACTTCTGTTGCACTTCTCTTCATTAGGAATATATTCATTTGACCGCTCGTCCATTGTACCCTCCTCTTGTGATTCTGTAGTATACTCCACAAGGGGCTAAACCCTTTGCACCTCTTCTATCTCCATTGGTTGAATGGAATGACCTTGAACAGTAGATTGAGCAAGCCTAATTTGAGTCCTAGCCAAATTCTCCTCTTTCTTTTTCTTTGTTGCTCCTTCTGGTTGCCTTATCATATTCATGAATGTTCCATTCTTATAAGCATCCAACATTGCCATAAAATTTTGAAAAGGATCCTAAATCACAACATATGGGCTTACATACATTGGATTCACCTTAAGCCTTGCCTCCTCAATTTTAATAATATCCATCCATGTCTATTTTCTCTCATTTACCTCAACATCAAATGCTAGGTTTCTGATTACATCCTCTGTATACAAGAAATGATGATAGAAGGAAGATATTCTTCTATCCTTCCTCTCCTTATCAATAAAACCTTCAAGGTCACGGTTTTTTACCCTCTCAAACCTCATCCTATAGTTCTTCAACATATCAACAAAGTTTTCCAAACCTTCCTTGGATGTGACTCTAAAATGGGAAAAGGAAAATTGGCCAAGGATGAATGACCCCTTCTTTGCACCTCTAAAGTGATCCTTTTCCATTGTGTCAATTTGCCACATGATTCCCATAAAAGCCAATCTATCAGAAAGATAAATGCGCAGGCAATGTGGTTGCACCAAAGCACCATACACTTTGAAAATAGTATGTGTATCATGTAAATACCAATCTCTTCAATTATGGTCCAACTTGGTGTTGGATTTGAACTGCAAGGGCTTCAAACTGTAAGGGCGTCAATATTTCCTTAATACTTCTTGAAATCCTATCCATTGGTTTGCAACCCAGATGGTCTTAAATACCATGCACTAACCCATTGCAAAAATTTATATAGTTGGAATCAAGACAATTTTGGTCCCAAATGTGCGTCCATAATTGTACAAGAAGATCATTTCCTCTCTCATCCTTTCTCCTCAGGTCCATGAACTTAGACCATGCCTTCTGACTAATCCACAAAAACATATGCATAAGCACATAATAATGTGTAAAATATAATGGAGCATTGAGCTCCTTTGGATCCTTCAATTGCTTATGGATTTTGTAATGCCCCGCCAAGTAACCCTAAAGGAAGTTGTAATTAACGATTAAAGTGAACCAATTTTTTTTTTTTTTTAAAGTGCAATTAACATACACATTCACTTACTAATTAACAACAACCTCTAAGGCTACAAGGTTGGGATTACGAAAACACACACAAACATAGTACATATAACCATAGCATTAAATACTTTATGAAATAAACATCATACAACGTAAAGATACCACATAACATAATAAGATAAACATCCAAGATACCATCTCATATTCATTTACATATTCCAAAAGTTACATCACTCATTCCCATAATGAGGCAATAGTACATAAGAGTTACAATTACAAAATTCCACCTCATAAACATAAGAGGGATAAAATAACTTATACAATCTGAAATATTACAATGCAAGAATAACCCAATAACTACAAGTTGTTATTAAATGCTATGGTTATATGTAATATGTATGTGTGGGTTTTAGTAGTCCCAACCTTGTAGCCTTAGAGGTTGTTGTTAATTAGTAAGTGAATGTGTATGTTAATTGCACTTTAAAAAAAAAAAATTGGTTCACTTTAATCGTTAATTACAACTTCCTTTAGGGTTACTTGGCAGGGCATTACAGATTTATACAACTATATATAGGAAGCATAATAAAAAATACTATTAGAATTTTTGTCCTAGATGTCCATAGCCATCATCATCATAGAAACAAACATTATTAAATCATATTTCTACTCAAGCACCTGGCATAAACTAAAGAATGTGTTCTTAAAGTAGTTCTCAAATTCATCACAACTAAAGGGTTCAAACTCCTTTGGGGTAAACCTCACCCCCTTCTTACCCAAATCCCTTCTCTTGTGCCTTGGTAATACATAATTTTTATATCCATATTTGTCTCTCTTGTACTCCTAACACAATGTATTAAAATTGATAGAAACTGTAACATAGAGGTTGAGCCTAAATGACCTTACAATCTAACTTCTACTAATGTCCAATATTAGAGTCTGCTTCACACTCTTTATGATTTTGGCATTTGCATCATAACACTTGGAAATTTCCTTAATCAAATCTACCTCAACAAACACATTGGGCACAATGAGCTTGCCCAAATCACATATCCATAAGTTGCAATATGGACGAGGGTAGTTTATCCTTTGGTATGCATATTGAAATAAATCCCACTCATTTTGGGGCACTGTGATATCCCCAATCTTCCTTACCAAATCTTGCAGGTGATCAATCAAAATTCCCTCACCAATAGCTCTCTTCTCAATTGTCTTTTCCCTCGAGAATAACTCCTTGAGGTCATCTTCTATAAATCTTGCAAATTCATGCTTAACCCCTTTGGTTTTAGATTTAACTCTGATGTTTCAAGTTTTATCTTCTCAGTTTTAGGTTTTTTTCCTAATTTTAGGTTTAGCCTTTGAGGGTTCACTTGCTTGACTCATCTTTACAAAATTGAATAAAACTAGGGTTTCACAATTAAATTTTAGATACTAGGGTTTTCTAATTACTCAACACCCTAGTAGGACTATGCAATTTTTAAATTTAAAATTATGCAAGTATCTATACAAATATTTACTAAATTTAGACCAGGGCCTAGTGATTTTCCTTTGAAAACTCAACAAAGACAATTGCAATAACCCTATGTGGCTACAATTCCATTTTCTCCTTATTTCTAACTAAATCCTTTTCACAAAAGGATAAATTTTTTACTTACTCAGAAACCATAGTTGCTCTTCTCTTCAAACATGTTCACCTAAAGCTTCACTTGTTTATTTGCTTGAAAATTCTTGCAAAGATAGAGAAAATCAACTCAATTCTTGACTTTACAACCCTCAAATTGAACAGATATACCATAAATTATAGAGAGATGACTAGCACGAGAGAGAACATTAAAATTTTCAGTTAGTCATTTATGTTTGAATGTTGATTGTCAATCAAATTGTTTTAAAATGAGATCAATGGTCATTGCTCATCCTTTGCACATCGCTTTTTTCTTTAAAAGCTTCTTGAACATAAAATACAATGTGAAGGATATGCATGATGAACTTAGAACCTTCCACGTACCCTCTTCGTCTTTTGAACCTTTTCGTCAACTTATTTTGTGGCCATCACACATTGCTTTTTCCTTGAGGCTAGATGACTTGAAAATTCAATGTGAAGAAGTGTTGTGATGAGATGATGTGAAGACACCCGACAAAGAATATTCACTTTGGTATATACCTTTCCTTCCGTCGTTCATCACATATCACATTTCTTTATGTTCTTCTTCCATCTATATTTGTGATGTAATGAAGTGATGCGATGAAACTAGATGATGACACATGCTACAATCTGAGGCACTCAGTGCATATTGCGCTTTCCTCCTCCCTTCATGGAACACAAAATGTGATGAAAGGAAACTGTGTGATGCATTGAGGAGTTGACACTTGTATGGAATATTCCTCGGGTATATTCTTCATCCATTTCTCTCCTTCCTTGTTCTCATTGCACATCACATTTTGTATATGGTTCTCTTGGTTCACAAACATGATGCAAAGGGAGAATGTGATAGGATAAGATTTGGCCATGTGTTTCAATCATGGTCGGCCTTTCATATCTCATTTTGCATTAGAAACTCGTGACTTGAAATTGTGATACAAAGAAACCTTGTGATGGCATGAGATTGTGATAGTTGTCTACAAGGTAAGATCAATGGTGCCATTGCACTTCACACCAAGGGAGCTAGTGATGAGTGAAATAAATGCAATGCAAATAGATTGAGCGATGCAATAATACTTTGCCACGTGATCAAAGTTGAGTGAGGGGCAAAGCAGCTTAAGTGAAGCATTTTGCACCTGCACCAAATGTTGTTTTAAAATGAGGACATCCCCAGGAAATATGAACAAGTGGCCACTTAATAAAATAATATGTGTGACTCAAAGTTAGGATTTTTGGCCAAATATTTCAATCAAAGGAGCACTTGCAAAGATTTCTTGACCTGACATAACTCAAAGTTTTAGATAAAAATATTTTTGGGATTTTCATGATAATAATCTAGATGATAGCACTAGGTAAAGGGGGTCGATAAGGACATGGAGATAAGGGCATAAGTCATGACTAAACCAACCAGGAATTGGCCAAACAAGTCAACACAAAATTATACCAAGATATCAAAGTGACCAAAGAGTTGGGTTTTTTGTAAGTTCATGCAATATGTGTTAAGCTAGCTCATAAAGGCTAGTATAAGGGGATGAGAAAGTTAGAATTTAAATTTGAGGTTTTGGATTTTATAGGTCATTTTTTAGTTTCTTAAGATTAACTTGGGTCAATCACATGCTCCTTGAAAGTGAACTAAAGGGATAATTTGTTAATTTTGAGGTAGAAAAATAAATATTTTGGAATTAGTACAAAAGGGGTGAAATAGAGATGAATATGGATACATAGGTATGGGATTGTGAGCCAAAACAAGTCTACCATTGTTGGCACAAGATTAAATGAGATAGTATCGGTACACTAATTTCACCATTAGATTTTTCTCCCACTTTGATGTGTGCATAAATATTATTGGAGCATATATTTCAAAGTATATGAGCATTCTCAACCAACATGAAAAGTAAATATTTAGTTACCCATACAATTTATTGTCTCTAAAAAAGGATATAATAGTTTTTTTTGTATGTTTCTTGGTATGTGGACTCTATCGAAATATGTAAAACAAAAAAGGGGTATAATGAGTAGCATCTACCACAAGGTTAAAATAAGAAAAACCTACAAGTTGCTCTAAATATCCACAAAAATGAGGAGAGGGATTAGAAATTTTTCCTATTCAAAAAGTGATATGAAAATCATGAACGTTGTGGGAATGTAAATAAGAGTTCATGTGATTCAATTATGTAAAATAATCGTATGTGATGCAAAAATCTGATAAAAGACCACATGCTATGGTGATGTCTCTTCAAAATGATATAAGTCTATTTTGATATGATGATGACTCTTTATGTAGAAAAAGACACCATAGAAGAGGTGAAGTGGTTGTTTTATTTTCTTGGTTGCATAGAATATATAGATAAGATAAAGGGATAAATGGAATGGATATGATAGAGGATGAAAGACTATTATTGTTAAGGTACATGCTATGAATATTGATTATTTTGAGCAACCTGGTGTTCTCTATAACATATGATAGGATGTGTTATGATATGGAAAACCATGATGATGTTGTTTCCATGTGCTATAAGATTGGTCCAAAATAAAATTTCACGAGAAGGCATATGACATAATCCACCATGATGTTGTTGTCATAAAATACCCCAAGGAACATATATACAAAGAAAACTAAGAAGATGCACAAGAAATAAAACAAAATTAATGAAAAAAAAAAAAAAATTCCTTTGGTCAAGCTAAAAGGTAAGGGTTAATTGATAATGATGGTATTGTTGATTAGGAATGATGTATCCCAGTGAAAACACAAGGATTGGGAATGAGATATCCTAATAATGAGGTAAGGATTTTTTGTACATTTTGTCAACATGCCTCATTTTCTTTTTGGAAAAATATGGACCCCCTCTCTTTTTCTTAGGTCTAAGTTGGTCTTCTAGTATTAGCATATCCAAAACTCTACAAAGCTCCCAAAATTAGTTTCCTTAAGATCCAAAATTCTATCATGAATAGATAAAAAAACATAAGAAATTTAGCTTTAGTAATTTTAGAAGTTTTTCAAAATTTGCTTGCAAAGTTTATACCTCCAACTGGTCCAAAAGCTAGTTAACTTGGATTCTCCTATATGTCTAGTTCAATTATGAAACCTTGCTAAGTTTTTTTTTGTGGGAAATTGATATCCATGTAAAATACATCTATTGAAGTTACAAAACCCAATTCACTTGACTTTCCCTATGCTCAACTATTTATAAAAGATTAAATAATTACAAAGGTGTGATACATGTTTGAACCCAATTGATAACTACTTAACATTTAGTTGTTTCACTTGAAAACTATCACATATCATATCTTAGTGAAATCATAATTTCAATACCTTTTATATGCAGAGACTCCTTGGCCAGTAGAACCAAACTTTTATGAATCACTACCATAATTGGTTTAGTTGAATTTTCTTGGAATTTTTATAATGATGATATCAACATTATGTCATGTTGAGGTCACCCATGTAACCTTTGTTATTGAAACTTGATTACATCATATTGATGTCATCATATCCTTTGATGATATTGTCATCAAAACTATTCATTCAAATCCTATATCTAAGCATAAACAAATCGGTTCACTTGGAATTTCTCACAACTAATTGAAGATAGAGTTCTTGCAAAAGTTCCATGTGTAAAGAAATTGAATCTATTAAAATAATGAACTTAAAAAAATTATAAATTTTTTGAATCACTTTAAAACATCCATAAATAAAATGTCAAAAGTGATAAAAGGCATCCTTGCAGAAAATTGAACCCCATCTAAACTTGATATTAAAAAAGAGAAAATTTTGAAAAGAGTGGTTCTAATTCAAACCTTCACAATATATTATCTCATTCAAAACATTAATTACTCACCTAATCACTCTATGTATTCATTGAATCAATAATTTTTTCCTAAGATTAAAATAAAATCATACAACACATTCATCATCAAAATCATTGTAAGCATTAAAAAGTGTATTGAGAGCTTAGAAAGCATCTAACGAGGGATTTTAGCACATAGGTGGATTATTTCATGAAACATTTTAAGCAATTCACATAAAACCACTATTAGCACTAAGAGGTAAAAAGGAAAAGTGTCACCAAAATTCCTAGCATTCTCATCACGAAGGTTTGATTTTTTCTCAAATTCAAGTACGTACCCAGAAGAACCCTAATTAAAATTATTGCATTTTCTATAGTTTCCTCTCTTAATTTCAATTAAAGGTTAAATACTGGGCATGTAAATACAATGGTAATATACAAGAAAATTAAAAAATCCTAGTTTAACCTTCCATCAAAGAATGAATAAAAATTAAAATTTAGGACATGTTAAAATGGATGACTTCCATCAAACAATGAATATAAATAATGCACATGATTGGGCCAAGGATTCGATAGGGCTACACCATTTCTCGTTTCCACACAATATTCATAATTGGTATTAAAAAGCATCAAGCACTACAATGTAGAGAAAATTATACAACTAGTTATTCAACTAGTTATTGGAGGAAGGGTTTTTGCATATTTGAGCACTGTTGAAATCAAAGGCACCTTCAATATTCCCTTCTTCACTAGAGTATGATACATTGACAAAGGAGATTTTGAAAAATAGTTTAATAATGAAATAGAGAAGTGAAAAATAATTATTATATAAAGTGAATGGAAACTCCTAAGAAGTATGTATCCAAGATGCCCAAAATCTTATATAGGAGTGATTTTCAAAATGAGATCAGAGAAATTATGAAAATTTTGAGTGGAGTGGTAAAACTCCTAATTGCTACTACATCTGAACCTTGGATGTACTTCTATATTAAAGTCATCCTAACTGGACAATATGTGATGCATTGGGAAAATATTAATGACAACATGCATGAACAAATGACCATATTTGAGGTAAACCACAATTTTTACATGACCTCATATTTGGTTTACTCACTAGCAATAAGAACTACATTTTATTAGTTAGACAAAGTGTCCATACCATTGGTACTAGGTTAGGGAAAAAGTTAGTTTATGACTATTATCTGATCTAGAAAATAAATAATCTATGAAACATTATAGAAGAGTGAATGATGCCTTCACCATGTGGTTGGTAAGAAAAATGGAAGGAGATAAGGATAAGAGATTATCTAGATAGAGGCACAATGTACCATTGATAGTCATGAAATTTAGTTCATCCAATTACAATTTTTTTACATATATTAGAATGGAAGGATTCCCTAGCAAACCATTCAAGTTATCATAGTATCCAATTGATACAATGGTTTTGGTATATATTTCAAGACAACTGGTAGTATATCATTTCCTACTAGAATCAAAACATAGTGTAAGAGTGAAATTACTTATTACTATTGGTTGGTATACTTTCTATAGTACCAATTGTGTCAAAGCTTCTGAAATAGAATTAAAATTGTACAATTTGTAACCTTATGATGATACAAGAGCAAGTCGATAGCCCAAAATTGGGGTAAAGAATAAATAAGGATTTCATCTTGGTCTAAGAGTGTCAACCCGGGGATCGTAGCTTGCGAGAAGTGTTGTTGAATTATACCGAAGGGAGGAAAGCAGTTAATTAAGGGAGAATGAATGCAGCTAGAACACACATAAATTTCCTAGTGAAAATCTAGTTCAACTTTCCTATTTTGTCTTTCTGTTAAAAACGCAACATGAAATGTTAACTGCAACAAAAACTATTAACTATGAAAGAAACTATTAACTACAATAGAAATTGTTAACTGTGACAAGAACTGTAACATTCTACATAGTAACTATGACAAGAACAATAAAAGTCTACACAATAACTGTAACAGGAACAGTTTGCACAATAACTACGATAGGAACTGTAATAGCAACATAAACTATTAATTGTGACAAGAACTGTTAACTACAATAGAAATTGTTAACTGTGATAGGAACTGTAATAGTCTACACAGTAACTGTGACAGGAACAGCCTGCACAATAACTATGATCTATGACAGGAATAGTTTGCACAATAAGAACAACAATCTGTGATAATAACAACAATTTATAGAAGAAAATAAAACACACTTTGCTAAATCACAAGTATTGAAATCAAATTTTTAATAAAATCAACCTTTAATGAAATATCACATTACAAACTTAAATCATAAAACCTTTTATCAAACCAAGTTTTAATTAAAATGTTGAAATTCAAATTACACAACAATTAAAGTTTTAAATCAAATGGAAAATAAATAACACACAAAAATATTAACAGTAAAAATAAATAAATGTCATCATGCTTCACCAAGGAGTGGGCCCTTGCTCCATGGTTTGCAGGTGAGATGGGACATGAGATCCTTTTTACGTTGTTGTCTTGATCATGTGAAATATTATTTTATTCATCAACAATTTGATACAAAGTCTTTGCTGCAAAATTCTATATGCTTCCCTCTAACATGCTAACTCACCCCCTTTATAGCTTATTACATTGCCTCATAAGGTGTGAAACAAATTACTAGTTGTTTCACTATTCACACCCTTCCTCTTATTTCACGTGTAAATTTGTTGCATTATTTTTCTTATATTATGCAAATGCTTTTCTACAACATCAATCATATTTTTGTGCCAACCTATTTTGTTGCATTTCCTCCTATTCTTTTGTCCTTTTTTATGGAACTATTTGCTCCTATTCTCTTGTCCTCTTTTATGGCACTATTTTCTCCTATTTTCTTGTCCTCTTTTATGGCACTATCTATGGCTTGTGGGTTGGAATAAAACCAGCTATAAAAATAGGAATTTGTTGTGCCATAAAAATAGAAATTTGTTGTGCCATAAAAATAGGTTTTTGTTGTGCCACCAAAATAGCCAATTGTTTTTCCTTCGTCCATCATAATTTTATAAATTACAACAGCAAATAATATATGCTATTTCATGCTATAAGAGTAGCATAATAAATAGTTATTAAAATAAAATTAATTGTTGAAATTATTTGTTGCTGTGTAGGTTCTTGTCAAGAACGTGATAAGAAGTCTGTATGTTGATGGCAAGAAATCTGCATGCTGCAAGAAATATTTTCCAAGGCTCAAAATCACAATGCTTATTAGTAAAGACAATCCATAATTAATTTTCATATTTTATCCAAAAACTATATTAAATACCACTTATATATATTAATCATATGCAACATAAAATGGTAAAATGGTAAGATATGGAGTGAAAATGGAACGTGGGAATGGGTATGAAGGTGCAAAAAATAGGTTGAAATATGACATAAAATTGAACATGATTGGATCTCATCACAAGTTACGATCCCTATGGGATAATGGAAAAGTATGTCAAGCCTCTTCCATGAAACATATGCCCCACATAGAGGATTTTTGGGTTGATTGGATAGATGAACACAAAGTGAGAAAGAGCTCATATCACATGCTCAATTTAAAATAGATGAAGACTTTGGGAACACACACAATGCCACAATAGGTGAAGGATGATGAAAAAGTTCTATATCCTAGTTATGAAATAAATAGAATTTTCAATGAACTAATTCCAAGTCCATTTTTTTTGAAAAAGAAAATTCCTCCATCAAGGATCTAATGCATAATGTATTGGATGACACTAGTTCATGATGAGATTCACATATTCAAGCATTAAAATCAAGGATATTTTCATTAACATATTAGGGATGCGACTAAGAAGAGGAGAGAAAGATATGAGAAATAAGATAAAGATTTTAATGAGTTCTTGATCAAGAAGAGGAGAGTGCAAGAAACACAAGTGGTACAACAAGAGGAAGGATCCATCATTGTTGAGGCTCCTCTCATTCCTAAGGTTATGATTATATACAATATAGAAGTAGCTCAGGTGCTGCTACTCCACCACAAAGTGTTATACAAATTGTAATTCAAGTCTCAAGAAACCATGCAAACCCCTCTCCCACAAGCATAGATTGTAGAACCTACTATTTATTAAATAGTTCAAGAGTCACCAATAGAACAAAGGACATGGGAGATGGTCCTAGAGGATAAAAAACCAATGATGATAAGACCTTCTTCCTCTCCAATCAAGAAAACAATGTTCTTGTCACCTCTTTCCATGTCTATCATGGTCAAGATACTTGAGGAATTAGAAAATGTAGAGTTGGAAAAAGGTGAGGTTAGTAGTAGTAGGAGAGACAAATCTCTAATTTTGAAAGAAATATTATAAGAATCCCCAACTAAAGGAGAAATTGAACTTGAAGGTAGTTTGTATGAGGACCATCAATAATTTGTATAAACATGATAAGTTTTAATTTCCCCTCAATGCATTATTGAGGAAATAAATAAGGAAATTGATTCTAGCCTACCATTCATTATTCAAGAAATTAATTTTGAAGATTCTAAAGAGCTTGATGAGAAAAATAAATAAGAACCAATTCTTCAAGAGAAAAATAAAGCAAATAAAGAGAATGATAATAAGGTTCAATTTGAACAACCAATGGGCTAGGAAGAAGTAAATGTCTTCATCACTCAAGATAAAACGATGGAATACGTTCACTAGAAACAAGGAAAAGATGCAAGTGTTTTTGATGTATGGAAGAAGTAACAAATCAATTGAGATCACAAGTAAAATACCGCACCAACACTTGAAACTAGATAAGAACCCAATACTCTAGCCTAGTTAGTTAAGAAGCTACAAAGAAAATATCAAGTTGAAATTGTCTCAATTGATTTAAGAAGTTTGATGTAGCAAATTGATACTCCTAAGCCAAAAAGGAAGGCTAGGGCTTTGTATTCCATCACAACCGATGCTTTAGGATCTAGAATTGTGCATATTTTCACTCATACCATATAAAATATCAAAATGAGATAACCCTTAATGAATGCCAAATTTACCTCATAAACTTAGGGTATTCGACCAAAGAGCAAGAGAAAAATTAAAATCCAATGTGGATGTTACAACTACTAGAATGCAAAAGATAAGAAAAATAAGTAGGAGATTAAGAGAGATTGTTGAATTGCAAGACTATTTGAAGTAACTAATATGTCATTTTCAATCCAATAATCAAATCCCTATAGCCCCAGTTCTCCTTTCCCAAGATGAAGTTTCTTATTTAGATAAAATGAAGAATATTAGAAAGACTACAAAATAATGGATGGAAAAGGTGATATCTAGAGGAGAAGAGACACTTAAGACCACCACAAAAAAGTGGGAAGAAGCAATTGAATGGGGAAATAAATCTAATAAATTAATAGATGATTGTAAGGAAAAGTTAGAGAAAAATGAACCAAAGTTTCCTAGGCTATTAGAACTCAAAAGATTAAGTAATAGATTACTTATAAGGGAAAATATTTTGACAAATTAGATAATTCTACATATCAAAAAATGAATCGAGCAACTCAAGTGGGGGAATAGTTGATTGAGGAGTGTAATGAGAAAATGAAGGGGTTAAAAAATTGTCTATTGATATGAAATTTAAAGAATTAACTCTCATTGAGAAGATAATATGATTAACATATAATACCAATGATGTCCAAAATGAAGATATCTCATTAACTAAATTTAAGAAAGTATTCAAAAATACTTTAGAGAGTAAAGAAGAAAAAATCAACAAATAATTAATGAGATGAGCTATAGGTTCCATGGCTCCAATGAATAAATATAAAGGAAATACCAAAGCCAAAGTTGTAGAGTATGCTTAAATCTCTACCACCTATAAATCCTCTAGGTATTGATAGAAATTCATGCATGATTAGGATAAAATTGAAATGAATAAACCCCTCATTACTTTTAATGATTAGCGGAAAAGAGAAGCTATAAAGGAAGGCGAGATCACCATCAGAGACTGATAATGAATCAAGGAGGTGATTTTTGGAGTAGATGTTGAGTTTTGTTGATTTTTTATCCTTATCTAGTTTTATGGTTTTTTTCTTCCAACTTCCTTTGTGTAAAACATTTGTGAGAAGTTTGTCTTCATCTAAAATTTGTAAGCTAGCATTTAAAATATGTCAATGCCATCAGATTTTTATTTTCTTTTGAGTTGTAGCCATTCATATTCATGATGTAGTCTTGGTCATCAATTTATAACTAATGTTGGTGCCGTATTTCTATAAAAGGTCTATCATTCTGCTATTTTTGGGACTAGAATTTGTTGATTACTATGGGAAATGTAATGAATAATTATCATTACCTATTTTCCTTTCAATTCGATTAGTAAGGTTGTTCATGTATACTTGCAACAATGTAATTGTGATATCAGTTGGGTCATATACATCATAAATTTTAAATGACTTGAAAGTATTTATTTTTAATATTGAGAAATATCAAAATATTGGGCCATTGTTCAGGTATATTGTGATCCCTTTATTAATTAAATATTTCCTTTGAAGTTTGCACTATTTATGTGTAATTGTGAGTAATTTTGGTGAAGAATAAATTGGTTATGATGTCTCTTTGTGATTATAAAATGTATTTATACATTTTATCTTAAAATTTAGATTCCTAACCCTTCTCTCTCTCCCCTTTTCTTTTTCATTTTCTTTAATCCTTCAAAGTCTGATCAAAGTATTGATTCTATTAAAAATCCTTTGGAATAATGTTTGATTTGTGAAGTCTTATATATAATTTCATTGTCTCTACAAATATTTCATAAATTTATCTTATTCTCAAGACTCTTGAACCATAAATTCCCTTTGTAAAGTAGTGTGAAATGAACCTCTAAGTGATCTAGTGAGTCAAGACCTAACAATTGAAGCCTTGGGATAATAAAATTATATGTTTTAGGGTGCTGACAAGAAGTTCAAAGTGGAAGTGTTTTCCCTTATTTACAGAGTTTGACACATTTGACCTTAAAATTTGAAGCACTTAGAGATGAAATATTCAAACAAGTCACTAATCATAAAATGTAGTACTCGGAGTCTAGTTTCCAAATATATAATTTATTTCAATACCCACATTGTACAAATTGAGTTTCAATAGGCTTTTGTAAAAACCACTATTTAAAAGTCATTTTTTTTTACCATACCATGCACGTGTACGACATCCATATTTTGACTTAAATTATCATATTTTTCTAAATCCTTTTGGGAAAATACTTGTGACTCATTGAAGCATGTCCTGGATATTTTTTTTGTAATTTTTTATTGAATATTTTTTTTTTGTTAATTTTTTATCAGGCATATTTGATGTTTAGAAAAATCAACGTGTATGACACGCATAAGATGACCTAAAGTTAAGTTATCATTTTTTGCATTTTTTTTACAATTGAAAATGATTGTCTAAGGTTTGTCCTTGTGCAATCCATTCGTCAAAATTTTATGTTGATCAAAAGTTATTAAAATAGTAAAAAACACTGATATTTAAAGTTTATGGACCAATTTCATCAGAAATTGATTGAAAAATAGAAAAAATAATCCAATTGTAAAAAAAAATTACATATTTGAAATCTGCATTGTCTCATCTAAAATGGGTTTTAATTTTGTTAATTTTTTTTGCAAAAAAAGTCGTCAGCCATATGTCCAAACTCGATTTTTTTCCCTAACATTGTTAGAACCTTCAACTTGTAGGTCAAAACAGGTTGAAGGCCTAAGTTCAGACTCCCAATGCATAAATCAAGATCCTGAATTTTTTTTGCATTGTGGTCGGGTTTTTGCTTTGGATTTTGGTTCGGGAAAAGCATTGGGAGTCTGAACCTAGGCCTTCAACCTGTTTTGACCTACAAGTTGAAGGTTCTAACAATGTTAGGGAAAAAAATCGAATGGGATCTCATTTTATAATCGGGATCTCGTTTCTTCTCAACTGTGTTATTTAAAATTACTATCAAATTTTACTGTGAAGTCTGCAACTTCACATGTATGACCAAGAGCAGTAAAATTGGTCTATTTTTCATTGAGCATTTTTTTTACAGGTGGTGACTTGCTTTTTTGATAAGTTTTTTCAAAGAAGAGATCCCATTTTTTCAAAGAAAGAACAAAAGGTCTTCAAGTTGCAATATGAATTGATTTTTTCAAATGAGGCAGGAAGAATTTAGTTTTAAAGTGGAATTGTGCTAGTTTTCTACTTGTTTTGAGGAACACAAGAGGAAGAATTTAGTCCTTTTAGGTCTTGAACTTCCAATTTGAATCAATTTTTTTGAAGAATTTCACTATTTACATTAATTTGTGCTTGAGAATTTTATAATCATGGGAAATAAATATCATAATAAGAGGAGGAAGACATTGACTCCTGAAGAAATTGAAACAAACAAAGAGAAGGAGAGACAGAGACAAAGAGAAAGAAGAATGAGAATTAAATCAATGAATGATGGGGGAGCATCCAATTCCACAACTATTGAAGATGAAAACATAGAGGAGACCATGGTTGTAAATGAAGCGAATTTGCAAGAAGTCAATTTGGAGAAGAATATGATTATACAATCAAGTCCTACTATGTCTTCAAATCCCTCTTTCAATGTTATGGAGAATGTTTCAATATGGACAAATCCAGGTATGCCTTCAAATCCACATGTTAGTGAAATGGTAAATTCGTATGTAGAAATTTTACAAGATGCTGGACTTAATGATGTTGACATTGATAATATTCAGAGAGATGAAACTTTTATAGAATTTGTTGAAAATTATAATGAGAATGATCCTTTTGTTGAAAATGAAATTAAGAATAATCCTTTTATTGAAAATGAAAACAAAACCGTTTTGTTGATGTAAATGAAAATGAAAACCGTTTTGTTGATGAAAATGAAGATGAAAATGTAAATCGTTTTGAAAATGAAAATGAAAATGAAAATGAAGATGAAAATGAAGATGAAGATGAAAATCTAGAATGTGATGTTGAATTTAATGAAAATACTTTTTTTTTTAAATTGAAAGTGGTGTTTTTGATCATCTTCTTGGTCAAATTTCTTGGAGGCAAATAAGAACACATTCAAATAAAATATATAATGAATTATTTTATCATAAAAAAATTACAATTCAATGTCAACTAATGATGCAATTGATGAGAATGCAAAAAATGAGGAAAATAATGAAAAAGGTTAGGCTTTTTTGTTAAACCAAAAAGAAAAGATCAATCATTAAAACATGCTATGTGTATTGTTGCTAGTGCCATTCAATCGATTGGAAAAAAAGTCGATCTAAAGATAAAAATGCAGCAAGAAGAGCTATAACAACTGCTATAGTTAATAAAGCAACTTTGAATAAAAGAATGGTAAGAAATATTACTGAAGTTTTAAAAATACATCCTAAAACATTGCTAAGAGCGGCAGAAAGAGGAATAATTATAGAAAGTGATCCTATCAACCAATGTTGGAGTTTCAAGGGTCGACTCCTGAGGTCTGATATGAAATTGAATGTTGAAATTAAATATTTGATTGAAAAATATTGGCATGATAATACTAGGGTTTCATCTAATGCTAGAGATGTTTTAAAATTAAGGGTGGGGTCCAAAGTTTGTGATCCTCACCCAAAACACCTATTAGATACAACACAAACTGAATTTTATAGAAATTTTTGTGGTGATTTAGTGTTACCCGGTAATATTAAAATAAGTCAAAGGTCTTTTGAAAAATGTAAACCGTGGTATGTAAAAATTAATAAGCAACAAATATCTTGTTGTTGTAAAACACATGTCCAATTTCATTATTTTTATGATGTTTTTCAATATATACATTGTACCTTGCATACTAACATGATTATACAAAAATGTGGTATTAATATGCCACCTGAAGCAATAAGGGAGTTTATTTCAAGTTTGTTTTGTGAAAGATCTAATGGTAAATTGTTTTATTTAAGTTCTTGTATTTCTAGACAATGCATTGACTATGGAAACCTTTCATTCTTAGGAATTTGTATGCATGAAAGTGTTGATAATGATTTTGGACAACAATTAGTAGAAGTTAAAAGATTTAAGAATGTTCACTATTCTTTAAAAGATGGAAAAATAGGAAAGCGTTGTGATTTAGTTACAGAAAAAGTTAGTGTGCATGCATTCACGAGTGAATTTAAGAATAAGATAGTACCAGAATATATCATGCACTCTCAACATGATCGAGGGCTTGATGGCTAATTTCGGGCATGTAGAAACATATTTCCAATTGGTACTATACTTTCAGTGGTTGATTTTGTAGAAAATTATACTCTAGCTCCACAAGAGGAAATTCAATCACAGTATTATAATTCAGTGCTAGTATCTATGTTTGTCCATATTGTTTATAGACATGTAGATAATAACACTGAGGATTCAATAGAAAATTTCTTAGGAAGTATCATTTTTATTTGAGTGACAACCGATTACACTCTTTAGAGTTTGTTCAATACTATTTTAGTATATTTTACAAAAAAATAAGAGAAAGAGGAATCCATATGAAAGAACACCTCATATGGTTAGATAATTGTACGAGGCAGTTCAATAATGCTCGAATGTTCTATTGGTTAAGTAGGATTCACAAAGAACTTAATGTCCAACATATATGGATTTTTTTTGAAGCTAGGCATGGTAAAGGAGAACATGATGGAGCTGGTGTGTGTGTCAAAAGAATTTTTGCTAGAGAACAATTAAAAATTTGAAGATGCAGTAAAATTTAAATATGCACATGGGATTGTCAATTGGTGTAATACAATATTATCTACACCTGGTTCGAGTGAGTACTTTAGAGTTCATCGATTCTTTTGGTTGGTTGAAGAGATAACATTGTACCTAGAGTTGACTGTGAGACAATTAATGGATCTACTAAATGGCATTTGTTTAGGAGTTTGGTAGCAAGCACATGGACTATTTGGACAAGGGAGCTTGCATGTTTTTCCTATTTTGCATCTTAGGAGATTGGGAAGCATGTGAAAATACATAATGGGTTGAACAGTGGGAGCAAAGATCGTTGACACCTTCACAAGCACATGATCAATATAAAAGAACTATTGAAGAAAATGATCAAGTATTTGCATCTGAAGACTATAACTATGTTTCAGACCTTGTACAAGAAGGTAATTTAATTCAATTTATTTCATTTAATTTCTCTTTATTAAGTTATTTTGTTATACTAATTTTTTTATATTGATATGCGTGTTATTAAATCAATTTTTGTTTGCAGGACATGTGTATTATGTTGTTGCACCTGAGGGGAATGAAGAGAAAATAGAATATTGGTTGGCTCGTTGTGTGGAGAGTAAACATAAGTTAATATCACCTTGAGAAGATGATGATGGCTATCATTATCCAATAGGTACCATGATCCCCTTAAGCAAATTTTGATAACAATTTTTTTGATCCCCTTAAACAATTTTTTAGAACAAGTTTTTCATCTCATTAAGAAAAAATTGATAACTTATATGATGATTTTTTTCATATTTTCCAATAGGATCGGTTGTGGTTGTTGGCACTTGGCTACAAAAATACCTAGCAAGGAAGAATGGTCTACCTGCATTCGAAGATTATGAACCGCATAAAAAAATTATACATTATTCACATTTGGTGGTGGCAACAAATATAAAACTAGATCGGTATCGTGGAAGACCTGCAAATAAAGTGTTATGGAAAATTTATATGGAAGAGCATGAGAGAATCATAGATGCATTACAAAAAAGAGAGGATGCAGATGGTACAATGGAATAAGTAAATACAGGTAAATATAGTTTAAGTTTTATATTGTCATTTTAAATAGAGGTAATTATTAGTAAAAATATATTTAAATACATGTTTTGATTACATATTGATATTGCTTGTACATTAATAGTTTAAATTGATTTATTATCCTTTTTTGTATCCTTAAGCCATCATTGCATTGATCTCATACTTTGAAACAAAAAGGAGAGGATGTCTGGATTCAACCTACACACGTGTGGAATACTTTTAAATGCAGGTACTTGAGTTGTGTACATATAGATAGTTTTATATAAATTAGAATATGTATGTTTTGATGATTTCATTGATATTGCTTGTACCTTTTTGATAGTAGGCGGTGTGAAGACCTAGTTCATTTTGGGCATGAGTTTGAGATGTTCTTGAGATGGCATATTCAAATTTTGTAAACATTGTTTTGAGATGACATATATGTCCTTGTATGTCTTCAAATCACTAAATTTCATGCATACATTATTGTTAAATCAATTATATCCTTAAGATGTTGTATTATGACCCCTTAAGACATTCCCTTAAGACATTGTATTGTGACCCTTAAGACATTGTATTATGACCCCTTAAGGCATCCCCTTGAGACATTGTATTATGAACCCTTAAAACATCCCCTTAAGAGGTTCTATTATGAATCCTTAAGACATCCCCTTAAGACTTTGTATTATGACCCCTTAAGACATTCTATTATGAACCCTTAAGACATCCCTTTAAGACGTTCTATTATTAACCCTTAAGACATCCCCTAAAGATGTCGTATTATGACACCTTAAGATGTCCCCTTAAGACGTATTATGACCCCTTAAGATGTCCCCTTATTTGTTTTCAATGTACGACTTATAAATTAGTATTGGAATCCATTATTTGTGTTAACAGCTTAAAAAATAGTATCGGATGCCATTATTTGTTTTGACAGCTTATAAATTAGTGCTGGATTTTATTATTTATAGAATTTATTAATGCTTTTGTTCTTTACTCTTGTATGGTTTTGTTTATTTCTTAAAATTTTATCCTTTCTGGTATATAAATGAATCGCTTTGGTTTGTAAATTATGATTTATTGACTAATTATTGATTGACGTGAACTGAATAAGTTCATTGACTAATTATAGCTAATTATTGAATGTACATATCATGTATGAGATCACTAAATTTTTAAACTATAATTATTAAAATGTTCTATTAATTTCAACTTTAATTTCATATTTATATTTAATTTCACATTAATGTCCTATATTAATATCTTGACTATGAACATAAAATGCATAAATGTATATGTGTAAACTAAAATTTCAAACAATAATAAAGTCCATAATTTATGTAAATATATTAAGTGCATGAAACCAATATATTAAGCGCATGAAAAAAAGTCCATCAGAGTACAACCCATGAACTAAAGTCCAACTAAGTACTCAAGAACCATGAATTATAGATTCCAACAAAGTACATAACAAACCAAAAATATAGTCCACAAAATAAACAAATATAACCCACAAAATCATGTTTCTAGGTCATGTATTGTCTCTATAATCAAGAGACCTCTTCATGCCATGTGGACTATGCAGATGACCTGAAACACTCTGTACAAGAGAAAGATGAAATCATATGTAAGATAACGAAAAAAAATTAATGACAATTTAATTTATAATTCATCATATTAAAATTAAATTACCTTCAAATCTGGGTTTGGATGCTCTACTGCACTTGAAGCAACCTCTACATTCTCTTAATCAATCTACACAAACAAGACAAAAAAAGTTGAAATTAGATGCACAAGTCTACAATTAAAAATGATTTAATTGAAATTAATTTATAATTTATCATATTTTAATTCTACCATATCCATAGGTTGTGCACCCTCTTCTACAGGACATGTTTGTACATTCTCAACTACTAGATGCACCACATGCTATAAAAGAAAAATAATTTAAAACATGTATTAGCTCAAATTATATTAATATTCAATTTGGAATTTAAAATTATTTAGTTATATATTCACAATATTTAATTTATAATTAAATTTAAATATAATAAAAAATTTAAATTACCATTTGATCTAGAGCCTGCTCTGCATGCCCTCCTAGAGGTGTAACTATGTCTAGGTCAGGGCTGAAAGTCACACTAACAAATTCCTACAAGATCAAAGTTAAAGCATGTACATACTTGAATTAGGTAAATATATATATTCAAGTTTGCACATTTTGTGTAGAATTCTTTTTAAACAACCTGAAAATCAGAGGCCTCACGAGTAACCACAAAATCTAATGTTTGTTCGATGCTCATTCTGATTGTGGTATCAACCTAGACATACATGTAGACATGTAACACAAGCTTATAATATTTACAAGTGTACATGCACATTTCATATATAGTGAATTAAAAATTCATAATTGTAACTATACCAATGTAAGTTAAACAATTTGCAATATAATTGTACCTGCCCCTAGTCTACGATAGTCAATAGTGGAGGAGTGCTCGACAAACCCTTGGGTGGAATCGATGTGGAAGCCAATTGACTCGCCTAAACCAACATAAATATTTCAAACACATATGTTATTCAATTATAAATTTAAAACTCAAGTTAAAAATAATTTCATTTATAATTAAAAAAATTGAAATCAAAACACCCCATAAGGGTTGCCAATTAGGACTGGTGTCGATGTATGTACTTGTGGAACGAATGATTGCCCCATCGTTACTATCGTCTGTACACCAAACAGTTTGATTGTTAAAATGTATTGCAAACTTTACTTTGATATATGCATTCATCAAAATTCTTATAAAATGAACGTGTAGATGCATATCTATACTTGTGTATCAGTGTCCTTAGGATGTTCACCTCTTGTAAGAAACTCTACAAATGAATTGATGTGACCAAATGAACCACCAGAATCTCCACGTCCACCCGAACTAGGTGTGGCCTGATCAGGTCCATAGCATACTTGATGGCAACTGGTACATGCATGTGGGGCGGGCCTCGACACTCCTAGAGTGGTACTCGGACCAGCTCCATAGAACACTCCTCCATCATCATCATCATCTCTATGCTCCCCACCCGCTATCGCAGAAGCATGTTGATCAAGGTCTCCTGCGAGTGTACTAAGGGAACCTAATGTCAAGACCATAGATCGATGATGCATAGGTGCAGGAATGGGAGGACCAGGAGCAACAACAAGGGGTTGTCCATGCACAGGGCATTGGGGATCAACCCTTGCCCCTAACTTCTATCGTGGCATGCCACCACCAACACCCTGAAATGATTTAAAATCAAAATAATTTGACTTTTGCCCCATAACAAACTCTACATATAATTTCCTCAAAAAATACAATGGGCACCCCCAATTAGCATGTGGGGGACTATCAAAAACCATATACCATCGATCCCAAAAATGTACACTCATCTGTGATGTATGCACCACCTCATGGATATTCTAGATTTGTTCGCAGGAATGGGTTGTCGAGTAACGGGGTTGAGAAAGTAGGGGGCTAGGTGGGATTTCATTATTTTAAGGTCTAATATTTCTTTATAAGAGAGACCATCAACATAAAATTGTCTCATTTGTTCTTTGTCTTGTCTATGCCTATCTAGATCAGAATCAATGGTCTTGATGGCATCCACAACGTTTTGCATTGCAGATGCAAAACGTCTAACATGGGGTGGAATCAATTCTTGACTCTGCATAGCTTTGATTTGATTATGTATTGATGCAACCTGATCATTTATACGTGCTTGTAAGTGAGCCTCATCAGATGCAACAAGTTGTGGAGGGGGAGGTGGAGGATTTATTATATCATCAATATTAAATTTATCCATGATATAAGATATAAGTGTGCACCTGCATTAAATTATACTAAATTAACATACAAACTTAAAAAAATACAAGAAATAGTTAAATTTGAAACACACATGCAAATTTGTTTAAATATGATACATGCATACATATATTAAGATCATATAAAATTGAAAAACACATATACATTGATTGAACTTGATCAAGTAAACTATGTACATACATTTAAAATAAGAAAAATACCATGCATTTAACATGTACATACATTTAAAATAAAAAATACCATGCATAATTTGCATGCATACATCATTAAAGTAAACTATGTACATACATACAAATTTCAAAATTTAACAACTACATACATGCAATTTTAATGCATGTGTACATAGTAAACAATAAACTTGAAACATTCACAAAAAGCTCATTTTATGTCTAATGCATATATATATATATATCCATCTAGAACCATCCATCTAAAAATATCCATCTATAACCAAAATCATAAATTCATGTCACACAAAATATCCATCGTTCACCAAATTCATCACACAAAATATCCATCATTCACCAAATTCATAACTATTTAAGAGATCATTGTCTTAATTTAAAAACTATTGTGGCTCTCTACTGCATCTCTTCATTTATTTGCATTTTCCTTTTCAGAATCAGAATTTCTCCTCTCCTCTAGCCATTGTCGATGCTCATCTAAGATCCCATCCATAGCCCTAACAACATCAACAATGGTTTGCATCCTAGATGCAATCATCCTGACAGGTGGTGCGACAAATTCTTCATTTTGAATAATGTTGATTTGATCTTGGATGGTTCTAACATTGGAATTCATTCATGCTTGCAAACGAGCACCATCAATTTTAGGTGGTGGAGGTGGGGGGTTATGAGGTGGAGTGGGTGGAGGTGGAGGTGAAGGTGGTGGAGATGGATGGCGCGGAGGTTGATTGTGAATATTATTGAATCGATCCATGTGATCTCTAGAAGATATGAGTGAACCTGCATTAGATTTGTAATTTCAAAATGTAAGATACATGTTTAGAATTTATACCCTTAAACCATTCATTAAAATGGCCTAATTGAATACATATGATAAAATAAACTTTTAAGCCTCATTTATGTCTAAGGCATGTTACTTGAATGAAAATACAATTAACTATTAATAGAAGACAATTTATGAATGTTATAGGGTTTACGGTTTAGAGTTTAACATAGATCCCCTTAAGCCATCCTATCACCCTAAACCATAAATTAATCAACCTAGATCATGATTTATCTCATTCATATTATAATATTGCATAATCTAATTATTGTTAAATTTGGTTTACAAAACTTAGGGTGAAGTTTTGGTGTCCCTTGGAATATAATGAACTTGCAAGTTAGTGAAGAACGTTTTCTTGTAGAACAGTTGATTGAGATAGGTCTATAGGATAGGATTCATGGGAGTACCCTATAGGATTCTTGTGGAACAATTGATTAAGGTCCTAAGATAAAATGAATGCTTTAGTGAAGAACATTTTCTTGTGGAACCATTGATTGAGATAGGTCTTGTTTCAACTGACCAACCTAGATCATGAAATATCATTCATATTATAATCTT
Organism: Sequoiadendron giganteum; assembly: GCA_007115665.2. Lineage (NCBI taxonomy): Eukaryota > Viridiplantae > Streptophyta > Pinopsida > Cupressales > Cupressaceae > Sequoiadendron > Sequoiadendron giganteum. The sequence continues at coordinate 158,066,179 of CM021104.1, read as the reverse complement.
GCACAATCTTGTTATTGTTAAATTTGGTTGCCTTGGGAAACTTCACCAAATTTTAAGAAATTATTTGATCCCATTAAGAAATGTCATATTAGGACCCCTTAAGACATCGATTTACGATTTAGGGTGATAGGATGACTTAAGGGGATCTATGTCTAGTGAGGTCCTAGGAAAAAATAACATGGCTTAAGGGAATAAAATTTGGTGGAGTTGCCTAAGGCAACCAAATTTTATTTTAAGGTCCTAAGACAAAATGAATGCTTTAGTGAAGAACATTTTCTTGTGGAACAATTGATTGAGATAGGTCTTGTTTCAACTGACCAACCTAGATCATGAAATATCATTCATATTATAATCTTGCACAATCTTGTTATTGTTAAATTTGGTTGCCTTGGGCAACTTCACCAAATTTTAAGAAATTATTTGATCCCATTAAGAAATGTCATATTAGGACCCCTTAAGACATCGATTTATGATTTAGGGTGATAGGATGGCTTAAGGGGATCTATGTCTAGTGAGGTCCTAGGAAAAAATAACATGGCTTAAGGGAATAAAATTTGGTGGAGTTGCCTAAGGCAACCAAATTTTATTTTAAGGTCCTAAGACAAAATGAATGCTTTAGTGAAGAACATTTTCTTGTGGAGCAGTTGATTGAGATAGGTCTTGTTTCAAATATCATTCATATTATAATCTTGCACAATCTTGTTATTGTTAAATTTGGTTGCCTTGGGCAACTTCACCAAATTTTAAAAAACTTCTTTCATCCCATTAAGCAATGTCATATTAGGACCCCTTACGACATTGATTTACGATTTAGGGTGATAGGATGGCTTAAGGAGATCTATGTCTAGTGAGGTCTTAGGAAAAAATGAAATGGCTCAATTGAATAAAATTTGGTGAAAAAATGATGTCTTTAGCCTGTTTAGGTTTAGAGTTTTGAGTTTAAGGTTTACGGTAATACGATGGCTTAAGGGGATCTTTGTAGTAAGGTTCTACTACAAAATGACATGGCTTAAGGGGATCTTTGTAGTAAGGTTCTACGACAAAATGACATGGCTTAAGGGAATCAAATTTGGTGGAGTTGCCTAAGGCAACCAAATTTGATTATAAGGTCCTAAGACAAAATGAATGCTTTAGTGTTGAGGGTTTAGATTTTAGAGTTCAGGGCTTAGGGTTTAACGAACTTAGGGTGAAGTTTGGGTGGCCCTTGGAATAATGGACTTGCAAGTTAGTGCCTAGTTTATGAATAGATTGACTATTTTTGTAATAGAAACACATAATTATGAGTGATTAAGATTGAGTTTGATGTATATTTTAACTGGATGTTTTTTTAATTGAATATAAGATTATTTTATTTAATATTTTTTTCATTAATATTGAACTCACTTAAATGAATTTTATGATATAAAACATGTATAATATAAAATTAGTTAATGTTGAATTGAAAGTATTTTATTTTAGATTGTTTGTAATTGAAAGAACCCCTAAAAGAACTTAGAAAACAAAAATATTTAGATTATTTAGTGTCTAGGTAACTAGTGCAAAAATTTAAATCCTAGACCAATACTCTAAGTACATATATATGGTAAATCCTAAACCATGGATTTAATCATTAAAATTTTAAAATTTAAATTCAAAATTTTCCATCCCTTACACATTTAATGATACATTATGAGCCAACTAAACTTGCTTAGTATTTGAAGGAATTCAATTGTCTTTATTTTATCATTTAATTACACTTAATCATTTTCACAAATCATTTAAATTTTTGAAAGTACTATATGATAAGAACACTTCAATAGGAGGACCTAAATTTAATCTAATTATCCATCACCATTTCCAAGTTTGAATACTATTCTCCTCAATCATTTCCATAATCATGAACTTGATCTTATCATGAGGGCTAACTGATCCAGGAGCATCTAGTGGTGTAAGGGCAATCCTACATCACCCAAAAATATATTTACTTTCATTTAGATTTTTGTAGATGTTTTTGCATTTCTAGATACCCTTTTCGTCGAAGAAGAATTCCCAACTTTCAGAACTGTTTTTCTGCTTTTTATGCTCAACTGCTATTTTTAGCAGGTATGAATTTGAAGGTGTGAGGAGACAGAAATTTAAGGGAAGCTTCGGGACATAATAATAAACACTTTGGTGAAAGAATCATGTTAAGATCATTCCCAGTTCAAAAGTTATTCAAGTTTCAGTTTTTGCTTTTTGCCCTACAAAATCTTCAGAGCTAATTTTGAGGGGCTTAAAGGCTCCGGATGGGCCCGAAAATTGGCGGAAAACGGAAGTGGTTAACCTTTAGGTCCCATTTTTTGGCACTTCATTTTCGCAAGACCTTTCTGAAAAGGTATTATCATTGAAGATCCGACGGTTAGATCTTAAGTTAGGGCTTTCGGAAATTTGTGCATAATTAGAATGTTGTTTTTGGCTCCAAATGGAGGAATTGGGCTATTTATGGGGTAGTTTCTGATTTTTGTGGGTAGTTTTTGGGGAAAGAAGATTGCATGTTGCGAAAAGGGGAATTTCTATAGTTTCTTTCTGTAATTTGCATGTATTGCAGAACTCGAGGACTTGAGATCCTCTGCATGAAAGAATTTCATATTTTGAAAATAATAAGAATCTCTAGTTTGCTGTGTGATTTTCTGTGTCTCGGGTTGCACCCTCATCAAGTGGTATCAGAGCAAGTTTTCTTCAGTGTGTGGACAGATCGCCGATCGTAAGGCAGTTTGCACCAGGACCGTGGTTGTGGGTTCGAGATATTCAAGATGCCTCCAAGAGTGGTGTGTGGTAGGCGAGGTGGTGTCGGAGGTGCCAGAAATGCTAGTGGAAGAGATCCATTAGTGGTTGAGGGTTTCAGAGCCCTCCAGAGACAAATTAATGCATTACAAAGAGAGTTAAGAAGAGGGGTAAACCCGAGAAGGGGAGAAGAAAGTGAGGATGAAGAAGAGGTGGAAGATTCAGATGTAGAAGAGGAAGAAGAAGCTATTGATCAAGATCAAATGTGGCTGATAAGGGCCATTTCGAAGATTGGAAAAAGACCTAGAGTAGAAGTTCCCAGTTTTTCCGGAAGTCTGAACCCGAAAGAGTTGATTGATTGGATCAACAAGTTGGAAGAGTATTTCGAGTATGAAGAAGTAGAGGAATCAGATTGGGTTAAGTTTGAAAAAACGAAGCTAAAGGGCCACTCCAGTATCTGGTGGAAAGAGGTCCAACTAGAAAGAAATAAGAGAGAAAAGGGAAAGATCACCAGATGGGATCGCATGGTGGAGAAACTGAAGAAGCAGTTCATGCCAATGGACTATGAGTTAGATCTATTGAAGAAATTGCAAGGGTTGAAGCAAGGAAGTAGATCTGTGAAAGAATACACAGAAGATTTTCACAAGATGATCATCAGAACAGGACATGCAAAGGCCAACAAGGAGAAGGTAGCCCGTTATCTTAATGGGTTACGACCGAGCATTCAAGAGGAGCTAAGCCTGGTCATATTGGCCACCATTGAGGATGCATACCAATTTTCACTAAGAGTTGAAGAGAAACTGAACAAAAGATTTGACAACAAGCAAAAAGGACGAGGAGGTCAAAGCGGAAGGGGTAGCGGAAGATCTTTTGGAAGCCGAAATGAGGATGAGAAGAAAAATGAAGATGTGGGTACCAGTCAAAGCTAGAGGAATGATAACTTCTACCGCCCATGTGATCAAAATGGTGGTGATCAAAGAGGTAGAGGATGAGGAAGATTTGGGCAAGGACCTAGAAGAGGTGGTTTCAGAGGAACTTGTTTCCAGTGTGGTGAAGAAGGGCATCAAGCCTATGAATGTCCACAATACCAAGGAAGGACAGACAAAAGGCTAGAAGGTCGTGCAAGGGTTGCGCATGTAGATGAGGAGGCTCAATTTGAGCATTCAGGTGATGCTGAAAGCGGAGAAGCCCTAGTGGTTAGAAGAGCCTTGGTGACTGAAGAGAAGGAGCCAGAATAGAGGAAGAACTTGTTCCACACAAGGTGCAAGTTTGAAGACAAATGTTGTGATGTCATTGTTAATAGTGGGAGCACCGATAATTTGGTGTCAGAAGAAATGGTTACAAAGTTGAAGCTAAAGAGGGAAAGGCATCCACATCCATATCAGATTGCCTGGTTGTAGAAAGACCACAAAGTTCTAGTCAATGAGCAATGCCTGGTGAAGTTCAAGATCGGAAGCTATCGTGATGAGGTACTTTGTGATATCATCCCTATGGATGCATGTCATGTGTTGCTGGGGAGGTCGTGGCAGTTTGATAGGCGAGTTGTACATGATGGCCATGCAAACACTTGTTCCCTGATGAAGGATGGAGTGCGCCATAAGTTGAAACCCCTGAAGAAGGTTGAAGAAAAGGTATGTAGTAGTGCTAGAATTTGTTATGTTGATGGAAGGAAATTTTTAGAAGGCATGAAGCATGAGCATGTGTGTTATGCATTGATTCCTAAAATGGATAAGGAGGGTAGTGAGAAGGTTCCAGTAGAAGTTTCTAGGTTATTGAATGAGTTTCAGGATATTGTTTCTGATAATGTACTTGAGGGTTTACCACCAATGAGGAAGATCAATCATCAGATTGACTTGATCCCAGGAGCCAGTTTGCTGAATAAGGCAGCTCATAGAATGAATCTTGCAGAAAATGAGGAGTTGAATAGACAAGTTGAGGAGTTGTTGAGAAAGGGTTCGATTCGAGAGAGTCTGAGTCCATGTGCAGTACCTGTAGTTTTAGCACCAAAGAAGGATGGGGAGTGGAGGATGTGTACAGACTCCTGGGCCATAAACAAGATAACGATCAAGTATAGATTTCCCTTGCCAAGGATGGATGACCTGATGGACTATTTGAGTGGAGCTCAGTACTTCACAAAGATCGATCTGAAGAGTGGATATCACCAGATCCAAATTCGAGAGGGAGATGAATGGAAGACTGCCTTCAAGACCAAAGAGGGCATGTACGAGTGGTTAGTCATGCCTTTTGGGCTAACCAATGCACCAAGCACATTCATGTGGCTCATGAACGAGGTACTGAAAGATTTCCTAGGAATTTTTGTTATTGTGTATTTAGATGATATTTTGATATTCAATAAGTCACTGGATGAGCATATAATGCATATTGGTAGAGTCTTTGAGAAGTTAACATAAGAGAAATTGCTGATTAATCTGAAGAAGTGTAGTTTTGTGAAGAATGAGTTAGTGTACTTGGGGTTTGTTGTCTCGAAAGAAGGTCTCAAGATGGACCCAGAGAATGTGAAGGCTATTCTGGAATGGCCTACCCCAAGAATTGCTACTGAGGTGAGATCTTTCCATGGTTTGGCCTGTTTTTACAGAAAGTTTATTAGAAACTTTAATAGTATTTGTGCACCCCTGACTGAAACAATGAGAGGGGATAGAAAAGAGTTCAAGTGGAGCACTGGAGCAGCAAGGAGTTTTGATCTATTGAAGTAGAAGGTGATAGAACAACCTGTTTTGGCTCTCTCGGATTTCAATAAGGTGTTTCAGGTGGATTGTGATGCCAGTGGTTGTGCCATTGGAGCAGTGTTAAGCCAGGAAGGTAAGCCCATTGCCTATTTCAGTGAAAAGTTAAATGATGCAAAGAGAAAGTACTTTGTATATGATCAGGAATTTTATGCAATAGTTCAAGCATTAAAGAAATGGAGGCATTATTTTGTTGCCGAAGGAATTTGTTATGTATACTGATCATCAAGCATTGCAGTACCTGAGTAGTCAGGGAAAATTAAATCAAAGGCATATGAAATGGATAGAATTTTTGCAGAGTTATACCTTTTTCTTAAAGCATAGGAGTGGGAAGTCAAATAGGGTTGCAGATGCCTTAAGTAGGAGGCATACATTGTTGATAGAAATGCAGATTGAGGTGGTTGGGTTCAATGAAATCAAGACATTGTATCCGAATGATCCTGATTTTGTAGAGGCTTGGAAAGCTTGCAAGGAACCTGTTACAGTTGACAGGACAAAGTGGCTAGATTTCATAATTCAAGAAGGCATGTTGTTTAAGGGAAGTCAATTGTGTATTCTGAGGAGTTCCATGAGGGAGAATCTAATAAAGGAGAAGCACAGTGGAGGAATGGCAGGACATTTTGGTCAGGATAAGACCATTTCCATTATCAGTGAGCATTATTATTGGCCTCAGTTATCACAAGATGTGAAGAAGTTTGTGCAGAGTTGTAGGGAATGTCAAATGGCTAAAGGAGTGAGTCAGAATATAGGGTTGTATTAGCCCTTACTTGTACCAGAGAGGTCGTGGGAGGACATAAGTATGGACTTTGTTCTTGGTTTGCTAAGGACACAGAGAGGGAATGATTCAATATTTGTGGTAGTTGACATGTTTTCGAAGATGGCACATTTCATCCCATGTCAGAAGACCCATGATGTAGTCCACATTGCTGACTTGTTCTTTAGAGAGGTGGTGAGGCTACATGGTCTTCCAAAGAGTATAGTCTCAGATCGTGACACCAAATTTGTTGGATACTTTTGGAGGACCTTGTGGAAGAAGTTGAAAACAGAGTTGAAGTTTAGTTCAGCACACCATCCGCAGACTGATGGGAAGATTGAGGTTGTGAACAGAAGTTTGGGTAACCTACTGAGATGCTTGGTAGGAGATAAACCAAAGGGATGGGACTTGATCTTACCCCAGGAAAAATTTGCTTACAACAATTCTGTCAATAGAAGCACTGATAGATCACCATTCCAGATTGTGTATGGAAGTAGTCCTAGGACTGCTCCAGAATTGAAGAATATGGATCAAGAGAAGAAGACAAGTGCTGAAGCTGGAGACTTTGCAGAACACATCAAGAATATGCATGAGAAGGTAAAAGAACACATTAACAAGATGAATATGCAGTATAAGGCTAAGGCATATCAGAAGAGGAGGTATAAGGAGTTTCAGATTGGTGATGAAGTGATGGTCCACTTGAGGAAAGAAAGGTTTCCAGTAGGAACCTATAACAAATTGAAGATGAAGAAGTTCGGTCCCTGTAAAATTTTGAAGAGGCATGATTCAAGGAATGCATATGAGGTAGAGTTGTCGGATGGATTCAACATTTTCCCTGTGTTCAACATTGCAAATTTGATAGAATATCATGAGGGTGGCGCAGAGGAAGTACCAACAATGGAACAGTGTGGTATTCCAGCACCTACTTCAGAGAAGGAGGAGATTGAAGAAATCTTGGATAGCCGTGTGGGAAGGAGTACCAGAAACAGGCAATATGAAGAATATCTGGTGAAGTGGAGAGGAAGGCCTGTGGAAGATTCATCCTAGTTGTCTAAGGCAGAGGTTGACCGTTTGGGTTTTCCTCAACCATTTGAGAAGTGACGGGGTCACTTTTCAAATTACCTTGGGTGTCTGATGCAAGAGCATCCAGTGGTGTAAGGGCAATCCTACATCACCCAAAAATATATTTACTTTCATTTAGATTTTTGTAGATGTTTTTGCATTTCTAGATACCCTTTTCGTCGAAGAAGAATTCTCAACTTTCAAAACTGCTTTTCTACTTTTTCTGCTCAACTGCTATTTTTAGCAGGTATGAATTTGAAGGCGTGAGGAGACATAAATTTAAGGGAAGCTTCGGGACATAATAATAAACACTTTTGTGAAAGAATCATGTTAAGATCATTCCTAGTTCAAAAGTTATTCAAGTTTCAGTTTCTGCTTTTTGCCCTACAAAATCTTCGGAGCTAATTTTGAGGGGCTTAAAGGCTCCGGATGGGCCTGAAAATTAGCAGAAAATAAAAGTGGTTAACCTTTAGGCCCCATTTTTTGGCACTTCATTTTCGCAAGACCTTTCCGAAAAAGTATTACGATTGAAGATCCGATGGTTAGATCTTAAGTTAGGGCTTCCGGAAGTTTGTGCATAATTAGAATGTTGTTTTTGGCTCCAAATAGAGGAATTGGGCTATTTATGGGGTAGTTTCTGATTTTTGTGGGTAGTTTTGGGGAAAGAAGATCGCATGTTGCGAAAAGGGGAATTTCTGTAGTTTCTTTCTGTAATTTGCATGTATTGCAGAACTCGAGGAGTTGAGATCCTCTGCATGTAAGAATTTCATATTTTGAAAATAATAAGAATCTCTAGTTTGTTGTGTGATTTTCTGTGTCTCGTGTTGCACCCTCATCACTTACCTATGAGAACATGACAATTGAGATCCAAGAAGTTCAATGCCCCTAGGTGTTTTTAAATGCCACTACTTAATAACCTAAATCTTCAATTATAATAGAACTAATTTCTATGTGTCAAGTAACCCTCTCATTTAACTTCACAAAATATAAATATTATGCATATATCCTAAACTCTATTCTTTAAATTAATTTATATATTTCTTACCATTATTTTTCTCAAAAAAGTATTAAAAAACTATATTTTTCTTCAAAATAGATTATAACTTAAATCTTAATTTCTAATAATTAATTGTTCAAAATCCTCATTTTTTCTCTAATAGAATAGACATCTATAGTTTTTTAAAGAGAGTTGATTTATTTACCATCCCTAATTTAATTTACATTTCATCAAAATACCACATTTCTTCTTAAGTAGTTCAACTTCAATTCAAGAACCCTAGATCCCTATATGAAGCTAGATTTAGAATTTAGCGTGTGTTTTAATTTTTGTTTTATTTTTATTTCATCTTTTTAATAGACTGATTATTTGACCTAAAATTAATTATCGAAATTCATATAAAAGATAGTTCTAAATGAAAATTCATATAGCAATAATCTACTCATTTCACAAAAAATGGATTTTTTTTCTAATCTAATTATAATTTAACATTGAAACTAAAATTTAACATATCATTTTATCCATACAATGCAAATCAAATCTAAAAAAATTAAGCAATGCAAAAGAATTTTCTTGAGCTCAAATATTAGGGTTTTCAAAATCAAAATGATTTGTTCGATTTCAATTTAGGGTTTTAGAAATTTTTATTGTTTCAATTTCTAAGCAATTAGGGTTTTTAATACAATTTTTTACTTTAAATTCAAACTAGAGTTTTGAATTTTTTTATTTTTTTTGCTTTGATTTGAATTCGAGATTTCAAAAAGCTTAATTAGGGTTTCTAAATGCAAATTTTCAATTTATTTCAATTTCTAGGGTTTTGAAATGCAATTTTTTTGTTTCGTTTCAATTAGGGTTTTGAAATTCAATTTTTTTTTGTTTCATCAAACAATTCAAGTTTCAAAAGTTAAATTTTGTTTCTAAAATACAATTCAAGTTTTATTTTTTTGTTTCTATTGAAAATCTTCACAATTTGACGTATTTTTTTAATCTATTTCTACAATTTCTCATTTCAAAAATAACATGAAATAAAATGCTTAAAATGTAAATAAAAATTGAAATAAACATGCTAGAAATAGTAAATTTATCAACAATTTCAATTTCGAATGTAAAAATGCAAAAAAAAGAGGAAGAGTACGGGTACCTAGAGGTCTTCTGGTAGTCACTGTCGCTCTCAAACCGGGATCCCGTGCACGCAGGCGAAAATGAAGATTTCTTCATTTTAAAAAAAAATAATTAGTCTTATGAAACGTGATCTCGTTTCTTCTCCGCCAGTTCGGGACCCTCTAGCAAACGGGATCTCATTTTTCAAAAAGCGGGACCCCGTTTGCGATTCAGGCTCGGGATCCCGAACCAAAACGGGATCCCGATTTGTAAAAATCGAGATCCCATTCTTAAAAATCGGGATCCTGTTTTTGCTTAGCCAATTTCGTTTTATCGGCTAAGGCAAAAAACTTCCACATTTCGTGGACCCAACTTTGTGCTTTTCCCCTTTACTATAATTATTTTTCAAGAGAGGTAGAGTTTGTTGGGATTTTATTTGAGTTGCACGTGATTGTGAAACACATCAACATGTTTGTTTGAAATTGAGCAAGCTTGTAGCAAGATGAGGAACAAAGCCTATGGATGCTTTTGGATGGGTGATAGGTATTAATAATTCACAAAGCAAATCATTTACCGAGATAGTAGGCATCAACAAGACTAACCAATAATATAATGACAAATCCAGGTAAACATATTTTAAAATAAGAACACAAAGTCACATAATGAAATTGGCATGCCTACCAGATAGGACAAAAAAATACGGTGGAATTGATTGTATTAACACTGGTACTTGTAAAGATATCAAAAAACACCCTAGAAATCTTAAATAAAAATTGGGCACTTCAACCATTTTTTTTTGGATTTTGTTTCTTTATTGTTATGTTTGGATGGTTAGGAGATTTGGATTTTAGATGAGGTTGTCTTAATTTTACAACTAATGACAAGGGAAAACCAAGTTTAGTAGCAAGAATGGAGGAAAAATTAGAGGGAATAGTTGAGGGATTGGGATTCAAGATGTTATGGATGAGGAATAGAAGAATTCAATATGTGATATCCAAGAACTACATTGCATAGGAACAACATGCACCTATTATAGATATGCCTCCCATGATGCTAGATTATGAGGCTTGTTGAAAGAGGTAGTATTTGCTACAAAATATTAGATATGTCGAGAAGTTTCCAAAGAAATTTTTAGCATTTTACCCCTCCTTATAAAGGTCAAAATAAAAAATGGAGGAAGGATGGGTATACTTAAATGGGTATGAGGATATAGTGGGCATATATAAAGGCATGGTATGGATGGCTATGTAGGGACTACAAATGATAGATAGTGTAGGTGGTTGAAATAACTTGCCCCCAAGTGTAGGAAACACATAGACAATTAGTTTACACATGATGCCAAGATATAGGTTTTCATAATGCTACTTGCAAAAGGTTTGAAATAAAAAAATTATATGTTTGAATGCTAAAGTGGAAGATTAACATCTTATTATAAAAAAGTATATTATAATAATAATTATATGTAATGATGAAAGTTGTATACTTTTGCCAATTTCCCTTATGTTTTGGTCCCACTTTGATTAGATTATCCTAAATATAATATTTATCTTTTAAGTGGCATATTATAGTTTAAATTTAGCCCATGACATCACACATTTTGACTTTTTTTTTAATAATTGATCCTCATATTTGTTCTCTTAATCCCTAGACCTATTTTTCATCACCCTAGATTAGATCAATGAAAACAAAATTGACTTAGGTCACTTTTGTAGTTGTGAATCAAATCCTTGGATCAAATTCTTGACTTGTCAACCACTCCACTAGCCATTATGAGTTGATCTAATGCATATTTTTTTATTTGTGTACTTAATTATATTTAATAAAACTCATTCACTCATTTGAAATCATCAAGGGAATATCATTTAGGCATATTGGAATGCGAGAAGAAAATTTATCCTAAGAGATTAAAGGAAATCTACTCTACATTTATTTTCTTTTGGCATCATCCTAGGTCCATTACATACTTGCTTATTGTCTTTGATCTTTCACTCACATTTATAAATCTAGTTAGTTAGGGCTTTGATTTAGGAGAACTTAATCCTCGCAATCTTACAATTTTCCCAAATTTGTTTTTAAACATCACTCATCCTTATAATCTTACATTTTTCCCAAATTTGTTTTTAAACATCACTCATCCTTACACATTCAAATAGGAAAAATCAAGGTGAGTGAATCCCAATAGTACACATTTTGTCAAAGCAAATTTTCAAGTTTCAAATAAGTCCACATGTAAGTTCATATTACACTTGCAAAGATTAGTTTCACATTCATGTAGGAGATCCATTGTAAGAAAATATTCAATAAAATTTGAGACCTTCTTAAGCAATCCTAATTTTCAAATTATTGGTGAATCAACTTTTGACATTTGTCACAACACTTCATCATTGAATTTCAAGATAAACATCTGTATTCAATTTATTCAATTCTACAATTAATTTTAATAAATTTCATCATCAATACCAACTCATTCAATCCAAATTAATTACTTACTAATTATATACACTTCTTTAATTTACTAAACAATTTTATATAAAAATATATTAACCCTTATATTATGTTCTAATGTGAAATGATTTGAGTGTATACTTCAAAATCATATATTTAACTGATATCTTATTTAATATAAATTAAACTATATATCTAAATTAAAAATATAAAATCATACACCTAAAATAATATAAAGTAAATAAAAATTAAAACATAAAATATTTTAAAATAAAAATTGCATGTGTTTAATTATTATGTTATTTAAAATGAAAAAATAAAAATAAAAAAAATTATTTATAATTCATATTAGAAACATGAAATAAAATTGCAAAAATAATCAACGAATAAAAATTAAAATATATTTGTTTTGTCAAAATAATCTCAAACTCTTGCCTTTAAAATGTGCTAAACCTTATTCTCAACAAAACTTGTATAAATCATTTAACTTGCATTTAGCTTATCATTAAACGCAAGTATAAATAGTAGTACTTTTCAAATTCAACAAGGTAATGATTAAAGAGGATTTTTTAGCATCAAACATGGAATTTTCTTTTCCAATTGTCGGCCATCTTCTTTTTAGCCAAAAGCAAAGGAGTGACTTGGAAGGGATTAAACCAAATATGACTCTAAAATTTTGTAATAGATGTGTCGCTTGAATATTTATGGAAAAACAAATATATTTATGAAAAAACAAAAAATAAGAAAGATTAATTTGACGTTAATCAAAATTCAACTGTATGGGATATAAAAATTAGCACTTGCGCTAGAAGGAGGTGCATGGATAATGTTGATAGAAAATTAATTTTAAGTTAATATTTTAGAAAGTATTATTCATTTAGGTATAGAGAATATATTATTTTTATTTTTCTTTTTTTTGTATATAAAGATATTCTAAGTATGATGCATTAAATTGTTATGTTTTTTTTAAATAGAAATTTTAATAGTATGAGAGTAATGTTGTCACAGCTGTGAATTTTTTTTTGAATTTTTATGATGTAAATCAAGTAAAAAAAAAACACCCAAATCAAATCTTCTAAATAAAACCAGATTTTATCCAAATAAAATAAAATCTTTCAAAGAAAATCAAATTTTATCCAAATAAAATCATTACTTAATAAAATCAGATTTTATCTAAATCAAATCAAATCTTTCAAATAAATTTAGATCTTTCAAATAAATTCATTTTTTATCCAAATACAATTAGATTTCATTCAAATAAAATCAGATTTTATCTTAGATCATATATTATTTTAAAATCATAAATTGTTTTCAGGCATGGTAAACAGTGAAATGAAAATTGTTTTTAGATCATATATTATTTTAAAATCATAAATTGTTTTCTAGGTCCAATGACTAGATATGTGGTTTTGCCGAATGCCCTACCCACCTGTAAGCACCTAAGTCAATGTTCTCTATATCTAGTGAATGGTTTGAATAAGAGTTATACCTCTATAGAATGTCACAAAAAAATGAATATCATGAGTCAATAAACTACCATGCCCCATCCTCATTGGGGACCTACCCACTAAGTATAAGTAGGGGGGCCTACCATTACTATAGCTAACCCTTTTTATAGAGGAGGGTTAAGGAGAAGGGGATACCCCCTATCTATATCTAGAGGCTACACATTTATACTTCAACTGAAACTTCCAAAGTGTTTTTCCTTCAAGCTAGTGGTTGTTAAAAATATCTTAATAGAAAACAAGCTTCAAACATGCATAAGAATTCTAGAATGATTGTTTGGTGACTTAGATGTGCTAAGATCAATGGGTGATCAAATATGATATATATAAGGGTGATCCCACAAAGCTAGTTTACAATTTCTGAGAGGAACTAATTTTTGTTGAAATCACATATTTTTAGAAAATATAATGATTTAAGCCTTTAAAAGTTCCATTTTAAGGATTCCAATTGAAGATGGTTTGATCAAACCTCCTTAGATCAAACCCCTTTGGATAGAACCTCGCTAGTTTTAAACCATACCTATAAATGAGTCTCCTTTACACCTATCAAAATGCTGATAAAAAATCAATTTTGATTTACCTTTTGGGGGATCAAATGAATTCATTTAAAATTTATTTTAAATTATTATGGTAGTCCTCAAAATGAGTTATCCCATGAATATAATTTTAATATGTTTTGGTTTTATTATGTATGTGTTTTTTTAGTTTTATTAAACATAAGTTTTTCACCGAAAATCAAGCTCTCTATTTTGCACATGTGGAAAAATAGAAAATTATTAAAATATATTTTTTTTAAAATATGCTCATGCCGAGTATCGATGTCCTCGATCCATTAAAAAAAATAAAAATTGAATTTTGATACATACATAAAAATTTATGTTGTATATAGTCTACCTATGTCTGAACTACAATTGGTTTGACTTCGAAACTATATTAAGGAAAAAATATTCAATAAAAAACTATGAAACCAAATGAAAGTGCTAGATATTATAGTTACAAATCTAAATTCAAAAAATTTAGAATTTTATCCTTCATACAAAAAAAGTTATGTTGTATACGGTGAGCGTCACTTTTTAAAATTGTTGTTTTATGAAAAAAACCAGTTTTTGTGGGAGATGGAAAAAGAAGTGCAATATTATTCCAAAATTTTTGAAAAAAATATTTTTAGAATCTACAGACAAAATGTGATGAGACTCTAGTTTGCATCATCTTCAAATTCCTCACGGTTTAGCCGCTATAGGTGCCCGAATGTGAAGATTTAGTTAAAAATAATAATTTTAGTGTCTAGTTTGCCCAAAAATTGTAAACCACTATTGTGGGATCACCCATAAATGAATATTCTTGAACACCCTTGTATTGAGAGTTTCTATTCGGTGTTCTTCGATATATCTAATGGATCAATACATGTGTCACTACAAAATGATGTAAATTGATATCTTTTTATTTACAAACATTACACCAAATTATAATATTTGTGAAAATTTATCTTGGGACCAAATGCAAGATGGGGCTAATTGACTACATGCTTGATTCTAAATTTACAATTAAAAGGAATAGGATTAGAATTATCAAGATGACCTCAAAGCCGAGTAAGTGGAAGCAACTTCCTATACTTATTTAAGTAGGGAAGAGTTACAAAATAATCTTTTAACACCTTTAACTGTTATAGATTCAAAAAGATGCACATATAAAATTTAAAAAACATAAACAACAATGTAAACCATAACACAATGTTTACATGGAAAAACCCTTTTAGGAAAAAAACCCACGCTCCAAATCACATGGCTCAACTTGTATTATCAGAAACAATAATAGTTACAATACAATTTCAAGAGCAATGCTCAAGAGTCTTCACACTATGACAAGAATCTAGAGTAATTCTAGTAGCATAACGACATGCAAGCTTTCTTCAACCTATCACACTAAAAATGCACTAAGTCTACAAGTATTTATAATTCCTCAACATGAAACAAGGTGCCAAAAACTTGCCATAAGAAGATCACATGCCCAAGTGTGAACGTGAGTTCATTATGACATGCTGTCATAATTAGAACCCATGATTTTTGGCATTTTCTAAATCCAACACCTATCCCACAAAATTAGCCACTAATGCACATGCAATGAGACAACATGCATGCAAATACCTTGCATATGTAGGCACCCTCATCACATGGGTCCCACCTGTCATAGTTAACTAGCAATCTATCATTTGTGACTCTTCCACCGTCATAACCTTTCATAACATGACATAGAAATTTTGTGTAGCATGTTACAAAGTAACTTATGAAAAATTTCACCAAATTAGGGACAAATCTAGGTCCTCCAAAGTGGACACCTACCTCCACTAATTTAGCTTACAAATTGCACATGTCACTTGCCATGTAGGATGCGACATCATCGACAATTCCCACAATGTGACAATAATTTTGGTAAGAAAATAAACATTATAAAATAAATAAATACATCACATAATAATAAAAATTAAATGTTAGGACTCTAAGGTTGAGACACCCTATTCCCAACATTCTCCCACTTGTCGAAGACTTGTCAAGAGTCATATGAAATCATCTACATAGGGCCCCAAGGCCCATAGAATCAGAACACCATTTGAACTTCTTTGTGCTCACTAGTTTTGTTAGTGCATCTATATAACATTCACCAAAGTGTCAACCTTCCCCAATTTCACCTTTCCATCTTCTACCATATCGCAAAAAAAATGATACTGAACATCAATGTACTTTGTTCTAGCATAGAAGGTAGGATTCTTTGCTAAAAAAATGGCACTGTGATAGTCACAATAGATAGTAATTTTTCCTACATCTAAACCAATATCAAAACATAATATCTTAATCCAAATGGATTCCTTACAAGTATGATTAGTTTCCATGTACTCTACTTCTATTTTGCATAAATCAACTCTATAGCTTGTTGCTTACTCATCCAACTGATAGCACCACCAAACATTATAAACACATAACCACTAGTGGATTTTTTGTTGTCAATTTCACCCACCCAATCTGAATCCACATATCCAAGAATACTCATTGAGTGTCGAGGTCCAATAGGATAACCATGAAAACATAGGGCATACTCGAAAGTACCCTACAAGTACCTAAGAACTCTCTTAACTACATCCCAATGTATTCATCAATGATTAGCCATAAACTGACTAAGGACTCACAACTGGTTGGGCAATGTATGGTCTTGTACATACCATAGCATACATCAAATTTCCAACAACACTCATATACGATACTCTAGTCTTGTCCTCCATTTGAGTAGGATATTCTGGATAATCATTCACAGAAAGTTTCATCCTCTACATCATAGGAAAAACTAACTATTTACAATTTTCCATGTTGAATCTCTCCAACACTAAGTTCACATACTTTCTCTGGCTTAACCAAATCTTTTTTTTGGTGATATCTCTTTTGATCTCTATCCCCAAAATATACCTAGTTGCACCTAGATCTTTCATCTCAAACTGTGCTCACAAAATTGAGACTTCAAATCTGAAATCATACTTTTACAATTCCTAGTAAACAACATATCATCTACATATAAAATAATAATGAGAATGTGACCCTTATCATATTTATAATACACACAATGATCAAATTTAGATCTCAAAAATCCCAATGACAACACATAGATATCGAACTTCTGGTACCACATTCTAGGAGATTATTTCAAACCATATAGAGACTTGTTTAGTTTGAAAACTAAATTTTATTTACCTTTGGCAATGGAATTCTATGGCCATGACATGTAAATCTTTTCCTCCAAGTCATTGTGAAGGAATGTTGTCTTCACATCCATCTGTTTCGCTTCCAAATCATATGTTGTTGCAAGTCATAATAGGACCCAGATAGATGTCAAATTTGCAACATGAGAGAATATCTCACCATAGTGAATTCCCTCCACCCGAGAATACCCCTTAGCAACCAATCATGTATTATGCTTCTCAACACTACCATAAGGACCACACTTCTTCTTGAACACCCATTTACAACCAACAAGTTTGTGTCCATCAGGTAAGAGTACTAGATCCCAAGTCTTATTTTTCTTCAATGCATCCATCTCTTCATCCATGGATTTTATCTAGGAATCTGCATCACTCATACCCATGTAACCTCTCTAATAGTCCAATGCTCATCTTTGTTAGCAATCAAAGAAAAAATGCAACTAGAATCCAATAATGAATAACCAAACCTTTTCGGTTGTCGCCTAACACATGTAGAACTCCTCAATTGTTGAGGTTGAGGTTCTTCTTCTTCTTCATAAATTTTAGAGTTTCTTGAGCTCTCCTCATCATCAGGTCCAATAGGAGTGTCGAGTTCATCTTTCATTAGAGTAGGTGGAATCTGAGCTACCTCCTTCTATTTCTCCTCTCTATCCAACTACAACTTAATAGTTGAAGGTTTCATCTCTCTAAAAATTAAAATTATACTATAGATAAGCTTCTAGGCCTCTAGATCCCAAATATTGTACCCCTTCACACTAACACCATAACAATGAAGTACACTTAACTGCCTTGTTCTCCAATTTAGAGTTCTTCTCAATTAGAACACAAGCATAAGCTTCACAACCAAATACTTTGAGATGTCTCAACGAAGGAAGTCTAATAGACCACACCTCCATGGGTACCTTTTCAACAAGCATCAATGGAGGAGATTTGTTGATTAGATAACATGTAGCGGCTACCATTCCATCTCAAAAATTTTGTTCAAGGCCAACACTACTCAACATACTCCTATCCCTCTCTGTCAACATCATGTTCATCCTCTCTACAAATCCATTTTTCAATGGGTTGTTTGAATTTTTCTTATTGATGTAGGAGGAGTTTCACACATAAAACATCTCATACAAACAATTAACAAAAACATACATTAATGTGCAAAAATATTCAACAAGATTATAACTCTTATATTTAACTTCTTTAACATAGTCAAAATCTAGTGATGCATAAAAACCTTTTGAAAATATGATTACAACAAATAAATTAGTCTCATGGACTAATGCATGACAATATAAATGAATCTCAAACATATCTATGACATAAAATTAAAAAACTACATAAAAAAGAACTCTTTTACTTCACATACAAACTCAACCTACAACCTGTAGTGGCAATTTTCAACCCACAATTGTTCCTGTCTTGCACAATGATCTCAAAAATTCAAATAATTGTCTTCAAACCCTCATAAATGCAACAAAATTTCTTCCAATAGCCTTTGGAGAAAAGGCTACACCCTTATCCTTCCACTCCCCATTTTGGCTTGCAATAATGAATTCCCTCTCTCATGTCATGCTTTCCTCTTTGCCTTTTTCAACCAAAATCTATCTCCCAAGAAATGTAATGCCTCCAACTTGGAAAAAATCTCCAAAATAAATAAATAAAATATTAAATATGCATTTACAAGCTTCAAAATGCTCCCACTAAAGATTAGGCCAAGAAAAGTAGTTGCCTCCTCATAAATAAGAGCCAAACTTAGCAAAAATTAATAGTTACACAACTTGGGTGTCCAAATATTCCATGCTATAGTTAAGGAGATTTAATGAATTGTTCCCACTTGTATTTCCCTAAAAATCCATGCCCAAAATGTCTTTTTCTTTTTGTGAACTTCAAAAAATCAATTTTTGCCTCCTAAACTATCTCCGATACCACAATTTTTGCAATAATAAAATAAGGCCAATTATTTTAATTCCATATTTTGGCCTTAATGTCACATTTATTTCTCACACATAAATTACTAAAATTAAATAAAAATAAAAATTTAAATCACTTCTTTTTTTGGTTGATGTTGATTGCACTTTCACATAGGAGGCTCTTGCATCTGACACTCAAGGTAGAAAGAAAGGTTTCATGATTTTCACTCAAAAACATTTGTAGACCCTATGTCTACCTTGGATCCACCTCATTGTTTTTTCCACTATAATCTTCTTATTCATCAAATTCTACAAGCTTATAACATTATATTCTTTCATCTTTACTCCTCTACCTTTCATGTATTTCAAAACTTTTAATCTGACCTCCCACCAATATATTCCAACAAAATTAAAAATTAAATATATACCCCCACCTTCAACAAAACAAATGTAATTCATTACGTCTATTTTTTTTACCTTTTTCCTCTCCTTCCACCATGTTTCCTCCATGAAATTTCATTGTTTCAATGCCTTCTATAAGACATAACATCGCTACAATTTAATTTCTTTCACTCAAAATAGTATTAGTACCATTATCAAGAGACTCATTTTCCACTTGCACTAATAAGGAATTATAGTCACAAATCAAAACATCTTTATCTCCACTTTTCTCTAACAAAGATTTATTGAAAACTCTTCATTTACCTTCACTTTACACTCTTCAAATTCAACTTTGTCAAATTGATCTATTTTTGCAATAAAGTCTTCATCAAAGAAAACATCAAAATCTAATTTTACCTCACCTTTTGTTGCAACCTTTGTCTCACCTAAGATTAAATCATCCCACTCTCTTTCAACTACTACCATCTACATTAATAAATCATCCCCTTCACTTTCTTCTACATCCTTCAAAGGACACTCTTCCACTACAAATTCATTATACTCACATTCATCTTCATAACAACATTTATCAAAATTAAATTTTACGAACAATATACTCCACTACTGCAACTTCTGCTTCCCTTGCAATAAGTTGATCCCATTCTCTTTTGATCTGAATAAGTGAATCATCCTTCTCAACTTCATAGGTGTTCTCTAAAGAACCCTCTTCTGTTGTTGCAATCTTTGTAGTCTCGTTGTCCATGTCTTCCAATAGACATCCCTTAGCTTTAGGTTTTTCAATATTTTCGTACTCATCCTCTTCCTCTTCCTCGATGTCACAAGCATGGCACTTTGTTGCATCCTCTTTCTTTCCTACATTCAAAACATCATTAGAAAGATAATAAAATTACCTTCAACTCTTCTCTTCTCTTGTTTCCTCCTCTCAATCTCTACTCTCATTTCATCTATTTTTGCTGCATCTTTATCATTTCTCTTTCTCTGATTTTCCAAAGCCTCTCTATGATTTCCTCTAGTCTGGGAATCCTTAGAATCCATCCAATGATTTTTTTTCTTTTCCTCTTTATCTTTTCCATTTTCAAGACCTCTCAATGCCTTGACAACACAAATCTTCAAACCCTTAGGTTTTACTTATGTAAACTGACTCCTTCGATGATCTGTTTACAAAACCCTCTTCCAATATTCATAAATATTATTGTAAATTGCCTCCTTCAGCAATCTGTCTACAATAATGGGAGCCTCAGTTCCTCAAATCCTTTGAAAATATCTTCTTACTACTTTCACATTCATTTGCAAGCAAAATCCACACATTCTCCAACCTCAGGTCCTCGTGCAAACTGCCTCTAATTAGCGCTTTTTCCTGCACACTTGAGAACTCCCACTCTAACACCCACTGATGAAGAAGGGGTCTCACACACAAATCATCTCATACAAACAATTAACAGAAAAAAAATTAATATGCAAAAATCTGCAACAAGATTATAACTCTTATATTCAACTTTTTTAGCATAGTTTTTCCAAACTCTAGTGATGTATACAAACCTTCTAGAAATCTTATTACAATAAATAAATCAGTCTCATGGACTGATTTAAATTAATATAAATGAGTCTCAAACTTATATATGACATAAAATTAACAAACTACATAAAAAAACAACTCTTTCACTTCACATACAAACTCAACCCACAACTTGTAGTGGCAATTTTCAACCCACGGTTATTCCTATCTTGCACAATGATCTCAAAAATTCAAATTGTTGTCTTCAAACCCTCATACCTATAACAAAATTTATTCTAACAACCCTTGGAGAAAAGGATACACCCTTCTCCTTCCACTCCCCATTCTGGCTTGCAATAATGAATCCCCTCTCTCATGTCATGCCTTCCTCTTTGCCTTTTTCAACCAAAATGTATCTCCCAAGAGATGTAACACCTCCAGCCTAGAAAAGATCTTCAAAATAAATAAATAAAATATTAAATATGCATTTACAAGCTTCAAAACACTCCCACGAAATATTGGGCCAAGAAAAGCAACCACCTCCTCACAAATAGGAGTCAAACTTAGCAAAAATCAACAATTACACAACTTGGGCGTCCAAATCTTCCATGCTATGGTTAAGGGACTTTAATGAGTTGTTCCCACTTGTATTTCCCTAAAAATCCATGCCCAAAATGTCTTTTTTCTTTTTTGAACTTCAAAAACTCAAAATTTGCCTCCTAAACTATCTCCAACACCATAATTTTCAAAACAATAAAATAAGGCCAATTATTTTAATTCCATATTTTGGCCTTAATGTCACATTTATTTCTCACACATAAATTATTAAAATCAAACTTTAAATCACTCCTTTTTCTGGTTGATGTTGATTGCATTTTCACCTAGGATACTCTTGCATCACTTATGCCTCTCAATCCTATGCTCTTTACCTAACTTGTCAAACTCTACCGAACAAAATTCACTGCCATTGTCAGTCCTCAAACGCTTAATCTTCCTACTAGTCTAATTTTTAACCAAGGATTTAAACTCCTTAGATTGACTAAAGAATATAGATTTACTCTTGAGGAAATAAATAAATGTCCTACTATAATATTCTATGAAAGAAACAAAATATAAATATTTTGACAATGAAGGAACAATCACATGAACAAACACATCTGCATGAACATAGTCCAAAACCCTGGTAGACTTATGAGAACTAGAGTAAAAAGAAACACAATGTTCACATAATTCAAACTTGAGATTACAATCATCAAGGCCTTCAACAAGGATCTTATTTTTTAGGGTTGTAAGACCCTTCTCATTGATGTGGCCAAGTCGTCGGTGCCATAATAATGTCTTCTCTGTAAGAAGATTCATTTCCATGGAATTAACACCCTTAGGTACCCAAAATACATGACCACCGGATGTGCAACAAACTTCCTCTTTCCAACGGTCCCCTGCGGTGGGCTCTGTCGCCGTTGCGTCTGTGGGGGTGGTGATGCATGGGTGTGTTTTGAGCGGGAGCTCTGTGTTGGCGACTGGTGACGGAATTTCCATTAGGCCATGTGGGAGCTTGCTTCATGATGATACCCTTCGGGCTGCGTTTGTTGTTGGGGATGCTGCTGCTCCCGTGATTGGTATTGGGGACTGTGTTGATGGGGCTCCCCCCATCCCTGGCTTTGTTGTGTTGATCCCTCTGGTATCCCTTTGGTGTCGGTTGCTCCTGTCTCTTGTGCTCCTTCTGGCAGGAGGTCTTTCTCTGAGATGGTCTTCTCCCAACCCTCCTCTACCCCGGTGCCTGTGAATGCTCCTGTGGGTGGGTGTGCTACTTGTCCTACTGTTGTTGGGTGTTCTGCGGGGAAGGCAAAATCTTTTTCTGAAGCTGCTAGAGTTGGTGCTCGATCTCCCCAGAGGTCTATTCCTTGTGCCTAGGACTCCCCGGTGGTGGTTTGTGGGTCTGAGATAGTAGAGAATGAGGAGTATTACCTGAAAACGGGTGTGGTCTACAGATTCAATTATTTGTGGCCATCCCTCCCAGACCTCTATGATTGGGTGAAGGCTTCCTGGAAGCCTTTGGTTGCTGGGGAAATCAAGCTCTACCCTAGCGCTAGGGGCTTCTTTATTACTACCTTTGGCTCCCCTCGTGAGCGGAGCTGTGTTCTGGATAGAGGATGGATGTGGGGTATTCATTCTCTGTCCATCAGGCCCTGGGCTCATTCTTTCAACCCCCTTAGAGAGTCGTTGAATACCATACCTGTTTGGGTCCGTTTGCCAAACCTTCCTCTCTAGTTCTAGGAGGAATCATGCTTCGAAGCCATTGGCCATTTCTTGATGGTGGATTCTACAACTAGGGAGTTTGGGCACACCACGGTTGCTCGATTGCTAGTTGATCTAGATTTCTCTAAACCTCTCCATGGGGATGTTGTTTTGTTGGTGGAGGATAGACCTTGTAAGCAACTCTTAGACTATGAGGGTCTCCCCTTTCGGTGTAGGAGATGCTTTTCGGTGGGTCACTTGGCCTCTACTTTCCCTCATGCCCGTTGCAAGGGAATGATGACTTGGTGGACTGATGCTCTCCTTGATCACCTCACAGTGGGTTCTTCTTCAGAGGTTTCTTCTGTGTTGGTTGACCCTCATGTTGCTACTCTCCCAAGCTCTCTTCTTTGGATCCACCTTTGGACCATTCTGCTGACACTGTTGTGCCAAACCCTTCTGCTGACACTATTGGACCTGACCCTGCACCTATTGTCGCTGCCCTGTCAAACCCTGTTCGCCCTTTGTTGGGTGCCTCTTCTGTTCCGCTTGTTGATCCGTCCTCGGCTGCCTTGCTGCCAAATCCCTCAATGCTTGGTGGTCCTGTGGTGGTTGAGGTGGGGTCGCTCCTCTCACCGTTCTCCTCATTTCCTATTTTCGAGCCTCCCTAGTCGGTTGCTCTTCGAAAGAATAAATCTGTGTCTGCTTCTCGGTCTTGGGCTCGTGGAGCCAACTCTGAACCGTCTATTTCTGGGGTTGCTTAATCTCTTTGTTTTCTACAACTATCAGTCAGCTGTTTCTGGTTGTTCTTATAGTTCAATCTCTATTTTGAACTATGTTTTTCTTTGGCCCCTTGGGCTCTTTGTGAAGGGTATGACACCCTGAAAATGCTGCTTATCTTTTCAAAAACAAACTTCCTCTTTTCACAATCTAACGGTGAGGATGATGAATTCAAAGGTCTCTTCTTCAAAATATCAAAAGAACGATTGCACTGAATCGTGCATGCATCTAGCTTGTACAAGGTGCCAATCCAAACACCCTTAGCTAGAAACATAACTCCTCTCGTCATATTGTATCCTTCACCAAAGAAAAAAATTACACTCCTAAATCATTTAGTTTACCGAAAGAAAGTGGGTTTCATGCTAAGCTTGGGATATGCAATAAACCATCAATCCCCTTCACTCTTCCATCAAAGAATTTAATTTTGACTCTTTCATGTCCACCAATATTCAAGTGAGATTCATCACGAAAATACACTTTCCCACCGTCATACTCTTCATTCTTTGAGAACCATCCTCTATGAGAGGTCATGTGGAAGGAAGCACCCGAGCCTATCAACAACACATATTTTGATGCATGGGTTGCCAAGGTTGTGACAAATGCATCTGCGTCATCCTAAGAGGATTTATTAGAGAATTTGCGAAATTCTTTTTGTATTTCTTCTTCTCTTCCTTGCACTCTTTTCTAAAATGACCAATTTTTCCACAATTCCAACACTTCGCCTTGGAATTGCTAGGAGACTTAGATCTCCCTCGAGATTTTGATTTTGATTTCTTGTCCTTCTTCTTTCCTTCCTCCTTTGATCTACCACAAAAAACAAGGGCCCCCTTAGCCATCTCAGAAGAATTTAATTGCATGTCTTCAAATAATAATGAAGAAACCACCTCATCCATCTTGAAATTGGTGGTTGTACTTTCAATAGCCATTACCAGGTGGTCCCACAAGTTTGGCAATGAACACAATAGGAGAATGCAACAATCTTGTTCTTTAATCTCATCTCCAATGAAACCTAGTTGAGATATCAACATGTTGAATGTGTTTAGGTGATCTATTATGAATCATCCATCTTCCATCTTCAAAGAATACAATTTATTTTTTAGGAACAACTTGTTTACTAGGGATGTAGCCTAATAAACATCTCCAAGTTTCTTCCAAAGAGAATTTGCAGTTTTCTCTTCATGGACATTCAAGAGGATGGAATTAACTAAATAGAGCCTGATCAAACCCTTGAATTTCCTATACATAAGGTCTCAATTGTCTTGGGATGTTGTAGCTAGTTTGGTTCTAGATATTGCATCCCACAGATCTTTGTCTACAAGTGTATCCTCCATTTTTAACTTCCAAAGTTCAAAGTTTCTATTGTTAAACTTCTCCATCTTGATTCTTTTGGATGTGCTTGCCATATTTTTCCTAGAAGGTCACAAAAAAAAGTTCTACAAAACTCCCACTGAAACAAAGATTAGCTCAAAAAACTCTTCAAACCCAACAACATAATCAAAGATAGCCAAGATCTGATACCAACTGAAAGGAAGTCAAGTAAGTGGAAGAAACTTCCTACACTAATCTAAGTAGGAGAGTGTTACAAAAAAAATATTTTAACACCTTTAACTATTACAGATTCAGAAATATGCATATACAAAATGTAAATAACATAAACAACAATGCAAACTATAACATAGTGTTTACATGGGGAAACCCTTTCAGGAAAAAACTCACACTCCATATCACACAGTTCAACTTGTATTATCAACACCAATAATAGTTACAATACAATCTCAAGAGAACTGCTCAGGAGTCTTCACAATATGACAATAATCTGGAGTAATTTGACAAGATAATGACATGCAAGATTTCTTCAACCTGTCACACTGAAAATGCACTAAGTCTGCAAGTATTTATAATGCCTCAACATGAAACAAGGCACCAAAAAATTTCCATAAGAAAATCCCACACCCAAGTGTGAACATGAGTTCATTATGCCATGTTGTCATTGTTAGAACACATGAGTTTTGGCCTTTTCTAAATTCAACACCTATCCCACAAAATTAGCCACTATTGCACATGCAATGAGCTTGCATGTGTAGATACCCTCATAACATGGGTTCCACCTATCATAGTTAATTGGCAATCTGTCATTCACGACTCTTCCACCATCATAATATGTCATAACCTGGCATAGCAAGTTGTTGTAGCCTGTTACATAGTAACTTATGACAAATGCCACCAATTTAGCCACAAGTCTAGATCCTCCAAAGTGAACGCCTACCTCCACTAATTTATCTTACAAATTTCACATGTCACTTTCCATGTAGGATGCCACATCACCGATAGGTCCCACGAAGTGACAACAATTTGGTAGGAAAATAAACATTATAAAATAAATAAATACATCACATAATAATAATTAAATGCTAGGACTTTAAGACCGAGACACCCTAATCCCAAAAATTAGAGGTTACGTGGATTCAAATTCGATTGGTGATGTTGATAGTATAAAATCCACTTGAGAACACGTGTTTAATTTACTTGTTGGTGCAATTAGTTAGATGAGTAGTCAAAAGGCCATGGTCACTTTGTCCACTATAGAGGCATAGTATATGACAACTACTGATGCCTACAATGAACCCATTTGGTTTAAAATATTTTGTTCAAATATAGAATTCAAACAAGGAATAGTGATAGAATATTGTAATAATTAGAGTATAATTCAAATGCCTAGTGAAGAACCTAGCATTTCATGCTAGGACCAAGTATATTGATGTATAGTATCACTTTGTGAGAAATATGGTTAAGGATGGTAAGGTGAAGCTAGAGAATATAGAAACTTTGGTGAATGTTGTAAATGCATTAACAAAACTTGTGAGTACAAATAATTTTAGATGATGTTCCAAATTAATAGACCCTTTGACCTCTAGCAACTACTTACTTTGTTTCTATAAGCTCTCGCAAAATATTCAACAAGTCCCAAGAGAATGTTAGAAAAATTGTTGTCTCTACCTTGCATGATAGAATCAATAAGAGCCAAGAATAGATATTTTTTGACAAGCATAAAATGACTATTTTGAGAAGCAGATAGAGACAAATTGATGTTCAAGATAATTATGATATTTATGATGATTATCATTATTTTTTTATTAGTTGTTTCTAAAATGGAACCTCATTTCAAGAAATTTCTCACATGAAATATAATTTTATATATATTGGTACTTTTAGATAGTCATTTTTATGAGAGAGTTTAGTTTGCAAGTCTATTAACTTGTTGGAATGTTGTCAAAATTCCTCCAAGATTGAGTTGAGGTGAAGACTCTTATAGGAACTTGCATTGCAAGTGTGTTGTAAGCTTTTTCAAGGTTTGATAATATATTGTGTAGATTTTGGAGTGGGTTTTTTCTCTCGAAAGGGTTGCCCCCATGTAAATCACAATGTTATGTTTTATTGTTTTCATATGTGTTTCTTCAAATATTTATTATAATTGAATTAAAATTTGTGTATAATTCCCATCAAGATTAACAAAGGAAATGTTGGGGTAGGGGGCCTAACTTGATTGACTAAAACATCCTATTGTAGGTAAGAGATCACGAGGTCTACTCTCCCCCCAACCCTATGATACCGAAAGGTGTGTCGTGCTGACATCACAGGTCTTTCAGTACACCTTTACTTCTTTATAGTAATGTAATAGGAAAATTTTATTTATAAACTCATTAATGGTTGGAATTTTGAAATCTTAGTGCACTCCAAAAAAAAATTTTCAAAAAGTAAAACCTTCTATATTATATTTTAAGAAAAATAGGCGCGATCACCTATACCACAATTTACTTAGAAAAAATATGCATGTCTTGTTCTGTCAAATACTTGCTCTATAAACTTTGCTAGGAATGAAAAAAGCTTTTAACACCTGCTTTAATTTAGCTCATTACTTGCATACCTATCGTCCGAATGAATTTGCCCACATGAATGTGTTTACGTAACAGAGTCCTTTTCCATATGAAACTTCTGTTAATGTGACATGTCTCCAAACTTATTCTGGAGTCGTTTGGCTTTTCTTAACAATTGAACTGTTCAATGGTCACATGATTATATTTTCAAATTTTAAAAATAAAAAGATTATTCAAAAAATTTATGTGGGAATGAAGTAATTGAAAATTTCTAAATTCAAACCCTGCTATTTCTTAGTTAAAAAATCAAATCATTTGATAGTTAAAATTCATGTTCTTTCTGTATATATACTTTACTCTTTTGATCTTATTTAATAGATAATAATATAAATTTTTACTATTCTTGGATTATCATTTTTTTTATCATTGATCTTGAATTTGCAACATTGCATTGTTTTCTTACGGTCAGACATTCAGATCCTACAAAAAAGAGGAAGCTCGTTGAAATCTGATTTTGTAAATAACTATCCTGATTTATTTCTTCTTCTCAATAATTTCTTCAACTGAATGCAATCTATTCTTTCAATAAATAGTAGGTATTTTGTTAGAGTGTCATTGCATCACTTAGTTGGAATGAGTGTTAAGTGGACTATTGATCATGAGAGATGGATCATTTTTAACCACTACTCATAATATATGGGTCAATGAATCTGACTAAAAAACTACCTAGTTGAATTCTGATATTAATATCATCTTTCCTTTCTTCAGTAACTATCAGTATACAACGTGTATGAACAAATCATTTAGTCACATAATTCTCGAGTAAAAAAGAGATACAATAAATAACAGATGTGATCATCCAACATACAACAAAACAATCAACACACGTTCTTTATATGTTATAAAAAAGACAATTTGATGACTGAAAATAACTTACATATTTATTTAACTTTCAAACTAATTATGTATATTTAGTTAATTCTAATGCAAGTATAATTTCAAACAGCTGTGTTGTTTCCCTCCATGGTATGAGGTGGACTAACCAAGGGCTACAGGCTAGGTACTTGGTGAGACATGGCATGACCTATAGATCCCTAAAAAGTTCAACATTCATTATTTCTTGCAAAGAGAATGCATTATTCACAGGTTGTACAGAGTGCTATGACAGATGGTACAGTCAAGGAGACCAATTCTGCTGTAGTTATTGGGCTCTTGTCTGAGGGCCAAATGAAAATTTCTGTTTCTCCTTTTCTTGCTGTCTTGGCCAAACTAGATGGTAAATTCTTTTGTTATTAAAAGTTATAATGATTGCATTAAAAACAAAAATAAAGAGTCTTATTCAATCCTATCATCTATCAAGATATTTTTGAAGCAAGTACCTGTGTACCCATTTTGTGGGTCGTTTTCATCCGGTCACACCACAAAAGCTCCAGAAACTCTTTGGTTCATGTGTTTTGTACACAGAATAATTTCCATGATGACTAATTTCCCTCCAAGAACAGGCTTTTCCAATGGAGATTATTCAGTGGTAGGTACGTTAATGTAACTATCATTCATAATTTCATTTTATTTTAAAGTGCATTTTCTTTGAGATGATTGAAGGGAATGAGTCATGGGATATATTAATTGGGGTAAATGTTTTTTATTCATTATGAGGTAATGAATGGTGATTTTTTTACTTTTATAAATAGGTGTTTATGTCTATTAATTGAAGATATATATATATAAATTCACAAAAAAAGTTTGGACGATAAGAAGGTGCACCTCAATAGTGACATGGGCAGCATCCACAAGCAGAATGTATGATAAAAAAACAATATAAAAAGCAAAAGCCGCTTAAGCAGCCATAGCAGTGTCAATAGAGGGTGGCATCAGGGGGATCACAACCATCGTCATCTTTATCTTTATCTTCTTTGAGGGTGGCATGGGGGGATCACACTCATTGTCATGTTTATCTTTATCTTCTGCGTCAGTGGGAGAAATGCCCAGATCTGTCTCTAGAAACCATAATAACAACATTTCAATGGGGTTTGAATCATTTATTAATATTATGTTTATTGATATAATTAATAATTATATGTGATGATTATTTTAGAGTATGTTGTATGAAAAATAATAAATTACAAAATGTTTTGATTTATTTAGGTTTTAGTCATTATTGTTTAGTTTAGTTTTTGTTGTAACTTGACTTTAGTTTTTATGTTGTATTGTTGTTTTTAAGCTTTTGACTATTAAAAAGGTGGGGGCCCTTTCGAAACCACTATTTTACCTTCAATAAAAAATCTTGTTGTAACTTGACTTTCGTTTTTATGTTGTATTGTTGTTTTTATGCTCTTGACTATTTAAAGGGTGGAGGCCCTTTCAAAACCATTATTTTATGTTCAATAAAAAATTAATTATTTAATAGTATAAAGATTTATTAAAAAATATATTAACATATAATTATTAGATTAGTTTATATTTTATTTTAAACTATTAATGTAATCATGTTGGTGTGGTATCATGTTTAATAATGTAAATTTTAACTTTTAAGTTTAAGTGGTAAATTCATTTTAAAAAATTGTACAAAAATTTAATAGTCATTTAAAAATGTATTTATGAATTTTAAGGGTGCAAAGTTAGGGTGGACAACTATATGATTCTTTCCCATCAAATTAATTTGTTTAGATGTATAAGTTTTTCATTCGATTTTCAATACTCCATTGTCACCATCAAATTGTAATGGTATTTTCAAGAAAGGTTTGTTTCTAAATTATACTGGTTGTAATGAGTTAAGAATTAGCCACTTGACTCAAGATAATTCGTAAGAAACTAAAAAAAAGAAAGGTATATTTTCTCTTCAATTTTTTTATATATCTAACTTTACCATAAATTTCTATTTATTTTTAATATTAGATTTTTTAAAAATAATGCAAATTTTTATTTTTGAAAGAGGAGTTTCACAATAATGATCCATCATTATGATATATTATTTTTTCTTTTCAATAAAATAATAATTAATATACTTAATAGTTTTAATTCTATTATATATATATATTTAAAAAATTAAAGCTTTTTTAAGATAATAATATTTAAAAATATATATAACATGTTAGATTTTACTAAAAATTTAGGTCATAAAGTGATTATGAGTCTAGTGTAAATGAATCATTAATTTAGTGGTATATACTTTCAAACATACAAATGAGGGGCTCTAAATTCATTAAGATGTAAATGTTGAGGTCTTAATTTTATGGATTAATTAGAACTCAAACTTAATTTTTTTATATGCATATACCTAAAGAGGTTGGTAGTTCAATTGTAAATAGTCTTAACATCATAAGAATTGCCATTTTCCATGGTTGGTGGTTTATCACTAATCTACTAATTATTGACCCCTTTGTGATCAAGCTTGTGATAGGTTTGGATTAATTAGAACTTAAACTTAAAAAAATTATTTGCATACACCTAAAGAGGTTGGTAGTTTAATGGTAAGTCTCAATCTTTCATTCTCAATGTCCTTTTTTTTATAAATTATTTGTATTTATTATTTTTCTCTCACATAAGAAGTGGGGTGTCACTTTGGGATGCCATTTTTTTCATGTGTTAGCCACCTTGGAATGTGTGTATGAGGTTGTTCAAGCATCTAAACAAATCATTATGACATTATAAGGTGGAAACTACTTATAACAAATTCTTATGTTAAGAGCATGATTATCAAGAGGTTAAACATAAGAACTTGGACAAGAATTATGGAAATATTAAAGCACATGTTGTAGAGCATCTTCAAATACAAAATGGAGCCAAATTAGGGTGCCCAAGTTTGGGTGATCAAATATGACAAGTAATGACAAAATGAGGTGTAGGGAATATGCTAAAAGTAACATATAAAACTAAAACCAAGGTAATCATTAGAATTTGTCTGATAGGATTTGAGTGTCATACCTCCCTTTTGATTGAACACGATTTATCAAAATAATTTGATGGTTTCTATTTTATGTTGTATCTATCTATTGGTGTTTGGAGATGGAGTTTAGAATGGTTACTCTACATGTATTGTTATGTTGCCAAAAATACTCTAGACTTACATATTGGTGATAATCCTATAGAAACATAACTTAGATATTGTATCATAACCATTTTTGACGAATAATACAATTGATCTTGCTTTCAAAGCGTGGGTTTTTCTCCCAAAAGAGTTCTCCTTGTGTAAACTTTGTGTTGTGGTATACTTGTGTATCCATTTTTGTAACTATAAAAATTAAAATTATTTGCACATATAAGTACCCTCATTAATTACTATAGCAAACATTTTTTTCCCTTGCTTCCTTTGAATTCAATGGTATATAGCTCTAACATCATAAGAATTATCATTTTCCATAGTAGGTGGTCCAACACTAACCTATTTCAACCCCTTTGTGATCAAGATTTTTGATAGGCTTAAGGTTTTTGATAAAACTCACTTAGAATTTCTATTTGCATGACCTAAAGAGGTTGATGTTTCAATGGTAAATAGTCCTAATATCATATTTAAAAATTGTCATTTTATGTGGTAGATGTTTTTTCACAAACCTATTGACGTCTTTGTGATCAATATTTTTGATAGGTTCCAGATTAACTAGAACTCAAACTTAAAAAATTCCATTTACATACCTAAATAGGTTGGTAGTTCAATGGTCAATAGTCCTAACATCATAAGAATTGTCATTTTCCATGGTAGGTGGTTTATCACTAACTTATTGACCTCTTTGTGACCAAGCAATTTGATAGTTTTGGATTAGTTAGAACTCAAACTTAAAAATTTCTATTTGTATAGAACTAAAGAGGTTGGTAGATCAATGATGAATAATCCTAACATCATTAGAATTGTCATTTTCCATAGTAGGTGGTTATCACTAACCAATTGACACCTTATTGATAATTGTTTTCATAAGTTCTTTATTAGGGTTCATTTATGACTCATCTCTCTACAAATTTTCCTTAATGAATCACCTTTTTATAATTAAGACTTCTAATTTAAATTGATACTATATTAATTTATACAAATTATCTAAATTCCAAACCCTATTCTTTCCATTTTTAGAACAAAAAATCTACCATTAAACTACCAACTTTTATATAACTCAACTTTAAACTTCTCATACTATTAATATAACTCTGTTCCAAGAATCTTTCACTTAAAAGTGAGTGCCCCCATATAAATAGACACCTTAGTAGCAACTCAGTTTAGATCCTCCTTAATACCAAAGAAACTTTACATGTTGGTATGAGTTTTCCACAGTCCATGAAGTTAGAATAGTTAGCTTTTGGATTCAATTGTGTATGTTTTTTTTGTTGACATTTCAGATCACACTCATTGATCCATCATTAGAAAGAGGAAGAAATCACTGAGTGTGATCCGAAACGTCGATAAAAAAACATACTTAATTGAATCCAAAAACTAAATATTGTAACCTTACATATACTGTATTCCATTAGTTTTTTATATTTGTTTATATAATCCCTTTAAACCTTGAGAATGTTTAAGGGCTCTACAAAATTAATAATTTCCATTTTATTGTTTAAGGCCCATTAAACCTAGTGGATGTTTGAGGCGTATTGATAGGCCCTTCAAATCTCATGAGTGAATAAAATAAATATATCTTCTTTCGTTCATTGAAAAATGATCTCATAAATGACATGGAGATCTTTGTTACGACTAGGACTACTATTATTGTTAGCGTATTAATGATGTGATCTGCACACTATTCAAAATATGTCACGTTGTGGGTCCCTATGGTACGGATCCTACTTTTTATTAACAAACACTTGTCTTACATTTCTGCGGATACTTTTGTTTTTAGGACTAAGTAAGCACCGACAGATCTTGAGTTTAAAGTTTGAAAAGAGCAAGATTCCTCTACAATAAATTATTTAGGTTATTTGATTAACAAACACTTGTCTTACATTGATAATTAAAATTGAAAGTAATATTTAGTTTGAAATTTAATAATAGAGAAGTGATAGATGTAAGAATTTGATATATCAATATTTTAAAATTTTAGAATTGATTGAAATGAAGGTTTTAGATTTTACAAAATGATATTTTTTAATAGATCATTTATGCAAGTGTAGAACTCATCTTTGTAAGCATACATAAATTTATTCACATATTTCAATTGAAACTTGTAGATCTCAATTAGCAAATTAAGGACTATTGGAATTTGTTTTGCCTCGATCTCTATTGTCTTAAAAACGTGCAAGGATAGGCATGTTTAGGGACACCTTTGGAGAGTTTGTCGAATCGTGAGGTTTAAGTTCCCTAACAAATTAACTTCATAGCTCTAAGAGAAAGTTGGAAGACAACAGGCATGTGATGGGCCTAGGATGATGTAACACATGTAAAAAAATGCAAAATAAATTATCTTTTGAACTCTTTGATTGAGATATTCTTCTTGCATTCTAGGATAATTTCAAATGATTAGATACATGCCTTTGACTATAACAAACACGCACATATACCAACACAAACATGCACTATTTTTGCTCACAATGAGTAGTAGGAGGGAGTCAAAGGGATAAAATTTGAATTTGAATTTTAAAGGTTTAAGTTTTAGATCTATGAAAGTAGAAGTGACCTCGATCATGTTACGGTATACTTTTTAACTATTGGAATTATGTTTTATGGTTGAAGTTATCCACATGCATAAATCTATTGAAGTTGTTAGTTTGTGTGTGTGAAGCTATGCATATTCATGCATGGTGATCAATTATGAACAATGCACCAAGTCATATATGGTGGAATATGAAGAAACCAAGTTTTGTGCACAAGGTATGCTTCTATTGAAGAGAGTTCACAAGTGTTGATTATCAATGCATGTGTAATGTTATTGGAGGGTTGCATGATTGTGAAAAAAATATTCACCCTTTCTTGAGTAGGAATAGCCCCCATTGCATATTCAATGAGTTGTAGAAAATAATCATGGAGCTATTGAATATTATACCACATTGCCGATTTTCATACTAGCCCACCTTAGCCACATTTCAAAAATATGTAAACCTTAGAAAGTTTGTGTTGTGGTAGTTTGAGTGATATCATCTTGCACAACAATACATGTGCATGATTAGGATCCAAATATAAAGGTTGTTGAGTTGATGTTTGCTAAGGAAGGGGAGGAAAGTATGTTGAGGAGTTCCACATTAAATATTAGATGCACACCCAAGTATTGTGAGATTAAGAACAAAGACATTCTCATAAAATGTGCATAAAATGGGGGTAGACCCACAATACTATGTCCAACTTATGGAACATTAGAAATTTGTGTGGTTGAAGAGAAAAATAGACAAACACCTTCATTCAAATGTCGTATACAATTTTTATATTCTAATTTTTTTTAATATGAAAGGGGCCTTCATTCAAAGATATATGGATATCTTCATTTGAAGGTCCTTCAAATGAAGACCTTGAGATGAGATTTTCTTCTTTGGCACTTAATTTTTTCTAAAAAAATCTATTTCAATATTTGGGTTGGACTAGCAAATGAAATCAACACAATAGGAGGTTGTTAAAGGAGCATAGCCCTCAGGGTAAGCTTTCCAAAAATTATAATATTGAATATATTTAATTTGGTTATTATAATTATTTTTCATTTTCTAGTGAACATATGGTTTTCACTAAACATCAATGAAAAATAAAAAAGAGAGAAAAAAATTCTAAAAATATGTGCACACTAGGTATTGATGTCCTTGATTCAACAAAAAAGTTAATTTGGATAATACATAATAAGTTATGCAATTTATGGAATAAACCTATGTCTAAATTATAATTAATCCCAATTTAAAAATTGATAAAAAATAAAATATGCAACAAAAAATATGAAAATATACTTGTGCTCTAGATATTGGTGTTACCAATTCATGTTTAAGAATTTACAAATTCATCCTTTTTATTTAAAAAATTACGTGATATGGAATAAACATAACTTTTTTAAAAATACTATTAATTATAAAAAGATAAGTTATTACAACTTCCATTACAAAATTACAAATCATAAAAAAAAATAGAATCTACGCAAAAAATATCAAAAATCACTATTTACATCATATTCAAATTCTTAATGGTTTAGTTGCTATAGATGATAGAAGGTGAATAATTATTTAAAAAAAAGGTGATTTCAGTGTCCCACTTCGACCAAAAAGTGGAACACACTATTGTGGGATCATTCTTGGTGTATGGACCATAGTATAGAGGCTTTATCTTTCGGTGTCGACCCTTGAAATATTTCTTATGAAAATAAAACAAGACTTTTTCATTAACCTAGAGTGAGAAAGGTGTACAATACATATAATGACACTTTTTTGTATTTACATTATTGGCATGGGAGAATTTATTGAACCTATTGCTGAAAAATTTAATGTGTTACATTTTTTATAAGATTTATCTACTTATTGTTCCTCTATGCATGAATCTAAGTGTGGTGGTGTGTGGTAGGAGATGATGAGGTGTGTTGTTAGATATAACCTAAAACATGTCTAGAAATGACTATTCCCCATAGAGCTATACAAGCCCTCTTGTAGGGATGTTGGATGCACATGGTAGGTTATCATCTTAAGTGTGTGGATGTGTATGGTAGAAGATCTATAATAGTTGAATAAGTTTCTCCACCTCTATTTTGATATGGCATTTTTTTATGGATACAAGTTTTTGGATTGATCCAATTATGTAGGGTCCAATAGATCTCTCATATGAATTGCTATAATTTACCAATGGATCTTAGTCCATAATTAGATATGCAATAAGCATAGGTATTTTGAAATGAACTATACATAATTGAAGAATTTATACATGTGTTTTTCCTATGTTATAATGTTTTTCTAACAAGAAACTATGATGAATATCTTTTAAAATCTATTGGATACAAAAAATACTAAACCATTTTGGTGCTTTGTGATAGGGACTTCAATCATGAAATCTACGTTGATATATTACATGGCCTTTGCAAAAATATAAGAGTTTCTTAAGGCCCCAACTTCCTATTTGTGAGCTTGGTAGTGAAACAAAGAATGTAAGACTTGATATAAATGCTCAATGTGTACAAGAATGTAAGGCCAATAAACATTATTTTGTATCATTTTTAGGGTATTAGTAAAGCTAAAGTGTCCAACTATCTTGAAATAGATTTTTTTGGAACACAAAGATGTATGAGTTTGAAAGGAAGTTTGACAAATTTAGATCAAATTTTCCATCCTATATTTACCTTGCAAGAGTTCAACTTAGGTGTAGGTTAAGTTCTAATCTATTGAGTAGAGGTTCTCCTAGTCAATGAAGTTATGGTTGTGTGAGTCTAGTACCATGTGACGAGTACATGAAATTCTCATTTGTTGAGGTAATATACTACCTTATTGTCTTTCACCTTCTTATGGTTTATTACTAGATTGAATTTCTATAAGTATATGCCATTCACCTTATGTGGTATGCATTGTACAACTTTATTTGTGTATGCAAAGACTAAATTAGGTTACGATTGGAATGAATTATTATCTCCTTACCTATAATATAGTGTCACCACTACTTGATAACTTGAACAATAAAAAAACCTCTTTCTTTTAACTATAGTAGCATTACACCATATCACTAAATGTTTTTGAATGGTAATTGACTAGATGCCATGTTAACTGAATATTGTGTTGAGTACATAATCATATGAATTGGTCTAATCTTAGAGGGGAACAAACAATGTCAAGCATTTCCATAATAGGCATTGCACATAGTCATTATTTGAGCTCCTCAAAATCATGTTGTGAAAATGTCCAAACAAATATTTCCGTATCTTACATGATTTAACTAAGTAACTAAGTGTTATGTGACAATTCAAGGATAAATCTATAGTAGAAATTAGCAGCTCCAAGAAATCTATACAATTTTATGAGGTTGTGCAAAGTTGGTCAATTGAGAATCACCTTTATTTTCACTAGAGCTACATGGATTCCTATGCAATCAATGATGTAGCCTAGATAATAAATTTGTGTTGAAAGAATATTTACTAAATAATTACAAATTATATTGAAATAGAGTATATAAGACACATGAGACATGCTCAACGTACTCCTCCCAAGTCTTGTAAAAGATGTGAATATCATCCTTGGGTAGATGATTCAATGCAGGAGTTGCTGAAACATTGTAGCATGTTATTAATTAAGAACATGAATATAATTAGAGGAATCTCTTGGTTTGAAAGGAATAATGATCCATTCATATTGTCTCTCCTTGGTTTTGAATTCTATTTCCAAACTGTTAGGATTTAGGTGCCATCAACCTTGCAAATCCTTGTTTTTAATTATTCTCCTAAGGCGATTTGTACATTTACCCATAAGAGGTGAAACTGTTTGACCAACGGTGGTGAAAGAGAAAATGTAAATGTAGTGTTACCGTTACCGTTTGTCCTTTTGGAAAAGGAAAAAATAGCTAGGTGTCCCACTTTGGAATCTTCTAGAATGAGATTGTTGGGTCAAAAAAGGGTGTTGTAGGAGCATCTATGACATGTATGACAGTTGTCATAGGATGCTATGATAGTATGAAAAATTCCCTATGACAAAATATGCTATTTTTAGACCCCAGGTGCCCATGCATGAAAGATGCCTTATGATAGCTGTAAGAGCATATGTAAGATGCTATTTTTGGTATTTTTTGACCATTCCAAGGAGGGAGACGTGGGTTTTTCTAGGTGGTATTTCTGCCTATTGTTTGGTGAAACCATGGTGGTTTTCATCCTCACAAATCTCTTTAAATTGGGGCCTTGAGCTAGAGTTATTCAATTCAGTTTTGCAGGTTGCAGGGTAATAGGGTGCTGCCAGATTTTATAGTGGTTGATAAGAGAAGTCTATTGCTGCATGTAATATTTCAGATTATTAGTAATATACTTGCCTCTCTTTCGGTAATGGAGTTTTTTCCCTTGGAGGTTTTTCCACATAAATATTTTGTTGCATGTGTAATGATTATTCTATCTCTCTCCCTCTCTCATTCTTCCTTCACACTAAGGCTAAAGGTTAATCTACATATTTCAGATTTTCTTTCACTTGTTTAAGTTCATATTGCAAGCTTTCTTCACCTTGATAATCAACACAGACATATTTAGGATGAATTGTTACCTAGTAATATCCTAATTTGAGGCCAATCTTTGTAAATGATTATGTACTATGAAGCTATTCCAAGATGTCATTGATGTGTAGAAGAGGATATCAATTCTTCACTATATTTTTGTTTAGCATGTGACAATTAATCCAAAAATACCATGTCATGTTAATTTTGTACAAGGACTAGATCAAAATATTATATGGAGAAAATTTGAGTCTAACATTACCATAATTAGTTAGCTTCTAATTTTTTTCTTGAATTTCATCATTCTCCCAAACAAACATGTGATATAGAGAACTATTTGGAATAAGGGATCTAAAAATGAAATAGATCATTTGTTGCATTGTGTGGTGTCTAGAAAGATCTTTGTTCTTAATTCAAATACATGTATGTACCA
This sequence comes from Sequoiadendron giganteum, assembly GCA_007115665.2. Taxonomy (NCBI): domain Eukaryota; kingdom Viridiplantae; phylum Streptophyta; class Pinopsida; order Cupressales; family Cupressaceae; genus Sequoiadendron; species Sequoiadendron giganteum. Next base: position 158,026,904 of record CM021104.1, on the reverse strand, counting down.
TGTACAATAAATTATCAATTCATTATTGTTGTGATGATTTTTGTGCACTCATATGTTCTATTAATTTTTTCTCGCTCTCGTATGTAGGTTTTTAGGCCATGTGACAAGGAGAATGAACTTATGCATGTGTGATATAATATTACAATATTGCTTGGTAGGTACCAATGCTACTTTGGTCTTTGGTGACGACCCATGAAGATATAATTATTGATCATTGACATGAACTCTTCATCATTATGATTTCACTTGATATACACCTTTCATATTATACACATATGGTATCCCAAGAAGCATGCCATGCACTTCTAGTAATGTAACATTACAAGTAACTATATCTTGCATGGGTTTAATTGCATACTTGAAAGAACGTTGAAATTGTTTTATCCAAATATCCTTAGTTTTCTTTAACCATCCAAGAGAATATGGTCTCAAGTGTGCTTGAGTGGAATGGTAGGTGATTCATTATATCTCACAAAATTAAATTCTTCTATCTACCATTGTCTTGATGATGACATGAAATTTTTATCCATTAAACTAGCACTTAATACATAAGAGACACAAGTTTCATTCCTTTAAATTATGGATTATCACTATACTTGTGTTCGAAAACTATGCTTCTTCAACTAGTATCCTTAGGCTATGTGGGATTTTAAGTGGCTTGTGTAATTACAAATTTTTGTGCAACATTTAACATCACAATGTGAACTTGTACAATAATGATGACTTAATTTAGAACCTTGCTTCCTTTTCTATTATCATCAATTGGTGTGGATGGTGTTGTGGCTTTGGAATTCTACATGAATGAATTAGGTTTTTATTGATAATTTTTTACACAAGGAAATTCAATTTATACAAAGAGGAATTGGAAGTGATATCTTGCATGGGTTTGTTCTTGTGTGAAAAATAGATAAGTTTTTTTTCCTTTGATCTTAAATATGTTATGAAATGATTGACCTAATATTTTCAAATTTAGAAACTCCATGCTTTTACATGAATACAAGGTGAAAACTTACTTATGTGCTTGAGAACTTTGAGTTGCTCGGGAGTTTCTTCATGTGCATGCATGGAAATTATTCATGGAACTTACTAATGTAGTCCTTAATTGATTACTCCCTACTAATGCATACATGTTAAGCTTTTGACCTTCAATTTCTCTTGCTAGCATCTTCTTTTTTTCCCCAAAACCTATGTATAGTAATTTTTGTTTCATTTTTTATATTTTCATCAAAATTTGAAACAAACTACATATTTACATTTTAGAATCTATTCTATACACAATAATTTTATTTTTTTGATTGGTTTTCAAAAAAAAGGAGGGAGCATGCCCAAATTTTCATTTTTCAGCATGTGTTCACTTTGAAAATTAGTAAAAAATTATATTTCTGTAAAACTAAGTTAAAAAATAGGCATAAGTGATGTTAGCTAAGTTTACACTAAAGTGATTTGTAAAATAATTTTAAAAAGTCAATATTTTAGGGGGACCACACTAGATGCCATGCTATTTTCTTGACAAAAGTAGGATCACTTAGTGTGATCCCCTTATTTGAACCTCTTAATCTCCACCATTTTAAAAAAATGATAATTTAGAAACTAGATTATGAGCTCTATGAATTTTACTTTTGTCACATCTTCAAATTTTGAGTGTAGATAGATCATCAATTTTGTTGATTTTAGGAAAAAATGGCCACCCCCTTTTGGTCCCTCATTTCCATGCACATACCCAAATATGATACTAATTGTTGTACCTAATTATCCAATCCTAAAGAATTTATTTCGAGCCTTTGACTATGTTGAATTAAACTTTGAAAGGGTTTTGGGGTTGTGCAAGAGCAAGTAGTTTAGCTTATTGTGGCATTAGAAAAAGTTGACACATTAGTTCATGGAATTGTTTGAAGATTTCTTGGTGTCATGTGTCAAAAATGTTCATCATTTTTGAATATTTGAATATAGTTTAGGTGATTTTTTCATATCAAATAATTTTCTCTTTCTATGATGTTCAAATCTAGAAAAGTAGAATATGTACTAATTGGATAATTATCCTTTTGCTACTATGCACACATTTATATTGTCATGTGATAAACATTGCTTTGAAATGAATGATACAAATACCAGGTGGTTCGAGGGATAAACCTATCTTGAGAACTATGATTTTATAGATTACATGAAATAAAAATGAAATAATAAATCCACATAGTTAAAATATTATACGTTTAGGAATAATACTTTAGAAAAGGTGTGCTACTTCAATTCACAATCAACAACGAATAGGGTTCTAAGGATATTATAGATATTATGGCTAGGAATGAAGATTCTTGTAACTAGAAAGGGGTGACACATCATACTTGTTTACCTATGACTATACACTATTCATCATCATCCCTTAATGTGAGGGATCATGTGTGAATAAATAGAATATATTATAATTAAAACATAATAAGAATAAGTTATAATGAGCTACTTAGGAAACTACCAGCCTTCCAATTTCTTGTCAATTAGAACTTTTGATGATTGGCATTCGTTTACAATCAAATTTATTATAGGTACACATATGAAAAGCTATTCAAAGTCAAACATACTAGCACTCTATCAACAATGCAATGATTCATGTGTGGTGACATGTAATGATACCAAGTATTGAGGGAAGTGTCAAAGTGTTGACCATCAACTCACACACAATATTCTTAGAGGCGTGTAAGGCTGTGATTAAATTAAATGAATCCATGTTGGTGTGAAGTACCAATTTTATGGTACTTCTATTGGTATTGAGTAATGTATCATGTTATTCATAGACATTTTGAGAGTGGTGAGACAACATGCACCAATTCTAAGAGAGACACTTAATTGACTTACTAAAAGGTGATTTTAGGTGATTTCATGGCTTCTATCCTTATAAATAAACATAGTAACAACCAATATTTGAGCATATCATGAACTTGACTTTTGAAAAAAGTTAGATGTAGTGAGAAGAGAGCTCTTTTGAGTGCCACATTACTATTTAAGGATGCATCCATTAAAGCTATGTTGACTTATTAAAAATACATTATTATTTATGTCTTCCATTATTCTTTCCAATGGAATGAGCGCTACTAGGGTTTTGTGTTTTCTACGGTCATCCTTGGCCCCTCTTACGTCATATTGTGCCTTCTGCATAGGAAAATTCCTCCCTCTTTGAGTACGATCACATTTACTGTGGTTTTAGGAGTTTAATATGCCTTCAATCGACATTAACCCAATAGTTCATGCTGGTGTTAATGGTTCATCGACGCAGTTCAATTGCTCCTCCTCCAAACACACATCCTCAAAAATTTGTTTCAAAAGTCTTTCATGAGGTAAGGATTCTGATGTCCCTGCTGATGTAGTTTTGCCTTTACTTGATTTTGATTCTGCTTGCCAATGGCTCAAACAACACACCCTTGTGGGTTATTTTGTTGGAAGGACTCCCCTCAGAAGTGTGTTGAAAGAATGGGTCAACAAAGCTTGGGTCCCTCATGGGGTCTACCTTGATATGATCCAGAACTTGACCAAAGGATTTTTTCTATTCCGCTTTGCGATTCACGAAAGTTAATCATGTCCAGGCCATTTTAGGGCATGGACCCTGGTATGTTAGGTCATCCTTGTTAGTATTCCAAGCATGAACCCAGTATTTTTCTATCTCAGATGACACCAAAATGCGGGTCCCGGTCTGGATTGATTTTCCTGGTTTGCCTTTTCTAGGTGTGCCCTTCCCGAACCAAATTGCTTCTTCTTTGGGGAGGGTTGTCTGTATTGAACTTGACAGGTTCTTCCAAGCCTGGTCTCAAAAGCGGGTTTGTGCGGAAGTTGATCTGTCCAAGGATTTGAAAGATTCTGTAGACATTCAAATTAGTGCTATTAGGCACACCTAGAAAGTCACGTATTTCAATTTTCCCAACATGTGCTATCAATGCCAGTCGGATGACCATAAGATCAAGGATTGCCCTTTGACAGTTCCTCGTACACCATCACCGTCACAAGATGTTGAAAATCCTCGCCAGACAGAGCCTTCTGCTAAGGCTGAATCAAAGTGGACCATGGTTACCAACCGAAAAAATAATCCAACTGGTTTTGGGTCGACACCCAAGGCCCCTAAACCATCCAAAGTTGTTTCAAATCCTTCCGATAAGGGGATAGCAGCTCCTTTCAGAGCTGTTACTGTTTTAGTAGAGCCTAGGTCAAAGGCAACGCCTCAACCTGCGACTGTTCTATGCACTCAACCACCTATTCCTGCCACAATGGGGACTCAATGGTGGTCTCAAAATCCATCTCCACCACCAGAAGAAGGAGAATATGTGCTAGAAAAGTGGAGGTTTTCACCCCCTATTCAGATTGGTTCAGTTCCACATGATTTTTTGAAGAATAGTTTCTCTTCCCTGGTTGAGGAGGAACTAGGTTCTGAAAGCATGGAGGAGTTTCATCCATGAATTTTCTTTCATGGAATGTTCGAGGTCTAATTGACCTCTCCAAAAAGTATTCTATTAGGGATACTTTACATAAATATTCAGGGATTGAAGTGCTTTGTCTCCAAGAAATCAAAATTTTAGGATTTTTGCTTGCCTCAGCTAGTCGTTCTATTTGGCCAACCAATACTATGTTTTGCACTTTGCATGAAGCTGAGCATGGTGGAGCTACCACTTTTTTGTTCCCCCAGTTGCATTCTTGCGTTGTGGATCATGGGACCGATCCTTCCCAGCGGGTCATCTGGGTTCTTCTCAACAATGATAATCATTCCTTCGAGATTGTCAATGTTTATGCCTCTAAGGATGTTGTGGATCACTCTTTGCTTTGGCAGTGGATAGATGACTCTCTGCTAGTTGCCACCTAGTTGCTCTACGGGGATATCAATATGGTTGAGGTGGTGTATGACAAGGATGGCACCATACCCTTCTATTGAGCTGCTGGTAAAAGGGAGGCGTGGTTTTACATGTGTAATAAATTGGGGATTTTTGACCCCAATATTGGTTGCCGCCATTCTCATTCCCTCTGGCACACTTGGTGTAATTATAGGGCTAGTTCTGACAGAGTCTTTAAGCACCTTGATCATGCCATGATCTTGGCTCAATATATATTTTCTTTTGCTAGCTTTGCCTTGGAAATGAAGCCATTAGTAGATGTGACTTTGTTAGACCAGTTTCCAATTAATTTTTGCATTGAATGGACTTCTTGCCAGCCCCACACATGTAAAAATCAATTCTTTCTGAGCATGTCTCTTCTCTGCCACAAGCCCACTCTGGCCCACATTCGTCGAGTGTGGAATTTGGAATGCAAGCCAGCTGGGCATATAGGCTGGATTACTTGGTAGAATGATGCCATCATTTGTACTACTCATTTCTTGCGCATTTATGGGCACCAACTAGCTATCTTTTTCCGACGATCTTATGAGGCTACCATTGCCGACTTGTGTACAACTAAGGAGGCCTTGGTGATCGGTCCTTTTTCCCCATTGCATCAAGTCAGGGTGGTAGAATTAAGGCACAAAATAAAAGTGGCTGATAATTACGCTGCCAGAGGAGCGCAAATCAAAGCTCGACTACATTGGCTTAAGATCGGTGATTGTGCCTCCAAAGAATTTTTTTGGCACTTCGTGCTAGGCACTCATCCCCAGGCATCAAAAAAATCAAGGATAGCACTCGGGTGCCCTCAAAGATTCCTGACATTCTCCAGGCCTTTGTGCACCATTACGAGCAGGTGTTCACTATGCAAGATTCCACAGCTATGAAACAACAAGCCCTTTAGGACTGCCTTGTTGTTGTGCCACATACTTTCTTCAACCCAAATAAATTTTTGTGATCAATTGTTAACAATTGATGATCTCAAGGAGGTCGTTTCCTCTATGGTCGATGATAAGGCTCCTGGGATTGATGGTTTCCATTGTGAATTTTACAAAGCTCTTTGAGATTATGTTGGGAGCAACTTGCATCATGTCTATCTTGAAGCTTTTCACGCCAATTCTCTAGGCAATTTAATAAACAAGGGCAATATAAAATTCATAGCTAAGCCTGGGGAACTGAAGGATATTTGCAACTGGAGGCCCATCACACTTATCAATGTCTCCTAAAAAATCATTGCCAAAGCCCTTGCTCTGAAAATCCACCATCTCTTGCCTCAGGTGGTGCGCCCAAAGTAGAATTGTTTCATCAAATCCAGATTTATTTTGGATAATATCATTGTTGTGTGGGAAGGCATGGAGTGGATCCAACGCTCCAACTAGAAAGTTGTGTTCGTTAAAATTGACTTTGCTAAAGCCTATGATCGCATCAAATGGCCTTCCATTCTTGCGATGTTGCAAGCCTAGGGGTTTGGACCCAACTTCATTCAGTCTGTTCGAATGCTTTTTTCTGATGCTTCGGCTTGCATTACCATTAATGTCCACCAGTCTTTTGCTTTTGGTATTTTCCGTTTGATTCGTCAAGGGTGTCCTCTCACCCCTTCTTTGTATGTGCTTGCTGCTAAAGGCTTTGGCTACCTTTTAGCCCATGCTATTTCTCAACAACATGTTAAAGGGATTCTTCTCTCGAACTCGTAGGAGCAACTTGTTAATGACCACTTTGTGGATGATTTCTTTATCACTCTCTTAGAGGAAGAAGAATCTGTCACTACTGCCCATGACTGTCTTAACACTTTTTGTCTTGCGTTCGACTCTTTCATCCAATGGCACAAGACCTTATGCTACAAGCAGTTAGTGTTACCCACCTCTGTGTGGCTTCAATTCTATAATTGGAAGTGGATCGGGCAAGGAATTTTTTTTTGTTTTCTGGGCATTCCCTTTGCCTTCTAGGCTTCCCCTAGGGAGCTTTGGTAGGTTGTGCTCTCCAGATTCGAGTAAAAGCTTGCTTACTAGATTACCAAGCATCTTTCTTTGGCTGGTAAATTCCAGGTTTGTTCTAAAATCTTGGCAGCCACTCATGTTTACTATTCCTCTTGTTGGGCTCCCTCCAAATCTGCTTACAGTAGGCTTGAAAATTTATTGCGAGATTTTTATGGGCCTCCTCTGAAACCCACAAGGATTTCCATTGTGTTGCTTGGGAGTTCTATTGCCTCCCTAATGATTCTGGAGGGCTTGGGATGCTCTCCACTCAATGACAAGGCACTACTCTTTGTGTCAAATGGATTATCTAGGTCCTTACCAGAGATGAAGCCTGGAAGATTCTCCTTAGGCACTGTATTCAATTCGGATTTCCTGCTCACAGATCCACCTAGAAAGGAATAGGCTTCCAAACCCTCCTGGTTATGAGAGAGCCTATTCAAATTGTTGGAATTTTTGTGGCCAAGAGCATTTGACGTGCCTGGGAGGTTGTCAAGCCTTGGCTCCGATGGGCTGGAGTTTAATTTTGTGATGGGATTTTTCTCAATCAAAAAAACCTATGGTGGTCTCCCCTTCTTGCTCAGAATGGCTAGCCTCTGGCTAAATCGCCTTGGTTGAAAACACTCAGATTTCACAAAAAGGGCATTCAGACCCTGTAACATCTCTTTCATCGGCCCACTATGCGTATCATACATTGGGATGCTTTTAAGGTTCAACAGAGTCTTCAAAACCAGGACCATGCCACCTTTGACGGGTGGTGAGTGCCATTTCAGCTAATATGCTCCACAAAGTTGGCATTTGTGGGCACAAACCTTGGTGGAAGAACTGAAAATGGTTTCTAGACACTCCTCTTAGGAGCTACAAGCCGCGGCTTGGTTACAGGTGGCTTTCACCCCATTTTCCTATGATCAATAGTTTGAACTAGAGGTGGCTGCTTAATTCCTCTGCTCATGTCTGGCGGAAGAGATTTGATGCCATTTGGTCTAGGTGATCCCACAATAGTGGTTTACAATTTTTGGCCAAACTGGACATTGCAATTATTATTTTTAACTAAGTCTTCATATTCATGCACCTATAGCGGCTAAACCGTGAGGAATTTGAAGATGATGCAAACAAGAGTCTCATCACATTTTGTCTGTAGATTCTAAAAATATTTTTTTCAAAATTTTTGGAATCAGATTGCACTTTTTTTCCATCTCCCATGAAAACTGGTTTTTTTCTGAAAACAACATTTTTACAAAGTGATGCTCACCGTATACAACATAATTTTTTTTGTGTGAAGGATAAAATTCTATTTTTTTTGAATTTAGATTTGTAACTACAATATCTAGCACTTTCATTTGGTCTCATAGTTTTTTATTGAATATTTTTCCTTAATCAAGTTTCAAAGTCAAACCAATTGCAATTCAAACATAGGTAGACTGTATACAACATAACTTTTTCTATATGTATCAAAATTCAAATTTTTTTTAATGGATCAAGGACATTAATACCCAGCACAAACATATTTTTAAATTTTTTATTTTGATAATTTTCTATTTTTCCACATGTGCAAAACCGAGAGCTTGATTTTCGGTGAAAAATCTACGTTTAATAAAACTAAAAAAATACATATATAATAAAACCAAAACATATTAAAATTATATTCATTGGATAACTCATTTCGAGGACTACCATATTCCAGTTGGGTCTGTGAAGTCTCCTCCATTTTCATCCTCAACCCAAGCTTCGAAGGGAAAAAATTTGGAGTCTTTTGTGTTAGAGGGTGGGAAGGTGGGAAAAAGGGGGTTCAAACGAACCTAATGGGTTTGCTCGAACCTAATGGGTTCGCTCGAACCCCCAGGGGTTTGCTCGAACCCTTGTTCGGTCAAACTAGGGTTCGATTGAACCCCTTTTCCACAATGGGAAATGCAGGTTCCCACATGCAAAGTGGTTTGCTCAAACTCTGGTTCGACCGAACCCCTTTTGGGTTCATTCGCATTGAGTTCACTCGAACCCCTCAAAACATTTTTTTTTTGCATGGGTGAGGTTTTTGGAAGTTTTCGTTTCTCACTCGAATTGTAAACCACTTTTGTGGGTTCACCCATCTACAAGTGTTAATCCCAAGCTGGCCCACTTTGCTTGGTGTATTCTTTTCCAAGGCTTGCTTGTGGGTTCTCAACTTATTCACTTGGGGGTCCAGGACCCTCGTTGCCCTTTTTGTGGGAAACTGGAAAGATTCAAGCATCTCTTCTAGTTTTTTCCTAGAGCTCATTAACTTTGGACTTGGATACATGACTTCTTTCAACCCTTTCGACCAGAACCCTTTTCTTGGCATATGGTTCTGCTTGGAGATCCACTCAGGATCCCTGCTTTCACCCAACTTTGGCACACTTTCAGGGTGGAAATCCTCTTAAACATCTAGAAAGACAAGAATTCTTGCATATTTGTTCATTCTCAATTGGATATTAATGTTTCTCTTTATGCTTAAGCAATTATTTGTTCTAATGTTCTTTTACAGATATAGGTGCAAGCTAATAAAGTTGCATTGGAGGTGGCTCACCTGCAGGTCCTCCTGGACCACTAGGGAAATTTCCCGTGTGTTGTGGCTCGGGTCCTTGACTCGCCTCTTCCTCCTATGGCTAGTCACCCTCTTGGGGTCGACAACGGAGTGGCTCCGCTTGTCCCCATTCCCAACCCCCTGCTCGGCAAGACTCTTGCTCTCCTCGGCGTGCTCATTCTCCTCCACCATGGGTTGCTCAGGGGTGGCCTTTTGGTGGTGCGACGAGGAGCGGTGGTGGCAGTTCTGGGTGGCCTTTTGATTCTCCACCTGCTTCTGGTGCTGGTTGGCCTACTAGTGGGAAATTTTTTCCATGGTTGGCGCTTGCAATCTTGCCTCGACACGAGGAAGACGATCAAGATAAAGAAAAAGATGATGATGGTTAGGGTGCTCCTCCTGATATCACTCTAGACCCCGCTGATGTATGGGGGAAAAACATGGATGACAGAGACCCCCCGGGCTCTACTGACACTACTCTGGCCGCCTAATGGCCTGTTTGTTTTAATTTTTCATGCTTTTAGACTACTGGGCTGGACCCACATGATCTGATATTTTGTTTTCTCTGGGTGCTACCCATGTGACTCTCAAGGTGTGCCTTCTTACCACCCGCCCTTTTTTGTGAATATGTATTCTTATGTTTAAATTAATATAGATATCTGCCTATTCATCAAAAAATAATAATTATTCTTTCCAATAACTAGTCTAAATTTAGAAATAAAAATTATGAAAGTGAAATGAAAGTACATTACTTATAGAGGATATCAAATTAGAGTGTCAATAACCTCTTTTATTACTATGAAGTTGTGGTATTTCTCATTATAACTCATTAGAAATCACTATTCATGACATTGGTCCTTGCTCCATTACTTCTGCCAATTAAATGAAATCAATTTTGGTTGTTTATAGTCTATACAATTGAATTAGTGTCATAATACTGAAGCAAGACTATTATTCTAGTATCATTGTAAAAATTTAGTTGCATGCTAATGATACAATAATTGTTCATCACCATTTGAGATTTCACATTACATGCAATTTGAGTCACCTCAACAATTTCAATACTAGAATCATGCATGGGAACATAGATACATTTTTCACAAAACTACTCTCTAGCTAGGTCAATCATACATTTGTAATATTGTCAAAATATTCAATGCCCCCCTCTCTAGCACAATCATCATTGAGCCTATAATACCCTAGAAATATTTAATTGAGTTTTATATAGATATTTAAATATGGTAGCATTAATTTTTTCTCAGGAATGCCATTTTTAAGAGATGGTAAATAACACAAGCACATACATACAACTGATTTTCATCATTGTGCCCTTCATAATAGGCCAAGTCAACGAATTTGCTATCTAACTTTATAAAATGAATAGGCCAAATCACTAAAATTTTAACCTTTAGTGAATGGAGTTAGTACATGTCATATTATTATTGACATTTTCTAATATTGTTGTGCTAGATGCATGTTTTAATGGTTTGAATGTCTTTTTTGATAGTTGAATTGTGGTTTGAATGCCTTTTTTTCCATATATATTTTCTTGGTTTGAATGTATTTTTTTATAAATATTTTGTCTAAGTCTAATAGTGAAAGATTAAGAGTCATCACTCATTATTAATTTGCCTAAGATGATGTCACTTTGAGAATTTGATCTTGGGTTTCCATAATGAGAATCCAAAGTTTTAACCACTTGATCTCAACCCCTTAGACATGGTTCAAATGTCTTAATAATATGGATAATTATCATCTCAACATCAACATTATATTCATACGTTAGAAAATGAGTGAAAAAAAAATCATTGAGGAGTTCACATCTTCAAACAAGAATTGGCTGACATGTAAGTACAATGATTATACTCCTAAGACATAAGAATCATTTTCAATTTAATACTATAATATGAAAGTTTTTCAACTAAATTATTTAGTATAATCATTATGTACTCAATAATTGTACATTTATTGACCAAGTAATAAATAACAAATTTAATCCTTCTTTTTATTAAATATACCTAAAATGATAAGTTCATCAAATGACTCATTCATAATTACGATTTTTTTTATAAACTATTATTTATTAATTACGAAATTATAAAAACCCATTATAAATTATAATAAATTCTAATAAACCACCACATAACAAATTTATTGTGATTATTTTATTCTTGAAATAAGAGTAATAACTTGGCCATCTTTGCTTACCCAAGAATGAGCACACTAATAGTTGGCTTTTTGAGTAATTTTTGGCATCTTTCAGTACTTTGGCTCTTTTGACAGTTTAATCATTGTTGATGTAACAACTAGCATTTGATTTCTATATAAAGAGATTCTACTCTACACGTGGGATTATAATCCCATTTCTTCTTCATTAATGCCTGTGGCTTACAGACTAATTTTGGTTCTCACTAAATTATTTGCTCTATGTTAAGTTATTACTTTTACCTTATACTAAAGTTTTGAATGGTCTTTACTCTCTTGTTTTTTCTTTTGAAATGGAGAAACTTTTCAAATTCAACTTTGTAATGATCAGCCCTATTATAATCATTAATGCCATTATAATGTACAGTAGAAGTGATTAAGTGAAATGGAACAATTTTTTTTCAATTCTATTATGTTTAATAAGCATAAAAATTATATAGAACACACTGTAATAGCCACAAGATTTAATTGGTTCAAATTAGCACAGTTCAGAAAAGAACTGCCCAATAATTTGCCACAAATCAAACACTATAAGTAATGTGAAATAATGGTGGGTATTCCAGAACATTCCGTGGCTGTCAAGGAGCAGTACACAGCCCAGTAAAAACAAGATTTAGTGGACTGACTGCAGAGTCAAATTATTGCAGTTCATAAAAGCACTGTCAAACCAATTCTACAGAAGGCACATAAACCTCACTAAAAACATATCAAACAGCAGTGGGCAGTCCAAAATAAACTGTCAAAGCAACAGTAGGACAGTCCATATAAGACAAACAGCCAATATAATCTGTTTCAAAACCAAAATTATAACACTGGTTAATATTTATCTCAAAATATAAAATAGATGAGAGAAACAAAGAGCAGTCATGTAAGAAAATATGGTGGATGTTTGATTTTTAATATGAGAGAAGTTGCGATTGGGTTAATTATTTTTAAGATCAAAAGATTGTTTCTGGAATCAATTGTGTATGTTTTGAATCAACATTTTCGACTACAATCAACTGTGTATGTTTTTTAATCGATGTTTCGGATCACAATTATTGACTATCCTCTTCCTAATGATGGATCACTGAGTGTAATCTGAAATGTCAATCAAAAAATACACTGTTGATTTCAGAAACAATCTCTTGAACTACACAGATTGTAAAAAATTAATGCCAACGATTTTTTAGATGTCTTATTTATGTTTTTTTATTCATGTACTAGTAGAGAAAATCAATATATGTTGAAGAAAATATAATGGATGTTTGATTTTTAATATGAGATTAGTTGTCATTGGGTTAACTATTTTTAAGATCAAAAGATTGTTTCTGGAATCAATTGTGTATGTTTTTAATTAACGTTTTCGATTACAATCAACTGTATGTTTTTTCATTGATGTTTTCGGATCACAATAATTGACTATCCTCTTCCTAATGATGGATCACTGAGTGTGATCTGAAATGTCAATTAAAAACTACACAGTTGATTCCAGAAACAATCTCTTGAACTACAACGATTGTAAAAAATTAATGCCAACAATTTTTTAGATGTCTTATTTATGTCTTTTTATTGTATTTAATAAACACAAAATTTCCATAATCTATAAAATTAGATTGAAAATTAAGATTAACATTTTGAATCGCACTCAATAATCTTTTACATTGTAACATGTAATTTTTTAATTGTATTATCCATGATAAGGATAACAAGGTACATGTAACAGTGAAGGATCAGCAGAATTCAACTGACAGTCAAAACATGCAACAACCACAGTAAAACATATGGTTGGTGAATATGTGTTTCAATACCATAAAAGTAGGTTTCTTGCAGAAACGTGCTTTATTCTTCACCTGTATTATTATGCGATGCTTTTTAGTGTCGGTGGCTGGCCTTATGTTCATACACCTTTTTTTTTAATAATGGCGGAGGATGTGACTGGAATAGCTATGGTAATAATAAGAAATAAAATTTAGAGAGATATTTAAAGTTTGGTGTATGGATAAGTTATAGGTCTTTTGTTATCAATTAGAAATGTTATGAAGTATCTATAGAATTATGTCTTATTGAAAAGGAAATAAAGGTTGGAATTTTGGGTGAGTTTGGTAATTTGTTTGTTTCATAAATAAATAATTGTTAGTCATAGTATTTTAGTTTTTGTTGGGTTTACTAATTTGCATGCGTACAATTATGACACTTCTAAAGGGATTTTAAAAGCTCATCTCAAAAGTGATAAATGTGGTAAATATTCTACTCTTGATGTTATTCCATTACTTTTTTATGTTGACAATGCATGCAAGTTGCTTGAGAATCTTACATTAATAAGACATTTTATTGGGAAAATCCTTTCTGAAAGCATGCTCAAACATGGGGTCAACATGGAAATTGTTCAAAACTTCACTATAGTTTTTTTCCTTTTTCTTTTGGAGGTGAAAATTATGAAAGTTATTTTTGAACATGGCCCCTAGTATAGTCATAGTGCTTTGTTTGTCTTTTCTCATGGACATGAGGCTTTGTTGTCTTAGAGGACCATGCTATTCGAGTCTTAGTCTAGGTTGATTTTCCTAATTTTCTTTTCCTCTTTGGCCATTTCTAAATAGTATTATGACCTATTTAGGCCATGTTGTAAATGTTAAGCCAAATAATTATTTTAGCTTGTCCCCAAAAAAGGTTAGTGTTGAGGCCAACTTGTCTAAGGACCTTAAAAATTCTATTGACATCCATATTGGTGAGCAATGTCTTACTCAAAGAGTCATGTATATCAACATGCCTAATACATGTTATAGGTGCTAATCCTTTGAAGACAAAATCAAGGATCTTGCATCCTTGTCACTTAGTGAGTTAAGTCAACTCCCAAGCCTTCTATGGACATTTCCCCTTAAAATATTGAGGAAGGTTAGATTGTTGTAGGTAGTAGGAAGAAAATCACAACAATGGAGTGTAAGGGTCTAGATTTTTGTGGACCTCAAAACCAAGCCATTTATTTACAAGTTTTAAAGTCTATTAACAAGATGAAAAAGGTTGTTGCTTCACAACTTATTGGTGAATCCTCCGAAGAGGCAAGCAAGCCTTGATACAATAGATTGCCTTTACTTGTTAGTGTTTTATATTCTCTAATTGCTCCTTATGTAGTTTCTCCTCTAGCTTTTTCTTGAACAAATGCTAGAAGGTCTCCAATCTAGGTTCCAAGGTGGAGAAAGGAAAGTTTGTGCTACAAGAATGCTAGTCCAATAGTCCAACATTCTAGTTGAGATTCTATAAGTTGTCTAAAAGATTTATAGATGAAGACATTTTGAAGAATAACTATGAAGTTCCTGATGAGCTTGATAGCAATGGTATGCCACTTTCTTCCCATCTTCCTTGAGTATTATTTCATTCAATGTTTGAGGTTTGATAGACCTCAAAAGTAAGTATATTATGTAGATACCTGACAAAGATCTCCTAAACTTGATGTTCTTTGTTTGGAAGAAATAATGATTTTAGATTTTTTTAATTTTTTTTGTATATCATGCCATATTGCCCACTAGCAATTTTCATACTGATCATGAACTAGGTCATGGTTGTGTTGTTATTTCATCTCCTAAATGACAATAAAAAAATATTTGATTAACCTTTCTTTTGGGGTCATCAATATTTATGCTTCTAATTATGTTATTGAAATATCTAATCTTTGGCATTGGACTGTAATCATTACTAAATGTTTCTTTGTTTGTGTATGGTGATTTTAATATGGTTAAAATAGACTTTGATAAAAAGGCATCTCTCTATACATTAGATACATGGTGAACATGAATCTTGGTATTACATGCTTAATAAATTAGGGCCTTTTGATCTCAAATTTTGTTGATGTACTATCATTATAACTCTACTTGGTACACATGAAAATATTCAATTTAAAGTTGAAAGGATTCTCAAGTGGCTTTATAGATCCATGCTATAAATTAAACCTATCTTTTCTTTTCTCATCCGAGTCTCTAATGAAAATTTTCCTTTTCAACCATTTTTATTAGGTTTTGTATTGAATTGAAAGTTGTCGCATCCAAGTGTTTTTTTGCTCAATAGGTAATTGTTATGTTATAAGTCCACCCTTGTGTATATACATCTTATTTATAACCTAAAGATACGTCCTCACCATTAGATTGTTTAGATTCAATGGTGGAATGATGCTATCATGTGTAATTACCACTTTTACACATCAATGGACACCACTTGGGGATTTTCTACCATTGTTCACATAAGGCCACCATCTTAGAGCTTGATCACACCTTTGTCAAGTTGGAAGAACAACCATTTCACTAACTTGGAAACTAAGATTGACCAAATTCTAGAAACCCAACTTTGGTAGATCAAATTCAAGTTCTTATTTGCTAGCTCAATATTAGGGACAAGGTTTCTAACAAAATTCAATCTTAGAAAATTAGAGGGCTAGTATCTTCTTATTGAAATTATAGACATTCTTCATGCTATTATTTTATATCATCAATAGGTCTTCAAAGCTTGTGAATCTTCTCCTAAGAAAGACCATGCCCTCCAACAATGTGTGATTGTGATCCTTTGTTGGATCTCAACTTTATAATAGGTTGTGTGTGACTATCTATTCACCAATATTAATCTGAACATGAGGAAATTTTCTCTATATGGCTAATGATAAAGCTCTAGGTTGTGAGGGATTCCATTGTTTATGTATAATTGTGTGGAATACATTTGATCAAGATGTTTTCTAGGTATATTTGAAAGTTTACAACTTTATCTCTTTTGGCGATATATTAACAAAGGAAGCATTACAATCATACCTAATTCTAGAAATCCAAAAGATATTTCCAACTAGCAATTGATCACACTATTAAATATTTGTTAAAAAAATTATTACCAAAGCCTTTGCTCTTTAATTGTGGCATTTACTTCCTCTTATCACCTATCTTGAGAAAATAGGATTAACCAATAGTAGATACATCCTAGATAAAAATTTTTTTTGGGAAGGTATAGAATGTGCTTTTCACTCTCAACAACAAGCCATTTTCATATAAATAATTTCACCAAATCCTACAATCATATTGAATGGTTGTTAATTCTTTCCATACTTTAAGAATTAGGGTTTTGTCCTAAGTTCCTTCATTCTATTCAAAATATATTAGTAGATGCCTCCACTTACCTAACCATTAGTGGTAGGTAATCCTCCTCTTTTGTTCTTTTAAGTCTATTAAGTAGGATTGCCTTCTTTCCATTATTGTATATGTGCTAGCTATGCAAATATTTTCCTAGTTTCTTATTAATGCTATTTATCAAATCAAATTAAAGGTATTTCCTTTCCTAATACCAAGTAACATCATGTCAATGGTCACTCTACCAATGATTATTTAGTTTCTCTCTTAGAAGAAGATGATAGAAAAATAAATTCTTTGTAATATCTTTGACACTTTCTATTTAGATTTAGGATCTAAAATTTAGTGGAAATTGAGACAATTATTTATTGCCCAAGCATAATTGTCCCAATTTCATTATTGAAAAAAATGATCACAGTGAGACATTTAGGTTTTTTGGAGTCCATTTTAATTTTTAGTATTGTTCTTCCTCTTCTCTTTGATTTTTGTTATTTCTCAATTCAAGAAGAAATTGTATTAATGAATAGAAAAAATCTTTCTTTCACTAGGAAATTTCAAGCTTGTTCTAAGTTTCTTGTAGTCACTCATGGTTATTATTCTTTTTTATATGATAATTTTAGTGCCTCCTACAAGAAACATGAAATCTATTAAAGGAATTCTTATGAAATTATTCTAGGAAAGGAAAGGGCTGTCATAGAGTTACTTGAGAATTCTATTATCATTCTAAAAAATCTAGAGGGATTGGTCTTATTGATATCCATTGTTAATTGTTGGCTCTATGTACTAAATGGGATATTAGAGAACTTGAGGGAAACAAGGCCTAAATTTTGTTGTTGTCATTATGAATATTTTGGGGTTCCTTATGTTAGATAGTCTTAGGAAGGGCTAGGTTTTCAATCCATTCATTTTATGGATCCTATGTAAATTTAGAGTTATTTTATTGAAAAAAATTATATGGAAAGATTGAGAGACTACCAAGCCTTAGTTAATATAGAAATGGAATGAATTTAGAAATTAAATTTATATAAAAAATCTCTCTAGAGGTCTCCAATGGTCACTTGCTAGGATTGAAATTTAGTGCTACAGGCGCATCTAGGTGGATTGGCAATCTACATCAACCAAAAATAGTTTGGTTTTAATTTTGTTGAATTTTTGGTGTTGCAGTCAGTTTTTAGAGTTAAATTTTGGAGTTTATGGTCTATTCTTGAAGTTCAACTTAAATCCAATTTTGGTGGTTGATTTTTGATGGGGGTTGAATGAAATTGTTTCCATTGGTTGACACAGTGTCATTAAGGGATATATCATTCTAGCAATGCATATTTTGGTTGCAATATCAGTTGGATTCTATGTACTTGCTTTGTCCTGAAGTAATGAAGTAAAATAATTGTTAGCTCAATTGAGAACCCATGTAACCATATTATTTCTACAGTCATAAATTTTAGACTTTCTATGAGTGCAAATGGATTTTGAAAGATTTGATTTTTGACATGTAACTTTGACATTTAAATTAGATTAAGAAAATTCTTAAGATCTTCATTTTATCCCAACACCAAACAGGAGATAGAGAATTCATGTTTTATTTCCAACATATGGGTTGTAGATGAATTTGTATGGGAAATAAAAAATTTAAATGAAATGCATTTATTTTACATTTCTTTTGGTCAAACACTAAAAAGGTGAGAAGGGAAGGCATTGGAGAAGATGAAGGGGTGTATGGAAGAGTAGGAGTCATGCTAGTGCAAGAGAAAAGAAAAAAAAGGAAGCTTAAAAGACAATGACATAAGGGGGTCATTGGGGATAGAAGGAAGACGAAGGAACAATACTACATAACCAACAATGAAAAGAGGTGTTGTGCAACATTACTGAAGGATGAATATACATGGTAGATATAATAAAATATATAATTTTCTAGATTGAAACTATGAGGAGACTGCACCATAGTAAGAGGGAGGAGTCAATGCTAGGGATTAGAAAAATATAGAGTAAAGAATAATGAAAGAGAAAACAAAGGGGATGCATTTGGGAAAAAGAGGAATAAAGGTAGTAAGGAGAGAATAGAGGCTCAAGCTTAGAAGTTAAGATAGATTAATTAAATTTTTGAAGCAAAAGAGGGGCATGTAGCTAGGAAATAGAGAGAATGCATGAAAATTGAGAATAAATGAATAATCAGAGTAAAGGGAGGGATTTGAGAAGGTAAGAGAAAGAAGATTTAAAATTTCACATGGTAGATAACATAAGTGCAAGAAGTGTAAATTTTTAATAAACTCGTACAACACAGTTGAATCTAGCTAGGAAAGAAAGAACAAAACTTGTAGAACAAAAAAAGATAGAGAAAAAATGAATGAAAAAACTTTTAGATTATTCACATCAAAAATGTAGAATTTACAAAGTTTAAATTCATTCGTAGGAATAAATTAGGAGGAAAAATAGGGGAATTTTAGGAAAGAGAAAAGAGTGTTTTCTTAGGTAGCTTACAATAAATCAAAGAAACAACAGTAAGGAAATTGCTAAATTGTGCTAACCCCCCCCCCCCCCTTAAGTCTAACTAAGGAGAGAAAATCCTAAAGAGAGGAAAGAGGGAAAACCCTATGGGAACAAAACCACCCTCAAAAAAAGGACTAATTGAGAATGACATCTACTATGTTGGGTATGTGCAGGATCATCATGGAAAAAACATGCCGTTAGGTGGCAATAAAATTCAGAAAAATCAGAGTTAGGCAACTTGACGTAAAAATTTGAATAAGTTATCTATATTATTTCAAAAATATGTAAGAATAAAATTTGTATAAAATTGAATGTAGTTTCTAAACTACTAGGTTTATTTAGAAAAAAATAAAATCTATTTGGTGAAAATTTAAAATTTCAATGCAGTAGTACTTAAATTTCAAGGAAAAAATAAGAAGTAGGTGTCTGTTTGACCACCCTAACCACAAAAAAATGATAATATTTTTGTATAATATTTTATATATAAGTAAAGGACTCATGTCCTGATGTGATGCATATTTTTTTGTAATTTTTTTCCAAGTAAATAATTAATTATGAGTTTTTTATTACAAATTTTAAAACATATAAAAATTTGTATGTCTAACCACCTTAACTTGGTCAAAACTTCATGAAATTCAATATATATATTTTTTAATCCTATAGTATGTGAAGCATAGAATGTGACACATGTTTTGTATTAACAAAATGTGATACCGTTTGAAAGCTATAAATTTTTTTCAATCAGCCTATCAATTAGGACTTTACTCGTAATTCAAATAGAAAATGAATAATAATTATTTATTAAATTCAAAATAAAGCATAATTTATATGGTGGAAAGATGAGAAAATCCTTAAAAAACCCTTTTCATTTAATCAATTTTGGGTTAAAAAAAAGTTGTCAGCCACATGGGCCATCATATCACTTACATATTGCCACTTTTTGGCCCATCATGATCCTGCACATACCCTGTTGCAGTATCCTTTACCCCAAGAAGGTCTCAGAAAGAGTGAAAATTCTGCTTAATGAAAGTCTTCATGAAGATTTCGATAGTTTGTTCAGAATGGGACAATACTACAAGTCGATGACCCCATCATGTATCAATTCATAGAAGTAATGCTTGTGGATCTCAATGTGTTTGGTCTGCTGCCACTATATGGGATCTCTGCAAAACTTTAATTTACTCTATCATTATCGCACCAAATAATAGTTGGATGATGAAAGAGGATACCGAGCTCAATTAGGAAGTTCTACAACCAAATGGATTGAATGGTAACATTGAATGCACCTCTATGTTCAACCTTTTCTAATGATCAAGCAATGCCAAATTCCTTCTTTCTTGACCAAAAAATGGGGCCTAATCCCAAACTAAGAATATATCCTAAAGTGGACTTTTGATCAATGTTATCTCCAGCCCAATTAGAATCAATGTAGCCAATTAGATCTAAAGTACAACCTGTTGAATAATGAATCCCATAGCAGATGGTTCCTTGGACATATCAGAGTATGCGCATGGAAAATTTCCAATGTAGCTCACATGGCTCTTGCATGTATCTGGAAACAACCCCTATTACATATGAGAGATCTGGATGAGAGTGCTTAGTGAGATAAAGATGACTCCCCACAAGCTTACAACACTGTGTGCAATCAACTAAAGGTGTATCCTTTCCATCCTCAAGCTTTACCCTCGATAGGAAAGGTGTGGATGTTGTCTTATAGTTAACCATGTGAAATAAAACTAGGAGATCTCTCACATACTTGGATTGAGAAACTTTAATTCTTGATTCATTCTAGATGATTTCAAGTCCAAGGAAAAAGTGTAGGAGACCCATGTCTATCATGGAAAATCTTTCATGCAAAGCATATTTAATTGCAACAATGGTTGTGGTTGAACTACCTGTTATTAGTAGATCATCTACATAGAGCACTATGATCAACAAAGAGTTAGATATTCTCATCATATAAACATTTGGATCAGATTTGCATCACATGAAATTTTGAGATAATAGATAAGAGTCCATTTTAGCATACCAAACTCTAGGTGCCTACTTGAGGCCATAGAGTGACTTCTTGAGTCTGCATACTAAGGATGAATTTTGTACATACCCTTGTGGCTGCTCCATGTAGATTTCCTCCTCAATATCACCATGAAGAAATGTGTTCTTTAAATCCATGTGGTCAACCTCCCACCTTCTTGTTTTTGCAATGGCAAGAGCCACCTGAATGGAGTCCATTTTTTTCCACTAGAGAAAAAGTCTCATCATAGTTGATGCCATGAACTTGGTGAAAGCGTTTGGCTACTAACCTTGCTTTGTATCTACTCACATGTCCATTTTTTTCTTTATTTTTCATATAGACCCACTTATATCTAACAAGCTTGCGATCGGAAGGAAGCGGAACCAAGTCCCAAGTTTGGTTCGCTATGAGAGAGATATACTCCTCCTCCATGGTAGCTTCCCAAAAATGATTCCCTATAGCTTCTGCATAAGTCAGAGGTTCAGATGTTATAGCCACATAGGCATGCAATGGAATGATGGGCTCGGTAGCTGAGAGTGCATGTGGGGCATCATATATCTCTCTTAAGCTCCTTGTGCTTTGATTTCTCACAGGGGATACTAAATCATCGCTAGTAGCCTAATCAAGAATTATATGTGCATGCTCATCTTCCTCTAAATTGGATCCAGAAATATTTGAAGTCGGATATGAATGAATACATGTATCATCTCTAAAATCTATAAGAGGAGGAAGCACCGAGGTGGTGGCATGTTTATCTTGAGATGCATGCATGGGACTTTCTTCAAAGTAGACACTCCTCTCAATGAAGAGCATTTCTTTTGAAAGATCTAGTAGTTTGTATCCCTTTATGTCATCTAGATATCCAACAAAGATGTTGATAGGGTGTCATTAGGTCCCATTACTTTAGAAGATAAAATTTCAATATGTCGACTGGGCAGTATCCAAGGCAGTTTGCAATAGAAGAAGACTCAACTATCTCCCTTAGATTTTATATCTTTTTAGAGCAGCTAATGTTAATTTTTAACCTAAGGCCATTGAACTATCTAACTGGAAAACAATTTATCTTAAAGAAAGTTGAGAGTACATTAAACTAGAAAGCATAAAATGGCTAACCTAGAAAACATGATAACTAAATAAGAAAGCATAGAACCAATTAAACTAAAAAGTGTATGAACTACAAAAGTAGCAAAACTTGTAAACAAACTAGGAAACATCTAATTGAATACAATAAATAAATGGTTCACAACAACTAGCTTACTATATAAATAACAGACAGTGAGTGCTCCAGAACTTCAAAATCTATAACAACAGTGTTAATGACTCCTACAAGATTTAACATATGCAAGTGACTATACTCGTAATTATCATGCATGCAATAAAAACAACAGAAATGAAATACTCATCTATTTAATCTAATCTCCCTCAAGTGGCTAGCTTGCAGGATACTATGTTCATCCTCAGGTCACATACACAACTGATTCAAAAGTTCTTCCATTAAATTTTTTTTCTATCCATACTCAACAACTCAGAAATTGATAGGTAATAATCTCTTTATTCATATGTTTTTCAGGAAACATGTTGACATCATAACATTACTATATTTTGCATTATCTTTTACTTCTGGCTTAGATTACATCTTTATAGAAAACATTCTAAATAAGTCCTATATTTCAGATGGCGTAGATGACCATTGAAAAAGTCTATAATAGATTACAAACAAACTTTTATGTCTTTAAAACCCATTACATAGATATTAAAGAGGCTCGAGTCGAACCATAAAGTCTTTGAACTTAAAAAAATAACATAAATTAAAACTAACAACAACTATAACTTTGGTCCATCAACCTAAAGTTCTGGAGCATATTTCCAGTGCACATCTTTAATATTTTATGGAGCACGCACTAGTGGAATTCTTTCCAACTGCTGCTTGATGACCGATTATTATCCTACAAAATACTCAAAACAACCCATTAAATATGTATTGACAAGATACTTCAATAAATCACAAGAAATAAAGTTTGTAGAATTTTTCCTTAAAAGACAAGAAATTATTTCTCCTAAAGTTTAATTAACTGGCAGAGGATAAGGATTTTGCATATATGGAATAAGACTTTATTATGTTATTATGATGAGGTTATTTTTACCTCATCATTTACTCCCCTTCCTAATTCCTGGCAGGTCCTCTTGCCCCTTGGCTGTAGCCCTATCCTCTGTTCCATTCTTCATACTTAGCACTAAGATCATACAGATCCTTTGTTGTTTTATCAAACTCTATAGGTGCATGGAGGAAGCCTCTATGAAAAGAAACTCCCTCTTGCCATTCATTGAATATTTTATCATTTTGATCTGTATTAATATGAAAAGTAGGAGGTGGGAAGAGTAACAAGGGAGGTCTGTACCTCATCCCTATCCAATTTGTTCTGAGGTTTTTCAGGATTTTAGCTAAGGCATCTGCTCTTCTGAAGGACCATTTGATGTTAAGAGGGGAAATCACCTCTCTTTTCTTTAGATATGCTGGTAATGGAGTGTATCTTTCTTCACAAGCATGCCAAGTTGGACCAAGCAATTTATGCCTCTTATCTATGAAATGGTTATAACAGAGTCGGAGGCTTCCATCATATATTTCTTTCATTTTCTCATCCAATGCAAGAGCTAAAAAGGTAGCTTTAAAATCTACAGGTCTATTGTTAGGGGATCTTATTTGAAGACCCACATTTTTCTCTGCTTGAGCATATTCCCTATTGTGCTCTTGCTAATGAATATGATTTCTCATGGTAGATAGAAAAGATCTTAGTTGCACTTCTGTAACAAAAAGATTAATGAAGAAATCAATATGGTTTTCTAATAGAAGATCATGAACAAAGAATTCACATAGCATATCTTGATCTTCAGGAGTTGATTCTACATTTTTTTTAACAAATTATTTATCATTAGGTTCATATGGTTGATCATTATAAATTATGAGCAGTTTCCATCTTAACCATTTTTCATTTAAAAACATTGAATATAGCCTTGATGGCCTTCTACAAGATAAAAGAAATTATGCTATTTGGCATGCATCCTGATTTCCCCTATAGGATTTATGAAATGACTCTTTTAACAATACCATCTCCATTTTCAACTTGTAATTTTCAATCTTGGCATTTCTTAGGAAATAACACCATTCCATCCACTTCATTAATAATGGAGGAATTTGAACTTGGAACCAATCAGTTACAGTTGGTTCGGTCTAAACTGCTTTTGATTCCACCATTGGCTTATTGGTGTTTTCCTGTAAATCTTGTTCTAATTCCGCACTCCTACTAAGGGAAGCATTCGGTTCTTCTTTTTGTCTCTTCTTTTCTTCTTTAAAAGCTGGAAACATAAGCATAGAATTATTTTTCAAACTTTCAATGTATTTTTCTTTATCAAACAGATCAACACTATGTGTCCTGTTTTCTTGATCCCAATTTTGAATTTGTGTTTGCAATTCATTGATGAATGTATCCTTTTCTTGTATCTATAGTTTCAAACTTTGAATTTCCTGATCTCTTTTCCCTATCATAGTAATATGTACTATTATTTCTTCTTTTTGCATTTCAATATGTTCCTTATTTTTGTGCAATTGACTTCTTATCTCATCAATTTCTAATCTTAGTTTTCCCAACTCTGCATTAGAATTTTATTTTTCAATTGTCTCAAAAACTCTATTTACAACAGGGGACAAGTTCCCTAAAATACAATCCTCAATCTCCATGGAAGGTGGAGATTGCTCCTTTTCTATTTCCTGAATTCCCTCAGCAAGGGCTTCTTCTTCATAATCTATGTGGGAAGGCATTTCTTTAACATGGGTTTCTTTTTCTGGAGACTGATGAATTTTCTCCCTTTTTTCCCTCATTTCTTCATCACCAATAGGATCAACAGTTTCTATGGGATTTTTTTTCTTCTTGGACTTCTTTTTCTTTGAACTAATTCCTATACTCTATACTGGGGTTTATGTAGACTCAGAGGATAATCTCTTGCTTCTTCTTAAGGGAGTAGCATTCTGGTAAGTGATAATTGTTCTTGTTTTCCTCTTCCTAAGGGGAATGTTGTTTACACTTGGGTGAATAATTTCAACATTGTCTGGCTGATCCGGGGTTTTAAATTCCTTGCTTATAGATTCTAGCACTTCCTCACCAGGGGTTGTGGGAATGTGGGCTTCAGGAGCTTTAGAGGCCTCAGGGGAAGCTGCTCCGGAAGGTGAAACAACTTGTCTAGAGGATTCCCCTAGTTCTAATTTTCTTTTAGGCAACAATTTTTCAAAATTTCCACAATTTTTTTTCCCATTTGCTCTTGGGCTTCTTTCAGAAATGATATTTACAAATTAGTTGAATTAAGCCATGGTGTTTTAATGGCCCTGAACTAGTCTTGTATCTTTCTATGGAGGAATTGATAGAATCACTCAAAAAGTGAGGCAAATTAACCCTAAGGGTAGGGTTTTCTTTCCCATGACGCAAATGTATTAA
This sequence comes from Sequoiadendron giganteum, assembly GCA_007115665.2. Taxonomy (NCBI): domain Eukaryota; kingdom Viridiplantae; phylum Streptophyta; class Pinopsida; order Cupressales; family Cupressaceae; genus Sequoiadendron; species Sequoiadendron giganteum. The sequence continues at coordinate 158,001,277 of CM021104.1, read as the reverse complement.
CATACGAAATGCAGGTCCTACCATAGTAGTGAATTGTCCTTCACAGGTGAAATATTTTATAATCCATGCAACCACTATTCCCCAGGGTTCTAAGATAGAGGTCCGTTGAAACACTTTATTTTGTCCCCTAGTACTGATAACTATCATAGGCTGAGGGTCTCCCTCTCTAAGGAATAATTTTGATAATTTTTGATATGTAATTTGAGATGTTTCTGATAATTTAATGCCATAATTATATCTAACCTTGAGAGGCGAGAAATAATTTTTGGACTCACCTTAAAGCACTTCCCATGAAGTGTCACCTGAACATTGGAGTAATTCTCTGCAAATGCATTCACCAGCTTTTCATTGCATCCCTCAAACTTTTTGATGAAATATAACCAACCCACTTCCTCAAATAAACTAGAAATATTGCTTAATCCCAGTAAGTTTTCCACTGAAGCTGGCTCTGATTTCTTCTTTGCACCCCCCATTTTTTGTCTCTTATCTATCACCCTGATAAAAAAATTCAACAGTGCGAGAAGCTTGTGCACAATTTTTTTTGAAAATATAATCAACAAGTGATTATTTATTTTGTCTTTGCTCGAAGCTTCCTGTGCAATGATGCTAATTTGCATAGGGGAGTGTGAAAAGAGTATTGTACTAGTAGTGAATCTCCGAGTGGCTCAAGTTACTAAATTAGGAAGGGAGAACTCATTCCAATTAATTACACCTTATTCAAAAATAACTACTTGCTTAAAGCAAAAATTGTACTTACAATCATGATTGCTTGAAGATATCGTACCTTTACTGATTTGATAGGATGATGAAATGGTATTGGTTGAGGTGATGAAATAGTTATTATAACATGGGTGAGGAAGTTGGAAAATGACAGAGTCATCAGTGAAGACAGGTTGTCATGGTGGCTTCCATTTATGATGAAAATATGGCGGCTTTTATTTATGACAAGGAAAAAAATTAAAAAGAAAGGAAGGCATGTGTACTGAGTTGTGACAATCAAAGGATCGAGGAAATTCAAATTTTATGGAAAGAGGTGGCAGAATGAAGATGGATAAGTTCTAGAGCATGCTTTTGAACATGTGCTCGGAACCCATGACTAAGTTCTGGAGCATGCTTGATGGAATGCATTCGAAATGTAGAAGATAAAAAAGTTTCAGAGCATCACTGAAAGATGCAGCCGAAGTAGCAACTGAAGGAAGATTCCAGAGCATCATCAAAAGAGGCAACCGAAGCAGCAACCAAAGGAAGATTCTGGAGAATCATCGAAAGATGCAACTGGAGTAGCAACCGAAGGAAGATTCTGGAGCATCGTCAAAAGATGCAGCCAAAAAGAAGAAAAATGGCTATTTATGAATGAACTCAAACTTCAGGAGCTTTTCTCCACCAATCACCATTCTATAGGAACAACCATCTAACGTGATGAATTGAGATGCAAGTTCCAGAGCATCTAGGCATCAAATTCCGAAAGTTTCAGAGTGCCTTCACAACAAAGTTCATGCTTTCTAGAGCTCCGTCATGACAAAATGTAAGTTCCAAAGCATTGGGCATCTAGACCATCAAGTTATGGAGAATCTTGGAAAGGTGCTCCAGAAGTTGTTTCTATCTTCATAAGAAGTCTTGCAAAATGGGGAAAAAATGTAGTTAAGTCTGAAAATAAGAACTAATGAAAAAAATGCTTAAAAACAAACTGGTACACATGTCTTTTTATTACAATTTTTCGTGTTTTTTTTTTTTGATGTAATATTAGGTGGACTTTGCCTTGGTAGAGTCAATGCATTGGATTTCTCCCTGCATTTCTACCAATTTTGTAAAGTCTTCTTTGTTGACTGGCTTATTGTAGATACGTAGGCAATGACCATTGACTAAGAGAGTTTGTTTATCACCATCAATGGGTTTCAGCTGAACTGTGCCATTCGAGAAGACTTCATAAATTTCATATGGTCCCAGCCAATGAGTCCCAAGTTTTCCTTTGTGATCTTTATATCTGGAATCGAATAGCAAGGCCCAGTCACCATTATGGAACTCTCTCTTTAATGTGTTTGTCATGCCAAATTTTTTGCTGGTTTTGAACCAACTCGGTTTGATGGACAACATCTAAATGATGCTCATCCAATTCACTTAATTGTAAAACTCGTTCTACTTGGGATTGTTTCAAATCTAGACCCAACTCCATAGCTTTTCACAGAGTTTGGAGTTCAAACTCAATGGGAAAAAGAGGTTTTCTTTCCAAAAAAAAGCTCATAGGGGTTGAATCCAATTGTGGATTTCCATGTTGTGTTGTATTCCTAGATAGCTTCAGGTAATTTTCTAGCCCAATCTATTCTTCCTGAAGAAACCATTTTTGTCAATATGTTTTCTAACTCCTTATTAGTCACTTCTACTTGGTCATTTTCATGAGGGTGATAGGGAGAGGACTTTTTGTGACTTACTTGAAAATGGTTTGCAAATGCCAGAAGAACTTTGGACATGAGTTGGGGTACCTGATCTATAACGATGGTTCAGGGGGCTCCAAATCTAAGAAAAATCTTATTATAGAGGAAGTCAACAATTTGTTCCTCTTTGGCAACACATAAGGCTTGAAATTTTTCCCATTTAGTCAAATAGTTAGTGCAAACAAGGATATATTCTTTCCCTTGGGAGGAAGGGTCTATGGGACCAATGAAATCCAATCCCCATTTTTTGAATGGTTCAAGGACCACCTAGGGCTGCAAGGGAATTTATGCAGAAGCAGTTGGTCTTCCTACTCTTTGACATTCATCACAACAATGAATATACTTTTTAATGTCTTTATGCATTGAAGGCCAATAATATCTAGTGCCCAAAATTTTATGAGAAGTTCTTTTTGCAGAGTAATGACATCCAGAAGGATCATCATGACATGATCTTAGAATACTATAAGTTTCATCATCCTTGACACATCTTCTCAAGACCATATCGGGTCAACAACGGAATAAAATCCCATTAATCCATTTAAATGGTGCACTCTCTCTAATAAGTGGCTTCCTTTGTTTTGATGAAAAACTAGGCGGTATTTTAGAAGTGGCTAAATAGTTGGCAATATCAACGAACCAAGGTGTCTTTATAGAAATAGAAAACAAATTTTCATCTGGAAATTCATCTTGCACCGGTGCACAATCGCCATCTTCCTGTTTAATTCAAGACAGAAAGTCTTCCACTGCATTAAATCTCCCTGGCTTGTCAAGCATTGTTACATTGAACTCCTGAAGGAGCAGTAACCACCTCATTTTTCGACTATTAACTACAGGTTTATTCATTAGATATTTTATAACTGAGTGATCTGTATAGACTATAACTTTATATCCTGTAATTTAATGGCGTAAATTTTTAATGGTATGAACCACAACGAAGAATTATTTTTCTGTAGTAGTGTAGTTTTTCTCAGTGGATGTTAGATTTTTACTAATAAAGTATATGGCATATTTACCCCCATTCTCATCTTCCTGCCCCAATACTCCACCAATTGCATCATTTGAGGCATCGACATAGATATGGAATGGAAAATTCTAATTTGGCCCACACAGGACGGGAGCAGAGACAAGTTTCTCCTTTATGGTTTCAAATGATAGTTGATACTCAGGTGTCTAGTTAAACTCTACATCTTTTTGGAGAAGGGAAAATAATATTGATGAGTGGCTTTATTGAGTTCTCTATAATCTACATAGATTCTCCACTTCCCATTTTTCTTTGGCACTACAACCATAGGTGACACCCACTTACTATTAGAGATGGGATAAATAAATCCTGCTCGAAGAAGTTTCTCAATTTCAACTTTAACAAGATCCTTTAGTGCAGGACCGAGTCTTCTATGTGGTTGACGTATAGGTCTTATGCTAGGATCAGCATAAATGTGATGCATACAGAAACTTGGATGGATTCCCCTCATGTCTATGTAGTCCCAAGAAAAAGATTTAGACCGCTTTACCAACACATTAAATAATCTATCCTCTTCTACTTTTGTCAGCCAACTATTAATGTTCAAGGTTTTTCCTAGTAGCAAAATGATTGATTTTGTTCCCAAATGGGCTGAAGTGACCATATGAATTGGTTGCAACAAGGTATTGAGAGGACATCTATGAGGTATTAGTCGATGAAATCTAGTAATATCCTCAAAAAAATATCTAGTTCTGGGAATCATATTAGCCAAAGTACATGGAATTCTCATAGTAGTATAATTATGTTCCATCACATGTACATCGATCGGTTGCCCCAGAATTTCCGGAGCATCAACCATTTCCGCATCACTTGAACCTATGGAAAGATGCTCTACATCACTTACTAACTCATCCTCTAATTCTTCTCCATGTTGTTTAATGACTACCATGGCTAACGAGGCCAAACTATCTTGACTATTAACATCTTCTAGTTCATTAACCTAGACTTTGTTATATTCGTTGGGCTTAGCAAAAGGGTACAAGAATAAACATTTACTATCTGAACCATGAGAAATGGTCATTTCCCCTTCTCTGCAATCAATTTTAGTTGCGACAGTGGCCAACCATGGTCTTTCGAGAATTATTGGATAGCTATCTTTGGGTGTAAGTGACTAGATGACTTGAAAGTCAACTGGGTATTCCCATTCACCAACTTTGACAAGGATGTTTTCAATAACTCCCTTTGGAATGGCTATGGATTGATTTTCCATCTGTAAGACTGTATTTGTGGGATGTAAATTAGTAAGACCTAATTTTTCCATCACATCCACAATCATTATGTTAATGGCTGCTCCTAAATCCACTAATGCATTTGGTATTGCTACCTAATTAATTGTGATAGTTATGAGTGGACTATTGGGATCATCATATTTTGGAGCGACAGTCTTTCCAGACAAAAACTAAGCTAAATAGCCATTAATGTGCACATTATTTATTTTCTTTGGTTTCCTTCCCGGGGTTTTAATACATAGTTGTCTGATTAGCTGATTCAACTCAGGAATTTCCTTTATGGCTTGCAACAAAGGAACCTCTATTTGCAGTTGTTTGATTTCCTTAATTAATGCAGTTTCAGAGGTCAAAGATATTTTTGGAGTATCTTTCAAAGTTGTTGATTTCAGACGCTCTGGAAATGGTGCTTGAATTGGAGCGGTATCCTTTCTAAGTTCAGTCAAAGATTGACCTTCCTCCTCCTATTGAGGTAAGTCAGCATCTCCTGCTACTAAAGGAGGTACAATATGGTTGGGTGGAGTATCCTTCTCAGGAGTTTTAGGAGTAGGCTCGTCCATAATTTCCTCAATGGTTGGTGGTTGAATCGTTCGACCTGAGCGCAACTGAAAATTTCCACAATGTATGGAATTAAGTTTGGTAACATTATCTTGTTTAGTAGAGTATACCAGAGTATTCTATCAATTATTCTTTGGATTGGGAAGTGGCTATGCTGGGAGATGAGGCTGATTTATCTGTTCACTCTGAGGAGGATTTTGGGGTGGAGGTAACAAATTTTTCTTTTGATTCCTACAAGGCCCAGAATAGAATTGATTCTGCCATTAATTCCATTGAGGAGTAGTATGTTGTGGATACCACTGCTATTGAGTTTGGGTTGGCCACTGCTAAGTTCCCCATGATTGGTTCACCCATTCAGGGGGTCCCCAATAGGGAGTTCCCCAATTAGGTTGTTGAGGCAATGGTTGAGGCCATGATGGGGTCCATTGATTACCAACCCAATTGTTTTGAGGTTTCCACACGGGATTTGAATTCTGTCCATAAGGAAAGTTCCCTCCTTGGTGTTGATTTACCACATTGATTTATTCCTCAACATGTGAAATCCTTTTCCTGGAATTCTTGAGATCATTAAGGGGCTCACACTGGTTTGTAGGATGATTTTTTTCACAAAGTTGATAGACATTAACCTTATCTAAGGGAAATTCTTGTAACAAGTGTTTATTTTGGCATCTAGGATAGTAAATGGACAAGGTCTCAAGATTACATGTCTTAGCTTGTATGCCATCCAGAGTAGTGTTCAATTGAACAAGTATGTCCATTTTCAGGTTTGGTATTTCCTCCCAGAGCTTACCTATGTCATTGGACCCTTTAAAAAGAGTATTTTTGTGAATTCCTCCACAGGTATGTGAGAAATTCTTACACAACTTACATATTTCTTCAAGGGCCATTTGAGACATGTGTCCTTTTCCCATCAAAATCAAGGATTTAACTTGCATCCTCATCAAGTCCTTTAAGAAATATGGTTTTGAGAATGTCGTCACTAATGGTCTCTTCTCCACATCGTTTAGTCAAGAAAAGAAACCTGTCTAGGTAGTCCTCCAGACTCTCATCCTCATTTTGTTAAAGTTTAAACAACTCCTCTTTTCGATCACTCACCCTACAATAACTCTGGTATTTATGTAGGAAAGCATTTTCCATGTCCTCCCAAGATGTAATAGATCCTGAGGATAACCCCATAAACCAATGCATGGATGTATCCTTCTAGGCAGAAGGAAACAACTTCAGTTTATGATTATCATTTTTATAGTCATAGGTTTGATAGAGGACCTTGTATTCGAAAAGAAATTGGTCCAAGTCTTCTGAGGACAAACCACGAAAAGTTGGCAGGAAAGTTGGAGAGATATGTTTCATTGTTGTATCATCATCTGCATCCAGAGTAATAAGATACGCGAATGTTAGAGGTGGATGAGGATCATTGTTATTATTGTTGGCATTATTTCAATTAGGGTCAACTCTATGATCACCCATGATGTTCAGAGGAATACGCTCCTCTAAGATAATTTCTTCAATGATGGGTTGTTCTATTGGATGATCTTTGGGAAGATAATGGAAAGCCTCAGGTGGGCTAGGCTCAAGTATTTCATCAACGGAGTGGTCCTCTGAGCTTTGGGCCTCCCTATGTATGATTGGAACGCATTTTGGGGGGGTCTTTGGTATAAATCTTTTGTGAGGGCCTCTTTTCCTGACCATGCAAAAAAGGAAGTTGAAGGGGGAATATTTTGTCCTAAAAAGAGGTATTTGAGGTGTCTCCTATTAACACTCAAGCAAGAAAGATATGTCCCCAACAATGGTGCCAAAAAGTGATAGGCTGTCATTAGGTCCCATTACTTTAGAAGATAAGAGTTCAATATGTCAACCGGGAAGTATCCAAGGCAGTTTGCAATAGAAGAAGACTCAACTATCTCCCTTAGATTTTATATCTTTTTAGAGCAGCTAATGTTAATTTTTAACCTAAGGCCATTGAACTATCTAATTGGAAAACAATTTATCTTAAAGAAAGTTGAGAGTACATTAAACTAGAAAGCATAAAATGGCTAACCTAGAAAACATGATAACTAAATAAGAAAGCATAAAACCATTTAAACTAAAAAGTGTATGAACTACAAAAGTAGCAAAACTTGTAAACAAACTATGAAACATCTAATTGAATACAGTAAATAAACGGTTCACAACAACTAGCTTAATACATAAATAATAGATAGTGAGTGCTCTGAAACTTTAGACTCTATAAAAATAGTGTTAATGACTCCTACAAGATTTAACATATGTAAGTGACTATACTCGTAATTATCATGCATGCAACAAAAACAATAGAAAGTAAATACTCATTTGTTTAATCTACTCTCCCTCGAGTGGCCAGCTCGCGGGTTACTATGTTCGTCCTTAGGTCACATACACAACTGATTCAAAATTTCTTCCATTAAAAATAATTTCCATCCGTACTCAACGACTCAGAAATTTATAGGTAATAATCTCTTTATTTATATGTATTTAGGAAATGTGTTGACAACATAGCATTACCATATTTTGCATTATCTTTTACTTCTGAAGATTGCATCTTTATAGAAAACTTTCTAACTAAGTCCTATATTTCAGATGGCGTAGATGACCATTGAAAAAGTCTATAACAGATTACAAATGAAATTTTATGTCTTTAAAACCCATTAAATAGATATTAAAGAGGCTCGAGTCAAGACATAAAGTCTTTGAACTTAAAAACATATCAAAAATAAAAACTAACAACTATAACTTCGGTCCATCAACCTAAAGTTCTGGAGCATATTTCCAGTGCACATCTTTAATCTTTTTTGGAGCATGTGTTGGTGGAATGCTTTCCAACTAATGCTTGATGATCGATTATTATCCTACAAAATACTCAAACCAACCCATTAAATCTGTATTGGCAAGATACTTCAATAAATCACAAGAAATAAAGTTTGTACAATTTTTTCTTAAAAGACAAGCAATTATTTCTCCTAAAGTTTAATTAATTGACAGAGGATAAGGATTTTGCATATATGGAATAGGACTTTATTATATTATTATGATGAGGTTATTTTTACCTCATCAGATGCATTCTTTTCTTTGAGGCTCCAAATCCTTCCTCTTGTTTGCAACAATGCGGGCCCATGCATGTGATCCAAAAATGTAGAAATATGTGACTTTTGGTTGCATGTCGCTCCATGCTTAAAAGGGTATTGTTCCTATGAAAAATTAATGAGGAGATCTATTTTATATGTATGAAGCATAGTTGATTGATTTTTCCAACAATTTGGAGGGAAGGTACCTTACATGCAACATGCAACTGGTCATCTCTTTCAAAGATCGATTCTTCCTCTTAGCTACCCCATTTTTCTACGAGTATAAAGAATTATGTTTTGAAACTTTATTCATGCTTCATCACAAAGATGTTGGACATCATTGTTGGCATGATCCCCCTAATATATGTGTAGAGGATCTTGATCATTTTCCTAGACTGCTTATTTACATGAGCTTTGAAAAGCTTGAGATGCTCAAACACTTCAGTCATGACTTTGAGAAAATACACTCATGTGTATCATGTACAATCATCAATGAATGTTAGCACATATTTGGATTGGCTAATGGAAGTTTTTGGAAATGGCCTCATAATATCACTATGAACAATATCTAAAGGAGAAGAGGCTCTCCATGTATGCCCCTTCTAAAAAATTTCTTGTGGATGATTTCTAAGAGAACAACCTTTACAAATTCCATTGAAAAATTCTATGGTAGGAAAGCCTTTTACCATCCCATGTTTGTTAAGTTTTTGCATGTATCTAAAGTTTAAATGACCAAATATTTCATGCCAAATTCTACTTTCATCATTTGCATGTGTTACTAATAAAGTGGAATATGATTTAGTAACAAAGTGTACAAATGAGATTGATGATTTTCCTTACCAAGAAATTTTTTTGGAGTTGTCTTGCATGTCAAATATGCTCACCGAATTTGGGGTGAATTCAACTCTCCTTTTGATGCCAGTATGTGTCATTTTATAAACAAAGAGAAGACTGATAGAAATCTTTGGAATGTGTAGGAAATTCTCAAAACTTCTAATTCCAAGCTCTACCCTCCCTTTTCTAGTTGCCTCTACTGAAGAGTCATCTTCCATGAGAATAGGAGGACCATTATATGGTTTAAAGATGAGAGAGCATATTTTGTGGCTAACATGTGGTATGAAGCTCCAAATTCTATGATCCATTTATTTGGAGAAGAATGAATATCAATTAATGCATGTGCATTACCTCTTGTTTCTAGTGCCTTTTCTTCATGCTTCTTCTTGGCACTTTTTGGAATAAAGTTACCAAGGTTATTTTGCTGAAGTTTTTGGGCCATGAGGTCAATGGTATTCTTCATGCATGATGATTCCAGATGGTAACCCTGGTTGCAATAGCTCCATTTTGATTTCCCCTTTTTTTCCTTTTTTTCCTTCGAGTGGGAAGATTCATATGGAGGTTTGAGATTGTCTCCCTTTCTTGGATCTAGTTCCTTCTCCCCTTTTCCTTTGGATTGGTGATTGGGTTTCAAACTGTTCTTCCCACTTACATGAACAACAAGGGCATAAGCTCTGGAATTTTTTAATGTAACCATTTTTATGATCTTATCTTGCTCATGTATCAGGGACTCAATAAAAGCATCGAGTGTGGGCATATTCCAAGTTGCTCCTATTGTAAGCCCGATTGTGTGAAAATTGGAGAAAAAGACTACATACTTGTTGATGACGATATTACTCACAAAAACAGGGAAAATAAATTCTTCATAGACAAAGCACAAAGATCCCATCCTTCTTGAAAGATATGGAACAAAGACAATCTAAAAGGGGAAATCTCTTTTAATAGGAAAATATTGACTCAGTTCAATCCCAAGTCTCTGGTAGTTAGGTCTTGACCATACTAGGTTCAATCCAGGGTATGATGTGACATTGCTATTAATCTGAAAGGGAATATGGTTTTTAAAAATCATATATATTAGACATGAAGTTTTCAATTGGATCATAAGAACAAATATCATGAACATCAAAAATTTCTTTGCTATCATTTAAGTAGACTTAGCATTAAACATTCAACAATTTCATAGAAAATAAAATATTTTCAATAAATTTTAATTGATTCATCTATTTTTTAGAACATTTTTGATAATTTAAACATCTATTCTAAAACAAAGCATGAAAATACTAAAAATTAAAATTTCTCCTGGCACGCATGCCCCAAAGAATTAACCAAATCAAAGAAAACCGCTTTATACTTCACCAGATTGCTTCACAACTACATATAAAATGGCGCGAGCTTTTAAAGAGGGGTTTTAGTTTGGACACTGAGTAGGTTCTATATGCACCATTAAATGGCGTAGCACACAGTCTTGTTTGGCTGAACTAACAAAACCAACTAAAAAAGATTCAAGAGATAGGTAGCTATCAAATTGGCTCTAATATTAATTAATGTCTACGTGCATACAAGTTTTTAGACTGAAATGATTAAAAAAATAGGAAAAAATAAAAAAACTTAGAGAAGTTTTGGCTCTTCCGACATCCACAAATTCTAAACTTAACTTAAAAAAGGTATCCTCTAGCCTTTTATAGAACACAAGGCACATATAGGATAAGAAAACTACATGAGAGGAAATCCAAGGAACAAATCACATCAAGGCATGTGGTATGTAGTGACTAGCAAGAGAATTGCAATCGAAGTCAACAAAGGTCAACTCCAATTGCACATTGAAGTTCTTTGGGATTTAATCTTTAATCATTAGGATTCCTTCTTGGAACCAAAAAAATCCACTTAAATAAAATGTAGTAACCTCCACAAATACTCAGAGTGATCAGGTGGAATTTTTGCCCCTACATTTCAGGTTCATTCTTGGTTTGAACATTCTGAGAATGAGCAACTCCCGAAATAAGTGCACTTCTTGAACCCGACAACACCATCAGATCTGTCCACAAATTTTTTTTGCCTGACCATCCATACCCGAACTTTGCATCACAATATGCATCTCCTACAATCACAAATTCCACTCATTAAATCCATTTTAAAAGAAAACATTTATAAACATCTCATGTAGATAAAACCGTTATTCAAATGTTATAACATAAATTTCTCATAAATAACATGCTTTCTAGCATATCATAAATCCTTGCATGATTATCTTCTACATATATCAGGTCACCAGACTATCAGACTCATTAGATAACCACAAAATCTTAAAACTTTACTTTTCATCACTATCCAGTACCCAGTACTCGATATTCAGTTTTACCCATGAACTTTCCTCGGACTTCGGTTTTACTAGACTTCCATCTTACTGGACTCCAAATATCGAACCAAAATACTCTACCCATATTTGTATCACATTTTTTCCTTTTCAAACATTTTCAATTCCCAGTATCTAGTACTTGGAACACTTACATTATGAAGTACTCTTTGATTAAAGATTTCCCTTTACTTTATACTTCTGGTGATCTTTCAACTAGTTAGCTTCTGCCATAAGAGTTATATAAAAAAAAATTGCACTTGGTTCCCCAAGTCTTATAGCCTTGGGGCATGATGTGAGACCACACAACAATACTCTAGACCCAAATTTGACAAAATAGAAAGAATTAATTTTCTTTCTTTCTAGGATTTATCGATTCTACATCCTTTCAGTTGGAGTTCAAGGCCTTGAAATTTGTGAAAAAGTATTGAACTCTCAAATTTTCTTGGATCTAATGAGTTGAGCTGATTTTCAAGGACGTGACCTCATATCTCATACTTCTTCCCAAAAAGAGTCTCCACTGTAGTCCAAAACTCATTTGGAGTTTTGCATGCTTCGACATGAAACAACAATTCTAGAGACATAGATAAGCATAGAAGACAAAAGGTCTTATCCATGCACTAAAATATTTGGATTTTTCAACTGTTGAATTTGGTTCAGTCTCTATTTCCATGACTATCTGATACAAGCCTCTACTTCTAAGATGAGTCACAATCTTTGGCTTCCATTCGAAATAGTTATATGGTGTGAGAATTGCAGAGGTCAGAAATTCCATTCTTTCTAATAGCTCTAATCTTCAGTATCTACAAAAACATTGTTTATTCTCCTTCTTCGTAGGTCCCATGTGCTCTAATACCATGTAGAATTTTAATAAACCTACACAACACAGTTGAATCTAGTTAGAAAAGAAAGAACAAAACTTGCAAAAAAGAAAAAAACTAGAGAAAAAATGAATGAAAAACTTTTAGATTATTCACATCGAAAATGAAAAATTTACTGTTACCTAAGTTTGCTTTCAGCTCAATCAAGTAAAGTTGCAACAAATTTTGTAAATAAAGATAAGAGGTACACATTAATTTCTGCTAAAGTTCCATTTATATGCACATAATTATTATCAAATGGATTACATTTTATTGTGCAAGTGTTTACAAGAGAAATGATTGCATAAGATTTGCATAAAATGTTGTCTTTTATTCATAATTACAAATATATGGTATCCCACACAAGTAATGGGAATAACTAATTCAATGCAATACAATATGTAAGCTATACATTTGAAGAAAGGAAAAGCATATGAAAGGAATAGGGATTCGTCATTGCATGAATGACGAACCCCAAGGTTGAATTGTTGCATCTTCAGCTCCTCTCCCTTGGTTGCTCGAGAAGTTGCTTTGATGCTCTGAAAGTTACCTGTAAGGGATTGAAAATTTGGTGCTAGAGCTCGAGATACAAATTCTCTTCATATACAACATCAAAAAACATATATTTTACTCTCATAAGGACTTAAATCAGTTTTCACATATATCAAGGAAAAGAAGAAGATCATCATCAATCCCCATGAAGCTCCGAGCTTCATTGTTTTTATCTAACATGTTTGTTCACTGTGCAAGTATAGGTACATTTTTTATTGTTGGATTACTTTGCACTAACATCACAACATGTGGAGTAAAATGGGATCCTCTAAGGGTTGATTTCAACATGCTACCCTTTTGTTTGAGAGGGATATGAGGTGTAATTTTCATCAATGGAAGTGACTTCAGGTCACAATAGTAACTTATATGCCAAAGAAAGTCATGAAAATTCTTCAATAAAGCTATAGTGGTAAATCCATGACAATTCAATGTACACAGTCATCACTATAAAGACAACATGCATCAATGAAATAAACAACATTCATAATGAACATCAAATAAGGAATGATGAGATATCTGTGGTGAATTTACAGGGGCTTATGGAATAAGTATTTCTCATCTATGGTGTTCATTCACAACCATAGTCTTCATGCAATTTTGTAAATTATGATGAGCTAATTATTACTAAAAAATGGAGATAGTTTGGCTTGAAGATCATCATGAATTGAAGAAGGATAATATCCACAGACACACATGGAGCACACTATCCATTCTCCACAATTGGAAGAAATTTAGATAATCCATTGAAAGCCACGGGTTCATGAGTTAATTTGAAATTTTGCAAGGTGGCAAAAACGAAGAAGCAACCATGAAAAATAGAGTGAAGAGAACAAAATCAAATTTTTCATGGTCCAAGAATAGAAGGAGAAAATATAACAGAAGCCATGAATGAAGTAAAGGAAAATACATAAAAGAGGAAAGTAGCTCATCTTTTTCTATATAATAAAAGCCAGAATATAAACTTTCACTTCAGGCCGAGCATATGAGTTTGATTTTACACAAAAATGCATGAGAAACATATAGTAAATAAATATCTTCATCATTTCTTCTATACAAGATAACGACCATGAAAGTATACAAAAAAAAAATCAAAGCATTTTCATCATTTTATGTAGAAAGATAAGCAAATTTTTTCCTTTTCTTTCATAGGTTAAAGGACAAAACATGGTATTTTTGTGCGAGATAAAACCATACAACATGAAAATTCCACCATGGAAAGATTCATAAACTCCATGAAATCTCGAGTTCAAACCCTTGGTGGCCTCAACAGAGTTGCAAATTTAAAAAATGAAATGAAATGCAGTGTGCAGCTGCGGGCTTCCTTAGGGTTTCTTTTTTCCCTAAAGTTTGGCCGATCACCAAATAGATTTTTTTCCTTTATTTTAAATATTTTATTCATAAAATAATGCCTCATGTAGTATGTTGAATGCTTTATGTCACCTTTTGCATAGTTTCCAAGTCTAGTCAAATGCTCTCTCCCTTTTGCACAAAATTGAGACTATGTTAAAATGTAAAACATTATTGGAGTGATAGTTTATAAATCAAATTAATCAATGTTACCTATTATGCAAAATAAAGATAAGAGGCATTGGTTTTCAAGATTAAGTCAAAAGGGAGGGAAGTAGTTTGAAGATTGATGTGTAGGTGCCAAGCATCTAGGGGAGATTGGAGAAGTTGACAAACAAGTGGAGGGAATATAGTACCTATTTTGAATCAATTTTGGAGGCCTTGGAAAGCATCTAGGAGAATTTTTAGGTACCTTTATGGTAGGAGAGGTCAAGGCTTGACCTTTTCTTCATTCATAAGCCTTATTGGAGTTGTTTAAGCGGCTAAAAAATAGGCTTTATTATGGTGCACAACCAAAGGAGTTTGAGATTCCTATCTTAGTGAAACTACTTGGGAAAGCATAAATTAACTTCAAACATCATCTTTTGAAGTTAGTTATTTTCATTATCATGCTACATTGTAACTTTTTTGGAGGTTCTTTCAGTAGGAGATAACATTTGTAACTCTTTTATAGACATGTATAACAATATTACACCTTTGGAGATCAATAAAGTTAAGCAAGTTTTTCCTTCTCAAATTTTGTTTCATTGTGTGTGTTTAAGTGATTGATGCAATTTCATGTGAAGTATCTCATTCTTGTTATTGTGTCTCATTAGTAGCACCTTTATGCAGAAAATATATGTATGTTTGCAGGTTGTAGGTTGTGTTAGTGATGCAATAAAAAAAAATTTAGACTGCAGGAATCGGCCGGGTATTTGTCCCCCTATAAACTGTAGTGCACCTAGTAAATTGTTTTCATGTGATCGGTGGCCCTAGTGCGAAAATCCCTCCAATACCACAAGTTTGGGGAGAGACTAGACCTCATGATCTCTTGCCTGCAACAAGATGCTTTAGCCAATCGAGCTAGGCCCCTCGCCCTAGTGATGCAAGCAATTTCAAGTTGTGAATAAATTACATTTTCCTTCTAAGATTGTGAGAATTATAGCCTTCTTATGAAACATTGATGCAAAAGCATATGAATCCCTGAGTTGTGTATGTGAAAGTTTTGTTGTTGATTAAACTATATGTAAAATTAGCTGTGCAAGTTTTGGATAATCATTTTGGTGTATCACCTTGAGAATTAGTTTCATTTTCATTTTTCCTTCTTACCCTTTCCCCCAAAAAAGCATTAGTTTAGTTAGTTTTATGTGAAAACCATAAGAGCCAACTTACTCTGAAGGTTAGCTTCCATTATCTAAGCCCACAATCAGGGAGGCTTTCCAATGTTTCACTAATAGGCCAAGTTTACTCAACAAGGGTGCACTATTAGGAGATAACATTTACAATGTTTAAAGCATCTATAGTTATAAAGTAGTAGGAAAGTAGGGAAATTTTGGGAAAGAGCAAAGAGTGTTTCCTTAGGTAGCTTACAATAAATCAAAGAAACAACAATAAGTAAGGAAATTGCTAAATTGCATTAATAGGAAGGAAAGGTCACACTATAGGAAGAGATTAAAGTGGAATATATGCATAGTGAATAATAAAAAAGGACTACATGTAGTCAATGGGAAGATATTAATAGTGGAGTAAAGAATTTTAAGAATTAGAATTTGAAATTGTAGATGAATAATGTATTTTGAATAGAGTTTGAGAAATTGATAAATCAAACTTACAAACAATTTTGCAGTCATGGAATTGTTATACTTGTGGTAATTTGGTAAAATTAAATTGAATTTACTTTCATTATTCTAGTTTAAATTTGGACTAGAAATTCAATTGACAAATGAAATTGTCAATTTAAATTGTTGATCTAGTTGCAAACTTTTCCGTTTAGTAGTGGAGTTTTTCTCATCAAATGATCAGAGCGAACTGGCTACAAATTTTACTAGTTTGATAAGGCTCATGGAGTTTTTTGATCATTTAGCCAAAGTACCATGGATTTTTGTTTTCAAAATTTTCATTAAGAGAATTGATCCATTCTAGGCCTATTTTTTAGATTCACTAGAAATTATCTATGTTGGGTCAAAGACAAGGTGAATATAGGTTTTCAAATTAATATTTTAAGTATTTTTAGTCCATTTCCAAGTCAACTTATCTAAAAACACTTCATAATATTTGTGTTAGCTATACTAGACCTTAGTGGAAACATTGGAAATAGAATGTTGATACCCATTTTTATAATTACAAGCCTTGTAAATGTTATGCATGAATTTATCTACATCTCTGTATGGTTTAAAATCTAAATAATTTAGATGGGTTTACAATCCACAACCATTGTATGGAAATGATGCCTTCATGTAGTTTTATTAGCTATTTTGGAATCCAATTTTTTTTATACATAAGGATGATTTTTATAGGAATTTATTAAAGAAGGTTTACAATATTTCCCATTTGGCATTTGATTCATAGTTTAGGGCTGCATTCCTGAGAGGCCCAATTAACAAAACACTACAATAACCATCACCACCCAATTTCTACCAAAATATTCATGTAGGGCTAATGAGACCAAATAACTATACATAACCATATGACTGATGAATTGCAAACACTATGTGTTATATTGCAGTAGAGGAAGGCACAAAAAAAAGACTAACCATAGCCACTACAAAACACTAGAAATATACCTTCATTAGCTGAATCAGGCCCATTACATTGCCAAATCACATGAAACCATCTTCCTCTGCAAATGTCCTAAACTCAAGAATCCAACCGAAGTCTTACACCTGAAGTAAATGGGTAGTTTGGGGGAACGATGAGTCTAGTTATTAGTTAGTTTTTTGATGATTTTATGCATACTCATAGACATTTCTAGACACTTATCTCATTCATATTCCCACACTTTACTATCTTTTATGCTCATTATGTAACCCTAAACCTAATTTGAAGTATATGGAAATATGGTTATAATGTGATAGTTATTGTATGATTGATGTGTGGATATGTATGAATTGCAATGAATATTTGTGATTAAGCAATGGTTATTAGTATTGTGTAGTTGTTCTACGAAGTAACTCTTTGCAACCAAGGAGATATAGGAGGTATAATGTAGCCCACAGTAGCTGGGAGGCACAACTTGTAACTAAAGGAGTTCCCAGACAACAATGCAAGGTAGGTTCTAGAAGAATTTGAGCACAACAATTACAAAAATGGAAGCACTTATTGAAGATGATTGTGCATCATTATGCCATTTATTAAAGAAGCTGAAGGAGAAGAACTCTATTATAGTTAGGAGTCCAACATAATTGTTTCAATAATACACATTATAATTCTTGTTCTAGCAGAGTCATAGCTCTATTTGGACCCCTCTTCCTTTTTTCAGCTATGGTTTAGTTGACTAGACTTTATCACACTTTGTTATGTAGGGAGTGGTAATTTATGATTTTAGTTTAGAGTCCTTAGTTCAAGAAACTCCCCCATGCCTATATGTATGGTTTTGTGGTTGATGCATTAGCTAAGTTGGTTAATTATTTAGTAGAAGATATAGAAAAAGATAATTCAATTTTTAGTTCTTGTTTTTACACAATCAATGTTCATGATCTTATGAATAAGATATTTCAACAAAATATTTGATTGTGATATTCAGAGTTATGTAATGAATGGATTTTCATTATTGTCATGATTATGTTAATTTGAGGACCTAGATTTGGGTTAAATATATGGAGGTAGTCACTTGAGCAAGGGCCACTCAAGGTAACTGTTCCCCACTTTCTCTTCTGTACATTTATTACTTTTAAAGTAGTTACTTCATGAATGCATGTTGTCTAAATTAGATGCTTTATGTTATGAATGAATCCATGAATGAATATTGTTTTTCTTTCACGCTTTAGTTTGCTTCAGTTTTTTGTACTCTAGAGTGTAGGTTTAATTAATAGTATTGGGTAATTTTAGGATTTAGTTCTTGAGATTGAATTAGTCATAGTCTTTCACTGTAGTTACCTATAGCAATATTGCCAACATTATTTCTTTTCTTGTTATGAATTTTTGGTGATTTCTCAGCAAGTGTAAAGACCTATGCTAGGATGATTTAGGTAGTCTTGAGTCTTTGGAATCACACACAGTGCTAGAATCATCACAACCCTATGTTATCCCTGGTTGATAATTTAATGAAGGTCTTTTCAAGGGTTTAGTTGATTGTTCAGTTAGGTTTTCCTTTGAATTATGTGTTTGAAATCATGTCTACTAAACATTAGTAGGGACTCTACATTGAGCATGATGTAGAGAAGGAGAATGTGTAAAAGGATACCACTTCGATAGTGGAGAATGTGACTACAAAAGAAGATGTTATTGGTAACACTCCTCCGATAGGAGAAAACATTGTTGGAAAAGATAAGGATATTGAGATGTAAAAGAAGGATACTCATATAGAACAAAAATTACCTTCTTTGGAAACATAGATGAATGCTAAAGAAGAGGTTGTACAAGACAACCCAAAGATCAATGAGGCACAAAACACAAAAAATATGCCTCCTCTGGATAGCAATCAAAATCTATTGATGATAAGAAGAAGGATGAGAAATAGTGGGTAGCAATGGTAAGAAGAATGAAGAGGAAGAAAAAGACATCATTAGTGACAAGGAAAATGTAGAGTAGAAGAAGGATGAAGATAATGTGAAGATGATTGGAGAATATTCCAGAACCTCTAGAGATTCATTGAAGAGTTTATTGAGCATGCAATTATAGTTCCAACTTATTATTTCTACCCAGTTATTACAAATTCCAATGCAACATGGGAACGTAGATATGGACAAGATGTACCCTCTACACAAGTCACAACTATATGAAACATTCCATGCCTCCGCTAGAAAGGATATCTTGTAGACACATCAGGAGAGTGTGGAATGGATAGATGAAGCAGTGAAGGTGTTGCAGGAGAGTATTCCTGATGTAAGTATTGATAATTCTTTATCTGGTGTGGAGAATTTGAAACTTATTCTTGATTATTTTAAAGAGTATTCTAGTGGTCTTGAAGAGAAGCTGGAGAAGGAGATAAATAAGATGAGGGAAAGAAGGTTGGTGGACATAATAGATAAATGTGCCATTGCATATGGAAAATTATAGAACAACCTTAAGGAAGTGCAAAATTGCATTGAAGAGGACAAGGAATTATTTTAGTTTTTCTTGAAGTGGTCTACTTGAACCACCAAAAACATAATGTTTGAGATGATTCCATAGAGGCACATATTGACAAGGTGTCTAGTGCCTATGATATGGAAAATGATGCAGATGGATCCACAAGGTTAGAAATTGAAAATTTTCATGAAAAATTCTTCCAGTTGCAAGAACAAAGAGAAAATATTATAGTGTAGTTTGGATAACTCAGAGACCTATTGAATGCAAAGTTCACACCTATATCCAATGCTCTAAATAGTGTGGAGAAAGAAATAAATTTATATATGGTACCTAATACTCTGGATGAAGGTGAAGATTTTCTCATGGAGTTTGAGGTTGTGAATCGCATGCTTGGGCTAGGCAAGAATCATTGGGAGAACGAAAAAAAGGACTAGAAGACACACCTTGCAAAATTTCTGGTGTTATACACTTCTAGTTGATTTGTGTATATTTTTATGCATTTCAGATTTCATAATTCAAATTTCATTGTATACATGCAAAATTTAGTAGTGTACCAGTGCTTAGATGGATAGAACTGTTAGGGGGAGTTGGTTTTATTTTTGAAGAATTTTTTACTCTCATGTACCTATGCATATATCAGTTAGGGGGAGTATGTGAGAAGTCAGGTAAAATCATGTATATATGAAAGAGGGAGAAAGAAAAAGAAAAGCATGTATATGTGAATGATTTAAAAAGGGAAGAACAAAGAGCAGTAATTATGTATGCAAAATTTTCCCTTGATGTCAAAGGGGAGAGTAGTTTGGAGAAGAAATGGAGAAGAGTTGATGCATGTTTCCATCAATGAAAAAGGGGGAGATTGTTGGAAGTTTGAGGAGGTTGTCATTGGTATGGTTATTGGCAGCATGAGCATGAGCTTATACAATGTTGTCATTGATGTCAACATTATGGTTTGATGTCTACATTGAGGTAAAATTGGTTGATGAAGAATGAGTGAGCATGGAGATGGTATTCCAACATAGAGATGCAAATTTTTCTCTTCGATGAAGAACAAATGGATTGCTTATTCAACTAGGTGTCAAAACATAGTTTTCTGTGTACATAGCATCCGTTTTTTGGTCCGCATTGGTTCTCCTTGAGGTATTTCTCTTTGCAGTTGTAAGGTAATTTTGGTACATATTTGAGGACCTTAAATCCAAATTTTCATGTCTTTATGTCCTCTTGTGCAAAAGTTATGGTTGACAGTATATTGGGTTTACCAGTGATAATATAATTAGAACAAAGTGTATGTTTGGATTGGTCTACACTCCACCCTGTGGAAGCATATCTAATTATGAAAATTTGAGGGAGTGTTTACAGGTATCAGAAAGGTGTTTAGTCCAAGTGGTGTGTGTTTTGGAATTCCATGTGTCATTTTATGGATAATCAGTTGGTGCATATTAGTGTTGTCTCACCAACGATGTCGACCTAATATGTTTGGGGTCATGCAGAGTTAAAGGAAGTGTTGATCAATTATTTGGGAGCTATTATAGGTCCACCTCAACATATTTGAATGTGTTACAAGTTTTAAATTATGGCATGAAGTGTGTGTGTTTTATCTTGAGCTAGAAAAGTGATTATTCTACATGGTACATCTAATTAGGCTAACCTAACTGATGTTGTAGATGTGTGTGGATGTAATGAATATACATGTAAGATCATTTTTGGTGTTGTAGGGATCAGATGAGATGTGATGAAAACTGTAGAAAAGGGGTGATGTGAATTTATAAGCATATCATGCGAATGTGATGCGAATGCAGAGCAGAGCAGAGTGTTAGAGTAGAACAATATGAAGTGTGTTGATTTAGTGTTTTGAGCTTCAGTGGAATTGTATTCCTTGCATATTGTAAATTCATTTTTAGCAATTCAAATCTTGGAAGTGATCCACCCCTCTCTTCTATCTCTCTTATTCTCTGGAGAGTGATTCCACAGGATAGTGAGTCCACCTAGTAGTGAGCCTTTCTGTAATATCTTATAATCGGTTATAATATATTATTTTCTAATCCTCATTGTGGTTTTTACCTTTTTGGGTTTTCCACATAAAAATTCAGTGTTCATGTGTTATATGCTTTGATGGTTTCTCTCCTTACTGAAAATTGAATATGCTACTTGAAATGAATGTTTATATGTTTAAGTGGTTTTAGAGAATACTTATTCACCCCCCCTCTCAATATTCCAGGTGTTCAACACGGTGTACAAAATTTGAGGTTGTTAGATTCCTTTAAGTAATATTCTACTAGTTTAGAAGAAAATTTGGAGAAGGAAATGGAAAATAAGGTCAATGATAAGAGATTGACTAAGATTTTTAATAAATGTAGTGCAACACATGACAAGTTACAAGGTAAATTGAAGGAAGTACAAAAATTCTTGGAAGAAGCTCAAGTATTGTTTCAATTTTGCTTGAAATGAACCATTTCTACAAGGAGCATAAAAGATCAAATGGACTCAATTGAGTCACAAATTGCTCAAACCTTTGGTGCATATGATTCAATAAATGATGTATATGGTGTAAACAGAGCAAAAATTGAAAATCTACATGGCCAATTCTTCCTACTGCAAGAACAATAAGAGAAGATCATAATGTAGTACAGTCAATTTAGAGATTTGGTAAGTGCAAGACTTACATCCTTAACTAGACTTTTAGCTAGTGTAGAAAAGGTGACTCAAAAGGATCTATTGCCTAGCTGTCTAGAAGAAGAAGATCTCCATGTGTAATATGAAAAATAGAATTCCTTGCTTGCCTTCACTAAGAAGGATTGAGAGGTATATAAGAGAGACTAGGAGGCACACCTTGCCAATATAAAGGTGTCTTACAAGAGTATTTTACCCTTCGCTACTTGAAGGTGTAAATTTTTGTTTTATATATGCAGTTTTCTAATTTCAATGTATTTATGTGGAAGTAGTTGATGGTACTACGATACATTTTTGGTAAATAAAATTGTTAGGGGGAACCACTTTGATGTAATCATTTTATAAGGGATAGATATTTAGAGAGGTATGTTGAGTATAGGATAGAAGCACAAAGGGGGAGATACTCTTATGTATATATCAGTTAGGGAGAGTGATATATTGCACCATTTTCTCTTGATGTCAAAGAGGGGGCATTTTGATTAGTTTTGGAGAGCGAGTGTATTGCCATTGATGAAAAGGGGGAGATTTTTGGCAACATTAGAATGATGGTGCATAGACGGTGTATGGTGTTGTCATTACTGATAACCCATTGTAGAATTACAAAAGTGTGGATAATTGGCTAAGTATTAGAGTGTGATGTAGATCGAGGTGGATGATTCAACAATAACTCAATAACACAAAATATTCAACTCTAGAATCCTAATTTGGTGGGTTTTTCATCACAAGCCTTCAATCTTTAAAACTTAAAACATGGGGGCAACAAATTAGGTTTTTTGGTCATAACTTTCAATGAAAACATGATCTTCAAAATGTAAACAGATTTCTAGATACCCATTTAGTATTTATACAAGATATATCAATATTAGTGTAGGTTACTTTCTACAGAACCCTATGAAAATGGACTATCCTTCTGCCAATTAAACCTAAAACATGAAAAATCAGACCTAGGGCATCATTAAAACATGTGCAAACATCAATATGGAACCCTACAACTTTGGATCATGGTAATATACAACATTTTAGACTCCCACACAAAAAATTATAATTCTCCACCATGGAAAACATGATAGATCATATTTTGAAAGTCACTAGTTACCTTGCCTAGGGTTTATAATGTTTTGAACTGTTTTCTCCAAAATTGCAATATCTCTCTCCAAACTCAACAAAAATTGATGAAACCAAGTGCATTAGAAATTATATTCACATGTATTTCAATCCCAATTGGTCTGAGATCAAGATAGGGAATATCAAATTTGTACCACGTGCTGCAATAGACTGGTAATAGATTTTTTTTGGAAGTGGTAGTCACCAATTTGATCATAACCTACATAAAACTTAATGAAAATCAACCAAACCAATTGAAAAAAAAAGATAATTCAATCCTTTATCACACAAAATCATATAAAGATCATGAAAATTTCATACAATAGTGTACTACATCAAGAAAAGTGATGCAACATTCATATTTTTAGAAAACAAATGAATTTTATTGCTTAAACTTCAAAATTGTGACTTCCAACCCTTGCCTCGACCAAAAAAAGAATTATCCACCACTTCCCAACTATTATCAACTAAATTTTTTAAGTTACAACCATTCAAATCCATCTTTTTCAACTTTTGACTCTTCATATTCCATAATTTGCAACTTTTTGACAATATTGACAACTTTGACCAAATATAGCAACTTTTACATTTTTGATTGACTTGACCACACCTATCCTCCTATGACTTCATCTAGACCTTTAAAAACATTAAGATGATTCAAAAGGACCTTATTACATAAGAGAGACAAAAATCCAAAACAATGACAAACCAAAATCACATGGGTGCTCCTACACCATACTCCTAGGCAAATAAAAGATTCAAGCTCCACTTGAATAGAAGGTAGCAACTTGAAAATTAGGTCTAAAGTCCCTTGCTTGATCTGCATATGACCTTATTTGAAATAGTTCCATAATGGCTTCATCTTCACTTGAGGTTTCTTGAACATTTGGCATATGTAGGTGAACTTGGCAAAATAAACAATTCTGAGAACTTGGAACAAAAAGGATAACAACCTTGATTATCTTGCTTCTCACACTCTTTTGGTGACCTTCTCAACATAGTAACATCTTCCCCTTGCTTGCATTTGTCATCTCCAACCTGAAATTGCTTCCTTTCTTCATGATAGATTGCATGTGTTTCAATAGCACCCTACTCTCCCTCCATGGCTTGTTTCAATTTAACTTTAGGTTTCTCACCCATCGAGTTTGCAATCTCAACAAGAAAATTAGTTTCACTACCCTCTATTATAAGAAACAAATCATATCTAACTTTCAATACTCCCTTGTGAAAGACTTGCAAAGAAAGTATGGATTGAAAATCAACACTACAACTCCTATCACCCAAACCTACAATATCCAATGCTTCTTTCTCCTTGAGGTCTACACAATCAGTAGACCTTTCCTTTGCTATGTTTATTTCAATTTTCAAAACAAAAAATTGATCATTTTGTTTGCAATAAAACATCTCAACTACATCTTGAACTTCCCAAGACAACTCTTCAATGTTTGTTAATTTCAAAAAATCCTAGGTTTTCTTACCATTGCGTGACTTACCTCTTCCTCTATCCCAGATGGATTTTTCTCTTCCTGCATCAAAAAATATTCTTTAATGTCTAGTTATAATGTCCCCTCTTGCCTTCTCCTCTGAATGATCTTCTTGATAGGCCACGTAACCTTCTTCTTTATTGGTAAATGCCAACCTTGTTCTTGGTTTGCTCTCTCAAGTAATTGCTACATCTCAAGTTCCATTCTTTCTTGCATTATTTATCATTCTCTTTCCATTTTTTCCAAGGCTTTCCTCAAGTCTATTATCTCTTGTTTAATATTAATTTTTTTTACCTTCACATCCTTCTTCTTCATTTCACTTTTCTCTTGTTTCTTGCTTAGTACCTCGTGACTCTACAAGTCTCCACGGATAAATCTGCTCAAAATTTTCATTCTCCTTTCTCAAGAAAGTCTCTTTCACCTTGCTTCTTGTCTTCATGATACCTCACCTAGGTTTCCTCCTTTCTTCACTACCTAGTCTTTTGGCATCCAAGTTCTTGCTTCAACCTGCAAAAAGACAAAACACAAACTCCAAACTTCTTTTCCCAGACCTTTTAGGCTCTGATACCAATTTGATACAGAGCAGGGTGGATGAATTCAACACTAACTCAATCAAACAAACTATGCAGCTCTAGAACCCTAATTTGGTGGGTTTTTCATCACAAGCCTTCAATCTATAAAACCTAAAACATGGGGGCAAAAGAATAGTTTTTTTGAACATAAATTTCAATGCATAAATGATACTCAAAATGTAAACATAGTTATAGATACCCATTTGGATTTTATACATCATATCTCAAAATAAGGGTAGGTTACTTTGTATAGAACCCTTCAAAAATAGACTGACATTATGTCAATTAAGCCTAAAACATAAAAAATCAGACCTAGGGTATCATAAAAAAACGTGCAAAACTCAATATGGAGCCCTACAACTTTGGAGAATGGTAATATACAACATTTAAGACTCCCACACAAAAAAATATAATTCTCCACAGTGGAAAACATGAGAAATCATATTTTGAAAGTCACTAGTTACCCTGCCTAGGGTTTTTGACAATTTTTAACTTGTTTTTCCAAAATTGCAATATCTCTCTCCAAAATCAACAAAAATTAATGAGACCAAGTGCATTAAAAAGTAGATTCACATGTATTTCAATACCAATTGGTATGAAATCAAGATATGGAATATCAAATCCATACCACGTGTTGCAAAAGAACAGTTATAGATTTTTTTTGGAAGTGGCAGTCACCAATTTGATCATAACTTACATAAAACTTAATGAAAATCAATCAAACCAATTGAAAATGAAAGATAACTCGATCCTATATCACACCCAATCATGTGTATATCATGAAAATTTTGTACAATACCGTACTACATCAAGAATAGTGATGCAACATTCAAATTTGCATAAAACAAAGGAATTTTATTGCTTAAACTTCAAAATTGTGACTTCCAACCCTTGCCTCGACCACAAAAATAATTCTCCACCACTTCCCAACTGTTCTGAGCTAATTTTTTTAAGTTACAACCGTTCAAATCTATCTTTTACAACTTTTGACTCTTCATATTCCACAATTTGCAGCTTTTTGACAATATTGACAACTTTTACCACATATAGCAACTTTTACATTTTTGACAACTTGACCACACGTATCCTCCTAAGACCTCATCTGGACCCTTACAAAAATGAAGATGATCCAAAAGGAATTTATTACATAAGAGAGACACAAAACCAAAACAATGACAAACCAAAATCAACCAAACCAATTGCAAATGAAAGCTGACTCAATCCTCTATCACACCCAATCATGTGCAGATCATGAAAATTCCATACAATACTGCACTACATCAAGAATAGTGATGCAACATTCAAATTTGCAGAAAACAAAGAAATTTTATTTCTTAAACTTAAAAATTGTGACTTCCAACCCTTGCCTCGACCACAAAAATAATTCTTCACCACTTCCCAACTGTTCTCAGCTACATTTTTTAAGTTACAACTGTTCAAATCCATCTTTTACAACTTTTGACTCTTCATATTCCACAATTTGCAACTTTTTGACAATATTGACAACGTTTACAACATATAGTAACTTTTACTTTTTTGACAACTTGACCACACCTATCCTCCTAAGGCCTCATCTAGACCCTTACAAACATGAAGATGATCCAAAAGGACCTTATTACATGTATAAGAGAGACAAAAAACCAAAGCAATCACAAACCAAAATCACATGAGTGCTCCTGCACCAGAGTGCAATTTTAGTGTTATAGTGAACCAATTTTGTGGTTCACATTACTCCACTATACAATATCTTGTCATATGGTTTTGAGATGTTGATGATGTGTATTGAAGGTGTTTAGATCCAAATTTTCAAGGTTGTATGTCTTCTGCAGTTGAAAATAATGTTGACAAAATATCAGGCTTTGTAATGACAGAGTTACTAGGATAAAGTGCATATTGAAATGCCCCACATTCCACAACAACTGGATATTATGCTATGTGGTTTTGAGGAAGTGTTTACAAACGTCAAAAGTACGTGTGTTCCAAGTGTCAAGTGTTTTGATGGTCCATATGTTGAGTTGTGAATGAACATTTGGATCATTTAATTATTGCTTCACTAGTTTTGTTATGTGGTTCTAACCTAAGGATTTTGGGACCATGTGGAGTCGAACTATACAAGGAGTAGAATTATGGGAGTAATTATAGGTCATGCCAAACTATTTTGGAGGTGTACAGATTTTGGTTCTCTCTGCAAGGCATGTATGTTAAAGTTTTAAGCCGACAGGTTATGTGGTACACGGTCCATGTAATTAGGCTGGCCTAATTGATGCTTTGGTTGGTTTTGGTATATATGCAAGGTTGATTCATTGTGTGAAAGATGATTATGAGTGAGAGTGGAGTGTGTGCAAAATCTGATGTATTTTAAAGTGCGAAAGACGTAGTGGTGAAGTATGAAGTGTGTTAAGTTAGTTTTTAGAGCTTAATTGGAACTGTATCTTTGGCATGTTGTAGATGCATTATTAGCAGTTCACTTTGGCAATTAGCCACCCTTTCATCTATATTTTTTATTTTGGGTAGTGACCCATTCTTTCTTTCCATATAGTGAGTCCTTGGATAATGATTCCACCACTCTATAATCTCTATTGTAACCGGTTATAATATATTGTGAGTTAATCCTCACCGTGGTTTTTCCCTTTCTAGCATTTTCCATTTAAATCCGGTGTTCTTGTGTTCTTGATGTGATGCATGCTTTATATATTCCTTTCCATTATTTCAAGTTTAATGCAATGCTTTGAATGGATGTTTAAATTGATAAGGTTAATGAATTTCAGTGAACACTGATTCACCCCCCCTTAGTATTCTGGGTGTTCAACACTTAGCCCTAGTGTTTATGAGGCAAACTTAATATTGAAGATTATCTTAAATGATTCATCAATGTCAAATAATTAATTGGAACTATATGGTGATTGTCTTTTGTTTTATGCTACTTCATAAAAGTTTATAGTTTACACATGAGCATTGTGACTTTGAGCCCAAGTTCCATGGACTTTATCTATATTGTGTGAGATCAATTTGGAAAAATTCCTTTCAAACCCTATTTTCTTTCATCTTCAAAATAGTTGATCTTGTGAAGGTGATGCCTAAGGGCACCATTTGGGAGTTCTACAACTTGATAGATAATTATGTTGTTATAGGTCAAACCACTTTGATGGGTCAAATTAACAATGATGAATAATATCAAAGAAAACATACAAAAACATATAGATGGCATATATGATGATGAATTGGAGTTGATTCTTCAATTCCCTTATAAATTGAAACATGCTCTAATTATTCTCCTTGCAATTGCTTGCCCTCTATTTCCTTGATGATCTTCCTTATGAATTATTGCACATTGAATGTTTTTAAATACCATATCTTATCAACATGTGACATAAATGTGTGTTGAGTCAACTCATAACAGCTAGTAGAAATGGTTAGAAAGTTTGCATATAAATTTGAAGCTTTAAGTTTTAGATTTATTTGCACATGTCTTAGAATTGAATTACATCAATCCCGAGCCAGTTAGAAATGAACCTTCAAGCTAAAATACAAATTTCAAGACAAAGAGTGAACATAAAGAAGTAACCATGACTAAGATACAATAATAATACCTAAATGATAAATATGTGAGGATTGAAATAAAAATAGATAAATATTATAACATAAATCAAACCTAACACAAGAATCCACTTGTCATCCTTTATAGTATTAAATCATTCACCATCAATATGCCCATAAAACCAAATAAGAAATCCCATGAATATATTAATTTCACCATCACATAATCTATTTGAAGTCATATCTCTCTACAGCTGCTACTCTAAGGAATTGACATTAATGCCCTCTCAACAGTCAAGTGACTCTCTTACATCTCCATAATTGAATACCAATCAATGACCGACAAATAAGGAGATTATAAAATTCAAAAATCAAGGAGAACATAAAATCCTAAAACCAAGGAGATTATAAAAACCCAAAATCAAGGAGATTATAAAATTCAGAGGCATTGAATCATTTCCCAGTTGACGTTGAAGTTAAAAAAGAATTT
Organism: Sequoiadendron giganteum; assembly: GCA_007115665.2. Lineage (NCBI taxonomy): Eukaryota > Viridiplantae > Streptophyta > Pinopsida > Cupressales > Cupressaceae > Sequoiadendron > Sequoiadendron giganteum. The sequence continues at coordinate 157,971,952 of CM021104.1, read as the reverse complement.
TTTTTCCTGCCCTGAAAGTCCATAGAAAGCACTCACGTAAAGAGAATACAATGCATATTTACTAATGTAAAGACTCTGGAATGTTTTCTTGAAGATGACATTAACTGCTTTCCTTTTGTTCGTTCTTTGATTGTTTATTTTCTTTGTTTTCTCCATTGCTAACTAACCCTTTATTCTTGTCACCAATCAGCATTATTGTCATGCACACATAAGCTTTGTTCAAATCAATCAGTCTGAAAAAATCGACATAATTGGTCCACACCCATTTACTTCTTTGGTTCAATCAATTCAGAGTACAGTTCTAACTTATTAAGAAGAGGGCCCATATACCCATAACTTCGACTGCTTACAAACCAGGATCTCTATTTCTCATGCACTAATGGAAGTTATACTGTTCTCCTTCTCTGTGCTTTGTCAGAATAGCCATGATACTATTAGCTGTTGTTTACTGCTGTCAAACAGAGCTGTTATACTTAGAAACAAAACTAAAAATATCTGTCTTAGAAAGATTGGAGCATAATAAACTATGGTAGGGCACAGAAGTTAAGGTTCAAGTAACAACACATATTTTACTGTTTTTTAATTAGAGCAAGGAAGTATGTAGGGATGAGATTGAGATCATGTCCGGGTCGATTTTAGAAGGATTGATATCCATTTATTTTTTTTAGTTAGAGTAAGAAAGTATGTAAGGATGAGATTGAGATCATGTCGGGGTTGATTTTAGAAGGATTGATATTCATCAGTCTTATTCTCAGTCAAAAAAATATCAACGTAAACTCATACTCTTATAAAATATCAACGTAAACTCATGCTCTCATAAAATAATCTTATAGATCATAATATCTTCTCAATAAAAAAAATAACAACATAAACTCGTACTCTTATAAAATAATATTATAGATCATAAAATTCTCCATAAAAAATAAAAAATATATATGTTTACAATTATATGAAAATAATTAACTTTAAACTATTAAATCATACATAATATTTTCTTAACTAATTATCTGATTTCTTATTAATTTTGAATATTTACTATTATAATTTTATATATTATTTAAGTACAAATATCATAAATAGATATTTTATTTTATTATTAAAAAAATATTTTTAACTATTAAGAATTTTATTAGTTAAGAATTATATTGTCATTAGCTCTAAGCTTTTCCCATCCTCAATGAAAAAACAATGTAATATGTTCTCTCGATGAAATAGACTAATTTACTTCTGCTTGAAATTGTTTTTCCAAAATTACATGACACTTTTGTGACTCAAGTCACTCTAAAGAGATACTCTGCATGATCATTAAATAAGAAAACTACAATCTAACAACTAAGAGGTTTAAGGTAGTGGGTATCAGTTCATTAAATAAGACATCAAACACTTAAAAGACCAAAGATTGAATGGTTCATACAAATAAATATGTAGAAGAAAATAAACAAAAATTAAAGACCTTATTCCCTTCAATAGATAATCACACGTTAATACTTATTAAAGTTAGTTGAAAAGTTTAAAATCAATTTAATAAAATATTAATAAATGTTGAAAAGAATATGTGTAATTATATTATTTATAATGAAATAATATTAGTCAATTCTATTTTAGATTTTTATGTCAATTTTTTTTTTCTACATTTTTCAACTCTATTTTTTGTTTTTGCATTTATGTTAACATTTCTCAGATTTTATGATAGTTTGTCCTTTTGGTCTCATTTTACCTAGTTTACAGCATAAAACACTCACATCCACATCATTCATCCTCCCAACAACGAAGAGAGGACTAAAAACTTGATCAACTATTTAGGCTCTTCCTTGAGGATAGTAGCCTAATAGTTTCTCTTGGTTAATTTTGTGTCCCCAATGTTGATGGTGGAATGCGTGATTTAGGTTAGCCAATTGACCTTAGATCCCATTTCACCATCTCACATTTTAGTGAACCCATCTCTTACATTTGCAATTTTGTGATTGAATGATAGGTTATTTGAATGTTTTTTCTCCAACTATTTGGGCTCTTCCTTGAGGACAATAGCCTAATTGTTTCTCTTGGTTACTTTTGTGTCCCCCAATATTGATGGTGGAATGTGTGATTTAGGTTAGCCAATTAGCCTTAGATCCCATTTTACCATCTCATAGTATCCATCTTTTCTCACTTCCGCTTAACATCTTTAATGGTGTAAATATTCCCTACTAGATTTAAAAAAAAAACAATTTGACAATTCACAACAAATCAACCAAGATTTTTAATATTGCAATATTTAATCAATAAAATAAATACACCCAAAATTCAAAAATAATATGATTTTTCTTATTATTGAAATTCAAATTCAACAACTCTAATCAAATGCATTTATGTAAAAAAAAAAAGAATCATTTAAGAGAAAAGACTATAAACCTATGTCACAAGGCAATCCATACATCTTTTACCCTATGTGATATCCATAAGAGTTCTTGTTATATTTTTCACCATCAAAGTTTTATGAAAAACTACACGTACTTTTTTATTGTAGAATTTACATTTATTATATTTATAATATTTGTATACAACTATATGCCAGTTTGTGTATGTATGTATAGTTCTTTATGCAAATTAAATATACATAAATGTAATTGTGTACAAATATTTTTTTTTACTATTTTTTGTTATTAATGTTGAAAACTACACTTACCATCTTCAAACTTTTACACACATATGTTAAATTTTCTATAAATGTTTTATGTCTATAAAGATCTATTAAATGTATATACAAAGTACATACTCATATATAGATATATAATTATGTACACATTTATTTATATATGAATATGTATCTATATATAATACACATATATTTATAATATATACATATATATTTCTACACGAAAATGAGCATGCATACATACATAGAGCTCTATAATAGCAAGTATATTTTCTCAATTATTTTTTGTTGCAATATGAAAACTATAATTATTTATAATTTTAGAAGTTATAAAATAGTGTTTATATTTACACTTTCTATATTTAATTTACTTATAATTTTACATGTTATATATAAGAGATTTGTATATGTAAACTATCTGTATGCATGCATGCACATACATACATACATACATACATACATACATACATACATATATTCATACATTCATATACATATACATATAATTGAATACAAATTTACACATATTTGCACAACTCTATAATAATTTGTATTTATTTTTTAATATATAATAAAAAATTATAAATAAATAATTATAAAATTTACACTTAGAATAATTATATTTTTGTATTTATAATTTTTACTTTTACTTTGGTTAAATTTTTCACATATTTTATATCTCTACATATGTATCTAATATTATATATTGCTATATAAAATTATAAATATTTGTATATACAAATTTGTTGTTAACAAATCTATATTTTATTTAACTAGGTATCTAAATTATTTACTCTATGTTGACCGGACACTTTTCAAGGGTAGTATGTTTTAGTATGGCGCAATAATCCTTCCACATGTAAGTTGTTCCAAAAAAACTCTACATACATTATTAAAGAATAGTAGAAATGGTATTCCCAATGCATGTTTTTTTAGGGAATCCACCAATAGAGGAAGACGAGTAAGCATGAACAAACTAAATATATTGTAAATATATTAATGTAGATGGCTATTAAAAAGGATTTCTTTTAGTAAAATGGATAACTTGCTACACCTGCATACAATTGTATTTATTTTATTGGGTTTTTAGTGCATATATCCAATTGCATATGCATGTATAGCTATATATCGATTTTTACAACTTCATATTCATATATGTATAGTTACAGTTATTCCATACTTGCAAGTGAAATTTTGTAGACATTCATAATTATTGGTGAGTCCCATAATAAAATATGAAATGAAAAATTAGTGGAATTTGTTGATAATGTTATGTTTATACCGTTTTTTCCTTGCAACTATAATATACCTTAAAAAGATTATTTTGGTGGGTCTCTTCAATATCATGATGGTGATTCAAAATGGGAAGAAAAAATCTAGAAAGTGAAGAGTTATACTAAAAAGAATCTAAAGATGAAGAGGCACCTATCAAAAAAAGGAAGTTGGTGTTGAGAAAATTATTGTCCTATAATAGTTTATCTAGACCCCAAACTAGTTAAAGATTAGGAAATAAAATATTGTGAAAGCGACATCCAAGAAGGTCTATACAAAATGACTAGATAAATGAAGATAATGAAGCTACAATTATAAATCTAGAGTCCACACATCTATCTATTAGGGCTACATTAAATAAGTTGGGAGTGCCTTGTAGACTTAAGTTCATAGTTTCTATTTCTTATTAGAACCAAACAAAAGGAGGCACAAATTATTTTAATGAATGATGAGGCTAAAATTATGAAATGGTGTAAAAACATGAGTAATATTGGCCATGGACTTGAAGTTATTTAGCTAAAATATTTCATGGCTCAAATAAATCAATCTAAGTCATAACTATTCAAAAATGATATTCCATGGAAATCATAGTGTAATGCATTTTCAAAGAGATGCCTATATCTAACTATCAAAATTAAAAAGTGTATACATTTATAGATAAGTAATGTGAAGGTCATCCATAGTTGCATCATTTTATGATAACTTGAAAATGCTAAACAATGAACGTCAATATGAGTCTAATATACTATGATTTTTAATGAAATTTAAGTACAAACTAGAAGGAACTATGACATGTACATATTGGAAAGATTGAGTTTTATGTTGACTAAGGCTAAATTAAAGTCACAAGTGGTAGAGCTAATCACTTCGATCCAACATTTGGTGACCCCAATTCAGAGTACACCAGGGAAATCTATAACTCTAGTAGTACTATCCAAAGATGAGGTAGATAAAATAGAGAAGATGAGGTCTTGGTCCCTATCTACTCAGAGTTGGATAAGTCACATTTTTTACATTGACAATAAGGAAATTGGTATTGCCATCCAAGTGCATAATCTCATCCTCAAGGAGGAAGTAGATAAGTTGGTCGAAGATTACAATAGAAATGAAAAATACCGTGGCTTGGTATTTCTGAAGCTAGAAGCTATAAATAAGCTCTCCAATGAAGTAATATTAGAAGAGGGTATTCTAAAAAAGAAGTAGTCAAGTGGCATATGAACCAAGATGGGGCACAAAAAAGTGTCCAAATGCCTAAAAATGATCAAAACATGCTCGTGTTATTTCTTGGATTTTTCGAGCCATAATGCACTCATGTTATGGCTCAAATTTTCTAAGCCATAACAAACTCATGTTATGGATCAAATTTTTCTAGCCATAGCATGAATATGCTATTTGAACAAGAAATTTGCACACATTTTTATGAAAGAAAAACACGTATAGGTTTTTATGAAAACAAAATGTGTATGTGTTTTTATGAAATAAAAAAATATATGCATTTCTCTTTCATAAAAAATGTGTATGTATTTTTCTCAATAATTTTATTAAAAGAAAAAACCTATCCATTTTGCTCACCTGTGACCCACATTTTCTACAACATTTTTCTTTCCCTCAACCTAGCATAACATGAACATACTTTTTCCCTTGCAACCTAGTTTCACAATGACACACAAGAGAAGAGGTAAGTGTTATTTTTTGTGCATTAGATTTAAATTTTGTTTGCATTTGAAAACTGGATTGTTTTTATCAATTTCATATTTTTTTGAATTATATAATAGATCATATAAATCCTAAGTCACAACCAAATTTAAATGATGAAATGCCTGAGAAAACCATAGGATGCTTGACCCTCATCTAACCCTTCCAAAAAACCCTTGACAAAGCAAAGGGGATTTTCTAGGATATCTAGAACAAAACAAAGTTGCAATTTTTGAATTAGTTTCAAATTTGAGGGGTTCAAAATCAAACCAACATTACCTATCCCCTACCTCAGCATTGGAAGAAATGATGACAAATGTTGACATAGCCACAAATCAAATAAATCAATGAAAAAATTATAGAGATTCATGTCATCAATTTTATACAACAAAATTATCCTATGATGAACTGAAAAAGAAAGAGATAAACAAAGAAAACATATGTGTTATTTTTATGGATCCTAGAACCATTGAACCTATTCCTCCAAACTCAAAGAGGTTTCCAATAGATTGGTGTAATCATGATGAGATAAGCAATAATTTTAGGGATAGGTGGTCAATGGTCTTTGACCAACCTCCATGTAATAATTGTGAGGTGTCGCTCTATTTTATTAAAAAGCTATACTATATGTTTATCCTTCATGTAATTCCTAATTATTTTGATATGAGGGAGTTTCAAGGTAGAAGTGGAGGCTCTTCCCAAAATAGACTAGGAGCTCATCAAGTAGATAATTGTGAACATCAAATAATGATAGCACACAGACTTATTTATCATGTGACAAATCCAATAGCCATCAGGGAGCATATGGAGGTGCATAATCTCCATGTAGTTGCTAGCCTAACATACACCATTATAGAGCATGTCACACAAATATCCTATCCTTTTGCCTCACAAGATGATGTAGCAGCTCAACCATTTAACTCTAGTGTCCCTAGATTTCATATTATGAGATAAGAGGCATTCACTACACATGGGTCTCTTCGATCTCAAGAGATCACGAAGGAACGAACCACCCTTATCCACCTCATCATAAGGAGAATGAAGAAATTGCAAAGGAAATGAACATGCGTTAACTTTTAAGGAAAACTACTTCAGGTCCTAGGAGAGTGGAACTTCTAGATTTATGCCTCTGAAAGAGGATCTTTTGACCAAAGGACAACATCGCGAATTTAGGACACCAACGTGGTGCACTGTCATTTGAATGGCGCATGGGTGTCCTAAGCAACAAAAAGGTCAGGATCTTAGATGGGAAGAATGAAGTCTCATTTCTTATCATGGATCTAAGGTTTACTAAATGGAATAATCAGATGGACAACAAAAACTGCAAGAAAAGCACAAGGAGAACTTAAAGAGAACTTACTCACAACTAGACATTTGAGTCTTCACTCCAAGCTCCGCTTTGCAACCTACACACAAAAGAATGAGGGGAAAAGATTGGGGCTGTGTAGTGGCTTGCCTCTGTTAGACCCCCGTTTTGGTTTTCCCATCTCCACGGATAGCCAGATAGGAAAGGAGTGTAATCAAAATGGATAGAACGTGTGGTGAACAAAAAACCCGCTTTAGGGGTAGAACCCGCACCACCAAGTAGGAAATGAAAAAGTAAAAAAAAAGAGTGAGAGAGAGTGTTAGCCACGAGCCTATACCCTCTCCAAAGCACACAAACACACCGTTGAATGCTTGCTTGAGAGTTGTAGTTTTTGGGGGAACCTTAGTCCAGCATGGCTTCACTCATAGAAGTGTTGCTTGTCAAGAATGAGAACTGAAGAGAGAGATTCATTGAATGACTTGAACCCCCAAAATGAGAGAAAATGAGGGGTTTATTACATGAAAAGGTGGCAATGAGCCATTACACTTGAAATCTTGACTGCCAAGACACGTGTCAAGAGTTAAGATTCAATATTCCTTGTTTCAGACTCAAAAACTCACAGGATGCAAGCATGCTGCATAGACATCCGTGTGCCATGCAGATGTCCAAGACATCAATTTTTTGGAAATGTGCCGTTAGGGTTCTATTGCTCCACCATTGGCCCACATGGGGTCAAAATTATGAAATTCCAACCTATGGGATTTTTGTCATTAATGCTCTAGGGTCTCATAAATGTAAGGAAAAGTGCTAAAATGTGGAATTTCCCTTAAGTGCAATTTTGTGACATTACATTTTTCTCCCACTTTAGTGGGCTCGATTTTGGAAAAAAATCAGCCACAACTTTTTTCAAAAAATTGGAATCAGATTGCACTTCTTTTTCCATCTCCTTCGAAAACTAGCTTTTAAAAAAAACAACATTTTTAAGGAGTGATGCTCACCGTATACAACATAACTTTTTTTGTATGAAGGATAAAATTATAATTTTTTTGAATTTAGATTTGTAACTACGATATCTAACTATTTAATTTGGTTTCATAGTTTTTTATTAAATATTTTTTCCTTAATCAAGTTTCGAAGTCAAACCAATTACAATTCAGACATAGTTGGACCGTATACAACATAACTTTTTATGTATGTATCGAATTTTTTGTTTTTTTAATCCTGAACATATTTTTTAATTTTTTTTGATAATTTGCTATTTTTCTACATGTACAGAACAAAGAGCTTGATTCTAGGTGAAAAACCTATGTTTAATAAAACTAAAAAAACAAATACATAATAAAACCAAAACATATAAAAATTGTATTTTTTGGATAGCTCATTCCAAGGACTACCATCTTCTAGTTGGGTCTATGAAATATCCTCCATTTTCATCCTCAACCCAAGCTTTGAAGGGCAAAAATTTGGAGTTTTTTTTGTCGGAGGGTGGGAAGGTGGGAAAAGGCGGATTCGAGCAAACCCCCAGGGGTTCGAGCAAACCCCCTTTCCAAAATGGGAAAATGTGGGTTCCCACATTTAAGGGGTTCGCTCAAAACCCCCAAAATGATTTTTTTTTTAATGGGGTCATTTTTTGGAAGTTTTCCTTCCTCACTCCAATTGTAAACAACTTTTGTGGGTTCACCCCATGGTCGTGTACAGACTATCCCTCTTGATGTTCCCACATATACACATGCCTTGAGGAGTGCGATGAGACCTGGGGACATTACTTGCCCCTCCATCACATATTTTTCTCCTTCTAATGATGATGAGCTTGATCAAGATTTGTTGCCTATAGCACCAACAGATAATGTCGACATTGTTGTAGACTTCAGGGCATGGTGGGTGAGGCACCATCCTTGTCCATTGTTTGGTGAGGGTGCCCCTAGAGGGGATCCTTTCCCACAGGGGGATGTTCCACCATAGGCACCACAAGATAGGTGGAGAGGGTGGTAGTAGGGTGGGGAGGAATAGAGGTCACAGGAGAAGGCAGTGTCGTAGAGGTCGAGACAGCGATGAAGGAGGTCAGACCATCCACTACCTACCCCCATCTTGTCAGCACCACCAACACCCACTATCACAAAAATGGTAGCCTTAGCGGCACCAAGAGTGGTTGTTGATACTAGTGGCTCAAGCTTTAGCATCTCTCCTCACCTTGACCCCACTTGGCAGCTAGAGGACCCAACTATGTTGAGTATGCTATCTATATTTTAGTACTTTCAATTTTATTTTTTTATGATTACACAAACATGCTATGTGATACTAATTCTATTTTTATTTATGTGTTTGTAGAGGATGCTTAGTGATGGATTGGGTTGATGGCCCAATGCATATCAAAGGCGACCCTTGACGTGCCCATCTAGGGGACAATCCTCAAGGCATATCAGCTAGTTTCCATGGGGCAACATGCCCATTTGTTCAAGCTGGTAGTGTGTTTGAGGACCATTTACAAGGAGCGAGGAGTGAAGATAGTGCAATTGAATGTAGAAGCAACTACTCTTTAGGGGCAATGTGACTTACTATCAGGGGAGCTGTAGATAATGCTTGACGAGTGAGGCACGACTATGACAAGGGATGATGCTACTAAGTAGGTATGTGATGCCCTATAAAGCCACCTCAATGACCTCGACAAGCAGCCATGATCTTGGAAGATGCTCAGTAGATGTAGTAGGAGATAATGCAGGCATGGATGACCATATGCTCCCTACAGGGGGAGATCAGAGGGATGCATGTAGACTTGTTTGCATCACGCACTTAGTGATCCAAATCTGCGACCACTATGTAGCCTCTCCTCAGACCACAACAATAGCAGCCAGAGTCGGAAGGCTTCGGGAGCCACACACCATAGCCATAGGGACCACCCATTTTGTATCAGTTTTGTATATATATATATTGTAAATCTTTTGTATAGACATTGACACATATTCAGTAGCCACTCATTTTTTATAGTAGTCGCATGATACATGTATATGATATTTGATATATATATATATAAGATACTAGTTTTGACATCATGGAATTATGTACTTTGATATGTATGCTTCTTTAATTTCATGTATGTTGTTGCTATGGATTTTATATGTATGGATGTATGTTTACATTAGATACTATCATAATTTAATGAACACACATGGATGTATGTTAATTAAATATAATGATGATCTAATTTCCTTAAAAGATGTAATGTAATGCATGGATACATAGAATAGTAAGACACATGTATATATATTTGACACACACACACATGGTCATATCCCAACACAAAAAAAAATCATAATGTGTTAATGAATAATGTCAACATATGTATTCCTACTACTTTTAAAGAGTGAACACCACACACATGACACATTAGACACTACACATAGTATCATCGAAGATGCATCACATTAACATGATTTTTTAGAGGTGTTCCATCCATAGATGATAATCCATAGGCACCCAAACCATACAAAAAGACAACAATATAAGGGCCTAACCAGTTAGGATTAAATTTTCCCTTCTGGTCAAGTGGCACATTTACATTTCTCTAATTCTCATAGAGAACCAAGCTACCCAACTTAAAGGTTCTAGGAAACACACTTTGGTTATACTATCTCGATAATGATCATTGATAATCTTTAAGATGGTTGAGGGCATGCAATCGACGCTCCAAGCATCTCTAGCTAATGCAAATGATTAGCTTGATAAGTTTCATCATCAATTAACCCCTTAAGGGAAACCCGCAAAGATGGGATCTCCAACTCTGAAGGCATGATGGCTTCAACACCATACACAAGGTTGTTAGGAATCATTCTCGTCACTGTACGAACACTCATGCAATAGGCCCACAAAGCATATGTTAACTGAATATTCCAATCCTTACCATGCTTATTAACTATTTTATGAAGAATGAGCTCAAGAGTCTTGTTAGATGCTTATGCTTGACCATTAGATTGAGGATAGTAAGGTGTAGAGAATATATGTTGAATGTGGATTTTTTCTAGGAATTGCTTCACTTGTTCTTAAATGGTATACAATTGTTGGAAACAAGTGTAGTAGGCAATCCAGAACAAGAAATGATGTTATTTAGAAGAAAACAAAAAATAGCTTCAGTATTCATGGAACGAAGTGGGATAGTTTTGACCCACTTCGTGAAGTAATTTGTAGCAGTGATGATGAAGCTATGTCCCTTAGAAGAAGGAGGTGATATTTTTCTAATAATATCCAACCCCCATTTCACAAAGGGCCAAGGAGAGGTCTAGTTTTTTAACTCTTGCGCAGGTGCATGAATGAGATGACTATGTTGTTGACATTGCAGACAATTTTTAACAAAATCAAAAGAGTCTTATTCCATCGTTTGCCAAAATTATCCATGTGTATCAATTTCCTCACCAAGGATTTACCACCAAAGTGTCCACCCCTAGAGCTTGAATGGGATTCGTTAAGGGCAAGATTTATTTCTACTTTAGTGAGACATCAAGGAAGCAAGACATTATAAGACTTTCGATAAATAAAATCAGACAAAACAACAGGCTATAAGCTTTCGTATACATGTGCGATCATTTTTTGTTGCATCATTGGGAAAGTTTCCAATATTTAAATAATTGTAAATATTAGAGAACCATTCTCTTGAGTCTATTTAGGAACACACAAAGGAATTGGATTTAGTTTGATAAAAAACAATAGGAGATTGAGGGACTTGAACCACAAAGTATCCTCATTTGAAGGTACCAAGGAGGCAACTCTCGCCATGGCATCTACATGTCTATTCTCTCTCATAGGGAGACTAGCTATTGTGAAAGAGGAGAACTGTTTAAGTAAGGACAAAGCTAGGTATTGATACCGAGACAACTTACTTTTCTTAGCTTGATAGGCTCTCATAATTTGATTCACAATAAGCTCAAAATCACCAAGTATACAAAGATATTTTATTTTTATACCAGCTGTGAGACTCAAGCCAAATATGAGGGCTTCATACAGAGTGATGTTATTAGTGCAAGAAAATTCTAACCAAAAGGAGAGAGGGACAAGTTTATCTTAAGGTGATATTAGAACCACGTGTGCTTTGAAACCAGTCTGACATCTTGATTAATTGAAGTACACAACTAATATAGTATACCACTCTCTCTTTCCTAACATCGTCATACTGAGCTAGCAAAGCTACCAAAACCTATGGTGATGCTGTGAGGTAGAGAAAAAAGGGTCTATCTTACATAGCTAACATCAACATAGGAGGGTTGGAAAAATAGGCTTTGATTGACTCAAAAAATTTCTAGCACTGTTCATCCCATATGAAATGAACATCTTTCTTTAGTAAGCAAGTGAAAGGAAGAGTGCAATCAACTAACTGAGATATGAATCTTTGAATTTCTTGAATCTTCCCTTGTAAAATTTGCAACTCAATAATGTTCCTAAGTGGAGGCATGTTAACAATAGCATCAATTTTATTTGTGTCGAGCTCGATTCCATGATGAGAGACTATGAACCCTAGAAGATTTCTTGTGTCTACGTCGAAGACACACTTAAGAGGATTCAGTCTCATCTTATAGAGTTGAAGCCTATCGAAGATAAGAGGAAGGTTCTTTACATGATCCTGATAGATTATAGATTTCACCAAGATTTTATCAACATAATCTTCTAAACTCTTATGATTGAAATTATAAAATATTAGGGTCATCACCCATTCGTAAATTGCTCCTGCATTCTTTAACCCAAAGGGCATTGACCACATAATAGAAATTACCCCAAGGGGTAGTTAAGGCTATCTTATACTGATCTTCCAAATTAATATGGATCTTGTTGTAACCCGAGAAACCATCCATAAAAGATAACAATGCATGGCCTACAATTGAGTCCACAATCATATCTATATTCGGTAGTGGAAAGTCATCCTTAAGAGAAGACTTATTAAGATACAAAAAGTCAATGCATATGTGAATATGACCATTAGATTTACTAATAGTGACAATATTTAAAATCCAAGGGGAGTACTCAATCGAATAGATAAATCCTTCTTTTGACAACTTTTCTATCTCAGTCTTAACCATTAACGCCACCCTGGGATTGATCTTTTGGATCTTCTACTTAATAGGCTTGGCATCGAGACATAGGAAAATATTATTAACCTTTATAGGCTCATTGATACTAGGCATGTCCTCATACATCTAAGAAAATATGTCAGGATGAAAATTTAAGAGATCAACAATGTTCTTAGGTGTCTTCGAAAGAAAGACACTTTCCGATCTTGATCATTTTTTCAGAAGACTTGGGATCCATAGAGATTTCAATATTTTCTCCCTTAAGGAGAGAACCACGATCTCCAGGATGTGATATTGGAATTTCATCATTGAAATTCGATAGAGGGTCCTCCTCATCAATACTCAAGACAGATTCTCCAAAGTATTTTTATTTATGCAAGCGATACGAGAATCACTTTTTGTGATGAAAAGGAGGCAAAGGGGAGTAGGCATCTACGGATTCCTGAAGTGCTTCATTTGAAGAGAAGACATCTAAAGGGAATTTATTAGAATGCCCCCTATCCTCTATCAATTCAAGATGGACCAAACTTAGTGGTTCAACCGAAACCATATTAACACTCCACCAAGGTTTCTGCTTAGACTGTTCAATAGAGCACCCCAAACGCAAATTGCACTTTCGCAAATTAAACTAGCTAAGGACTGGGATTCCTTGTTTAATATGCCCTAGGCCTTTTTTCGCATAGCCATATTGAGAAGTGAGTTGATAGCTAAAACCATAGCGAGTTTTCAAGACATCGGGAGGCAATGGCTCTACATAGAGGGAATCATTCCACCAATGAACATCAAATAGGTCCACGAGAGCACAACCATCCCCTTTATTCAGTTCACAAACATTAACCTCTTTTGAAAAAGTAGGACTACTCTCCTCATAGGAAGGACCAACCTCTTGGATAGGATCACATTTCTCTTCCTCAACAAGAGAGTCGTCTAATTTTATGTTAGAGGAATTAAAAAACTCTAGATGACTAGGGCTCACTTTGTATTCTGCAATGGAGAATTCAAATAATTCCAAGGAGCCCCAATCATCACCAAGGAAAGAATTTGATTCAAAAGAAGAAGTGGATGAGGAAGACTAAGGACTTTCTTCTTTAGGCAGTTCATCTTTAATGACATTCACTCTGAGGAAAACCTTGACATAGGGTATCATTGAGGAACATGCCATAGAGTTAGTAGTTAAAGATGGAATATAGTTCTTAAGAGTGGAAACAACTGAAGCTTGACTAGCAGTTGCTAACTGACAAAGGTGAACAACTTTTGGATCAGCTTTGACTATGACCACCTAATTATTCACAACAAAATTTAAATTACAATGTAAAGTAGAGTTTATGACACCCATAACATGAATCTAGGGTCTCCCCAAAATAATATTGTAAGGTAAGGGGCCAAGCATCACATAAACCAAAGTATGTAAGGTAATGGGTCCTAGTTGCAAAGGGATTATTATCGTACCTAGATCTTGACGACCAACATTATCGAACCCATGAATATACAAGGAAGAAGTAGCTAGAGAAGATGGATCAACTTTGATCTTAGGTAGTAGATCAATACCACAAATGTCGAGGGCTGAGCCAGTCTCAACAAGGGTACGCCTAATACCAATATTATTAACATTAATTATAATCATCAAAGGATCCACTTGTTTTTTCACATCCGGAGGCAGGAGTTCTTGCAAATGGAATGTAATATTCAAAAAATCCACATGAATATGAGCCAAAAGCGTGTTAAAAACCATAAGCCTAGCAGAGGCAGGTAAGAGGATCTTTTGCAAGGCTTCCTAAATCATTTCCTGATAAACCAGAGTGGTCTGAAGAAAATACTAGAGTGAGATCTTAGTCAGAGTAACACAAAGTTGCTTGACAAGATCATAATCACCTAGTGCTCTCATTGTTAGTTTAGGTGCTGAAGGAAGACTTGGTTGAGAAGGCAGTAAAGAAGTAAAGAAGTACCTATGAACTTGAGTAGGTTGAGACGTAGGAACAAAAGGTTGTCCATCCATATTCTGTTTCTTTCTTCTTGTATTGTATGTGTTCCCAACAACATTATAAGAAGTAGAGTATGTAGCTTTTATGAACCTCAAGTACAAGTCTAATGAATCATGTCAATACAAAATTCCATAGATATAATGATCCCTTCCTGAGGAAGGGTTGGTTGGGGCCATGTAAATGATGGGTTTATTAGGGCTTGGAGGAGCCATGGAGACCACCACTAAATTTACTGACTCCTCAACTTGCAGAGAGGAAGTTTTCTCGGATGATTTATGGATAGAGGAAGGTGCTACTAAGAAATCATCTAAAGCATCATCCAAAATATCAAAATATTCCTTAGAGAAATATTTATCATGGACATGGAAGCATTGTAAAAATAGATCCAACATGGTTCACGTTAGGTTCACCAAAATGTGAGATAAGAGGAATTCATTTTACATGGGTCTCTTCATTCTCAAAAAATCACCAAGGAACGAACTGCCCTTATCCACCTCAGCATAAGAGGAATGAAGAAATTACAAAGGAAATGAACATGCATTGAATTTTAAGGAAAACTACTTCTTGTCCCAAGAGAGTGGAACTTCTAGATTTCTACCTCCAATAGAGGAGTTGTCGATGAAAGGACGGTAGCACGAATTCAGGATACCAATGCGGTGTGCTCTCGTCCAAATGGCGCACTGGTGTCCTGAGCAACAAAAAATTGAGGAGCTCAGATGGGTAGAATGAAGTCTCACTTATTATCATGGATCTAAGGTTTACTAAATAGAATATCAGATGGACTATAGAAACTGCAAGAAAAGCACAAGGAGAACTTAGAGAGAACTTACCCACAACCAAACATTTGAGTCTTCACTCCAAGCTCTGCTTTGTAGCCTACACACAGAAGAATGAAGGAAAAAGGTTGGGGCTGCGTAGGGGCCTACCTTAGTCAGACCCCCATTTTTGTGTTCCCACCTCCACAGATAGCCAAATAGGAAAGGAGTGCAATCAAAATGGATAGAGTGTGTGATGAAAGAAAAACCTACTTCAGGAGTAGAACATGCACCAGCGAGTAGGAAATGAACAAGTAAGCATAAAAGAGTGAGAGAGAGCATTACCCAAAGGCCTAGACCCTCTCCAGAGCACATATATGCACCGTTGAATGATTGCTTGAGAGTTGTAGGTGTTGGAGGGACCTTAGTCCAGCATGGATTTTCTTGTAGAAGGGTTGCTTGTCAAGAATGAAGGACTCAAGAATGAGAAATGAAGAGAGAAGTTGATTGAATGAATTGAACCCCCAAAATGAGAGCAAATGAAGAGTTTTGTTACATGAAAAGGTGACAAAGAGACGTTACACCTGAAATCTTGACTACCAAGACATGTGTCAAGAATCAAGATTCAAGATTCCTTGTTTTAGACTTGGAAAACTATTAGGATGCAAGCGTGTCATGTAGGCGTCCAAGACATCATTTTTTGAGAAACATGTCATTAGGCTTCTGTTGCCTCGCCATTGGTCCACATGGGCTCAAAATTATGAAATTACGACCTATGGGATTTTTGTCATTAATGCTCTAGGGTGTCATAAATGCATGGCAAAGTGCTAATATGTGGAATTTCCCCTAGGTGCAATTCTGCAACATTACACATATATGCTCAAACTATTGTATTCTATGCTTTGGGAGAGATAACAATGCAAAGGGTGTAGATGGGTCCACCTCCCATGTGTGTTCTCATTTTAAGTATAGATATTATAGGATTAGTGGGAATCATCATGGTGGTGCATTAGATAATCCAGTGATGAGAAATGAGTTGTTGAATGAGGTGTATGCTGGTCAAATCTAGATCTATGTTGATTTGAATTTATAACATTTTATCTATTAAATACTTAAAATTTATAAATGTAAATATATTTTTAATTATAGAATCGAATTAAACTGATATAAACATTATACATTTCAGCGTGTAATTTTAGAGGGTGGTACATTATTGAGCATTCCTAAAGAAACTTGTACACCTGCATCTATACTAGAGGTAAAATTTGTATAATATATCAAAATAAAATAATAATTTTTATTCAAATTAATGTTTAATATTTTAAAATACAACTTTTAATTGAATAGGTGGGAATCACATCACCATCTAGTACACATGTTTCCATAGATGCTTATGACAGTGGATTTACACAAGTACAATATAACACATTTAAGTTTGTTTTTGCAAATTTCAAATTTGTTTTTATATATATTTGTGAAATTTTGAGTTTAATCTATTGTTGTTTGTTTAGTCGATGAATACAATCGTCACACCTCCTAGCATAAGAGAAAATTTGGAAGTTGGCATCAGTGCAACAATTTCATCATCAATGTGCTTAACTCAGGTATGAGTATGAATATATATGTTTAATAATATTTATTTTTGGTCAATTAATATTAGTAGACCTATCAAAAATAATTGAAATATGTCTTTTTCATGTCATATATGAATGGAAACACTCTTGTGTGAGGATAAAAATCTCTTGATGATGTCAAGCATCATAGGAGAGAATAATTAAACTACCAATATGATATAAGTGTGTTTATAATATATATATCAATTTAAATAATTGTTGTATTATACTTTGGAATAGTATCTAATTTTATATTTTACATGTATATATTTGGGTACAAAATAGTGAGGAGCATAGGAGATTAGAATGACACAAGACACTAATTGTTACAAGCGAACAAGGTTTAAGATGTATAGTCGGGTAAAAAGAGGACTAATGTTTGAGGAATAGTGTTCAATATTCATAGATGAACATATTTTGTATGCCTCTACATGGCACATAGATAAAATTTTTGGTTTGGCTATATGTATCGATGATATTTTATAGACTGGGAGAAAATACATTAGATTCATAGCATTATATGACATTTTGATGACATTTTCTACACTCATGTAGGTATTGTATGAAATTTTGATCACATTTTATGTGCCCCATGATGACATTTTGTATGACCTCATGGCCTTATGAAGATCAATTTATATAAATATTTTATGCATTCTCAATTTATATAAATATTTTGTGTTCCCAAGAAACATTGATCTAAAAGTTATATTTAGAAAGTGTAATGCAAGAAAGACAATAATGTATTGAAATTTTAAATATTATTTACCAAAATTCAAATTACCAACCACTTGATGATGAGATACTAAGTTTGTTTATTGATAATTTTGACCATAAATCTAATATTACTCTTATGATTCTAAATAGTGCAAATGTCAACCTTCTTATCAAGGTTTATTAACTTGTTTCTTCTCTTATATTTTAAACTTTATATTTGTGTGTTGATTGATTTCTATGTTATGCATTCATGAAACACTAGTTTATCAAAATCTTAATGTGTATCCCTAAACAATACATCAAACAAGCAAGGAAAATAGTCATCCAACCATTTCATTAATTACTTAGAAAGATTTTGAAGCAACATATACTACATTATTTATAACTATCATAAATTCATTAGGATTGACCTAGGTTGATTATGATTGTCCTAGATTCACTTAGGATCTCCTAGGTTTAGTAGGATTATCCTACATTCATTATCAAATAATTTATAGAACTTATAATTTTTGTGTAAACCTACAAGGTCACGTAGGATAACTCCACATTAACCTCTCTCACTTTTTCAAGACTCCAATACATTTGATCACGGTGGGAAGTTTTCAAATGTTACAAAAATATTCAAATCCATTCAATGAAAAGATACAATGTTGCATAAATTTTGTTCCCTTCAGCATGGGCCTGAACCATCAGCTCCAATGCATCTAGATGGGAAATTTTATGCTAGGAAAGGTCCTGTTTTTCACTCCAGCATGTTGGATCGTTCTAGGCTACATTGTGCTGACACTTTCTCTCAAGAGACCTAAGTGACAAAAAGTTATGAAATTTGACAAGTTATTTCTCAAAATTCATCACACATAGAAATTTTATGTCTAGACATATAGGGTCTTGTAGGGTCCCTCTACAATAACCTCTTTTAGTTTCTCATATCTCCAATCCATTTGGTTGTGGTGAAATTTTTTTGCACATTGAAAAAGTGTTAAAAGAATTCAATGAAAAGTTGCAATGTTGTGTAAATTTCTTTTTTTTCATCGTGCAACAAAACCGATAATGCCAACACATCTAGGTTGGTTCTTTTATGGTATTAAAAGTCTTGTTTCACACCCCAGCATGTTGGATTGTTTCAAGCTACATTGCACCAATGCTTTCTCTCAAGAGCCTTAAATGCCAAAAAGTGGCAAACTTTGACGAGCTTTTTCTTAGAAACTATGGAACTTAGAAATGTTTATCTCTAAAGGTATAGTTTCATGTAGGGTCCCTATACAATAAAATATCTCATTTATTCATAGATCCAGTCCATTTGATTGTGGTAACATATTTTTGTACATTTAAAAAGCATCAAATGCATTGAAGAGAAAGTTGCAAGGTGGCATAATTTGTGTTCTATTCATCATGTGGAAAAACCGACAGTGCCAAAACTTCTGAGTGGGCGGCTTATAGTAGGTAAGGTCCTATTTCACAACCTAGTATGTTGGATCATTCTAGGCTATATTGTACTGATGCTTTCTCTTAAGAGCTTAACTACCAAAAAATCAAAAACTTTGACAAGCTATTTATCAAAAATTGTGGCACTTGGATTTTTTCTTTTGAAGGTATAGGGTCATGCAGGGTCCCTATACAATAACCTCACTCAGTTTGTCATATCTCCAATCCATTTGGTTGTGGTGAAAATTTTTCACACATTGAAGGAAGTGTTAAATACATTGAAGAGAAAGTTGGAAGGTGGCATAATTTTCATTTTGTTCATTGTGTGGCCAAACCATTAGTGCCAAAATTTTTGGGTGGGTGGGTTTTTGCTAGGAAAGGTCCTATTTTGCACCCCAACATGCAAGATCATTCCAGGCTACATTGTATTGATGCTTTATTTTAAGAGCCCTAACTACCAAAAAGTGGAAAACTTTGACAAGTTGTTTCTCATAAACCATGGAGCTTAGAAATTTTATGTCTAAAGATGTAGGGTCATGTAGGGTCCCTCTACATTGACCTCTATTAGTTTTTCATATCTCGAATCTATTTGGTCGTGGTGAAAAGTTTTCACACGTTGAAAAAGCATCAAATGCATTGAAGAGAAAGTTACAAGGTGGCATAATTTTTATTATGTTCCTCTAGCAGCCAAACCCACAAGTCCAACACATTTAGGTGGGATTTTTTATGCTAGGGAAGGTCCTATTTTCCACCCCAACATGCTAGATCATTCTAGGCTATATTGTTCTGATACTTTCTCTTAAGAGCCCTAAATACCAAAAAATTGTGAAGTTTGTCAAGTTGTTTGAAGGTACAAGGACAATTAGGGTATCTCTACAATAACCTCTCCCATTTAATCATATCTCCAAGCCATTTAATCATGATGAAAGTTTCTCTACTGCCACAAAAACCATCATATACATGCAACATCAAGTTGAAAGGTAGCCTACCTTTTTTTCTGTTCTTCATGGGGATGAACCGTCAGTGCCAACATATTCAAGTGGGAACTTCTATGCAAAGCATGGTATTTTGTTGTACCCCAACTCTCCTAAACGTTTTGAGCTACATTGTACCAATGCATTCTCTTAAGAGCCCTAACAACCGAAAAGTTGAAAATTTTGAAAAGTTGTTTCTCAAAAATATTGGCACTTCAAAATGTTCTATCTAAAGGCATAGGGTCACTTAGGGTCCCTCTACAATCACCTCTCTCAGTTTTTCATATCTCCAATCTATTTGGTCATGGTGAAAAGTATTCACATGTTGAAAAACTATCAAATTCATTGAAGAGAAAGTTGCAAGGTGACATAATTTTTGTTATGTTCGTCTTGTGGCCAAATCGATGGTGCCAACATATTCAGGTGGGAATTATTATTCTATGAAAGGTCTTTTTTTACAACTTAGCATGATGGATTATTCCATACTATATTGTATCAGTGTTTTCTCTTAAGAGCCCTAATTCCAAAAACTAACAATTTTTTTTGAGCTATTTCTTGGAAACTGTAGCACTTAGAAATGTTTTGTTTGAAGTTACAAGGTCACATAGGGTCTATTTACAATAACCTATCTCATTTTTCATATCTCCAAGTTGCTTGATCATGATGAAGGTTTTTCTACTGCCCAAAAATCATTAGATACATGCAATGTCAAGTTGTAAGGTAGCCTAATTTTTGTTTTGTTCTTTGTGGGGCCAAACCATTAGTACCAACATGTTTAGGTAGGCATGCTTAAATTAGGCATGGTCATTTTTTGCATCCCAAATCTCCTGAAAGTTACAGATACATTGTACCAACACTTTCTCTTAAGATCCCTAACTACCAAAAAGTGGAAAATTTTGACAGGTTGTTTCTCATAAATTGTGGCACTTAGAAATATTATATTGAAAGGAATAGGGTAATGTAGGGACCCTCTACAATAATCTCTCTTATTTTTTCATATCTCCAATCCATTTGTCCATGGTGACAAGTTTTTGCACGTTGAAAAAAGTGTCAAATGCATTGAAGAGAAAGTTGCAAGGTGGCACAATTTTTGTTTTGTTCATCTTGTGGACAAACTGATATTGCCAACATGTTCGAGTGCAAAATTTTATACTAGGAAAGGTCTTTGTTTTCACCCCAACATGTTGTATTGTTTTAGGCACTTTCTCTTAAGATCCCTACATACAAAAGACTAGCAAACTTTGTCAAGATGGTTGTAAGAAAATGTGGCACTTAGAAAAATTCTATTTGAAGGTACAAGTGTAGGGTCCCTCTATAATAACCTCTCTCATTTGTTCATATCTCCAAGTTGTTTGGTCATGATGAATTTTTTTTTGTTGCCCCAAAAACTATCAGATACATGCAATATCAACTTGCAAGGTAGTCTAATTTTTGTTTTGTTGTTTGTGGGGCCAAACCAACAACGCTAACATGTATAGGTGGGAAAATATATGTTAGGTATGGCCTTGTTTTGCACCCCCTCATGAATTTTTCGAGCTACATTGTGCTAGTGCTTTCTCTTAAGATCGTTGTTGTCTATTTTTAAATGTTTTTTGGCATTATTAAAGGTTTGGTTTAGTTAGTTTTTGTCTTTATTCTATAAGATCCATGTCGTCCATTTTTCAATAGTACATGTGAGGAATAATAAGGTTACTAAGATCCTAGGTTAGATGGTGTAAAAGAGGAAAAAGTAGAAAGGAACTAGAGTAGGTATGGTAAATCGTAGATACCAAGTGAGAAAATTAGTGACCATCCCATTATATTCTTATTAGAGGGGTTCTAAAACTTCTTTCTAGGTAACAAGCAAAGGATACAAACCAACTAACAAAATGTACAATTTTTTTCAAAATATTCAATGAAAAGTATCAACTATATATACAAATCAACTAACAATATGTACAAAAGTCACACATTTAGAAATCAATTGGTACAATAATGGAAGTTTATTTATATAGAATTTTAGTTGTACATAAATACAAATCAGCTAACAATATTTACAACAAAAAAATTTCCAACATTTTGGAGAATCTTGGTTGATTACATACACAAAATTTTAGCTATACATAGATACAAATCAGCTGACAATATTTATAAGAAAAATCACGTTTCCAAAATTTAGTAAAATATTGGCTATTTATATATATAAATTAGTTGTATATAGATACAAATTAGCTAACAATATTTACAAAAAAAATTATTTTTCCTACAATTTGTACAATGAATAGGTGATATTTCAATCAACCAATGATATATACAAAATTTTCAAAATTATTCTACCCTTTCATAGAATCAATTTGATCCAATTATCCAACACACTAAATACCTGTAATTGGCCCAAATCCAATCTATTGAAACTTGTGGAACAACACTAACCCTTATAGTGTCAAGTATTGCCTCATGGTTAACTTAATTAATTGAATTATTTTTTGCAACAATAAGTTTAGAGTAATGAAGAATCTACCTATGTGTGTCAAAGTCCTCAAACAACCAATTAACATCTAATTTTTTAATAGGGTTCCTTCTAAGCCATGTTCTTGTTACAACAATAAACCCTATTGGATACTCAATACCCTCTCCATTAGTGATTGTGGTAGTCAATTTTTTCCCCTCTATACAATGGCACAAACAAAATCCATTCCTTCATTATTCTCATCAGTAATAACTGTATACACATAACTTGCATTTTATTGAATGAATAAAAAAATCTAGAAAACATGTAAAATGTAATAAAATTACTTAAAAATATTATTTGACCTAATTAATAAATCACAATTCCTAGTTGCAATAGGTTAGATACATGGTCAAATTCCACCAATACTTCCACTTGGTTCAACTATAGTGCTTGTGGAACTTGATATGTGTGAATAGGAACTAAAGGTCTACAAGACCATTCATCAACCCTCTCTTGACTCACAATCTTCCCATACAAAATTCATACATGAAGAACAAAAACATGAAATCTCTCTCTCTCTCTCTCTCTCTCTCTCTCTCTCTCTCTCTCTCTCTCTCTCTCTCGTATAAATAATTAGTGAACTTGCATTTAAAGTTCTAAATGTGTTCAACTCACTTGATCCTATAACTATACAATAATCTTGGTATTTTACAATATTATATTTAGTTACCAACTAAAAATATCTAGAAACCATAGACTTACCTTGATTACTTAGTCCCATTATGGACTTACACCATTGCACAATTGTTGTTGCATCAGTCAAATTTGCACCACCTTGGTACTTCAATTCTTCTCTAGCTAGGGTTATTTTTACACATGCTTTGGCACCATAATGCTCTCCCTTTCCATGTCCAACCTTAGTGAAAATCAAAAAAAGTTGAACACCACTTGTGACATGCATCGTAGTCAACCAATAGAACATCCTTGAATTCTTGAATTATCATGTTAGTTATTTGACCACATGATGTGTTGATTGTATCTAATATTTCTTCCCCTTAAATTATCATATAAAATTTGAAAGAATCCTTGCAAAAAATCTATGAAATGAGTATGATCGTCGCTGATGTAGAAGTGATACTCTCTTATTATATGTTTGTCTTTCTTTGTGATATCACGTGCATGCCTGAATGCTATGTGTACAAAATAGTAACCTGAATAGAGTTATAATACTAAGATTGCACTTCATTTTGTGGTTGTAATGTATAATTCTCTACAAAATCTACAATAGAAATAATGGTATCAAGAGGAAATGTGTCCTTTCATAACTTGCATTACTCATCCAACCATCAAGCTCTATGTGTATACATTACATACTCATAAAATATTTTACCTTGAAAAATCCTCATAAATTCAGCTACAGAAATATCTGTATTCACTAACTCACATATCTTCACCCCTTTTCCATCTTTAACCCCATATTTGATGCAAGAGCATCCTAGGTTAAAAAAAGGCAATCAACATCAACAAAAAAAATAAAAAAATAAAAATTGCATTTACATTTAATGTTAGGGGATCAAATTCATGTTTGGAAGCTATTTGAATAAGTGATTTTAATTCTATTTATTCAAATAAAATTCCACCTTTGTTATCCAAGTTGGCAGGTGGGGTTGTGGAGGTGTAATTGCGTTTTTTTTGAAAAATCTGAAAATGCAAGTTTAGGCATTGGGATTGGGAGTTACAAAAAGGAAGTAAAAGTCATTTATTGATTTTCCTATTGTGAAAACAACTCATTATGGGTAGGTGGTCATGGCTTTTATTATTAGAGGGAAAAAATATATTTTTGATTTTTGGAGGGGGGTTTTGTTGCATGTTTTTGGCATCCATTTGTGGTTACAGTTTTAGTAAAAGGAGAAAGCTTAGTATTTATTTCATCAGGAGTTTTTTGATGGATTTTTGTTGCAGGTTGAAATGGTTTTTGCAGCCATGAAGGATAGAAGACACCATTGTTGAAAGTTAAAGAGTTGTAGGTGGTTTTTTGCAAGAGAAAATTGCATATTTGGAGGTTCTCATGAAGCATGTAGATTAATTTTTCTATTATATCTTATTTTTGCATTCTTTTCAAATTATGTAAAGTGTATATGTTGTTTCCCTTCAGTCATTTTTTGATTGAAAACAATATTGTAATTAGATTTCCATATTGTGTAGATTTTGTGTTGCAAAATTTTGTTGTAAGCATGAACGTGTTGTCATTGATTTCAATAGGAAGTCTACCAACCAGTGTTGTTATTTATGTAAACTATGTGTTAAGGAAGTTTTTGCACGATGAAGATGTCAAGGATATTGAGAAAATTGAGAAAAAGAAAAAATGAGGTTGTTGTAGGTTGTGCATGTATAGTTGAGATATTGATGAACTATTGTGAGTACATGGAGCTATCTTTTCATTGAAGAGTTTGAAGCTGAGTTGGAATAAAGTAATGAGCTAGCATGACATCTATGGTACTTGATTTCGAAGTTCTTTTGAAAAGAATTGATAAAAAAAGTAAACTGTGTTGTTCAAGTGTTCATAGTGTGCTCCGATATTGTGCTCTGCATTTCTTCTATGTTGATGCTATTATTTTGTAGATCTTACAAGTTATTCAAGGTTGTTATATTTTGCTATATTCATAGTTTTAGTTTCTGAATCATTGTGTGGTGCGAGATATTTTCACCAGTGTGTGAGCTAGTCTTTCAATGATGTTTTCTATGATGAGAGAAATGTATTTTCTCCATGTTTCTCTATTATTTGGCTTCAAGTTGTATGGATTTGGAAAGTTGTTTATAATAATTGTATCTTTTTGCATTCAATTTTTAACTTGATTTGGTGGACTAAAAAGTGAGTTTCATTTATCAATATGTAAATAAGGGTTACTAGTTGTTCTGAGTTGAAGTGTTTATATGATGCTAGCTTGGATAAAGTGTTTGATGAATCTTAATTAGTTCGTAGATTATTTTGGATTGTGATCAAGTTAATTATGTTATCTATAAGTTTTAGATTGATTTGAGGAAGTGTGTACTTAATGTTTATGGTGTTTTGCATGGGTATTGGCCAACCTTGTGTTTAACATTACATGCGAGATTATGAAAGCGTTTTGAGGTGTGTTTGGTTCTATTTGGGTCCTAATTAAGGTTTTTATGTAGATCACCTTCATTCATATCCACTGTGGGAATATTTTGGTGTCGATCTATTTTGAATTTGTATGTATAACAGCTAGTTACCAATATTGGAGAAGATTTTTGAGGTTGAGGTTGATATAAATATGAATGGTGTTGTGGTGAGTTTAGGTATGAAAGAAGTAAGAAGAAATATAGATGTGAGATTGATGTGAGTGATGTGAATTTGAGCAAATAGTGTGAATTTCAATGTTAGCTAGGGTTCTTGAAGGTAGTGAGCTGAAGGCATCTAAAATCATTCATGCAAGGCTACGAAAGTGTGTGAGCAATTGTGGTGGATTCCTTGTTGCATTGAGAATTGTTCTCTGTGTAAAATTCTTCTTCTATCTTCTTGTATTTATTTATGTGGTAGTGAGCCCTAGCTATGAGTCTTTTCAAATAGTGTGTCCTATTCTAGCAGTGAGCCCTTTTGTACCTATTTTTCTATTACTTATATTGTGAGCTAATCCTCACCATGGTTTTTCCCTCATTGGGTTTTCCACATAAATCTAGTGTTCTCTTGTGTATGGTGTGATTTTATTTTTTGTTATTTACCTTTCATGTTTAATCATTCTAATAGATTAAGGTTTTAATGATTGCATGTGACTCTGATTATTGTTGAGGGTTTTGAAGGTTTAATTTTCTACAAGTGATTCACCCCCTCTCATTTGTCTTGTTCATTTAAACAAGTTCAAATGAATTCATAAAATTTTGTTGCATATTTTTTTTTGCATTGTTATGGTCTTTTGAATGTAATTTCATAGATGAGGGTTTATTGAGAATCCCTCTTTCATCAATGGTATCAAAGTGAGAGTTGTTGAGTGTAAAAGCAGAAGAACTAATGTGAGGCGGTTTTCACTAGGACCTTTGGTGGTGTGTTTGTGATTTTTTTGTAGATAGATCACTGGATTAAGCAATCTATACCAAAGAGGATGGGATGGGTTATTGGCAGGCCCATAATAATTTTATTCTAGGAAAAATATTGGGAAGGAGTGGAAAATTAGAAGTACCGTGAAGAATTTGAAAATCTCTAGGCTAAAGTAGATGTATTGGAAAACATGATTAAGGAAGAAGTGGGAATATGAGAAGAGAGATATAGGAAGAAGAATGTCCTCTTGAAAGAGGACAACAAAAAGAAAATAATGCATTTTAATTTTTAGTTTTCTTAAGGTTTGCTACTTATTTATTTAGATAAATAACTTATAACATTTTTCCAATTAATATATTAAAGAAATTGGTCTTTATTAATGTTGCAATTTTTGGTGTTGGAGATAAGGAGGCAGTTGTTAAACTTGGAATTCAAAAAATACCTTATTGTGTTGAACAAGACAACTTAGAGGGGGGTGAATCATTTGTAGTAAATTTAACCCTTAAAAAATTTATTGGAACTTAGATCAATCATAAATCCTTTACTCTGCTAAATGATTAAACATTAAGTGCAAGAGAAAAAACTAAAAAGCATCACATAAACACAGTAACACCAGATTTACATGGAAAACCAAATGATGGAAAAAACATGGTGAGGATTAGCTCATAATATAAATAATATCAAAATCGATTACAAAGGCTCAATGCCAAAATAAGACTAACTGTCTAGATCAGGACTCATATCCAAGAAGGGTTAACCACTTGGAGGGCTCACTGCCACAAAGATACAAAGAAGATAGAAGAGACATGTTATAGAGAGAAGACGATCTCAGTGCAACAGATATTTCCACCACAATTTTCTCAACCACATGCAGGCATGCATGAATGATAGAGTACACCTTTAGCTCACTACATCCAAAAACTCAGCATTTATAATTCACACCGATCTTCCACACTCGCATCACATACACACATTGTTTCAAATCCTTTTTTCATCTATTTTCTCTATTTATTTGCACTTATCTCTTTGTTCCATCTTTCACCAATAACTCATCTTATATTTATACCATATTCAACTTTGAAACATATCCAAAGTTGGCCATCCATTATTGAATTCAAATTAGGTTGCTACCAAAAAACCTAGGGGGGAATTAGAATGAGGGCGACCCAAACACATACTTGATGAGGACCCAAATATGTCCCAACACATTTCATGAACTTCCAAAATAGTGTTAAACACAAGGTCGACCAAACTAGTGTAAACCACATAGAACCATTAAGCACACACAACCCTTAGCATGATCCAATATTTTGAGACACCAAAATTATCTTTAACATGATCATAACAACTTAACTCTAGAATCGCATGTCATAAGACTCAACCAAAAATAAATATAGACCAACAACGTTTGTCTTGGACCTCATCCAAACACATAGAAAACCACAATTCACAATTGGTAAAAATAACTCACATTGTATAATGAATCAAAAGACAAAAATATGGATATATCAACTTCCAACAACCATGATCAACATATTTGAACCATACAAACATAGGATAAAAACTCGAAGCAACCATTGAACACCTGCAACCTTTTCCTTTATAATTTTCTCAATATCCTCAACATATACAACCAAATACCTACATCCATTATATCAATGACAAAAACAACAACCACAACTAGTTGATAACCAATTAACTAATTTATATCAATGACAAAACCTTCATTCTACCAAAAATATCCCCCTTTTTCATTGTTAGCAACAGATGATTGGAAAAACCATCAAAGACAACACACTAGCTCTAAATACTCTTTTTTTTCACATCGTCCTCATCTCACATCTTCTTCATCTCCCCCTTTGACATCAATGGAAAATGAAAAGGATATTTTACATTGATTTCCCCTTTGACATTAAAAACACAATACTCTTTTAATGACAACACATGACACTACCTACTCCCCTTGAGAGGTAGCCACCAAAACATCAATTTGGAAGAAAGATAGATCCATAGACCCACTAGACTAATGCATCTCCATGTGCATCTAGTTAAAAAAAGGAATGGAAATCACCCCTAACTTGTCTCAGAGATACTCAAAACTATCCTTAGGAAGAGCCTTTGTAAATATATCAACAATATCATCCATTGTAGGTACATACACAACCTTTAATTAGTTCTCCACAACTTTCTCTCTCAAGAAGTGATACCTGATAGATATATGCTTTGTCCTCAAGTGCATCACTTGATTCTTTGAAATTTTAATCACACTTGTATTATCACAGAAGATTGAAATATGATCATCATAAATTACTTTGATATCTTTCAATGTTCATTTCATCCATAAAACTTTTGTATAGCAATATGCAACAACAATAAACTCAGCTTTAGCAGTCGATAAGGAAACTGAATATTTCTTTTTACTGAACCATGCCACCAATCTAAAACCAAGAAAAAATGCACCACCACTTGTACTTTTTCTATCATCTACACATCCAAACCAATTTGCATGTGTATGAGAAATTAGTGTAAAGTCAGTATCCCTAAGATACCATAATCCATAATCCAGAGTGCCATTCAAATATCTGAATATTCTTTTAACAAGAACAACATGCATTTCCTTAGGATCTTCTTGAAATCTAGCCACAAGACAAACTGCATGCATAATATTTGGTCTAGTAGTAGTCAAATATGACAATCCACCAATCATATATCTATATTTTCTTTTATCAATCTTAGGTGAATCATCATCTTTACCTAATTTGCAACTAATCACCATAGGAGTGCATACTGGTTAGGAACAATCCATCCCAAATTTCTTCAACTTCTCTCTCACATACTTTGATTGTAAAATAAAAGTCCCTTTCTTTGTTTGATTAATTTGTAGCCCAAGAAATAAATTAATCTCACCAAACATGGACATCTCAAATTATTTTTGAATTTCTTCCACAAACATCGTACACATAGTTTCATTTCCTCCAAAGATAATATCATCAACATATACAGCCACAATCAAGATTTTATCATTTTTAATTTTAAAATACAAATTACTATATGTCATACCTTTGTTCAAACCTTGCTATGTAAAATACCTCTCTAACCTTGCATACCAAGCTCTGGGAGCTTGCTTCAATCCATATAAGGCTTTCTTCAATCTGTAAACCATATTTGGTTGATCTGAAAACTCTAATCCTTCCAGTTGTTCCATGCAAATATCTTCTTCTAGTTCACCATTCAAAAATGTAAACTTAACATCCATTTGATAGACCTTGAAATATTTATGAGCAGAAAACACTAAGAACATCCTAATAGCTTCCATTCTTGCTACCTATGTTGCCAAAAATTGTATACCTTTCAAGAAAAGGACACTTTTGTGCCCATTTTGGTCCTACTTTAGGTCCCCTTTCATCAATAATCACCCTAAAACAATATTTATAGGCCCCTAAGGTTCATTATTTTTGACTTTGAGGCCTATTTTACCTAAGGAATTATGCAAGCACCGACAAATAACATAAAAACTATTGAAATATCACTAATCCTACTTCAAAATCCCTTGGTGGGACTAGGTCCCCCAAGTTGGCGACCTAGTCCTTTTTGAGGATTTTTGCATTTTTAAACGGAAAAATGTCTATCTTGCTAAAATTCCCAATGGATGTCGGCCTCTTAGGTCAAAATTACTGACAATTGGGTATTGGTGTTTATAAATAATGTTTTTAGGTCATTTTTCACAAGCAACTTCAAGAATCAGGTGCAAAACATCTTCCTAAAGAAGTTTCTTCTCTCCTTCACAACAAAGTTGAAGCTTTTGGACAACAAACTAGGGATTTTGCAAGTCTTAAAGCTCACTTCCCATTCAAGATTTCACATTGTCAAAGGTTGAACATGGATGCCTATGAAGAATCATGGAGAAATCTAAGATGAGGAGGTGCAACTAGCCACCAAATCACACCTAAAGATTGTTTTCAAAGTGACTCCATATTCCATTTTCAACCCATCTTCATATTTGAGGTTTGAATCCCATTTTCATTCCTTTCACATTCATTTGTAATTTTGTAGGGTTTCTTGGATAAAATTCTTGCATCATACAAATCTCTTGCATGCATCTTATTCTAGCACAATCGAATAGGATTTTGTCTTGTTTCAGGTTTTCCTAGTTCTAGACACACTTAGGGCTAGGGTTTATGAAAATTTTCTATCTCTTTGTAAGTTTAAATATAAACTAGGGGTTTAACCAAGGAAAAACCCACATTAGAAACCCAAATATACTCAATTTTGAAAGGTGATTTTGCAGGTCTGAGTCCAGATTCCCATTAAGAAGCAAAGTGCAGACCAAAGGCCTTCATGTTCACTTTCAGTTTTCCAAAAAACATGAAAGGGACTAGGTCACCAATAGTGGCATCCTAGTCCCACTAGAAGTTTATGTCAAATATTTTTGCAGATTTCAGCACCCAGTTGGTCAAAATGGAGTCTAAAACAGTTTTCCAGAAAAGGGACTAGATTGCCTAGCTTGGCATAAGTGTCCCAGTGGGCTCAAAATTTAGATTTTTCAGATTTCCCAAGGCTTCCATGACTTCCTCTTTGGTCTACAATAGTTTCCAGGTGCACTCATCTGATTTATTAGGCTATATTGCTTTGAATAGTTCTTATTTTACCTTTGTTACATTACATCATGTGTTTTCCAGCAATATAAATTTCATTAGATTGCATGTAATAGTTAGATTCACTAACAAGATTATAACACTTAGTACAATTCATCATAAGCACTTTTAACCTTATTTCAATTCCTAGCAATTGAATGAATCACAAGATTTACGGTACCCACAAGGGGAAATCCTCTTCCTTCTAAGTGAAAACCCTAGAAATTTTTACGAGATCCATCCCCTTTATCATCACAAAAGCATAAAAATTTGTGGTTCATTTTGGTGAAATTTCATTTAGAAACATATTGCTTCTGATTTAGTCTACATGTGCATGCTAAGAACTTCTCCTTTTACCCTTGCATTGAATGTTGCATTGTTTAAAAATGCATCCTAGGGTTTCATACTTTTCCCTTAGTGAAAAAGACTCATTTTTGCATTCATTTCCTTGCATATTAGAGAAATTTTGTATATATCATAAAGTGTTGCATATTATAATCCAGAACACTGCATTTTTCATCAGAAAAAATAGAAAAAACTTAAAAAAAACCCATACTGGGACTAAGTCACCACCTTGGGCGACTTAGTCCTAGTGAATATTTTTCATTAGTAAATTCTGAATTTATTTGCAAGTTTCTACACATTTTGTTTGTTACAGTATATGCTTCGTTTTTTCTCAATTAATTTTTATTATTTGGTTCTCATTAGCTTATCCATCTTTTATTTTATTGGAATTTATGAGTAGCATTAGATCTTTACAAGTTTTATTTTTTGCTTTAGTTCCTAGTTCTTTTAAAGCAAATTCAGTAGAACATGACAACAAAAACATAGAAACATCACGTGAAATGATGCACACTCTTCTTCACTTTAGGAAAACTATATCATCTAAACCTTTTAGTAGTGATGATTTGGATAAGTTAGATGAATCCCTTCAAGGCTCCCTCTCATTAAGTTCATCCACTAAGGTTTGTGATGATAAGGTCAAAACCACTCATCCCTTTCCTTTCAAACCTTTTAGTTGTGATGATATGGGTATGTTATATGAAGTGCTTAAGGATTTCATTTCACCTAATTCATCCACTATGGTTTGTTATGAACAACCCCAAACAAAATATGTAAATGTAATTCAACCTCAACTTGTTCTCTACACACTCTCTCATAAACCCCAAACACCCCTAAACATGAGTTTACCCTTTACCCTCCCAAGCATGTTACTATTGCCCACACTCATTATACTCGTAATAACCCACATCCTCAACAAAAAACTCCCTCAATCTCCCTACCATCGCCCAATCCCATCTTACCCGCGATACCCCATTTAAACTCACAACTTAGGGACTATGATTTGGTTGAAAAACTACACTCCTGCTAAGATATCCCTTTGGGATCATCTTCAGAATTCCCCTAACTATTATTCTATGCATCAAATGGCATTGCAATAGATAGTGGTCCCTCCTGGTACAAATGCTAATGATGTGGCAGCTCTCTTACAAGACATGAACACAAATAATGTGGACATTACTTTCTATCAACATGAGATACCTCCATTAGAATTAAGAAAACAAAATGAATCCTTTATGATAATATCCCAATATGATCAGATAGGTATAAAAAGGACCCTTGTTGAAAAATGGATGTACCCTAAATGTATGCAGTGTGAAGCTTCTTGATAGGTTACATGTCGATAGATCAAAAAACCAATCTGATTCCTTATCTATTAGAGGATTTGACAATATTACAAATCAACCCCTTGGTGTCATTACCTTACCCATTACTATGGGAATGGTTAGGCTGCAAAATCCTATTCATGTCATGCCCTATGAAATTTCTTATAATCTCCTCTTGGGCAGACCATAGATACATGAGATGCATGCAATACCCTTGACCCTCTATCACAAAATGAAATATGTTTATGATAACAAAGTTGATCACATTGACATAGATCCTAAACTTGAGTTGCATACAACTTGAAAAGGGAACATCAAGTCCTCTTAATACCTTAATTCCCGCCTCCCATAGTGCCCCTTCTAAGAAGAATCAACCAAAAGATAAATTTAAGTTTCATTTACTTGACCTGACAATTGGGGATCCTTAGAATTCACCCCTTCCTTAATGCGTGAGTGTATTGTGACTTGTCACACGAAAAGAGGATGACCAACAAGATCAATCAATTGCCCTCTCTACCCAACAAGAAGAACACCCTTCCCACACATCTACCTCATCTCTTTTGGAAGAAAATGCAACATATGCAACAAATTTTGATGAGATAGATTATCAACAACTGCATAACCCAAAAGAAATGGAAAGGCTTTATGGATGTGGTTATGATCTTGTGAAACAATAAGGCTACAATGTTAAAGGATGTGGCAAGCATGAGCAAGGCATTCATGTACCCATTGAACCTAATACACAAGGAGCTAAGACAGTTCTAGAGTTTTCCTTTTTCTAAAGCTACAAAATCCAATGAACGACCCTCTCTCAACATCAACACTATCATATGGGTATGTGCAGGATCATCATAGAAAAACTAGGCCCTTAAGTGGCAATAAAAAGACAGAAAATTAGAGTTAGACAACTTGACATAAAAATTTGAATAAGTTATCTATATTATTTCAAAAAAATGTAAAAATAGAATCTATAGAAAATTGAATGTAGTTTCTAAAATACTAGACTTTTATTTAAAAAAATAAAATCTATTTGGTGAAAATTTGAAATTTCAATGCAGTAGTATTTAAATTTCAGGGTAAAAATAAGAAGTAGGTGTCTGTCTGACCACCCTAACCACAATAAAATGATAATATTTTTTTATAATATTTTAGATATAAGTAAAGGACTCATGTCCCGATGTGATGCATATTTTTTTATAATTTTTTTCCAAGTAAATAATTAATTATGAATTTTTTATTACAACTTTTAAAAAAAGATAAAATCTCGTCTGTCTAACCACCTTAACTTGGTCAAAAATTCATGAAATTCAATTTTTTTTTTTAATCCTATAGTATGCAAAGCATAGAATGTGACGCATGTTTCCGATTCAAAAAATGTGATACCGTTTGAAAGTTATAGATTTTTTTCAATCAGCTTATCAATCAAGACTTTATTTGTAATTCTAATAGAAAATGAATAATAATTATTTATTAAATTCAAAGTAAAGCATAATTTATATTGGTGGAAGCTGAGAATATCCTCTAAAAACACTTTTCGTTTCATCAATTTTGGGTAAAAAAAAAGTCGTCAGCCACATGGACCATTAAATGGCTTACATATCGCCACTTTTTGGTCCATCATGATCCTACACATACCCATATGCACACCAAGAACCAACCTCATGCTTAAGAATCTTGAATTCCTTGATGTGGATTCTACCCTATTCACCTATGTTCATGATGATGATTTGAAACACTTGTTAGGTGCTTCAAATAGGCCTTCTCATTCCAAGAGCCATGCCTCTTGTGTTATGATAAGTTCTGAGCTCAACGTTCATGATATTCATAACACGCCCACAAGCATGGAACCGTATGATCCTAAAGTTCCTAATTCCAATGCACTCACTTTAGGAGATACCCTTGACGTACCAATGGACGTTGAGGATAAAGAAAAAGTCATTAAAATTGGGAAATGCCTGGATGATGAAGAACAAGAGGATCTTGTAACCTTGCTTCATGCCTTTCCATAACTATTCACTTGGAAATATTTTGATATGCCTAGAATACATCATAGATATTTACCCATAACTTTGTCTTTGTCGACAATGCTAAGCCCGTTCGCCAGAAGATACGAAATATGAACCCTAAGATAGACTTACATGTTAAAGGATAACTTGAAAAACTCCTTGATGTAGGTTTCATTCGCCCCATCGATTACTCCTCTTGGATATCAAGCATTGTCGTGGTGGCAAAACTCGATAATCATGCTAGGATATGTATGAATTTTAGAGACTTGAATAAAGCCTCTTTAAAAGATGACTTTCCTTTCCCTAACATCGATATGATCATGGATTCCACTACTGGACATGCTTTGTTATACTTTATGGATGGATTTTCTGGATATAATAAGATCTTCATAAACATACAAGATCAATACAAGATGGCCTTTACATCTGCTTGGGGAACATTTTGTTGGGTTATGATGCCTTTTGGTTTAAAGAATGCTAGCACTACCTATCAGTGTGCAATGACCTTGATCTTTCATGATTAAATCCATAAAATCTTAGAAGATTATGTTGACAACATTCTAGATAAATCCTTAACACGCCAAGATAATGTGAATGTCCTTCAACAAATCTTCGAGCGTATGTGTAAATATAACATGTGCTTAAATCCCAAAAATTCTATCTTTGGAGTAGATAGTTGTAAAATTTTAGGGTTTATCATATCTCACAGAGGCATTGAGGTGGACAAAAATAAAATTGATGCTATAATTAATATTCCACCTCCTCATAACATCTCCCAATTACATGCATTATAAGGAAGGATCCAATCCATCCATCATTTTTTCGTATCCTTAGTCGGTCGTATGTTTAAATTTACACATCTGCTCAAAAAATATGTAAACTTTGATTGGAATGATGATTGTAAATAGGCCTTTGAGAGCTTGAAGGAATACCTTGCCATTCCACCTATTTTACAACATGCTATACTGAGCCAACCTTTCATCCTTTATATAGCTTCTTCTACCCATGCCCTCACTTCATTGTTGGCGCAACAAGACACCAATGACAAAGAGAATCATGTTTATTATATCAGTAGAATTCTCATAGATTATGAGACCCATTACTCAACAATAAAAAAATGTTTGGTTCTTATATTCACTACTAGTAAGTTGTGACATTACTTAATCAATGCAGAAATACAAGTAATGACAAAGTTTAATCCTCTTAGATATCTTTTCAATAAAATGGATCTTTTAGGACATCTCGCTTAATGGGTCATGTTGTTAACCAAGTTTGACGTTAAGTTATTTTCTCAAAAAATCAAAGTCCAAGCCTTAATCGACCATTTATCCTTTTCTCCTTCACCTTTAGCATTACCTACCAATGACTCTTTCCCTGATGATAGTGTGTTTACCATAGACCTTCGTACATGGGAATTGTACTTTGATGGATCCAAGTGTTGAACAAGCTCCGGTGCTGGAGTTATTTTAATTTCACCCATAGGTAAGCCTATTCCCTTATCCTATCACCTCAATTTCCCATGTACAAATAACACAATTGAGTATGAAGTGTTAATCGTTGGATTTCACGCTAATTTAGTCATGGGGGTCAAAGATATAAAGATCTATTGTTATTCATAATTAGTGATTAAACAAATCAATGGTCTCTATCAAACTAAACATGATAAACTATCACAATATAAGGATCTCATCCTAACTTTGTTAGAGTAGTTTGACTCGTTCACCATTGATAACATCCCTCAAAAAGACAATCACCACGTAGATGCAATGGCTAGTGCAGCCTCTCTTATCTC
The DNA here is from genome assembly GCA_007115665.2 of Sequoiadendron giganteum. Taxonomy (NCBI): domain Eukaryota; kingdom Viridiplantae; phylum Streptophyta; class Pinopsida; order Cupressales; family Cupressaceae; genus Sequoiadendron; species Sequoiadendron giganteum. The sequence continues at coordinate 157,934,938 of CM021104.1, read as the reverse complement.
TCCTATAGATCCTTCTGAAAAATTCCTCTTTACCATCCACCCCATCATGAAACCCTCCATCATCGATAAACCTAATGATGTCCTTCCCGCTTTTTTGGATAATCAGTGTGAATAGTATGATGCCATCTATAATTATTTAAATGATGGCACCATTCCCGAACCTACAACCAGAAATACCCGCATCCACCTCAAAAGGTTAGCCACTAAGTATATAATCCTTGTTGATACATTGTATAGAATATCCTTTGATGGAATTCTTCTACGATGCCTCAAGGATGCTGAAACTTGTATTTCCCTCGAACAAGCCCATTCTGGAACTTGTGGAGGATATTTTGAAGGAAAAACCTTAGTGAAAAAGCTCCTTTGCATGGGTTATTACTAGAAAAACATGGAAAAGGACTGATATGCATATGTTAAGTGATGTCATCAGTGCCAAGAACATAGATATTTGATCCATGCTCCTGCTTCTGAGCTCCATGCCCAAATCTCTATTTGGTCATTCTCTATGTGGGGATTGCACCTCATTGGAAAAATCTCACCACCTTCTTCTATTGGACATACATTTATCATTACTACTACTACTATTTAATGGAATGGGTAGAAGCTATTCCCCTCTGATCTACAACTGCTGATGTGATATGTCATTTCTTATTGGAACACATCATCGCTTGGTTTGGCCTTCATTTCACATTAGTCTTGGACAATGGTACACCATTTAAGAATAATGATGTGAAGAATTTTCTTGAGACATTCCATATTCAACATTGATTTTCCACACCTTACTACCCACAGTCTAATGGTCAAGCCAACAGTACTAATAAACTCCTTGAAAAAATCCTTAAGACTGTTAACCAAAACCAAAAATATTGGCACACCCAATTGCAATATGCGTTATGGGCATATCACACAAGTGTTCGCTCTTCTATAGGTAATACACCTTTCAACCTTGTTTAGGGTGCCAAGGCTATCCTAGCTTTAGAGTTAGAAATCCTCACATTGTGGATTTCTCTCCAAGGTCTTGTCGATAATGACACCTATGCAGAACAATGATTACACCAACTTGAAATGCTTGATGATCAATGCATCAACCCTCTCGAGCATCTTCAAGCTTACACTAAACAATTGCAATTCAAACACGACATAGGTGTCATTCCTCAAACATTTAATAAAGTTGATTTGGTTTTATATGAAAACCAACGTAATACTTTCGCTGACTGCATTGAAAAAGGCAAGTTCAGTCATAATTGGTTAGGCCCCTATGTGGTCAATACGAATTATGGATTTGGTGCTTATACCTTAACTGAACATGATGAAACTCCTCTTAAAGACCCCATTAATGTTGCACACTTGCATCAGTATTATGTCTAATCCCCTTTCAGATGGTATGAATTATTGAGCAGTGTTGTTAAAGTTATGGGATTATATCCTATGGGCTTTCTCATTGCTTCGTTCTTGAAAAATCATTATGCATGTGTACTGAACACTAAAGTGATTATTTAATTCATTTTATAATTGCTTTATATTTTCATACTATTCACTTTTTTCCTTGTGTGTTATGTTACTAAAAAATGAGTGCATAACATACTTACTCTTTATGTTGTATCTCATTAGAAACTATACTAAGTGTTTAATTAGATCACATTAATCTTCTTAAAGCATGTAGAAATTAATTAAATAATCCTATTTAATTAATCACATTGATATTTAACATCCACACATTCAATCACAACATGTAACAACAAAATGTATATATATATATATATATCAAAAGTTTTTCTGTACATATCATCATACTATACAATGTCACTGAGGACTGTGATTACCAGATCCCTCGGGATTTGGTATTCATATTACATCAGTAGTAGGATGACGAGAGATGGTCTTGTGTGATAATGATCATGATCCACCAAATCTAATTGCAAACTCTATCCGTGTGAGTGTCACCCGTTGCTCTCCTGCTATCTAATCCCTCTCTGCCTACAACTATGCCACCTCTCTCTCTAGTCTCTTCACCTTTGTGGGAGTTTATGATGACTGTGCCTATGGTGCAGCTCTAACTCGGTGGATTTGTCTCCTCAGGCCCTCATATGTTGCTCATAGTCTCATGAAGGGTCTCAGCCTCTTTGAATCTCGCTCCACGATCAGTGGAGGCACATAATCAGAGTCCATCTCCTCTTCATCGAAAGATGTTGGCACTATCTTCGTGGCCACCTGATGATAGAGCTCTTGCCAATCGTCTGAGGGCCCTATAAGATCAAAATAAAATTTAATCAGTACACATCATGATGTATATATATGAATCAAATCATGTATATATATGAATCAAATCATACATCAAAATATAACATACATATATTAAAATTAAATATCATCACCTATATCTTTGGTTGGATGAGCAATGTCCACCTCATCTTGTGCAGGGGCCAATTTATACCTTTGAAGAAAAGGACAATTTTGTGCCCATTTTGGTCCTACTTTAGGTCCCCTTTCTTCAATAATCACCCTAAAACAACATTTATAGGCCCCTAAGGTTCATTATTTTTGAATTTGAGACCTATTTTACCTAAGGAATTATGCAAGCACCGATAAACAACATAAAAAATATTCAAATATCACTAATCCCACTTCAAAATCCCTTGGTGGGACTAGGTCACCCAAGTTGGTGACTTATTCCTTTTTGAGTATTTTTGCATTTTTAAACGGAAAAATTTCTATCTTGCTAAAAATTCCCGATGGGTGTCGGCCTCTTAGGTCAAAATTAACGACAATTAGGTATTTTTTATTATTTAAATAAAAGTTTTAGGGTTCATTTTTTCTCTCTCTCTTGGTCATTTTTCATAAGTAGATTCAACATTCAAGTTCAAAAAATCTCCCTCAAGAAGTTTCTTCTCTCCTTCACAGCAAAGTTGAAGCTTTTGGACAACAAACTAGGGATTTTTCAGTTCTTCAAGCTCACTTCCCATTGAAGATTTCACATTGTCAAAGGTTGAACATGGATGCCTATGGAGAATCATGGAGAAATCTAGGTTGAGGAGGTGCAACTAGCCACTGAATCACACCTAAAGACTATTTTCAAAGTGACTCCATCTTCCTTTTTTAGCCCATCTTCATACTTGAGGTTTGCATCCCATTTTCATTCCTTTCGCATTCATTTGTAATGTTGTAGGGTTTCTTGGATTAAATTCTTCCACCATACAAATCTCTTGCATGCATCTTATTCTAGCACAATAGAATGGGGTTTTGTCTTGTTTCAGGTTTTCCTAGTTCTAGACACACTTAAGGCTAGGGTTTATGCAAATTTTATATCTCTTTGCAATTTTAAATAAAAACAAGGGGTTTTACCACGGAAAACCCCACATTAGAAACCCAAATATACTCTATTTTACAAGTGATTTTGCAAGTCTGAGTTTGGATTCCCACGAAGAAGCAAAGTGCAAACCAAAGGCCTCTGTGTCAACTTTTAGTTTTCTAGAAAAGCTGAAAGGGACTAGGTCACCCATAGTGGTGACCTAGTCTCACTAGGTCACCAATAGTGGCAACCTAGTCTCATTAGAGGTTTCTGTCAAAGATTTTTGCAGATTTGAGCACCCAGTTGGCCAAAATGGAGTCCATAACAATTTTCCAGAAAAGGGACTAGGTCGCCAAAATTGGCATAAGTGTCCCAATGGGCTCAAAAGTTAGATATTTCAGATTTTCCGAGGCTTCCACAACTTCCTCTTTTGTCTACAATAGTTTTTGGGTGCACTCATTTGATTTATTAGGTTATATTGCTTTGAGTAGTTCTTATTTTGCTTTTGTTACATTACATCATGTGTTTTCCAGCAATATAGATTTCATTAGATTGCTTCACTTACAAGATTACAATACTTAGTACAATTCATCATAAGAAATTTCAACCCTATTTCAATTCCTAGAAATTGAATGAATCACAAGATTTATTCTACTCACAAGGGGACATCCTCTTCCTTCTAGGTGAAAACCCTAGAAAGTTGTAGGGGATCCATCCCCTTATCATCTCAAAAGCCTAAATTTTTTTGGTTCACCACTAGAGAAAAAATCTCCTAAAAATATATGCCTTCTACTTGTGAGTATCCCTTACACACAAGCCTTGCTTTGTTTCTGACCACTTCTCCATTATTATTCAACTTTTTTCTCAATACCCACTTTGATCAAATTATGTTTTTATCTGTCAGTATAGGGACCAGTTCCCAAGTTTGATTCTTCTCAATGTGCATATGTTATTCTTTCATAGCTTCCATCTAATTCTTATCTTTGCATGCTTCAATTATAGTCTTCAGTTCAATCTCATAAAGTAAACATACATTTATCTCACCAGTAGTAGCTCTGCTTCTTGTCAATACTCCTTTTGTCTTGTCGCCAATGATCTGATTTTCTAAATGATTTTTCTTCACATATCTAGTTATCTTAGGGGAGATGACTGAAGCTTCTTCTTCTTTATTCTTCTTTTCTTCCTTATCCTTCTTCTGTTGTTCCACAAATTCTTCAATCCTTACGCAGTCGGGTTCATCAGATACATATCCATCAACATCAATAGAATTCTTCATGTCTTCATCAACCTTGACATTTGTGTTTTCTACAATATTTCTCAATCTTTTATTTAAACATTTTTAAGCCTTTCTTCTAGTAGAATATCCAATAAAAGTACCCCCATCACTTCTTGCATCAAACTTCGCTAAATTTTCATCTCATTTGATATAACATTTGCATCCAAATACCTTGAAATACTTAACAGTGGGAATTCTTCCACACCATAACTCATAGGGGGTCTTTGTATTGTTTGCTCTTGCTTGAACTTGATTGATTACATAAACAATAGTGTGAATAGCTTCTCTCCAATAAAATTTCGATAGATGACCCTCAATAATCATTGATCTAGCTACTTCTTGAATTGTTTTGTTCTTTCTTTCAACAACTCCATTCTATTGAGGAGTTGTCAGAGTAGATAGCTATCTTTTTATTCAATGAACTTCATAATACATATTAAACTCATGGGAGGTGAATTCACCAACTCTATCACACATTAAGAATTTAATTCTCAAATTTACTTCATTCTCAACCACAACTTTAAATGTCTTAAATTTGTCTAATGCATCAAATTTCTCTATAAGAAATGAAACCCATGTATACCTAGAGTAATCATCAATCAAAATCATAAAGTACCTTTCACCTTGTAGAATTATCACTCTTTTAGGACCACAAAGATTTGTATGGATTAAATCTAGTAGTCCATTAATAGATTTTTCCTTTGATTTGAAATGATTTCTTGCTTGCTTTCCAAACTGAAAATTCCTGCAAATAACAATAACAAGCATTGTAATCCTTGGTAAATCTCTCACAACTTGTACTACACTAATCCTTGTCAAATTATGAAAATTCATATGACACATTCTGTGATGCCATAGCCAACTGTCATTAATCTGAGTTATAAAGCATCGTCCATTAGCATTGGGTGATCCTGCAAAGGTGGTTTACAATTTTTGGGAGATTTGATTTTTTTTGAAATCACATATTTCTAGAAAATATAATGATTTAAACCTTAAAAATTTCCATTTTAAGGATTTCAATTGAAGAGGGTTTGATCAAACCAGCTTAGATCAAACCCCCTTGGATAGAACCCCACTAGTTTTAAACCATACCTACAATAGAGTCTCCTTTACAGCTATCAAAATGCTGATAAAAAATAACTTTTGATTAACCTCTTGGGGGATCAAACTAATTGATTTAAAATTTATTTCAAATGATCATGGTAGTCCTCAAAACGAGCTATCCAATGGATATAATTTTAATATGTTTTGGTTTTATTATATATGTGTTTTTTTAGTTTTATTAAACATAGGTTTTTCACTGAAAATCAAGCTCTTTGTTCTGCACATGTGGAAAAATAGCAGATTATCAATTTAATAAAATTTATAAAAAAATGTTCAAGTTGGGTATTGATGTCCTTGATCCATTAAAAAAAAAAAAAAAATTTCGATACATACATAAAAAATTTATGTTGTATACAGTCCGCCTATGTTACAATTGTAATTGGTTTGACTTCGAAACTTGATTAGGGAAAAAATATTTAATAGAACACTATGAAACCAAATGAAAGTGCTAGATATCATATTTAAAAATATAAATTAAAAAAAAATAGAATTTATCCTTCATACAAAAAAAATTATGTTGTATATGGTGAGCGCCACTCCTTAAAAATGTTGTTTTTAGAAAAAAGCAAGTTTTCAAAGGAGATGGAAAAAGAAGTGCAATATGATTCCAAAAAAAATAAAAAATATATATTTAGAATCTATAGAAAAAACATCACAAATCACTAGTTTTCATCAAAATTTCAAATTCCTCACGGTTTAGCCACTATAGGATCCTGAAAGTGAGGATTTAGTTAAAAGAAATCAGTTTAGTGTCCAGTTTGCCCAAAAATTGTAAGCCAATATTGTGGGATCACCCCACCCTTAAGTTGATATATATTTCCTTCATATTTCTTTCCTACAACAATTACTGTTCTAGAGTCTTTCCTAATTTCACATCTTTCATCCTTGAATACAAGATTGTATACTTTACTACACATCTGTCCAACACTCAAAATATTATCCCTTAAACCCTTAAAACATAGTAAACATCATCATTGTTATGCTTACCCTCAAAACTTACTGAACCTATCCCAAAAATCATAGCACCAATATCATCTCCCTTCATAACTAAGCCTCCATCATATTTTGCAAGCTTAACAAACTTACTCTTATCACCAGTCATATGATGTGAATAGCCACTATCAACAACCCAATAGTTATTTTCTTGTTTAACATGTAGGGAAGAGATTGTTGTAGCTTCATCTTTCTCTTTCTCCAAAGGGTATTTCTTCATCTATTTTTCAAAGTTAGTAGAATTAGGTTCATCTTTTATAGCCAAGAACAAGCATTCATTGTAATCAGAATCTCCATAATCAGATTCTTCATCAAAAATACTAGCATCCTCATTCACATAATATGCTCTATTGATCTTCTTACCTTTGTTTTCTTTGTTAAATCTTTATTTATTCCTCTTAGCTCTTTTCAGACATCTCGAAGCATAGTGACCTATTCCTCCACAACTAAATAATTTAAAGGGTAGCTTACCTTCATACTTGCTAGATCCTTTCCCCATCCTTCTATGAAAGTTAGCTTCTACTTCATCAGGATCTTTAGCTTTAGTAGCCTTAAAAGAAATTTCTTATTTGGATCCATTTCTTATATTCAACTTTATCATCTCATAAGATGTGAAAGTTACTAATAAATAATCTTTAGTGTAAGTATTTTAGCTTATATGTTCTTCAATATCACATACCTTTTCTCTGTATGCATAAGGGAGAGTTCTATGAATCTTCTTTACAATCCTAGATTCATCTATTATATCACCAAGTCCTTGCATTCCACCTACTATCTCATCCAATCTATGTACATAAGATTTAACATTCTCATCTTCAGACATATGCATGAGCTCAAACAGTGTCTCTAAATTTTGCAACTTTGCCTCTTTGACCTTTTCATCTCCTTCATGCACCTTTTCTAGGGCATCCTAGACTTCTTCAACAGTCTTCATATTTTAAAATTTAATCAACTCAGAATGTGTAAGACTATTGTTCAAAATTAACTTCACCTTATTGTTCGCTTCATGTGCCTTGATTTTATTAGGTATAATCAAATCATTAGCAGGAGGAGTGTAAGTAGTCTTGCAAGATTTCTCCACATCATATCCACAATACTCCAAATATTTTTCCATCAGTATTTTCTAGATAGCATAATTAGTTTCATCGAACTTCAAATACTCAAAAGTGATTTTTCTTGCCATCCTAAACCTTCCTTAAGCAATTAAGCTCTGATACCAATTGTTGAACAAGAAAAATAAGAGGGGGGGTGAATCAATTGTAGCAAATTTAACCTTCAAAACATTTATTGGAACTTAGATCAATCACAAATCCTTTACTCTTCTAAATGATTAAACATTAAGTTCAAGGGCATAAACTGAAAAGAATCAAATAAACACAATAACACTAGATTTATGTGGAAAACTTGATGAGGGAAAAACCACGATGAGGATTAGCTCACAATATAAAGAATATCAAAACCGATTACAAAGGCTCATTGCTAGAAAAGGCTCACTGCCAAAAAATGGCCTAACTGTCTGAATCAAGACTCACTGTCCAACAAGGGTTAACCACCAAGAGGGCTCACTGCCATAGAGATACAAAGAAGATAGAAGAGATATTTTACAAAGAGAATAAAATCTCAATACGAAAAATATTTCCACCACAAATCAGTCAACCACTTGCAGACATGCATGAATGATAGAGTACACCTTCAACTCATTGCATCCAAAAACTCAACATTTAGAATGCACACTGATTTGCCACAATCACATCACATACACACACTATTTCAAATAATTTTTGCATCTATATTCTCTATTTCTTTGCACTTATCTCTTTTTTTCATCTTTCACTAATAACTCATCTTGTATTTATACCATCTTCAACTTTGAAACATATCCAAAGTCAACCATCCATTATTAAATTCAAATTAGGTTGGTGCAAAAAATCCTAGGGTGGAATTAGAATGAGGGCAACCCAACACACACACTTGATGGGGACCCAAATAAGTCCCAACACATTTCATGAACTTCAAAATTAGTGTTCAACACAAGGTCAACCAAACCAGTGTACAAAACACATAGAACAATTAAGCACATGCAACCCTTAGTGCAATCTGATATTTCAAGAAACCAAAATTATCTTTAACATGATCATAACAACTTAACTTTAGAACTTCAAGTCATAAGACTCAACCAAAAAGAAATCTAGAGCAACAAAATTTCTCTCGAACCTCGATCGGATACATAGAAAACCACAGTTCAAAACTATTGAACATAACTCACACTGTACAATGAATTAGAAGCCAAAAATCTAGATACAACAACTTCCAACAACCATGATCAACATACGAGAACCATACAAACATAGGAGAAAAAATCGGAGCAACCATTGAACACCTACATCCTTTTTCTTTAGAATTTTCTCAATATCCTAGACATATATAGCCAAGTACCTACATCCATGATATCAATGATAACAATAACAACCACAACCAGTTAACCAATTGACATCAATGACAACACAATCATTCTAACAACATATTGGGTATGATATTTCAGAGTTATAACTTTCTATAGCTCTTACATGATATCCTAAATTCTAAAAATTAAAAAATGGGCACCCAAGATTGAGTTGTCTACTTTTTTCTATTCCAGGACCTATTGAGTGCAATGGGAGTCTGAGTTGTTAACCAATTTTGGAAATTTCATGAAAGTGGTATCAAAGATTCCTTTTAAAAATTTAATATGTTCATTTAATGTATTTTATGATTATTTTACTAGGTTGGGTCATGGAGAATGAGGAGTTATAGGAGATCTAAGGTTGAATGCAATATTTACGTCTTAGCTTGTCAAATTCATAGGTTGGTTTTCCAGATTTTTGGAGAACTCTCTCTTGGGCTGTTGCAATTTATTCTTGGGAATATTGGAGTCATGTTTGTACAGGTTTGGTAGTGTGTTTCAGCATAAAAAAAATCCTTGAATCCATTGTCAAATTCATTAAAATTTACAAATAGAAGAGAGAAAATTTGTGAGTCTATTTCACAATGCAGGTGAAGGTTGGGAACTCCAAATGAGGTGAAATTTCAGATTATTCAAGGAAGGTTTCTATTGAAGCACATGTTTCAGGTTTAATGGTGTTATATCATATTTCTAGAGGTTTATTGTAAAACCAACAGGATTATGCACTTGTAATAAACACATGTATTGCAGATATTTTGAGAAAATAATGTATTTTTTCTATTTTAAGACACACATATGGAGTTGTTTCCTATGCATGTAATTGAATGTATGGTTTGGTATTATTTATAGTTTCTTGATCATATTACACCATTTGGGTCGTTTTTGGATCATTTTATTTAAATTTCTATTTGTTGTTATAATAACACAGTGTGGTATGCAAACAATGAATTGTTGGGGTTTTGAATATATTTCATTTGAAATCCTATTTTAATTTTTAGTTTGGTTGAAGGGAGAATATATCTTATTTCAGAAGGTATTTTTGAATGCTTTTGAGTGTGTGTTCCATTTTACATTAGGGAGAATTATCATTTTGGATCATAAATTTAATGGTAATTTTAAGGATTTTGTTTTATTTGAAGATGCATTATTTGCAAGATTTAGCAAAGATGTAGAAAATGATCAAACAAGGAAGGATAGAACAAGAAAAAAGAGGTACCATTTAATTATTTTAGTGATTATTTACATGCAAAAAATGTAGATAAAGTTGTAACAATTCAAAAATGGATTTTGAGAGTCCTATATTTGATAAAGAGGATGATGAAGAAGAAGATAGTCTCTTGTTGAAAGAGGAGATAAGGAAGTTAGAAATATTATTTGAGGGAGGAATGATAGAATAAAATGAAGGAAAAAGAGAGGTTTCAACTATTACATACTTCTTTGAAGGAGGAAAATTTGCAGCAATGAGAAAGTAGAATAAAATAGAGGTAAATTTTATTGATTTATCGAATTTTGTCAATGTTTCTAATGAAGTTAATTTTATTGAGGGTGAAATGGTAAAAGGAAGTGAAGAAAGATAGATGGTAAGGTGTATCAATAACATGCTACAAGATGAAATATAAAAAGGTATGATGAATTTTGTTGACATATAAGAAGAAAAGGGTAAATGAGAAATAGGCGAGAAAGATGTGCAAATAGAATTCATTGATTTCCATAAATTTGTTAATACTAATTTATATGCAGATGTTGAGAATGATAAATTGGGATGGAAAGATGAACCATGGTATAGCGAGGTGAATTTCATGAGGGGAAGAAAGAGAGGAAAGATGAAGGAAGGAAGAGATAGGAAGTTTCAAAGTAAGGTGAAGAAGAAGAAATAGGTGTATACGGAAGAAGGATGGATGAAGAACAAGCACATGATATATAAATGTTTATGATTTCAACTCATGAAATACTTCTTTCTACTTGGGGTGTCTTATATAGGAGAATCCTATGTGAAAAAAACAATCAGCATCAACAAAAAAAGTTCAAATTTTGAATTTGTATTTCATGTTAGGGGGTTAAATTCATGTTTGGAGGGTATTTGTAAGTGATTTTAATTTTATTTATTTAAATAAAATTGCACCTTCATTATGCAAGTTGAAAGATGGGGTTGTGGAGGTGTAATTGTATTTTTTTTTGAAATTTTTGAAAAGGCAAGTTTAGGAGTTGGGATTAGGAGTTACAAAATGGAAGTAAAAGTTAGTTATTGATTTTTATATTGTGGAAACAACTCATTATGAGGAGGTGGCTGTGGCTATTCTTATTGGAGGGAAAAAAAAAAAATTCAATTTTTGGAGGGGGTTTTGTTGCATGTTTTTGGAATTCATTTCTAGCTGCAAGTTTGGGAAAAAGAGAGAGCTTGGCATGGCTTTACTGAGGGGGTTTTGAAAGATTTTTGTTGTAGGTTGAAATTTTTTTTTCAGGAATGAAGGATAGAAGACACCATTATTGAAAGTTGAAGAGTTGTAGATGGTTGTTTGCAAGAGAAAATTGCATATTTAGAGGTGCTTGTGGAGCACATAGACTCTTTTTTCTGTTGTAGCTTGTTTTTGCATTATTTTCAGATTATATAAAGGGCATATATTTCTTCCCTTTAGTCATTTGTTGCATGAAAACAATATTATAATAAAATTTTCATATTTTGTAGATTTTGTGTTGCAAACTTCAAATGAATTCATGAAATTGTGTTGCAGATTTTCTTGCATTTTTATGACCTTTTTTGAGCGTAATTTTAGAGATGAGGGTTTATTGAGAATCACTCTTTCATCAATATACCATTTTCTTGTATTTTCAAAAAGTAACTATTTTTTTCCCAAATTCATTTGTGCTCTTTAAATGCATATATTTTGGGAAATGTTGTAAACCATCACAAGTAACACATCATCCTTTCAAAAATGACTTCTTATAAAAATTTGGCCATAATGTCTTTTACATAATACACTTGAAATAAAACCTCTTGATGATTTAGGAGGGACTTCTATACCACATTCCTACAAAACATCATTAGTATACAAAGTAACACATTTATGACGATAAATATCCTAATGCATGGAAAATTCAATATGCATCCTACAACAACATACACTGCATGCATGATTTATTTTAACATAAGAACGTTTGACCATTTTTAAAAAACTTTGACTAATTCTCACTTGAGGATAAATTTGAATCAACTTTTCATAAAATTGAGTTTGAGTCATATACAAAAATAATTAGGATCCGGTTCACAATTTCAAGAGCCTATTCTCCTTCTAATAACATCTCTTTGATTGCATGAAACTCTTGTGTTATCTTACCAAAAATTATCAATTAATGCTCTTAATGCATTAACAACAACCTTGTCTTTGCATAGAAGTCCACCCAAAAATACCCATAGAAAATTGCTATTAGGACCCTCAATTGTTTCATGACTCTCAATGGCATTTAGTGACCTACTTTTTTTGGTAATAAAATGATATTTTTTAGTTTCGTTGCTTACTATAGTTGATGTAAGAACATGTCTAGTAATGTTGTTGTATTTAGTGTGCAATGTTGAACCTATTAAATGATACACACTAATTAGATTTCTTGCAATAGTTATTTCACCATTGGTATTGGATGATCTTAAGCGAAGAATCTTCATAGTGTCCCTAAAATTAATATTTTTAATCATTTCAACAAATAATTGGCACCTTCTTGTTTCACTTAAGCTCTCAAAATAGTTTTTCCATATTTTATTAACCATTCCTCTACAAGTGTGATTGGGAATTTTTTTAAGCATTGGTTTCAAAATATTTTCATCTATATCAACTAGATATTTTTTATTTTATAAATAATTCTAGGAGGTGTTATAATTGGTGTGTTCTTGATTTATATTTGTTACATTTGATTGATCATTCCTTGTCTGAATAGGTGTGATTATTGGTACTTTTTCTTGGTTTGCATTTGGTAAATTTGATCCATCATTTCTATCCTCAATCGGTATTTTAGTATTTGATTCTATACTAATATCAATTGGTATATATGGTGTACCTTCTCCTCCAACTTTTCTCATTTGACATAGTCTTTTCATGTGCTTCATTTTTTTTTCTTTTTTGCATCAAGTTGTTCAGGTGGTCCTCACTTATTCCTTCCCATGGTTAGTATCAATTGTTCCTAAATAAAAAAATTATGAATATATGTTAATAAATATTTTAATTTGAACAAAAATAAATTAATTAAACATATATAAATTTACTTAAAAAAAACACTCTTCTTTGACATATAAGTGATAAATTACTTAAACAAGTTAACAAATATTAATAAAATATGAAATATTCATCAAAATTGACAATAAAAATGTTATACAAACAAAAAACATTGAACAATCAGTTAATTGTCAAATTCCAATGCATTTCAATAATTTCAACTCAAATAAAAAAATATGTCTTACATAGTCAGAAAAAGTCACACAAAAAGTGGAACCAGTTGGAGTGGAAAATTTAGCATTCAACTATTATGTGATTTTTTGTTGTTAGGAATTCATTTAAACTAAACAAAACGTGTACAAGTTATGTTTCAAAAATTCATACATTTTATATTTCCATAACATATACATGTTATTGGTCCCTAAACTTAAATTTTTGCACTTTGGCATCCAATTAAAAATGCCTATAATGTCAAAAACATGTATGTTCGTTTAAAACTTAACAAAACGCGTACATTCTTTTAACTTAAAAAACATGTATGTGTTTTTCTTAGTTTTGGGTTTGAAGGATGGATTTACCTTTATAAAAAAATTATGTTCTTTAAAATGATCAAAACACATAGTGTTTTGCTTAGATTTGGGTTTGAAGGACAAATTTACCATTACAAAACATGCACGTGCTTTTAACTTAACAAAATGCATATGTTTTGTTCTTAGTTTTGGGTTTGAATGATGGATTTACCTTTACAAAACATATACGTGATTTTAACTTAACAAAACACATGGTTTTTTCCTAGTTTTGGTCCTATGATGGATTTAACTTACTAAAACCCTATGCACTTAACCCTAACACCTATACACTTAACCCTAAACTCTATACTCATAATGCTAAACCCTATCCCTCAACCCTCAAAGCTCAACCCTACATTTAGCCCTAGGCCATAAAGCTTATACACTCTACCCTAGACCTTATACATTTAACCATCAAGGTTCCTATACCCTTAAACCTAAACCTTATCACTCAATCTTATACTCTAAACCCAACAACCGATAGAGAGAAGAGAGATCTATATAGGGAGGGAGGGAGAGGTAGATAAGGAGAGATGAAGAGATAGGTAGGAAGTGGAGATAGATATAAAGTTGAGATAGAGAGAGGTAGATAGTGGAGAGAGAGAGAGGTAGATCTAGGGAACTAAATTATATACCCTATACCCTATACCCTATACCATATACCCTATACTACCAACCTTAAACCTTATCCCTCAACCATAGGAACCAAATCCAGTAGTTTAAACCTTTAACCATATACTCAACCATAAACACTATACCCTATACCCTCAAACCTAAACTTTATACCCTATACCATCAAACCTAAACCTTATACCCTATACTATCAACTATTGACCCTAGGCCCTAAAGCCTATAGGATAAACTCTCAACCCTCAAGGATCATATACCCTCAAACTTAAAACTTATAATTCAATATTATACACTCAAACCTAAACCCTATACCCTATATCATCAATCACAAACCTTACACCCTATGACCTAAACCATAATACATAAACCGTATACCCTATATGTTAAACTCTAAAACCCAACATTAATAATTTAACACTAAATCCCATATAATTAAATTTAATCCCTAAATCCTCAAATCTCAACTCTTCATCATAAACCATTAACCCTAAACCCATAAACCATAAGCCCTACACCCTAAATAATGAATAATTTGTATATATTAAAGTTAGAGAGAAGAGAGGTAGAGAAAGAGACATATGTGAGATATAGAGAATATAAATATACATAGGGAGTGAGGGAGAGGTATATAATGAGGGATGAGGGGAGAGGTAGGAAGGGGAGATAGATAGAAAGCTAAGATATTGAGATCTAGGTAGATAGTGTAGAGAGAGTGAGAGATTAGATAGAAGTAGATCTAGGGAGAGAGATAAGTGATATAGAGAACAATAGAGATGGGAAGGAGAGGAGAAAGGGGGATATTTGAGACTTAACTCTAAACTCTATACCTATAACCTAAAACCCTATACCTTATACCATCAGTTCCCTAAACCTTGTTTCTCAACCCTAGAAACTAAATCCAATAGGCTAAACCATTAACCATATACTCAACCCTATACCCTATACCCTCAACCCTAGTCCATAAATCATATAGGCTAAACCCTCAACCATATACCATATACCCTCTTGAACCTAAACCCTATCCCTCAACCTTGGACCCTAAGGCCTATATAATAAACCCACAACAATATACACTCAACCTTAAACCCTACATCATATAATCTCAAACCTCAACCATACCCCTCAACCCTAAGCCCTAAAGCCTAAAGGGTGAACCCTTGACCCTATACACTCAATCCTAAACAATATACCCTCAAACCTATAAACTATATCTTATACCTTAAACTCTAAAACTATAATTAGTTCTAGGTCATAAAAGCTATACACTCTACCCTAAACCTTATATCTTCAACCCTCAAGTTTCCTATACCCTCAAACCTAAAACTTAAAAATCAATCTTATACTCTCAACCCTAAACCATATACCTTATTTTCTCAATCATAAACCCTATACCCTATGACCTAAACTCTAATACATAAACCTTATACCCTATATGTTAAACCCTAAAACCCAACATTAATAATTTAACACTTAAACCTACATAATTAAATTTACTCCCTGAACCCTTCAACTCTCAACTCTCCATCATAAAACATCAACCCTAAACCCATAAACCATAAGCCCTACACCCTAAATAATTAATAATTTAGATATATATTAAAGGGAGAGAGGAGAGAGGTATGTAAGAGTGATGGAGAGAAGAGATAAAAATGCAGAGAGAGATTTGAGATAGAGAGAAGAGAGATCTACATATGAACGGAGGGAGAGGTAGGTAGGGAGGGATGAGGGGAGAGGTAGGAAGGGGAGATAGAAAGTTGCAATAGAGAGAGGTAAATAGTGGAAAGATAGAAGTTATACAGATAGAGGTAGATCTAGGGGAGAGAGACAAGTGAGATAGATAACAATAGAGATGGGGAGGAGAGTAGAGAGAGGGGAGATGTGAGATTATATATAAAGATTTAGGTAGACCCTCAACCCTCTATCATTGACCATAAACCCTACACCCTAAACCCTAAACACTAGGATATGCACCTTAAACCCTAAATATTCACATTAAAAATTAATAATAAAACTTATACACTCAATTATAAACAATATATTCTCAACCATCAACCCTAAACCCTCAACTCTAAATTCTTCATATAAGTGAGAGCACATTAGAGAGAGATAGATGGAGTGAGAGAGGGGAAGAAGAGGGTGGGAAATAAGTATGTAGAGATGTATGGAGAGGATTTTTATCTTCATAAAAAATTGAGCATATTATAATACACTTTCTCCTATGAAGATGAATTTTTGAGCATGGGGGAGACATTTTATTCCTAGAAACATGAGTGAATTATAACCTAGATAGATATGTATTGAGAGAGATGGAGATGTAGAGAGAGTTAGGGAGAGAGGGATGGTTAGGTACAAAGAGACAAAGAGATACATGGGAGAAAATGAGTATAAAAGGAATGAGGGAAATAGGTAGAGAGGGAAGGAGGGAGATACAGAGAGATTTGAGAAAAAGAGTACAAAGAGGAGGAGGGAGGGAGGGAGAGGTAGGGAGAGATACCCAAATTAGGAGGGAGAGAGAAGGATAAAGATATTTTGGGGGGAAGGCTAGAGGCACACAAAGAGGAATATTGAAAGAGAGATGCAGAGAGAGTTAGAGACAGGTGGAGGGAGAGAGAGCTAGAAATTTAGATTCAAGAACATGATGCTTTTAGTGAAGGCCAAAACATGAGTGTGTTTTGGCTTGGATAAAACCTATATGTGTTTTGGCTTGCACTAAAAATGTATGCGTTTTAGCTTGTACTTAGGCTTGTATGGTTCATTTGACTCATTTTGGTGTGATTTACTCCTCCATTCTTATTTCTCAACTTGCTCATCATTAGGTTTATGTATTATAAATCAAATCTCAGTAAAATTACCACCATAATTTTACAAGTCTTCTAAGATTTTTAACCATATAATTGTTTTTAGATTTGAACTACATTAATATATTTATTTTTTATTTATTTCATTAATGTTTCCATAGTTCTAAGAGACATATGTATTGACTTTTGTTTAATAATTTTTGACCTTCTTGTCCATTTTAAAAAAAATATATATAATATTTTTCTACACTTCATTCTTTACACATTGGAAAACAATTTTATTTTTAATTATTTTGGTACAAGTTATGTGACATGCATGCTCGATGGTGTTATTTTCAAGATGCATCCACTTTGAAAAAAAAATACTCAATAAAAAATTATAAAAAATATACAACTTCTAGTACTCTTTCTTAACTATATTTCTACCAATATGTTTTTGAAAATACTAAATGCAACTAGAAAAATTAAGGGTTGCAGACCAAACACTATGTTATGTTTTATTGAAAAAAATAAGAACACTTTTGTGTGTGCGAAAAATTTGATTCTATTAATCTTATCTATTTTTAAAAAACTTTAGTAGTTGTGAAGGAGGGGATTCACTACTCCCAATTCTCAAGAAGAACATGGTCTAAAAGGAGTGAGTTTCCCTTGGTCACCTCAATGACTTAGACCCAAGTGATGAAGGTCCAAGATGAAAGAGATTGCAATACATAATTAAAATAGAATTTCAAGAATGATCATAGATAATAGACGTTGAGGACCAAAAGAGTAGATTCTAGAGATTCCCATGACAAGATGATAAGCTCTTAGCCAAAGGATGCTTGAGTGGAAGTAGAATGACAACATGACACACTACCATCTTAGGGATGCATTATCATCTCTTATGGATAGAGAACTAGATCCTTTGTATAGGACTCAAAGAATCTACTAACTATTCAAAATATAAGGTTTACTTAATCTACCAACTTAATAGAAAGTGAGAATGCAAGTAAAAAAAAGATGAGAGATGTTAACTCATGAAAGATCCTACACTTCGAAGCCTCCCACAAAGTTTCACACAAGCAACCTACACACAAGTGAACAAGTAAAAATATTGGGGCTATTTTGGGGCTTGCCTTAGTCAAATCCCCATTTTGGTGTTTCCACCTCCACGAAAAACCAAATAGATAGAGAGTATAAAAGACACAAAGTAAAGTAGACACAATGAGTGATAAAAGTAAAACCCACGATGGAGGAGAACCCGTATCATAAAATAGAAAGCTAAGTGATAAAATCAATCCTTGCTATGGAGGAGAAGTCATATCATGAGATAAATAGACACAATAAAATAAGCTAGCAAATAGACAAGAAAGAAAGAGAGTTACCAATAGTTTGTGGCTCCTTATTGGGTTGATAGATATGAGGTTGAGAACACATAAGAGAGATTTGGATATTGTAGAGACTTCAATCCGATAGAGCTTCAACATAGAATCGTGATGTAGAACAGATAAATTTGGAGTAAGAGAGAGTGAGAATCGATGCAAACGAGAGTGAAAATGAGTTTTGTGAAGTTTTATGGGTGACAAGATCTATTATAGTCAAAATTCTACCATGATGATACCTATCATGGGAAAAGGTTCCCAGAATTCCTCATTTGAACTTGTAAAGCATGGGGATGCTAGCACATTGCATAGACATTCGCACACCGCATAGGCATTCAAATCATAGATTTGTAAGAAATGAGGTGGTGAACTATTGTCACTTTATTATTTTCTATTATGGAGTTGAAATCACAAAATTTAAACTCATAAGCTTCTTGTCATAAATGCAAGGGCCAAATGCACAAATGTGAAATTGTCATAGTGTAAAATTTTACAACATTGCAATTTGCCCCCACTTTAGTGAGATTGTTTTTGAGAAAAAACTACACTAAAATAGAAAAGAAAACATTAGTGAAAACATGAAAATTTTGAAAATTTTATAGATTTTCATACCCAAAAGGATACTGTAGAGGCCATAGAGGTTGAGCATGTAGATATTGATGATTCCCCTGATGATCGAGCTCATTCATAAAACACAACATCAAGCATGAATGATTATTCTGCAAAACGTAAATTTAGGTCAGCTTAAAAAATAGAAGAAGCTACAAATACAAGAATAATTCTCAAAACAACTTTGGTGGTTCAGATGAGGGCCTGCAATCGTCTCTCATCAAGAAAATCTAGCTGATGCAACTGATCAACATGGTAAGTGTCATCATCAATTAATCCTTTAAGGAAAAATCATAAAGATGAAATTTCCAAATCCAAACTAGGCATGATAGTCTTTGCACCATACATGAGGTTATACGAAACGGTGCTAGTCACCATTTTAACACTCATGTGATAGGCCCATAAGGCATATATTAATTGAGCATGCCAATATTTATAGTGTTTATTTTATATTTTTGGAGAATGATCTCAAGAGTTTTATTAGATTATTTGTCTTGGCCATTATGTTGAGTATAGTATACTGTAGAAAAATGATATTGACTATGAAACTTCTCAAGGAATTTCTTCACCTGTTTGTTCATAAATGGAGTACCATTGTCAAAACAAGGGTAGAAGGTAGTCCAAAATGAGCAATGATGTTGTTTAGAAGAAAAATCTAGATTACTTTAGTGTTTTTGGATCAAAGTGGAATAGCTTAAACCCATTTTGTAAAGTAATCCATAGAAGTAATGATAAAGACATGTCCTTTAGAAGGAGGTGATATTTTTTTAATAATATCCAACCCCCATTTTATGAATGGCCAAGGAGATGTCTAATTTTGAAGCTCTTGAGTATGAGCCCAAATAAGTTTATTATGTTGTTGACATTGCAGACACTTCTTGGCAAAGGCAAAGGAGTCATGCTCCATTTTTTTCCAAAATTATCCCATGTGAATTAGTTTACACATTAGGGATTTACCACTAAAATGTCCACCCCTAGAGCTCAAATGGTCTTCTTGAAGGGAAAAGGGTATTTTTTCTTTTATGAGACATCGAAGAAGAAGACCATTATAATATTTTTGATAAAGAACATTTGATAGTATAATTTATCAAATTAAAAGTTTGTGTATCTAAGTGAGCATTTTTCATCACATCATCAAGAAAATTTCTAGTCTTCAAATAATTATAAATGTTAGAATACCATTACTCTGAGTCTAGGTGGGCACACACTAGAGCATTAGATTTAGGTTGATCTAAGACAATAGGAGAACAAAGAATATATACCACAAATAGGTACTATTCTATTCCTTCATCTAAAGATACAAGGGAGATGACACTCACCATTGCATCTACACGTCAATTTTCTCTCCTAGGAACACTGTCTATTGTAAAATAAGAGAAGTGATCAAGCAAGGATAAGGCTAGATTTTGATATTGAGATAGCTTATTCTACTTGGCTTGATAGGTTCCTATAATTTGATTTATTATAAGTTCAAAATCACCATGAGTGTGAAAATGTTTAATTTTTAGTGTGATCATGGCATGCAAGCTAGCTATAAGGGATTTGTGATCATTCTTGTTATTAGTACACTTAAATTCCAATTGAAAGGATAGAGGAACTAGATTTACTTTAGGTGAGATTAAAACTACACCCACTCAAAAGCTAGCTTGACATCTCGACCCATAAAAGTACGTTTCCCATACAAGTTCAAGATTTGTTATTAAATGGTCTTCATCTAGAAATAAATCCAAATTAGGAAAGGAGTGAGATGAGGGTGATTCTACCAATTGATTGACAATAGATTGAAACTTAATTTCTTTTTGAGTAACAAAATTGATGTCAAACTCAAAGAGAAACATTACCCATTTTGCCAACCTTTCTGAAAGATCACTTCTAGTGAAAAAATTCTTTAGAATATCACTTATTACAATGAAAAAATTATCAACATGATGAAGATAATGTCATAACTTCTATGTTGCAAAGATGAGAGAAAGATATTGTTTCTCCATAGAAGAATAATGGGTTTCATAATCAATAAGAATATGACTAATGTATTATACCGCTCTTCCTTTACCATCATCATCATGTTGAGCTAACAAATCTACTAAGGCATGAGGTGATGCAGAGATTTAAAGAAAAAAGGTTATATCTTGCATTGTCAGCATTAGGATAAGAGGATGAGCCAAATAACTCTTAATTGACAAAATATTTTTGCACTCATCATCCCATTGGAAGCGAACATATTTTTTAAAGAAAACGTGTGAAGAGAAGGGTACAATTATCCAACTGAGATACAAATCTATGAATTAGATGAATCTTTCCTTGTAAACTACATAGTTGAGAGATGTTTCTAGGTGGAGGCATGTTAACAATTGTATCAATCGTATTTGTATTGACTTTGATTTTATGGTGAGAAATAATAAATCCTAAAAGATTTATTGTGTCAATGTTAAAGATACACTTAAGAGGATTTATCCTCATCTTATAGAGTTAAAGCCTTTCAAAAATAAGATGAATATTTTCCACATGATCTTGACAAGTTATAGACTTAGCCAAGATATCATCAATGTAATCCTCTAGAATTTTGTGAATGAAATCATAGAAAATAAGGTTCATTTCTCATTCGTAAGTTGCTCCTACATTCTTTAATCCAAACGGCATGACCACATAACAAAAATTACCCCAAGGGTTAGTGAAGATTGTCTTATATTGATCTTATGGGTTAATATGAATTCTATTATAGCCCGAGAACCCATCCATGAAGGACAAAAAGGCATGGCCTACACTCGATTCTAGAATCATATCAATATTAGGCAATAGAAAATAATCATTAAGAGAAGCCTTATTGAGATCAAAAAAGTAAATAGAAATGTGAATTTGGCCATCAGGCTCATTGGAAACAACAATATTTGATATCCAAGGTGAATAGTCAATAGGATGGATAAAGTATGCTTTTAATAGCTTCTTTATCTTAGTGTTGACTACCAATGCAACCTCAAGATTCATCTATTGGATATTTTGTTTGACGAGCTTAACATCAGGACATAAAATGATATTGTGAACCACTATAGATTCATCAATACTAGGCATGCTCTCATATGACCAAGCGAAGATATTAGGATGAGAATGCAACATATTAGAATTTTTCTTAAATTCTTGTAAGGAAAGAAACTTTCCATTTTTAATCACCTTTTTAGAAGATTTAGGTTTCATAAAAAAATTGGTAGTATCCCCTTTAAAGAGAGAACTACATTCTTCATGATGGGAAATAATAATATCATCATCCACATTAGATAAAGTATCCTCCTCATCCATGCTCAAAATGGATTCTCCAAAGTATGTTTTTTTATGAAAGCAATACGAGAATCATCATTTATGGTGATAAGAAGGCAGATGAGAGTAGATAACTAAGAATTCTCCCAGTGCTTCCTCCAATGAGAAGACATCTAAAGGAACTTCATTATAGTCTAATTTACTCTCAATCATCTTGAGATCAACTAGACTAAGAGGTTCGATGGAAATTATGATGAAACTCCACCATGGTTTCCACCTAGATTGTTTAAGAGAGTATCCAAGACCCAAGTTACACTTACGACGTATAAATTCTAAAGGGACTTGAATGCCTTGTTCGTTACACCCATAATCTTTATGTCCATAACCCTACTTAGAAACTAGTTTATAACTAGGGCCTTAACTTTTTTGCAAATCCGAAGAAGGTGGGTCAATATAGAGAGCATCAGTCCACTAGTGAGTATTGTACTTATCTATAGGATCACAATCATCCTTCTTGATAGGACTACAGACATTATCCTCCTTATCAAAAGCATGATTATATTTTTCAATAGGGGTATAATCATTTTCCTTCATCAAATATTGATCACTTTTCCTTGTGGGAGGACAATCATTTTACTTGATAGAGGTATATAAAAAATTTGGAAGGTCAAGGTGGATAGGGTCGAATTTGTATTCTCTAATGAAGAACTCAAAAATGTGCAAGGACCCCCAGTCATCACCAAGACACACATTTGATTCAAAATAAGATGAAGAGGGGATAGACTTAGGATTATTTTTGTCAAGCCGATCTTCTTCGAGGACATCCATATCACAAGCAACCTTTAAAATAGGGACTACCAAAGAGGATTTCAACGCATCAAATGATAACAATGGAATATGTTTTTTAAGTGGAAACAACTCAGGTCTAACCAACAATTGTAGTTTAACAAAGGTTTATAGCGTTGGGGTTAGCCAAATCCCAAAGTGTGAATCTAGATTATTCCCAAGAGAATTTTGTAAGGTAAAGGACCAAACCTAACATAAACCAATGTGGGTAAGGTAAGAGATCCTAGCCTCAAAGGAAAGATTATCATTCCTAAGGCTTGAAAACTAGCGTTATCAAACCCACGAATATACAAAGAAGTAGCTAAGGAAGAAGAGTCAATTTTAATCTTAGGTACTAGATCAATGTTGCATACATTGAGATTTGAACTATTGTCAATGGGAATCAATATTATTAACATTTACTATAATCATAAGAGGATCTACTTGCTTTTGTACTTCTGGGGGTGGGAGTTCTTATGGATAAAATGTAATATTTGGTGAATCTACATGAATATGAGCCATCAATGCATTAAAATATATTGGCCTAGCAGAGGAAGGCAAGCGGATCTTTTGCAAGGATTCCTAAAGTATACCTTGATAAACTAGAACAAACTGAAGCAAATCCCACATTGAGATCTTGGTTGGAGTAACATGAAGTTTCACAACAAGATCATAATAATCAGGTGCTTTAGTTTTAGATTTAGGTGTTGGAAGAAGACTTGATTGAGAAGTTAGTAGAGAAGTAATAATAGAAGTGGTTTGATTCAAATTATGTTGATTTCTTTTGATAGAATTAGGATTTTGATGATTCGTTAAAGACTGGAACCCGATGAATAGAATGAATCCTCCTAGGAGAAGGGTGAGATGGATTCAAGTAAATGACGAGTCTCGGAGGAATTTAAAGGGCAATGAATATGGTCACTGCATTCATGGAATATTCAACTTGAAAAGAGGAAGTAGACAATTTTGATAAAGAATTTTTTTTAGGAGATCTATAGATAGGATAAGATTCATCTAAGAAATCATCCAAGCAATAATCTAGCATATCAAAATCTTCTTTAGAAAAAGAATTATCATAAGCATTAAAACATTATAGAAAAATATTTGACATGATTCATGTTCATGTCAGGTTCACCAAAATGTGGGGGGGACTTTCTACTCCTAAGGCCCAAGAAGAATAGGGTCTAAAGGAAGAAAATTTCCCTCAGTCACCTCTTTGACTCAAACCCAAGTGATGGAATTTCAAGATGAAAGAGATTGAAAAATGTACTTCAAACATAATTTATAGAATGATCATAGATAAAGGAATTTGAGGACCAAAAGACAAAATTGCAAATATTTTCAAGATAAGAGGATAATCTCTCAACCAAAGGATATCTATGCAGAAGTAGGATGATAGTGTGGTAGGCTGCTATCTTAGGGATGCATTGGCATCTTGTATGAATAGAGAACTAGATCCTTTGCACAAGACTCAAAGAATCTACCAAATGTTTGAAATCTAAGGTTTATTTAATCTACCATCTTAGCAAAAGAAATAATCCAAGTAAAAGACAAAGAGGAGAGATGTTGGCTCACGAAAGGTCCTATGTTTTGAAGCCTCCTGCAAAGCTTCACATGAGCAACCTACACACAACCTGAATGATGAAAAATGTTTGGTATGTTTTGGGGCTTGCCTCAGTCAAACCCCCATTTTGGTGTTACCACCTCCATAAATAGATATATAGATAAAGAGTATAAAAGACACAACGTAAAGTAGACACAATCAGTGATAAAAGAAAACCTCATGATGGAGGAGAACTCGTATCATGAAATAGACAGATAAGTGATAAAATAAAACCTCAGTATGGAGGATAACTCATATCATGAGATAAACAAACACAATAAAATATGCTAGAAAATATATAAGAAAGCAAGAGAGCATTACCAATAGTTTTTGGCTCCCTCTTGGCTTGATAGATGTGACATTGAGCACTCACAAGAGAGCTTTGGTTGTTGGTGAGAGTTCAATCTAATAAAAATTCATCTTAGAATCATGATGTAGAAGACGAGAGAAAGTTGGAGTGATAGAGAGTGAGAAGTGATGCAAATGAGAGTGAAAATGAGATTTTTGTGAAGTTTCATGGGCACAAAGAGACCGTACACTCAAAATTCTACCACTACGACATGTGTCATGGGAAAGGGTTCCTAAGATCCCTCATTTGAACTCACAAAGATCAAGGACACTAGCACGTTGTGTAGACATCCAACTCATAACTTTGTAAGAAATGAGGTGGTAGACTATTGTCGCTTCATCATTGCCTCTTATGGAGTTGAATTCAAAAAATTATGACTCATAAGGTTCTTGTCATAAATGTGGCTATGTGCCATAAATGTAGGGGGAAAATATGCAAATGTGAAATTTCCACAAGGTGTAGTTCTACAACATTATGAGAGTTCTATAATTTGTGTTCTTTTGGTATCTTCAAATTTTGAGTGCATGAATCTCAAATTACTCTTCCAAGTTGAGGTTTAGTTGATTTCAAAAAAATGTGGCCACTTTTGACCCCCTTTTTGTGCACCATCTTGGTGTACTTACCCCAAGGAGCCTCACTATTGGTTGCACACTATCAAGTTTAACAAAGAGATAGTGATGTAGGTAGACTGAAAGTGAATAATATTAATGATCGGATTAATGAAGCTTTGATGGCTTGAGGCCAATTTTTGGGTGAGCTTAATAATGTCGAGGTGAATTCTTCTACAAGAATAAATGAGAAGATTCTAAAGTAATAATGGAAGTTTCTAATTCATAGAGATCCTACTAAGGAATAATCGACATATTTTATGGATGAGCTTGCTCATTTTTTTGTGAAATTATAAGATTTTATTCTAGTCAAAATCCTCCTTGTATGGATTTGCACCATCGATCGATTGATTAGTATGACACCTAGTGCTACACGATTCATGTTACTACAGGTCCACCTAATGATGAAGTTGCTTCAACTTTGACAACCTTTGTGAAGTTTTCTATGAAGAAGAAGGTAGAATGTAGAAGTGTTAGCAATGATCAATTTTTGTAAATTGCTAGCTAGACATTTTTTTTGGATTTTTTGATCCAGATTTCTTGGGATTTTATAAAATTTAATTAATGTAAAGATATATTATAATTTACTTTTACATATATCTAGGTGCATTTTTAATTGATTCTAGTTGGACATGGATGATGAATATGTTTCAAATATTTAATTCTCTCCAAAAAATTAATACAAATATAATCCTGGCCTTTGGTGTTGAGATAATCTCCACCATTGATTTTTCCTTAGGTTTTGTTGTTCTTGCCTAGATAAAAGGTAGCACTTTATCATTGTAAAGGTTTTTCAACAAGAATGTTTGTAACTCAACATTCAAAATCAATACAAGAAAAATATTAGATTTTTGGTGTAATACTCATTATTTCTTATGCTTGCATGGTTCCTTTCTTTAATGTTATATAAATTTTAGTTATAATAATTGTGCAGTGTGAAGATATCGATAGATCTCTAGTTCATACCATTTATAGTTTTTTAATTGTTAGTTACTTTGTATGGTTTGTTTGAGCCTTATTTTGATATTAGTTAAATTTTGAATATTTATTTCGAATGTGCTAGAATTGGGTATTTGTATAAATGCTCATTATCTGATAATATTTTATTTCCTTTGGAGATTGCATTGTTCTTGTGACATTTTGAGTTAATCTCTAAGTAAGTAGGAATTGGTTTTATGAGGGATCAGTTTATCTATAGCATCAAACCATTATTATTATTTTCCTTATATTTCATCACCTAATCTCTTCTCATCCTACCCTTTTTCATTCTAGTCAACATTGAGTTAGTTTAGGAAGAAAAGAATCACCAGGATATCGATATTAGATGTCAAACATTATTTTCATATTTTAGTTCTAGAAAATAGATCTAGGGTTTCATATTAGTTTAATATATTTTTAAAACTTATTAATCAAGTCCCAAATAAGTAAATTATAAGGTCCCTTGTTAAACAAAAAATCATCAAACCACTGAGTTATTTTCTACAAAGTCAAGACCTGACTATCGAAGCCTTGATTTTATCTTTCTGAAGTTTCAGAGGTTAGCTTTCCTTTCAAGAGAGACATAATATTTTTTGTTTTATCTATGTTGAGAATGTGCAAAAAAACACATCAATTTATTGGAGGTTGATGATAACCTCATCCTATTCTAGATTTGTGTTGTGAGAAAATGTGATTATGGGTTGTAACCAATCATCCTATAGTAGATGTTCTCTCTCTCTTGTTCTATGTGGTGGATTTATCCCATGAGTGGTTAGTTATTTTTTGTTTCCACCTTGCTTATGAAATGGTAAGGTAATCTTGGCATTGGTTTTCTTTTTTTTTATGTTCATGTGCCACTTGTGTGCACATTGTTGTGCAACTGTGACATGTTGATGTCACATCTTTGGTGTTATAGTTATTGTGTTTTAAAAAAGTTGTCCAATCAAGTTTTGTCTTTTGATTCGGGTAGGGAATTATATTTTACCTTTCCTACATAAGAAAGGATTTGCATGTATATTATGTATCCATTTTTATCATTCTATCATTTTTCATTATGTAATCAACTAATTATTTTCTTGCTACTTTCTTGTGGAAGGTTATTTTTAGTTTTGTAAGTGATCATGGATGCTTGAGTCTATTGTATGATTTATATTTTTCATATGTGGAATTTCTTCAAAGATCAGAAGTGTGTGCTACCAAATTGGGAACCTCCTATTTTAAAACTAAAAACTCAACCTATCAACCTTTCATCCATATCACAATATAGTTCTTGAATTTATTTGATAAATTGTTATACTTTTAGCCATCTTTACACTCTCAAAGGAATTTTGGTTTGATCTAGGGTAGGATCTTTTTTCATTCCTTTTATATATTTTACCTCTGATAAGTGCAAACATGGAACGTACAAGGCCATGTCAACTCCTCAACTTAGGTTGCACCACTCTCTAGCAAACTCTCCTAATCAACACTTTTGAGTATTTCATAATCATAGTAAATTTAAATTTATTTTTTATTATCTCAATATCCATAATAATTTATTTTATGATGTCCACCTAAATGCTTAAGACTCTTCATTTCATTAGGATTTGTATTGAAAAAATTATAAAATTAAAAAATGATGTTGAAAAATATTTGTTTGAACAATAAATTTTCTGGGGGATGACGATTATGTACCATTTTATGTTTCTAATAATCAATTATGGCAATTAATTTTTGGATTTTCAATCTTGAATCTTTCTAGATGAGGAAAATAGCTCAAATGAGTACAAAATATGGCACAAAGATAATAAGGACAACACTCCCCTCACATAAAAGGTGCACCACTCCCACTTGAAAAATAAATTGAAAATGTTAATTAGGACATTACATAGTTAATAGAGGCATTAATTTAAGTGAATTTAGCTATAAGAACAAAGAATAGTTTTTTTGCAATGAGAATGAACCAAATATGATGTGGAAGGATCTTTGAAATATTTGTCAACAATTGTTGTCACAAATAAATGGGGGATTACCAACACACTAATAAATTAGCTAAGTTGTCTAAATTTCACTTGAAAGAAAGGTCCACATATAGTATTAAATGTAGAGGAAGAGGAAATATATTATGAAATGGTTTAAGGAGATGATTGTAATGGGCCATGGTCTTGATATTATCAATCTCAATATAGAATTCTATCAAATATATTAGACATTACCAAACCTATTTAAGGAAGGTCTCCTCATTAAATCATACATGGAAAGGTTTAAAAGGTGTCATCTTGATTACACTGAGGGAAAATAAAGGTCTTGATAGAGATAGAGAACTAAACATAAGGCCTATTTTTTTATAAAGAAGCAACATTTATAGGGCATTGTACCCAAACATAAAAGGCCCCAAGGGTAGAGAGTTTAAAGAAAAAGGAAACCAATATCATAGGACATAAGCAAACCAATGACAACAAAATTATAACAAAGTCACAATAGAGTATTTATTAGAAATATGAACAAGCAAAAATAAAAACACCCTACTTGGGAATATTTTCCCAATCCTCCACGAGGAATTTAAAGGAAACCTACTTCTATTGGCTAAAATTAGGATCAATTATCTTCTCATTATTTTTTATCTTATCATATAGGACATAACCAAGAGTTATAGTAGAGTGATGTATGAACTTTAGGGTGAAACAAGAGAGAAAATTAAATTTTCTCTCCAAATTTTCAACCCTAGTTGATAATGCCATGAAGTCCTAGGAATTCTTCTTGTATTTGGAGAATTTATCATCATTGTTTTATTTAGTAGGGGTGGCTTCCTCTGGTTGTTGAATCATTATATTTAATTTAGGAAATAATCTTGGACCATCCACCTCCTCCTTAGTTTCCTTTGCATCATCATCCTCCTTTCTTTTTCAAAATCATCACTAGAAATCTCATCCATAGTTATGTCAAAGGATTTTTTTCTAACCAACCTATGGGATCTCTACACAATAGGGTTATTGTAATCAACATCAATGTTTTCATTATGCATGGTTTTGTTAGAAATTATGATAACAATTCATATATCCTCATAGAATAGAATTATGATGATACATTCATTCGGGATAGGATAAATGAAGCCATGTAGGGGTTAGGGAAGAGGAGTAGAAGTGTATCATATATCATACTAAAGAGAATGACATATATTAATATATTATGTTGTTTAAATATTATTGAGAAAATAATACAAGGTTTTCTTTGTTCAAGAGTAAAAATAAATTAAAATATGTATTTTTGGTCATGAACAAATCACATATATGGTTTCTGAAGGCCATGCATGGATTAATTTTTTTTTATAAACTAATTATATTTATTTGTAATATTGGTTCTAGATGTTATTTCACAAGACAATAAACACATTATTTTTAAGGCTATGAAATCTGTTGACGCCTAAAATTGCTAGGCGAACAACCTTACGCGAAACTCAATAAATGGGGGACCAATTGTGCTAAACTGAGTAACCTCTGAGTTTTTAAACAAATCAACTCTTCCTGTAATTGGGGTTTAGAATGGGAAAAGGGAGTAGATATAAAAAAAAATTCTAACCTAAGGTGATGCACCAAGATTTAGTGTTTTAGGCATGGGAAACTTTTCTTTCAGATAAGGTTTGAGGGCCTGTACAACAATCTGCTATATTTGAGGATAACAAAAACATAGATGAAAATATTAAGAAATTTAACCAAATGACATAATATAATTTCCATACACATTTACTGACCAAGAAGAGTCCAAGACATGATGCCAACAATAATTTTCTATTGAAATTACAAAAAAATTGTAGATAAACTACTCAATACAACAAATAGAACAATATAATGTCTTATATTATTCAAGAAACAGAAAGGTCAAACAATCGACACAATCTATGAGCCTTAATATAATAATAAAAAATCAATACAAAGGCTTGGAGATTTTCAGTCTTTTCTTTCTATCATTTTTTAACCCTTTCTTGGAGAGCAAGAGTAATATATATAGAGATCGTCCACTGCCATTGAGCCAGTAACTGAAAAGATTCCCAGATATAAGTAATGATATCCATCACCATGATTTCCCAAAACCATTGCAACAGAAAGATTCGATTCATCTCACATAGTCACCTTTGAACAAGATTCGCTTCCTAGAAAATGATGGTTGTGGTCCCAAGGAAGAAGTAGTGGAACTCTCCAGGTGACATGTGTCACTCACCAATTCAGTTGGTTAGGACACGTGGCAAAGAGACAGATCTTCTCACTTGTTCATTCTAACCTTTAGATTAAAATCTTTGTGGAATGATGCAATGTGGAATGTTGGTGGTGATCGAAGAAGAAGAAAAGGAGAGAGCACTCCATGGTGAAGAGACGAAGCTCAAAAGAGAAGCAAGGGAAGAATCCACTTTAATGAGCACGTGGTGGGCATGTGGAGAAAGCACACAAGGGTGATAGAAAAGGGGTCTATGATGCTTTAAACATACAAGGCATGGGTCGGGGCTTATACAAAAATATCAATATCAACTTGAAGGGAGCTCTAAGGATTTTTCAATCAACAAATTTTGGTGACTACCAGGGGCATTTTGCCTACAGAAAGGGAACCCAAAATTTATGGTTTGTAGACTAGATCCTTATTTAGTGGGGCAATGAAGTTAGATCTTTGAGAGTCAGGTCTACAAAGGCAGTCATTTGGCCTCAAAAGGTATTGATGTGGTGCAAAAATTCTCCTATGCCTCATGTAGATCGATAAATTATTTGAAGGGTAGCACCATCGAGATTCCCATCCCGGACTCAATTTGAAAATGGAGACATGTGATTTGACAGGCGGCACCTTCTATGCCTACCACCATGGGAGGTTGACTGAAACCTTGAAAGGAAGACATGTCTCACTACTTCTCCTCGATCTTCATCGCAATGTGTTATTTCATAGCCACTGAGTCATCGAAGATAAAGGGTGAGAGCAGACCCATTTGAGTCAACTAGAAAAATTGCATTTGCATTTTGTTCATAGTTTTACCTAGCATCACCTAGCAATAGGTAGCCTAGTTGATGGTCGCATGACAATGGATGAATTTTGTCACTT
This sequence comes from Sequoiadendron giganteum, assembly GCA_007115665.2. Lineage (NCBI taxonomy): Eukaryota > Viridiplantae > Streptophyta > Pinopsida > Cupressales > Cupressaceae > Sequoiadendron > Sequoiadendron giganteum. Next base: position 157,902,985 of record CM021104.1, on the reverse strand, counting down.
TCTTGGCAACTGAATTTCAATCTTCAATCCCTGCGGAGACTAATTATGTGTCTGCCACCATGTACAACTTGTCGAGTAACCTATCTACCTTAGGCACCTTTTCTATAATGAACTATAGAACCGGCTCCATCATTCCACGCACCTCCTTGCATAAACCTACGATGTTGGCCATGAATTGGAGTGTTGATTGAAGATTCAAAAAAGATGCATTGACTTTCTCCCAGTAGGAGATAGATAGTTGTTGGGCCACCAAAAGGAGATTTGAATAAGGAGCAAACAGTTGGGGAGGATCTTTCAAAAGACCAATCTCTACCTCCTTCGACCTGACAACTTGTGTCATCTCTTCAATATTTTTTGCTACTGCAGAGAGTTGTTACTACAGATTTTTCAACTCAACATCCTTGTTTTGTAATAGCTCCTAAGCCTGACCTCGATTTGTGGACTCTTTTTCCAGAGAGAGCTTTATCTCCCAGAATTCCTTTTCGAACTAAGCTTGCTTTCCCTGGAGCTCCTCATCTTTTTGTTACATTTCCCACTCTGTCTGAATCAACTGGCTCTAGAGCTCCTATTTTTTCTCTTGCAGTTTAGTAACTAGGTTGGAATCCTAGGACTGGAACTTTGCAAGCTCCTCCTAAAGTTTGGCCTTTTGCACCGGTGCTTTTTGGGATAGGCATGCAATTTCAGCATCCCTCACCTTCTCTATTTTCTGCAAGAATTCAATCATTTCCTTGATGTTCTTGAGCTCCTCCTCCCACTTCTTTAGTTGGTGACTATGCTTCAAAAATTCAGTAGTCACCACCTACTGAGTCTCCTCCATCAGCTCAACCTTATCTTGTAGTCAAGCTATTTGCAGATCGATTTCCACAGCATGGATTCTATAATCCTCGAGTTGCATCTCCTACTATGGCTTGATGGTATTTAGAGTCATGGTTTCAAATTGAAATGACCTATGTACTTCGTTAAACAGGGTTTGCATGCATGGCTCGGCTGGCTTTGCTACATCTTTCTCTTTTCTTTTCTTGGCTCTCATAGCCCGTGTTGCCTTTGTCTGGTTGTCTTGATCAATGAATTATGTTGGTGATCTAATCAGTTCACCATCGAAGGGTGCACTAGAAGGAAGAGAAAAAGGGAATGAAATCATTGTGGTCTTGGAGGATGTTTTCTTTGGCAGAGAGACCTTCAATGGGGAGAACGGGGAAATATTATGCTAGGGTCCATCTTGGGAAGTGATGGTAGTGGAGATGTAGAGGATGCCATCTACTGGTTGGTTTGAATCAAAGTCAAATTAGTGGGAGGAAAAGGATTTACAATAGCAGGTTGATATTGGGATCCAACAAATGGTGGAACATACCATGGGGGAGTAAAAGATATTCATTTGACTAGGAAGAATTGGGAGAAACCTCCCATGGAGGTAGAAGTAGCAAAAGAAAGGCCAGAACTCGAGGTGATGGGAGATGCAAAGGTTGAAAAGGAAGAAAAATATTGTGAAGTCAGAAGAGAGGGAGAGAAAGATACCCGAGTTGCCACGAAGATCGATCCTTAGCTCGCTACAAGTACTTGTGAGTTTTCCCTACGAGCTTCATCTGTGTGCAGTCTCATTGCAAGTGGAGAATCATCCACCCATATGACCTCCTGAGTCTCCTAGGCTATCCTAGGTTTCTTCAAAACCCATGTATGTTGTAGCGAAGTCTCGAAATGAGAGGCAACCAGTTGTGTGCTCAATGGGGCTTTGTCAAGTAGCTCCGCTACTTTTCCAGTTCTTTGTATTGGGGCTTTCTTCACTTATTTTCCCTTGCTTACTGTCATTTCCTCCTCTGGATCTACTTCTTCATCTCTACTTGCATCGATATCATCATGTTCCTGGTTCCAAAGATCATCATTTTTTTCATCCATGTCTACCTCCTCGAAAGGGGTATCAAGGTTTTGGGTCTCCCACTGATAAATCCATAATTGTGCAATATTTTATTCACTCCACTACCATTGATTAACCAATTAGTTATTAAGGGTAGCCCCGATTCTATGTTTTTCACTAGGCTTGGTCAAGGGAAAATAGAAGGAGAGCCATGGCAACCTCTTATCGGTAGTAGGAAAAAATTCCAGGTCCACAAATAGATCATCTCGATCTCTCAACTATAGATTTTTTCAAACCTCCCAGTAAGGTCGAGAGTTGTGAGTCACTTTAACATTCAACTTTGCCAAGTCATTATAAATATTATAGTTCTATTTTTCATAGATTAATACTAGCCCCAGATGATCTAGCTTTGCCTCTAGAAAAACATGTGTCTACTTCTTTAACACTATCACTAGGCCAAAGTTCAAAGGGAATCTGAAAAAACCTTTCTCCTTCTTTCCCTCACAAAAGCTAGTGTCAATGATGGATAGTTTTTGAAATACCTCAAGGGCCGAAATTCGGCCTATGACGCATATCGGGAGTCAGAATGGTTCCTCAATGAAACCATGCAACCTAAAAAAATGAGAAATCCTCTCCTAGGAACCAATCACAAGGAGTAAAATATTGCATCCATCCCATTTTCTCGGCAGAAAAATGATAACCCTCACCCTCTTTACTAAAATCTCACAAAATTGGAGTCAAGAAAAACTTGGAGAATGCATAGTAATCATGAGTTATGGAAAGGAGGGGAGTCCATATAGAAACCGACCTTCTTATCCCATTTTCCTCAAACATAAAAAAACCCAAACAATTCCTAAAGAAATCAGGATTCTAGTGCAAGAACATGTGGGCAAGGAGAGAAGAAAACCTGAACCTATGCTATGTCTTGTATTCTTTAAATTGGCTCAACATTTCCTGAATAATGATTTCGGTGAAGTCATACCAGAATAGAGGGTTGTGTTTTCAATTGGAAACCTAGACCCATTTGAAATTCCTCAATCTTATCACATTTTCCATGCCACAAATAAAATCCATCATAGAGAAGGCTCCCTATAAGTCTACATTGAAATCATTGAGCACAATCAGAAATTGTGGCGACCTTGCTATATCTTACTTGGCCCTTTTAGTTTCCTGGTTATAAAAGTCCAGAGCAATTTTTTGGTCCTCTAGAAGTTTTCTGCATTTTCTACGGTGAAAGTCTCCATGCCCTCTACTCTAGAGCTCATTCTAGTAGCAATGTATAGCATATTCCTAATTGTATCCACCTTGATCACAATCTTCAATTCCTAGCTTATATCTGGATTGAAACGTTGAGCGCACACATGAAGTAGTTCTGGGAAATGGTGTACCAAGGGGACCATATACTGTGCGAGACCGCAAAACCATAGATTGTGCACAAAATAATCTTGGTTATTAGTCTTTTTCATCCTTTCATAGGCTGCTTCCCTAAGACTCTTAGGGTTAGTTTTGAGGATGGGGTCATGAATGTTATCCCATTCCTCCATTATTAGGGTTTTGTCCCTGTTCTCAGGCTTCTTCATTGTGGCCTGAGTGCAATGCCACCTTATATTTTCAAGGAATCTTGGTGATGCATAAGAGATAGCATAAAAAACATTGTCCATTAGTGTCGCTAACATGACATCCATCATGCTCTAGATCACCTCTCCTTCTACTTTTGTTTGAGGATTCTAGGCCATTTCAGGACTCTATGAATTTTTGCAACGTTGAAAGTTTTGCAACTCAATTAGGTTCCTCCCAACAAATATTGTACTCGGAAACTCTTGCAATGAAATGCATATTCAAGAATCCTTAGTGGTATTCTTGTATATGCAACACTTTCCATTCTCGACTAGAGTTGTAGACAATGATTGCCTTTCCTGCAATAAATTCGGCATGTACCACCAAATATTTTTCGTGCATGAAAAAATGAATTCCCACTCCTCCGAAAAGACAATGATTCATTATGAAAACTAATCCTCATGCCTTACAGTACCACCCCTTAAGAAATTGGGCCACAAATTGAAGAGATACAAAAAAAATTCACATGATTTTGCACTTAATAACTTTGGAAAAAGCGATTAAGCAAGGGGTGTCATAATTACTCAAAAAGATTTGAGTTCATCCTTGGAGATTGAAAACATCCACAACTTGACACTTAGCACTTGGTTGTGCAAACCATTACCTGCACTTGCCACCAGTTTAAGCTGATTAATTACCTTTTCCTAATTTACACATAAATTTGTACACAACAACTGCAAATTGGTGGGTTTTTTGAGATTGCAATCCTGGGGGAATCCTTGAGTTTTCTCTTGATCATCATTATTATTATCACATGCATGTACCTGGCTAGGTCTATAAATGTACCTAAGGATATTAGCAGAAATTATATTGGTAATTGGGTTTTCAGATAAGGGCAATGGATACTCCTATCAAGCTCACTATCAATAATTCACAAGTAGCTTTCCTAGGTGAGATATTTGCCAATTTTTAAAGTGCATGAACAAGAATAAGCATTCCTTGGCCATAACTATGATTGAATGGGTTTTGGGGAAGGATTGCATAGAGTATGAGGACAAGTACAGAGTAGATACTGACATTTTCTCTCATTTTATTATATCCTTGCTTGGCATTCGGACACCGAAGTGGATGATACTAAGACTCCTCAAGGAGATCTTCCTAAAGCGCTACCTCAGAGGCCTTGGTGATGTTGTGAATAATGCGGAGTATGGCCTTGGTCTCCCCAGAATCACTGATCTCCACCGACATATTGAAGAAGATGCAGTGGTGCCCTGGGTGCCATTCTTGAGCGAGTTTTGCCTTATGATGATTGGAGAACACCATCAAATATTTTCTCATGCTTGTGACATCCTCTTGAGATGCTACAATGTAGTGCTCTTTTACGACGTGGAGTGGTATACTGACTTCAGAAATATTTTGTTTCCACCTCCAATTGTCAATGTTGATGTGGATGCTCATGTTGTTGTTTTTGCTCTTGACATTGTTGTTGATGCAATTCTCAATGTGCCTGCTGCTATCAATGGTGATGTTGCTCCAGTTGAAGAATAATTTCCTTCTCTTCCTTTTTTGTATATATGCCTCAGAAGGTAGTTAATACATACATTTGAGAAGTATGGCTAGAGAGCCATTTTTGAATTGTAATACCTTAAAGAATATGAATATAAAGCTCTTTTTTGTCAATTTTTTGTCTCCTTTGCGCTTTTCTTCTTTTTGTAACATGGGCTCTATACCAAATCTCAAGCCAAACAAAACATAAAGGAAATATTTAAATAGGTAAAATGATTAACGAAGCTAATTGAACAATTTGAGGTGAATTGTGTTGACTGGAATTCCCAATGCTTCTTTTTCCATATTTTCCAATTCAAATGCGTTATGTTGCTTGCATTGAATAATATGAAAAGGGACTTCCCACAAACTATAAAATTTCTCATGTTGGCCAAGCTTTGTGGCTCTCTTGTTGAATTTTAGCACTAAGTCATTGTGCTTAAGATTCTACTCGGAAGTCTTTTTATCGAACCACTTCTTAGCTGCCTATTGGCAGTTGTCCATGGCTATCCTGGTTATTCCTTCTTTCTCTTGCACCTCCAATAGCTCGGCTAACCAAACCTCCATAGCTCTATTTTATTCCACCTCTAGAGACTTAAGCAATTGTAGTGTGGTGTATGGCCTTTGCTTCTAGTAGATAGGTTTTGCATCTTCCATCAACTCTATAGTATGTTGGATTATTTTGGGATCATATCCCTTAAGGTCATCATATGACCAAGCTATTTCACAAAAATGTATGAGTCATTCTTTATCATGTTGTGGGACATCTTTACCGACCTTAAGCTTCATTCCATCTCTAACTTGGAGGTCTGCATAATCACTTTTGTCCGCTATGAACCTCCTCCTATAATTCCTACCATTGCCACAATCGAATAGGTTTTCAAGAGTGGAAATTCCCTTTGGAAGCTTGTTAGACCTAAGCTAGATAATTGTCCCTTAATAGGCCTCAAAAATATTTGGTTGGAGCTAGTCAGAAAACTCTCCTTAATGCTGAATGAATGAGGTGATGTGTTCATTACTTTTGAACACTTGTTAGCTCTGGTCATTATCTGGGATTGCATGTTGGATGATTACTTGCATAGAGTAAATTTTCTCAATAAACTCAGAAGCACAGTCAAATTGGGATCCAATGTTTCCATGTGATCTGTAGCTACATTCTACTCTCTGGGTATTGCCTGAATATTGAAAGGTTCAAAACTTTCAATCAAGTCCCAGACCCTGTGTCTATAAGATCTCATGCAGACATCCTTCACTGCAAAGACTCCCTAGAATTGATTTAATATTAACTAAGAGTCTTCGAACACCATAATTTATTTAATGTTATCCACTTTACAAGAATTAAACCTAGCACTAGGCCCTCATATTCAGCTTCATTGTCCGAACAGGTAAACTTAAAGTGAAAAGAACCAAGTGTCTTTTTATTGGATGGGATGTCAAAAATATCTCGGTTCTTGCACCGACTTTACTTCTCACTCCATTAAAATGCAATATACATAGCTCTGAGGCTTGACTTCCCTTAGGTTTCTTTATGACCCTCGAAACCACTTGATCTTCATCATAGATGACATAAGTTCCCAACCTGGTGGCATGATAATTATCGAAAGGATCAATGTCTATAAACTCACTCAAGAGGACCTCCTCTTGATCAATTCTATCTCTGTTGACCTTCTCATATTCTAGTAACTCGGTACAATACATCTCATCCTTGGTGATAGAAGTATGAGTAGCCTCAAAGTTTATCATGGCTTCATCTGCTACATATTCTGAATATAAGGGTTTAGATACTATCTTCATTTTAGCTCGATGATTGGTCCTAAGGATCAAGTGTGACCAATCCAAGGAAAGATATATGCCAATCTTGGAAGTGAACTCTCGGGATAAGAAAAGATCGAACATGGGAGGGACATTGATGATCACGGTATCTTGGGGAATTGTGATGCTAGGGGAGAAGAATAGAGTCAAAGGGAGGTTCTTGATGACACCTATAGTTTCAACCTTATTCTCATCAGGTTGCATAACCCCTTTATTTAAAGGTTCATAGCTAAGTCCTAAGGCTTCATCTATTTTCTTGGGCATGAATGTGGTGCTAGCACTAGATTCAATCATAGAATTGTGCAACAATTTCTTACCCACAATGAGGGTCAAGAAGAAGGGTTTCAATTTAGGCTTACCTTTACTTTCAGCAGAGACTTCTTCTCCATTATTTGTGAGGACTTTGGCCTGAGATGCACATCAATGGACTTTCCTTTGGAGGGTTGCTTTGTCAACTCTATGCTTGTATCTTCCAGTAGGGCCTTCTGCAGCAATGATTTATGCTCCAGAATAGCTAAGATATCCCAAAGAGATACATTGGTTGAGGCTTTCTTCAATTTTTCCACCACATTGAATGGTGGTGGGTTCACAAAAAAAATATCTTTAGATCTTGTTATAATAATCTCCTTGTGGGGGGAGATTGTTATGCAATTGTGGGGGAACTAGAAGCTTGGTCAAGAAAACTTTTGGGTTGTGGAGTGACCAGTTCTAGCACTAGATTCAATCATAGAATTTTGCAACAATTTATTACCCACAATGAGGGTCAAGAAGAAGGGTTTCAATTTAGGCTTACCTTTACTTTCAGCAGAGACTTCTTCTCCATTATTTGTGAGGACTTTGGTCAGAGATGCACATCAATGGCCTTTCCTTTGGAGGGTTGCTTTGTCAGCTCTATGCTTGTATCTTCCAGTAGGGCCTTTTGCACCAATGATTTATGCTCCAAAATAGCTAAGATATCCCAAAGAGATACATTGGCAGAGGCTTTCTTCAATTTTTCCACCACATTGAATGGTGGTGGGTTCACAAAATTTTCTCTTTAGATCTTGTTATAATAATCTCCTTGTGGGGGGAGAGTTTTATGCAATTGTGGGGGAACTAGAAGCTTGTTCAGGAACACTTTTGGGTTGTGGAGTGATCGGTTCACTCGTGAATCTCCTCTTTGAGTTATTTTTATAATCTTATTGCACTTGTGGGGCCTTCGATGTGGACGCCTCATTTGCAAATACTGTCTCTTCTTCTTCCATCCATAAGAAGAGGGTGTAATCAAGAGCTATGTCCATTTCTTGCTCCAAGGACATCCCTTGTATTTGCGCAATGAGTATCACATCTTCCATTTGTGGAGAGGTGTATGCATAATCTCTTGAACTTGACACAACACCTTGGATGTGTTGTTCCACCACTCTTTGTTGTAGATTTCCACAGACAATTTTGAGGCATATGTGCTTCATTGCAGTGGAAGCACCAAGGGTTGATATCATCAACAAGATTATTTTTTCTTACTACCAACTCTCTATCTGAGCTCGATGGGACATTAGGCAGTGGATTAGGTACCTGAACCATTTGATTACTTGTTTGAGCCTATAGACTCGTGTGTGAGCCTCCTTGGAAGTATTTTTTCTGGTAGGAAGGTCTTCCACCTTGGTAATTTTGGTAAGCTAGCTTATGGGGCATGGATTGATTATGCTTGATGGTAGTTATTTCATAGCAACTCATTAACATTTCTCATCTCATCCCTTAAACAATTAGATGTAGAAGTGACATTCTTTTGTATGCTCAAATATCCATGCATAGATTGAGGAGGAGAAGGTGTGCTGATTGAAGCTATCTCCAGGGTGGGAGCTGAAAATTTTGCAAATATAGGCATCATAGGCTGAGGTGGTAGCTTCCTAGCATCAATAAAATTGTTCTTTTCTATAACAACAATGCTATACATGTTTGGCAAGGTGTTCCCACCAAGAGACTGAATCATAATTAAGATGTTGGTGTTGATATATTTTAGGTAAAACATGAACGCCAAATCAGTAGGTGGGTAGATCATGGTTTGAATCCTTTTCCAAGTTGTATGGAACCTAGCATTGAAGTCAGTCATGGCCTCTTGAGGGGCTCACTTGATAGTCACCAACTACTGGAATAGCAAGGACCAATTTCTGTTGTTCGAAAAACACTCATAGAAAGGATCTTCGAGCTAGTCCCAAGTACCAATGGCTCCCAGAGTGTAGTACCAATCAAGGGCCTTGCATTTGAAAGAGGATACAAGTAGCTTTAGTGCTACATTTTGATCAATTACACCATGCATCAAACATACATCTGCCACATCTTGAAAATGTTCGAATGGTGTCTTTGATCCTTCCCCGGTAAATTTTGGTACAACTTTCAAAGCAGAGGTCGAGATATTATCCCAAAAATTTAGTGCTACTGGTGCTATCAGAGAGCTTCTGGTGTCCCATTCCACATAATTTATGTTAGTTATTAGCAACATGGTTGGTGGAGGGGTCGGGATGTTTGTTCTTGGTTGTACTATTACCGGTGGTGGTACTAGTAGGCTAGGTTTATTCATTGTTTGGGATCTAGTAATAGGTCTATGGCTCGTACACCCAATTAATATTTAGATACATTCAATAAAATCCCACTGGGCATGCCAGAAAAGGAATTGTTCATGCCTAAAATTTCTAGGTGAACAACCTTATGAGAAACTCAGTAAATGGGGGACCAATTGCGCTAAACTGAGTGACCTCTAGGTTTTTAAATAAGTTGACTCTTCTTGTAATTGGGGTTTAGAATGAGAAAAGGGAGAAAATATAAAAATAAAGTCTAACCTAAGGTGATGTGCCAAGATTTAGTGTTTTAGGCATGGGAAACCTTCCTTTTGGATAAGGTTTGAGGGTCTGTACAACAATCTGCTATATTCGAGGATAAAAAAAATATAGATGAAAATATTAAGAAATTTAACCAAATGACATAATATAATTTCCATACACATTTACTAAACTAGAAGAGTCCAAGACATGATCCCAATAGAAAATTTCCATAGAAATGATAAAAAAATTGCAGATAAACTACTTAGTACAACAAATAGCATAGTATAATGTCTTATATTATTCAAGACATAGAAAGGCTGAACAATCAACATAGTCTATGAGTCTTAATATAATAATCAAAAAACAATACGGAGGCCTAGATCTTTTTAGTCTTTTCTTTCTATCATTTTTGAACCCTTTCTAAGAGAGCAAGAGTAGTATAAATAGATCGCCCACCACCATCAAGCTAGTAACTAAAAATATTCCCAGATACAAGTAATGATATCCTTCGCCATGATTTCCCAAAACCATTGCAACGAAAATATTTGATTCATCTCACGCAGTCGCCTTCAAACAAGATTAGCTTCCTAGAAAATGATGGTTGTGGTCCCAAGGAAGAATTTGTGAAACCCTTTGGGTGACATGTGTCACTCACCAATAGATTAGGTTAGGACACATGGCGAAGAGATAGAGCTTCTCACTCGTTTGTTCCAACCTTTTGATTAAAATCTCTAAGGAGTTGACACATGGAGAGGTTTGCATTCGAACACTGGTTGTGGGGACCACCAAAATTTTCCCGCAAAATGATGCGACATGGCACACTGGTGGTGATTGAAGGAGAAGTAAAGGAGAGAGGGCTCCCAAAGTGCACGCTTTTGACACATGGTGAAGAGACGAAGCTCAAAAGAGAAAGCAAGGGAAGAATCCCCTTTAATGAGCATGTGGTGAGCACGTGGAGCAAGTGCATAAGAGTGATGGAAAAGGGGCCGATGATTCTTTAAACATACAAGGCGTGGGTCGGGGATTATGAAAAAATATCAATATCAACCCAAAGGGAGCTCTAAGGATTTTTCAATCCACAAAATCCATGTCACTATCACAACAATCTAATATGTGAGGTAATTAGAGATTGACTTGCTAACATTGGTAGCACACACTTCAAACAAATGTATTCAAATCATATTTCAAAACTAAAAGAGTAATGTGGGTATCTACTAAATATAGAAATTAAGAGGGAAAATTGGTAGTGCTTAGCAACAAAGAGTTCCAATTTAGAGCGGCAAATATGGAAAATAAAAAATCAAGATTCACTAGGATAAGGGTATGTCCACTTAATCGTGATATAATTATGAAAAACATGCATCTTAGTGACACATTTTAATTTGGTATTAAGGATGGCAATTCTATAGTGTACAATATTCTAAGATTTTCAAGAGTTGTCTCAAAACTAAAAGTGAAGAATAAGTTTCTTTCAAGGCTTATAGGGGATGAAATAGGTCCTGAAACATTTTGACTAGTGGTATAGTAAATCAATGAGACAACATAAAGTAGTTCTTTTGAGGTTCAAGTTCATGTTGGCATGGATGAAACTCACCATGATTAGAAATAATATGGAATTATTCTTCCCTCTTCAACAATCCAATAAAAACATTTAATGGATGGAGACCAAGTTTGGGAATTAACTTAGATTCTAACCAAGAAGAAGAATCACTTTCAAACTCTACTAGCAATAATGAATGTATCTAAATGGTACATTATTATAATAATTGTGAAGTTTGGTATGTGTATGATAATTGTATAGATTTAGGAGCACATTAGGATAATGTTGGAAGTTCCAACAAAGGTTAACATGAAAGTTAAACAAACTTGAATCAATCAGTGGGATTCCAAACTAAGTCAAACATTAGCCAATTTCTTAAACTTTGCGTTCATATTATAAAGGAAAGACTAGAAAATGTAGGGGAAAATGGAATTTTATGATTTAGTAATCTCAACTCCTAATATGGGATGATTACATAAACATTCTTATGGAGAAATAGAAAAGGAAGAAAAAAATTAAAGAGTTGAAAGTTAGAAATAGAGAACAAATAAATTTGAGAAAGGTATAAATACTTAATGCAAGAGAAAGGAATGAGCAATTAAATTCAAAGACCTTCAATGACAAGAAAAAGCATAATAGAAAATTATACAAAGGAAAAAAGGAACATAATAGGGAGAAAGAGAGGATTTAAATGGATCACAAAATAAGGGGGAAATAACTTGAGTTGGCAAAGATATCTTTAGATAGGTAGAGGTGTTTGATCAATCCATTGAACCCTTTACCTAAAAAATATGCACTATTTAGTGAGATGATGAATATTTGTATCCTTCAATATTCTACTGCAATAAATTATCCAAGTCTTACCTCATCTCATATAACTACCATTCTAATTTTACCAACAAATTAGTATCTTGATACAACAACAAAAAAATTATAATAATGCAAGGAAATTGTGATTCCCACATATACAACATAAAAATTGTTTATGTACAATCATATGTGAAGGATCTTGATAGCACGATGCACCCTATCATTTTGGGTTTGTATGGTCTTTATATTGTTTCAAATAATTATATTGAATTTAGGAAACAAGCTTGGGCCATCCACATCCTTGTCAACTTCCTCTGCATCATCATCCTCCTTTCCTATTCAGAATCATCACTAGAAATCTCATCCACAGTTATTTCAAAGGATTTTTTTCTAGCCAACCTATAGGATCTACACAATAGGGTTATTGTAATTAGCATCAATTTTTTTATTATGCATGATTTTATCAAAAACTATGATAACAATTCATATATCCTCACAGAATAGAATTATTATGATACCTTCAATCAAGATAGGATAAATGAATCCATGTAGGGTTTAAGGGAGAGGAGTAGAAATGTATCATATATCATACTAAAGAGAAAGAAATAAATTACTATATTATGTTGTTTGAAAATTATTGAGAGAATAATACAAGTTTTTATTTGTTCAAGAGTAAAAATAAACTAAAAATATGTATTTTTGATCGTTATATATGGTTTCTAAAGGCCATGCATGGATGATTTTTTTTTTTTTTATAAACTAAATATATTACTTTGTAATATTAGTTCTAGATGTTATTTCAAAATCCAATAAACAATTATTAATTTTTAAGGCCATGAAATCCATTTCACTATCACAACAATCTAATATGTAAGGTAATTAGAGATTGACTTGCTAACAATGGTAGCACACACTTCAAACAAGTACATTCAAATCATATTTCAAAACTAAAAAGGAATGTGGGTAGACTAAATATAGAAATTAATATGAAAAATTGGTAGTGGTTAGCAACAAATAATTCCAATTTAAAGCATCAAATATTGCAAATAAAAAATCAAGATTCACTAGGATAAGGGTATGACCACTTAATCTTGACACACTTATGAAAAGCATGCATCTTAGTGACACATTTAAATTTAGTATTAAGGATGATGATTATATAGTGTACAATATTCTAAGACTTTCAAGAGTTGATGTCTCAAAATTAAAAGTGAAAATAAGTTTCTATTAAGGCTTATAGGGGATGAAATAGGTCCTAAAACATTTTGACTAGTGGTATAGTAAAACAATAAAACAACATAAATTAGTTATTTTGAGGTTCAATTTTGTGTTGGCATGGATAAAAATCACCATTATTAGAAATAATATGGAATTATTCTTCCCTCTTCGACAATCCAATAAAAATGTTTAATGGATGGAGACCAATTTTGGGAATTAATTACATTCTAACCAAGAAGAAGAAACACTTTCCTTTCCATCTCTACCAGCAATATTGAATGTATCTAAATGGTACATTATTATAATAATTGTGAAGTTTGGTATGTGTATGATAATTGTATAGATTTAGGAGAACATTAGGATAATGGTGGATGTTCCAACAAAGGTTGACATGGAAGTTGAATAAACTTGTATCAATTAGTGGGATCGAAAACTAAGTTAAACATTAGTCAATTTCTTGAACTTTGTGTTCATATTGTAAAGGAAAAACCAAAGAATGTAGTGGACAATGGAATTTTATGATTTAGTAATATCAACTCCTAATATAAGATGATTACATAAACCTCTTTATGGAGCAAGAGGAAAGGAAGAAAAAAATTAAAGAGTTGAAAGTTAGAAAGAGAGAAAAAATAAATGAGAGAAAGGTAGATATAATTAATTTAAGAGAGAAGAATGAGAAATTAAATTTAGAGACCTTCAATGACAAGAAAAAGCATAATAGAAAATTATACAAAGGAAAAAAGTAACATAATAAGGAGAAGGATAGGATTTAGAGGAATCAAGAAATAATGGGGAAATAACTTGAGTTGGCAAGGAATCTTTAGACAAGTAGAGGTGTTTGATCAATCCATTTAACCCTTTACCTAAAAATATGCACCATTTAGTGAGATGATGAACATTTGTATCTCTCAATATTCCACTTCAACAAATTATCCAAGTCTTACCTCATCTCATATAACTACCATTCCAATTTCAATAAAAAAGTAGGATGCCATTGGTGGGACAACTCTGTCAAGCAAGTAGACAACACCAAGCTCAATGACACCAACTATGTTGTATTTTCCTCAATGGTTTCAATAAAATTGGTTCAATAGTTTTGGGAACATAATAGTTTTTGGAAGAATTTTTCTTAATATCTATAGTAGATATGAAGATAATCAAGTTAATGTTGATAATATTCTATGCCATTTTTCAAATATAATGATTGTACACAATTAAGTTATATATTCTAGTCTAGGGGGAATGTTTTGATATTTTATCTATTAATGATAAGTATATTTATTATAATTTTTGTAATTTGGCTTATAATTATGCAAATATATCCAATAAATGTGAATGAAATCAGCTCCCATTTTTAATTTTTGATATGTGTAATATGGGAAATAAAGATTATAATTATGTAGTGAAAATAAATAATTGTATTTCAATTTTATGGAAACCATTCTTGAATAGATTTTTTTCTAATGTACAACAACAAAAAAAATTCATAATTATGTAAGGAAATTATGATTCCCACATATACAACATAAAAAATGTTTATGTACAATCATATGTGAGGGATCTTGATAGCACGATGCACCCTATCATTTTCAGTTTGTATGGTCTTTATATTGTTTCACGTTTGAGAAGGAATTTATTTTTTTCACTCCTCAATCAATCTATTTGTAAATATAAGGTGAGGTCATCATGCCACACTAAGGCAATGTTCATGCTAGTTTTTTTTTTTTTTTTTCACATTTATTCTTTGTTGTGTATTGTTTGGTTGAGTGTTTATTTGTTGTTTAGGTTTTTAGAAGGCATTCTTCTTTTAACTATGCCATTGGAAGGTGATTTCAAGGTTGACATGGACTTGCAAGTGTTATGATGATACTAATATTTTATTCAACCATGCATGTATTAATGCAGATATTTAACAAATGTTATTTTTAGGGGTGTATGACTCATCATACACATGGTAAAGGCCAACAAGTGGAGACCCCAATATTTCCCTTCAAAATTATGGTTGACCAAAGGTAATTCAAATGGACCCCAAATTATAGAACACCATCAACTAACCACATGCTCCCACTAATTTATTTTCAACATGCACAATTACATGTTTCAAGAAAACTCCAAGATATGTCTTTGGTAGGAATCCACACTCAACTCCCATAACTCCACATTTAGTAATTGTGTCTCCTTAATGACATGCAGGATATGGACTAAATATATGAAATTATATTTCCTTTAATGGTATAGTAAACAACATTAAATAATGCACAATAGTTCACTACTAATAATCTTATTCCCTAGTTCTTGTATTTTCAACATATAGTTGTTCATGGCCACTAATTTTTTCATGGATTTTAAGGTTTTATGTGGAGAGCATGGGGAATTTTGCATCAAGATATTTTGATAAGTTAACTAATGGTTAGAGAGAAGATTAACTTGAAAAATACAATTGTGTTAAAAAACACAACGATAAGGATGATATAATTCCATTGATTTATTGTTCTTGGATTTATATTATTCTCCAACTAACAATAATTACAAACTAAAAATAGAGGGAAATATTTTAAATCAAGAGCTAGTAACACTTTCACCTAATGAAACAATATTAGCATTGAGTTTTCCAACATAACAACCATTGTTATGGTTTCAAGATAATCAAAAGGATCAACATTATTAGGGATTTGTAAGAGAGAGTGATGATAGTTTGGTACATTAATTATTGTTAGAATTAGATTCACAATTGTACATGCTTTTCAAATCAAGATATACTTTAGATTGTTTCCCACAGATAGAAGGATCCATGTAAAATATGAAATCTTTTTTATCGAGAAGAATTATTAGGTTATCCCAACAACCCAAATCTTAGCTATTTGGCAAGGTGAGCCCCTTATAACCTCTCAAAAAATATGCAATGGACCACTCACCACATATTGCATTTAAACTAGTATACAAACCCATGACCTGGTCTACTAAATGCAATAGCCGAGACCAAGTGAGATGACCTAGGGGCCTAAAAATAAATAAATTAGGGATGTACCCCTAGGTGACATGCAAATTCCCCACTCCATATATTGAAAATAAATCAAGATACAACATCTTGGGCCCCCGTCAATTATTGAAAGAATAGAAGGAAACCCCATGAGGTTTGAACCTTGGTTGATGGAACTATAGGAAAGAATCCCCACTATCATATATAAATATGTAATATAAATTTCCTTAAGATGCACACCATATTCACTAATATCCCATGAAATTAAAAATTGTTGAACACCCAAAATACTGAGAGGGGGGTAAATCAATATTCTTTGAAACCACTTAAACATTTAAAAATTCATTCCACATATCATATTTAATTTGTAGTAAGGAAAGAAGCCATAAAAAAAACCATCAAAGAATATAATAGATGAACACCAGATTTTTACGTGGAAAACCCAAAAATGGAAAAACCACGATGAGGATTAGCTCACAATATATTATAATTGATTATAAGATATTACAAAAAGGCTCACTGCCAAGTGGAGTCACTATCTGGTCAACTCATTATCTAGAGAACAAGAGAAATATAAGAGAGAGGTGGCTTCCAAGATCTGAACTACTGCAAATTCATCTACAATATGTAAAAAGAAGCAGTTCTGCTAAAGCTCAAAACTCTAAATCAACACACTTCATCTTATTTTTTCTAACACTCTACTCTACATCCACATTACATTCGCATGATTTTATTATGAATTCACATCACACATATTCTATATTACTTCTCACATCACATATTATTACAATACTGAAAATAAACTTGCATTTATACCTATTTCATCAATTTGGTTGGCCTAATTAGATGTATTGTGCATAATATGACTTGTCGGCCCAAAACATGCTTCACGCCACAACTTAAAAATTATAATGCAACAAATAGGTCAATATGTACCTATAATATCTCCCACATAATGGATTAACACTTATCTAAACTCTGCACAACTTCAAACATATTAGGTCGGAACCATCGATGACTTAACACCAAAATACACCAAATGATTATCTTCAAAATAACATGCGAACCTCAAAAATACACACCTCTTGGAACTTAGATGTATCTGAAATTTTAAAAACTTCCAAAAATATGCAAGACTATATATTATTTTATGGTGAAATGCGGACTAATGAAAACAAGTACCTTGTATAGGAAACAATGTCACTAGCAAACCCGATATACTTTCATCCATAACTTTTACATTGCATGTCAAAACAACATGAAACTTTGGATTTAGACTCCTCTAAAATCTAACAAAATTTCCTTAGAACCACAAACCAAAATACTTGAAGGCATACCAATGTGAACCAAAAAATAGATGCATAGATCACTAAAAATTGTTGTTTTGACACTTAGCCATATAACCAACTCATCGATTTTGCACCGAAGAAAAATATTTGCATCTCTATACTGGATTGTCATCATTTCAAATACATATGCACACTGGATCATTTGATCATAAAATCAGACCTCAAACCAAAATATTGACATCAATGAAAACACTATATCTACACACTATATATCTCATGCCCATGCTCCTAATAAGCATATCAATGAAAAAATCCTTAAACTTCCAACAATATCCCCCTTGTTTGTTGATAGAAACATGCATCAACTTCTCTCAAACTATTCTCCCCCTTTGACATCAAGGGAAAAGGGTACAAAGCATAGTTTATATTCTTTGCTCACCCTTTGATATTATACACATATATTGTTGTTATCTTCTCTTCTCCCCCTTTTAATGATTTTACATTATCAACTAACTCTGAACACCAGATTACACATATAATCCCCCTAACTGGTATATGCATGTATACATGAGAGTAATAAAATCCAAAAATCTGGCCAACTCCCCCTAACAGTGCTATCCATCAAACTAGATCAAAATTGGCATTGAACATTATCTCTAACATCTTCATATATACAATGAAGTCTGAAATACATAAAAGGAAATAAATGTATACAAATCAATTGGAATAAGATGGAATAATGGTGTATAAAACCTATAATTTTTCAAGGTGTGACTACCAGACCCTTTTACCATCTTGCTAGTGATTCTTTGCTAGCTCAAGCCTCAAACACCATGGGGAGTTCTTCACCTTCATCCAAAGTATTAGGTACTAGATTTAAATTCATCTATTTCTCCACACTAGTCAAGGCAATGGATATAGATGCGAATTTTACATTCACCAGTTCTTTGAGCTATCCAAACTACACTATAATATTTTCTCTTTATTCTTGCAACTAGAAGAATTGTTCATGGAAATTTTCATTTGTTACTCTGGTGGATCCATCTACATCATTCACTGGATCATAAGCATGAGATGCCTTATCAATATGAGGCTCAATGGAGTCCATCTAACTCTTAATTTTCTTAGTGGAATTGGGCCACTTCATGTAAAATTGAAAGAGCACTTTGGCTTCATCGACATAATTTTATCCATCCTTAAGTTTGTTCTAAAATTTATTATGTGAAGTAGAAAACTTCTCTATTATATCCATTAACCTTTTATCATTCAACTTTTTATTAATCTCCTTTTCCAATTTTTTCTTAAGAGTATCAGAATACTCTTTAAAATAATCAA
Organism: Sequoiadendron giganteum; assembly: GCA_007115665.2. NCBI lineage: Eukaryota > Viridiplantae > Streptophyta > Pinopsida > Cupressales > Cupressaceae > Sequoiadendron > Sequoiadendron giganteum. The sequence goes on along the minus strand of CM021104.1, from coordinate 157,884,249 downwards.
GTAAAAGTTCTAAATTCTATAGACCAAATAATGAATTATTAATACTTACATTGGGTACACTCTCCCGCATCACCTTCACTACTTCATCTATCAACTATGTGCTCTTTTCATATGTTAACAAAATTTATTTCTTGGCAGAGTCATGGAATGCATCACCTAACTATACTTTGTGCAAGGGAGACATTTTCTCCATGTCTACTTATACTTGATACATTACTATTTGTAGTAACTGAGTAGAAACAACAGGTTGGAATTGGAGTTGCATTTTTAATAAGTCCTTTAGGAAATCTCTAGAGGTTCCAGAGGACTCTCCAACCAACTTATCATTAGCATCTTTCTTTTCAAAATACTTTTCCTTGTCACCAATACAATCCTCTATCTTTTCATCCTTCTTCTCCTTGTCTGTAGTACTGGATTTGCATTCATCCTTCTTCTCACCAAGAACAAATTTTTCATTATTATCTAGAGGAGGCATATTTTATGTGTTATATGCCTCATGTATCTCTGAGTTGTCTTGTACAACCTCTTCTTCAAAATTCTTCTTTTTTTTCTAGAGGAGGGGGAACATTACCTATTCGAGTATCCCCCTTTGATAATCCATCAACATTCTCCTCCCCAACAATATTTTCTCCTACTAGAGGAGTGTATTTTTCTATAGCATTCTCTTCTACTTCTAGAATGGTATCATTTTGTACATTCTCATCTTTTTCTCCATGCTCATGTTGAGAATATTATAGTTGTGCATCTCCTACTTCACTCACTTCTAGAGCATGCATATCATCATGTACTTCCTCTTCACTATCTAGGGTCATGCCCAACTCCTTTTCCAAGTTGGCAATCTTCTCAACAGTCTCATTTCTTAACCTTTCAATATCATTTTTATCTCAGCTCATTAGTGTAGTGACCCTTTGTTTGGTCCTAAACTCTTTATTGTACACTTGAGATAATATTTCCTTATTCTCATCTAAGAGGGGGTCACTAATCAAGCTTCTAGGGAAGATTCCCTCAACCTTGCATCTTTCTTTATTGCTTCTTCTCTTCTTGCATACAATGCACTTTTCAAATATTTAGAAATTTTCCCTTCAATATCCTTCATGTTGATCTCAAATGTAACAATATATCTAATAATACCCTCTTCTATTGTATATTTAGTAATGTCATTTGCAGAGGTATGCAGGGCAACATATTTCTCTAGCACTTCATGTTCAACTATACCATTAAATAATGTGTCTAACTTCATAGGGCTATGTGTTCTTACCAGAGGGGTCGACTTGTCCTTCTTCTTTTCTTTTGGAGGATATTTTTATCCTTTACTAGACTTAGGTTTCTTCTCCCTCAAATAGATTTTAAATTCCTTTTCTTGTTTCTCTACCTTCACTTCACTATTAGTAGCTACAATGTCAACCTTGACCTTCTTTGCACTTGATTTCATTTGTGCTACACCGAATTTCCTTTTTTCTAATTAGAGTTTATTCTTCTACCTCTTCCTCTTCTTCATCCACACTCAGATTATTTTCCCTTGTTGCTTTGACCTTCACTCTTTTCTTCATAGGGCCTAGTTTTTTCTTTTTCGAGGTAGCCTTTTCTTTCACAAGCACATTCTGCCATTTTTTTGGAGCACTAGTTGGCTCATTTCTTTTAGTTCCCCTGGTAGAGGGAAATTTTCCAGATGACTTGGTGGCAACCAAAGAGGGGGTAGATGTTCTACTAGACCTTCTTGTGCTAGATGTACCTCGAAGAGAGCCAAACATGTTTTTGGATTTTTCTAATTGTTCCTTTGAAAGGCCCATTATCTTCACAACTTGTGAAGTCATCTTTTAAATTGACTTCTTTATTTTTTCTCCCTCTACTACATGTGCAATTCCATAGACTTCTCTTCATATGTGCCATATCTTCCTTCAGATTTTTCTTTAGTTTTTCTCAACATATGGTCAGCGAGACCAACAATTAAAACCTTTGCAACTTCATATCCCATTTCTAGGATCCACACAATCCTAGTCTCAACAACCTCCATTATGCAACGGTCCTTACTCACCATGAAAATGATGTCATTTTTGTACTTTCCCACCACACTCTTCGGAATCCTTTCTCTAGCTTGCATATTTTCTTGGAAGGTCTTAAAGAATCCCCATAGTGCCTTATTCTATGTGTCTTCATCTCCTAATCTCAACAAGTGATCTTTTATTTGGTGTTCCACTAGTCTTTCCTTTAGCCATACTATGTTCTTAGTTTTGGAAACCTCATTGATAAAGTAGAAAAGAAAACAAATAATAAATATACCAAACTTTAAGGGGTAGTGAGATTCCTTGGTATTTTGCAACTTTTACAGGAGTTGTTCCCTCAAAAACTCACAGAAATCATAGTTAGCACCTTTCTTAACCATCTCATATATAGTGTTGATGGAAGCAAAAGAAAAAAAGTTCTCTCTATTTGTAAAATATATTTTATACCCTATTACCATTGAAGCATACTTCACCACAAGGTCTTTGATGTCCTTGATGGTTAGGGCTCTCCTTTCATATTTCACACCAGTTAGATTCATCACCATTTCATTATTTACCAATTTGAGAACTAGAACCGATCTGGTTGAGCATGATCCTATAACAAACCTAATTGCCTCCTTTTTAATTAAATGAGGAATATCTAGCCACATAAACCTATCATGAATTCAGCTCAATGTGAATCTAATCGACTCATCCACATAGTAGAAGATCATAAAATTATTCCAAATATCAAGCTTCTTCTCTATCAAACCCTCGAACTCATATTTTAGTTCAAATTGGTCTCTAGTGAGTTCATTAAACCATACATCACCCAACTTAGAGTGATTGTACTCTTCTAATTTAGCATGAATGTATATCCTAACATCTTCAATATGTAACACACCATGTGGGATGCTCAAGAATGCACAATCCAGATAAGTCATTATTGACTTATTAAGGTATCGTTTAAATTTTGGACAAGGTTAGTCCATAACCTCGACAACTTTTGGAGTATACATTTTCAAATCACAATGAAAGTGCTTCGAAAACTAGGGAAGATAGAAAATGTAAATACATTTTGTTCATAACCGATTAGGGTTTCATGCAGAAGAGTTCTAAAATGCTTCTCTTTTCTCCTTCACTACTCTTATCTCTTCAAATACTTGTTTACAAATGACTTATACATATGCTAAATCACTTATATACCTCTTTTTAAATAACCCAATTCACATTGAACGCACTAATTTGAAGTTAGGCAAAAACGATGACAACCCTAACTGTAATGCATGATCATCTTCAATTTCTCTACAAACGAACTACATCTTGATATCTTCCACCGATTTTTCACCAATAGGTCAAGCATACCAACCTACTTATCATATCCATGTGATGAAGGCATCCACACCATATCTTTGGTAGGGGTATAATGATTATTTGTTAAAACTTCACTTGAGCCAAAGCTCTTAACTTAGTTTTTTAAGGAAACATTTGCACCAAAAGATGTCACAAACTCATCCTTAACCTCACTCTCCTCTTTATTTTTCCATATCTTACCCATCTCTACTGGATTAGACTTTTTCACTAGATCATTCTTCTTTATCAAATCAACCTTTACATTTTCTTGGCTACAAAACTTAGAAATGTGCCTTGACTTATTACATTTGTAGCATTTCAAATTTTGAATAAGCTTACTTCCATTTAGTCTGGATCTGCATTGATTAGCTTTATGCCCAAATATATTGCATGTATAATAGTAGCCATTAAAATATTGAAACCTCATGCCATAACCATTCATCATTTGATTTTTGCATTCACTAGCTCTATGACCAAATATTTTGTATGTAAAACACTAAGAAGGAAATGATTGAGCATTTTGATTCATTCTGAGCTTCTACATTCTCTAACCTTACATCCAAAATTATTGTAGGAATAATAGTAACCATTAAAATATGGATAACTTTGTGCATTTGGTTATCTCACAGGTGGTCTTTTGAAGTCTTTTCTTTGATTCTAGATCTTATTTCCATTTCTCTTCCTGTCATCAATCTTATTTTCAATCTTGTCTAAAGTTTGATCTATCTTTGAGCTTTCACCTTTTTCAAACCCTAATCCTTCTTTGTCTTTAGATCCCTTATGATTTGTAATCATCTCATCAAGTATTGTATTAATATTCTTGATTTTTTCTTCTTGAATATTTATTTTCTCTAGATCTGATCTCAAGGTTACAACTTCTTGTTCAAGATTTGAGCATTCTTTAGATTTGTCTTTCAGTTTAGCTCATTCAGGTAATCTTCCACTCTTTTAATTTCTTTAATTTATAATTTCAGGATGGGAATGATCTCATTTGATTGTTTGAGTTCTTTGATCATGTATGTAGCTCTCTTGAGTTTTTTCTCTCAATATCTTAATGCATTCATCTGCATCACTAAGATCCATTTTTAGATCTCTATTCTCAGGTTCTTCTTTATCCAGATCATCTAGGGCATATTTGAGTTCTTTCATATCAACATTGTAGTCTTCCTTAGTAAATCCTACCATAGTAATTTCTTCTAGAGGTGTAGGATATCTCCTAGTAGCAATGTGTTCAATTCCAAGATCTACCTTAGCGATCAAGCCAAGTGAAGAAACCTTTCTCTAATACCAATTTTTGAACACTTGAAATAATGGGGGGGTGATGAATCAGTATTATCTGAAACCACTTAAACATCTAAACATTCATTCTACATATCATATTCAATTTACAGTAAGGAAAGAAACCATGAAAACAACCATCAAAGAATATAATGTACATGAACACCATTTTACGTGAAAAACCTAAAAAGGGAAAAAACACAATGAGGACTAGCTTACAATATATTATAACTAATTATAAGATATTACATAAAGGCTCAATGGTAGGTGGACTCACTTTCCAAAGAATAAGAGAAATAGAAGAGAGGGGTGGCTCACTGCCAAGATCTGAACTACTACAAATACATCTACAATATGTAGAAAATATAGTTTTGTTGAAGCTCAAAACATTGAATCAACACACTTAATATTACTCTTCTCTAACATTTTTCTTTACTCTTCTTAGGAATTCACATCACACATATTCTACAGTACTTCTTGCATCACATATCATTACAACACTGAAAATGAACTTAGATTTATACCTATTACATCAATTAGGTCGGCCTAATTAGATGTACCATGCATAATATGACTTGTCGACCCAAAACATGCTTCATGCCACAACTTAAAACTTATAACACAATAAATAGGTTAGGATGGACCTATAATACCTCCCACATAATAGATCAACACTTATCTAAACTCCACACAACTTCAAACATATTAGGTCGGCACCTCTGGTGGCCTAACACCAAAATACACCTACTAATTATCTTCAAACCAGCATGTGGACCTCCAAACTACATGCCACTTGGAACTTAGATGTAGCTGACACTTTTAAACACTTCCATAAATCCAAAAGACTATATATTCTTCCACGGTGAAATGTGGACTAATCAAAATAAGTACTCTATATAGGAAACATTGTCACTAGCAAACCCTATATACCGACATCCATAACTATTGCACTAGAAGTTAAAACAACATGAAACTTTAGATTTAGACTCCTCTAACATCCAGAACAATTTCCTTAGAACCGCAAACCAAAATACTTCAAGGGGCACCAATGTGGACCAAAAAAATAGATGCATAAAGCACTGGAGCAAAATATTTGCATCTTTATACTAGATTGCCATCATTTCAAACACATATAAACACCAAATAAACTAGTCATCAAAGTAGACCTCAAACCACAATGTTGACATCAATGACAACACTCTATCTACACACTTTATATCTCATGCTCATGTTTCCAACAAGCATATCAATGACAAACTCCTTAAACTTCCAATAAAAACTCCATATTTATTGGGTGTAGACCAAAAGATACGTGTGGAAGTAAATATAATCCCCATTATCATTTCAAGGGGTAAAAAAAGTATTCAACAAAATTTCTAGGTGGATAATTAAAAGCTGAAAAAAACATGAAAGATTACCAAACCAACATAAGACTATTTCTATTAGATATAATATAAAATTGTAAATGAAGATAGTATCATCATTAATAATTTTATAATTGAAACACAATAATGTTTTAAAAAACAATGAAGAATTTGAAAAATTCATAACCATCATTCAAAATATCCAAATTATCATCATGTAAAAGTAATTAATTATTAGATCAATATGATACTCTAATAAATCGTCATCGTCAATCCTTGAGTTATTTTTTGATATTTAAGATAAAAAATGTATAATTAGAAATATATTCATCAATAAAACTACAAGGAGGGTAGACGTGCATTCCATTGAAGTGCAATTCATAGGTATTTTTTAGTTTTCTTCAAAAAATTGTATTCATAATAGACATGTTTACATACATATCCAACAACAAAAATAAGGAAGGTAAAATAGGTTCACATGCACATGAATATGAATATGTGCACACACACCCAGCCACAAGTAGAAAAAGGGGTAAAATTTAATTGTGAAACTATAATTGTTTAACATTTAAAAGATGCAAGGTTTGTGAAACAAATTCCAACCCTACAAAAACCATGAATGCATAATGTAAACTAAGTTAGTATTATTCAATATAGACACCATTATTATGATTTCATGATAATCAACAATGAACCCAGTATTACAATTTTTTCACAAACAATCAAAATTGTGACTACCCAGTTTGACAAAATGAGTAAATATAATTTAGCAATTCAAAGAACTAAATGTGTAATCTAAGAAATAGAAAATATGGTCAAGCATAAGATTTAAATTTCCAAAGTAATTATTGTGTTATAAAACACAAAAGAGAGTACATACAATTATGTTCATAAAAAACAACAAAATTGATGGTATAATTTCATTTAAATCTTGTTAGATTCTAGAAATTATATTCTTCATATACTATATGAAATTAGCCAAATAGAAAATAAAATATTACAAACTAGACATGTTTTCAAGTAAGTGTAAATGAAACAATCATTCTAAAGTAAAGGATAATGAAAAAATTAATGACTATCATTCTAACTTCACAATGTATTTCTCAAATAGTCAAACTATTGATCACCCTTACCCATTACAACTGAAATTAAAAAAAAAACAAAAAAAAACTTGGTGGATCATTGCCTTAGTAAGGTATGATGAACACAACTCTAGATAGAGGAGTGAAATAAAGAAATTTCTTCTCAAACACTATACAACAAACAAATAGTGACCACAATAATACAAGGGAGAAGAAAAAAGATAACATGGCACACAAAAGGCAATGTAAATCCCTAATATTAGGGTGCACAATCATCAGACCCCCAAACCCTAAACCCTCTATTAAATATTGGCATAAACAATGCATAATAGAGAAGAAATGAGAAAAAAATAAAATTATAGGTGGGTCATTGCGTTAGTGAGGTATGCAAACATCAAGTTCCATTTACAACCAAATAGAGGAGTGAAATAAAGAAATGCCTTCTCAAACACTAAACAATAAATAATCACTAGTTTAATCAATACATGACAAAGAAGAAATGGACATGGAACAAAGAAAACTAGGCGGGTCATTGCCCTAGCGAGTTATGATGACCCCACCTTCCATTTACAACCAAAAGGAGATAAAAAATAAATGCATTCTCAATCAATAAACAACAAATAAATACTAGCCTAAAATATACACAATAGAGAAGAAATTCAACATAATGCTAAAAAACCATCTGAGTCATTGCTTTAGTGAGAAATTATGACCTCGCCTTCCATTTACAACCAGAAGGAGGGGTGAAATGAATAAATGCCTTCTCAAATGATAAAAAAAAATAAACACTAACCTAAATAGTACATGATAGAGATGAAAAAAGCATAAAAACAAAAAAACTTGGTGGGTCATTGCCTTAGTGAGGTATGATTATCTCACCTCCCATTTGTAGCCAGATGGAGTGGTAAAATAAAGAAATGCCCTCTCAAGTAATAAATGACAAGTAAACACTACTCTAAACAATACACAATAGAGAAGAAACAAACTATTTAATAAAAAAAACTAGCTAGGTCATTACTGTAGACGCTCAAAATTGTGGTCCTCACAATTGTCCTACTTTTCATCTATTAATTTGGATATTACTATCTATTTAATTAATTAATTCAATACATTCTTCTATTCATTCATTAATTCATTTAAATATTATAACCATTTATCCATATTATAAGCATTTATAAGCATTTATTCATACACAAACCTTTATCCATTTGCATATTTCATTAATCCATTCCATAAACATTTATCATTTCATTTATCATCATACATAAACCAATTTCATTAAAACATTTATATAATCATTTATTCACATTCATAAGCTTCATTTACACAATCGTTTTCATTAACTCTATTTACATAACCATTAAAATATTCATATTCCCTAATATCATTCATGCATTTATGAATATTCATTAAATCCCACATAACCATTTGTCTCACATTCTTCTCGAAATTTGGATCTCTCGCATGAGGACATCTATAAAAGCCCTTCTTCTCACCAAAAAGCATATACACATTTTGATTGTGAAAATCCAATTTCATAATTCTCGAATCCATTCTACATAGTCTCTTGTGCTTTTGCTACAAAAATCTGAAAGCAAAGATAAGATCTTGTAGATAGGATAACAATGGAGTGATTTTCCTTTTGAATTCATTTGCTTTTATTTCTTAGAAGTTAGTATTTTATTTCTGCATTTTGTTTTCATTTTGGAAAAGCTCTATTGATATGATGTTGAATACATATTGATTTTCATTTGTGAATTCAAGGTTTTTATTTTCAGCATCACAATTACCTTAGTGAGGTATGAAGACCTCACCTTCTGTTTGAAGTGAGATGAATAAGGGCATAGACACAACCAACAAACATACCTCCATATCTCTTGATGCAAACCCCCACATTCTCTTTGTTGAATCCCTTCAAGTTTAGAAGTAAACAACTATTGGTGGAAAATACAAGAACATTTCAATACGAAGAGGACCAATGGTGAAATCCTCTACATTGATTAATGTTGCATACTACAACATTGAAGTCGATATCGTTTTGTATCTGCATGCCATCCCATAGATGTAAGCACAAATGTTGACTTACTAAATATGGAGGTGTGGGAGTTGAGTTTGAAATCACACTTGATAAACGTCTTGGTGTTTGATTTAGGGGTGTAATTTTGTATGGAAAAAAAACATTAGTGGGAACACATGGTCAATTGATGGTGTTCTACAACTTGGGATCCACATGCAACACCTTCAACCAGCTATAATTTTGAGGGAAAATAATAGAATTTCCACTTATTAGCCTCCTCCATATTTATGATGAGTCATACACCACTATCCACCTTTGGATTATGGTGTGAAACTTACACATTCATATAAATCCCAAAAGTTAGGGTCCACCACTATTAAACCCTTTTCCTAGACCAACCAAGTTTGTAAGGGAAACAATGTGGGGCCAAAGAAAAAAAATCGTAGCCAAAGGTAAAATATTCAAAGATAAAATTAGTCAGAGGAAGATTCTGACGACCACTCAAGAAGGCCAAACACGTGAAATCAACCATTTAGGAAAAGCTGAAATCACACAGTCAAATCTTTAATGGTGGCCAATAATTTTGACAGTCCCATAAGAGACCAAGAGAATATCACATGCGTTGATAGCATGATACATTTCTTGTAAATCCCATTTATAGATTACCTACGAAATGCAGAATCCTAAATAATGAGGGGGAGTGAATCAATATTCTTTGAAACCACTTAAACATTAAAATATTCATTCTACATATCATATTCAATTTACAGTAAGGAAAGAAACCATGAAAACAATCATCAAAGCATATAACACATGAACATTAGATTTTTACGTGAAAAACCCAAAAAGGGAAAAACCACGATCATGACTAGCTCACAATATATTATAACTGATAATAAGATATTACATAAGATATTGCAGAAAGGCTCAATGGTAGGTGAACTCACTATTTAGTGGACTCACTGTCCAAAGAATAAGAGAAATAGAAGAGAGCAGTGGCTCAGTGCTAAGATCTAAACTAGTACAAATACATCTACAATATGTAGAAAATATAGTTTTGTTGAAGCTCAAAACACTGAATCAACACACTTAATATTACTCTTCTCTAATGTTTTCTTTGCTCTTCTTAGGGATTCACATCACACATATTCTACATTACTTCTCGCATCACATATCATTACAACACCGAAAATTAACTTACATTCATACCTATTACATCAATTAGGTCGGCCTAATTAGATGTACCATGCATAATATGACTTGTCAACCCAAAACATGCTTCACGCCACAACTTAAAACTTATAACACAAAAAATAGGTCAAATAATATCCCCCACATAATAGATCAACACTTATCTAAACTCCACACAACTTCAAACATATTAGGTCGGCACGACTAGTGACCTAACACCAAAATATGCCAACTAATTATCTTCAAACCAACATGCAAACCTCCAAACTACATACCACTTGGAACTTAGATGTAACTGACACTTTTAAACACTTCCATAAATCCTCAAGACTATATATTCTTCCATGGTGAAATGTGGATTAATCAAAACAAGTACTCTATATAGGAAACATTGTCACTAGCAAACCCTATATACCGCCATCCATAACTTTTGCACTAGAATTCAAAAAAACATGAAACTTTGGATTTAGACTCCTCTAACATCCAAAAAAAATCCTTAGAACCGCAAACCAAAATACTTCAAGGGGCACCAATGCGGACCAAAAAAATAGATGCACAAAGCACTAAAGCAAAACATTTGCATCTCTATACTAGATTGCCATCATTTCAAACACATATGCACACCAAATAAACTAGTCATCAAAGTAGACCTCAAACCACAATGTTGACATCAATGACAACACTCTATCTGCACACTGTATATCTCATGCCCATGTTGCCAAAAATCATATCAATGAAAAACTCCTCAAACATCCAATAAAAATTCCATATATATTGGGTGCAAACCAAAAGATACATGTGGAAGTAAATATAATCCCCATTATCATCTCAAGGGGTAAAAAAAGTATTCAACAAAATTTCTAGGCAGATAATTAAAACATGAAAAAAACATGAAAGATTGCCAAACCAACATAAGACTATTTCTATTAGATATAATATAAAATTGTAAATGAAGATAGTATCATCATTAATAATTTTATAACTGAAACACAATAATGTTCTGATAAATGATGAAGCATTTGAAAAATTCATAACCATCATTCAAAATATCCAAATTATCATCATGTGAAAGTAATTAATTATTAGATCAATCCTTGAGTTATGTTTTGATATAAGATACAATATTATAATCATAAATATATTCATAAATAAAACTACAAGGAAGGTAGACATGCATTCCATTGAAGTAAAATTCATAGTATTTTTTAGTTTTCTTCAAAACATTCTATTCATAATAGACATGTTTACATACATATCCAACAAAAAAAATAAGGAAGGTAAAATAGGTTCACATGCACATGAATACGTGCACACACACACACCCACAAGTAGACAAAGGGGTAAAATTTAATTGTGAAACTATAATTGTTTAACATTTAAAAGATGCAACGTTTGAGAAACAACTTCCAAACCTACAAACATCATGAATGCATAATGTAAACTAAGTTAGTATTATTCAATATAGACACCATTATTATGATTTCAAGATAATAAGAATTGAACCCAGTATTATATTTTTTTTACAAACAATCAAAATTGTGGCTACCTAGTTTGACAAAATGAGTCAATATAATTTAGATATTCAAAGAACTAAATGTGTAATCTAAGAAATGAAAAATATGTTCAAGCATAAGATTTAAATTTCCAAAGTAATTAATGTGATATAAAACACAAAAGAGAGCACATACAATTATGTTCATAAAAAACAACAAAATTGATGGTATAATTTCATTTAAATCTTGTTCTTCTAGACATTGTATTCTTCATATACAATATGAAATTAGCCAAATAGAAAATAAAATATTACAAACTAGACATGTTTTCAAGTAAATGTAAATGAAACAACCATTCAATTAAAGTAAAGGATACTGAAACAAATTAATGACTATCATTTTAACTTCACAATGTATTTCTCAAATAGTTAAACTATTGATCACCCTTAACCATTACAACTGAAATTAAAATAATAAAAAACTTGGTGGATCATTGCCTTAGTAAGGTATGATGACCTCACCTCTAGATAGAGGAGTGAAATGAAGAAATTTATTCTCAAACACTATACAACAAACAAATAGTGACCACAATAATACAAGAAAGAAGAAAAAAGGTAACATGGCACACAAAAGGCAATGTAAACCCCTAATTTTAGGGTGCACCATCATCAAACCCCCAAACCCTAAACCCTCTATTAAATATTGGCATAAACAATGCACAATAGAGAAGAAATGAGAAAAAAATAAAATTATAGGTGGGTCATTGCCTTAGTGAGGTATGCAAACATCAAGTTCCATTTACAACCAAATAGAGGAGTGAAATAAAGAAATGCCTTCTCAAACACTAAAAAATAAATAATCACTAGTGTAATCAATACATGACAAAGAACAAAATGGACATGGAACAAAGAAAACTAGGCGGGTCATTGCCCTAGCGAGTTATGATGACCCTACCTTCCATTTACAACCAAAAGGAGAAAAAAAATGCATTCTCAATCAATAAACAACAAATAAATACTAGCCTAAAATATACATAATAGTGAAGAAATTCAGCATAAAGCTAAAAAACCAAGTGAGTCATTGCTTTAGTGAGAAATGATGACCTTGTTGGCAGATGGTCATCGCTCCCCTCAAGATTCATGACATGGACTAACCACCTCCCGTGGATCCATTAACTCTGGCAATTGTATCAGGCATTAACAGGTCAATCTTTTGGTGTAATGACAACTATGGGCCAACAAGTGGTATCAGAGCCAAAAGAGTTGAGATCGAATCCCCTCAGGTAACACTGAGGGGGATTTTGTTGGCATATGGTCAGTGCTCCCCTCGGGGTTCGTGACATGGACTAACCACCTCCCGTGGATCCGTTAACTCTGGCTGTTGTATTGAGCATTAACAAGTCGATATTTTGGTGCAATGACAACTATGGGACAATAGACCTTGTCTTCCATTTAAAACCAAAAGGAGGGGTGAAATGAAGAAATTCCTTCTCAAATGATAAACAATAAATAAATTATAACCTAAACAATACATGATAGAGAAGAAACAAGCATAAAACCAAAAAAACGTGGTGGGTCATTGCCTTAGTGAGGTATGATTATCTCACCTCCCATTTGTAGCCAGATGGAGAGGTAAAATGAAGAAATGCCTTCTCAAGTATTAAATGACAAGTAAACACTAGTCTAAACAATACACAATAGAGAAGAAACAAACTATTTAATAAAAAAAATGGCTAGGTCATTACTGTAGACACTCAAAATTGGTCCTCACAATCGTCCTACTTTTCATCTATTAATTTGGATATTACTATCTATTTAATTAATTCTTTCAATTTACATTCTTCTATTCATTCATTAATCCATTTAAATATTATAAGCATTTATAAGCATTTATTCATACATGAACCTTTATCCATTTGCATATTTCATTAATCCATTCCATAAACATTTATCATTTCATTAATCATCATACATAAACCAATTTCATTAAAACATTTACATAATCATTTATTCACATTCACAAGCTTCATTTGCACAATCGTTTTCATTAACTCTGTTTATATAACCATTAAAATATGCATACTCCCTAATATCATTCATGCATTTATGAGTATTCATAAAATCTCACATAACCATTTATCCCACATTCTTCTCGAAATCCGGATCTCTCCCACAATGACACCTATAAAAGCCCTTCTTCTCACCAAAAAGCATATACACATTTTGATTGCCAAACTCAAATTTCATAATTCTCGAATCCATTCTACATAGTATCTTGTGCTTTTGCTACAAAAATCTGAAAGCAAAGATAAGATCTTGTAGATAGGATAACAATGGAGTGATTTTCCTTTTGAATTCATTTGCTTTTATTTCTTAGAAGTTAGTATTTTATTTCTGCATTTTGTTTTCATTTTGGAAAAGCTCTATTGATATGATATTGAATACAAATTGATTTTCATTTGTGAATTCAAGGTTTTTATTTTCAGCATCACAATTACCTTAGTGAGGTATGAAGACCTCACCTTCCGTTTGAAGTGAGATGAATGAGGGCACAGACACAACCAACAAACATACCTCCATATCTCTTGATGCAAACCCCCACATTCTCTTTGTTGAATCCCTTCAAGTTTAGAAGTAAACAACTATTGGTGGAAAATACAAGAACATTTCAATACGAAGATGACCAATGGTGAACTCCTCTACATTGATTAATGTTGCATACTACAACATTGAAGTCGTTATCGTTTTGTATCTGCATGCCATCCCATAGACCTAAGCACAAATGTTGACTTACTAAATATGGAGGTGTGGGAGTTGAGTTTGAAATCACACTAGATAAACGTCTTGGTGTTTGATTTAGGGGTGTAATTTTGCATGGCAAAAACACATTAATGGGAACACATGATCAATTGATGGTGTTCTACAACTTGGGGTCCACATGCAACACCTTCAATCAACTATAATTTTGAGGGAAAATAATAGAATTTCCACTTATTAGCCTCCTCCATATTTATGATGAATCATACACCACTATCCACCTTTGGATTATGGTGTGAAACTTACACATTCATATAAATCCCAAAAGTTAGGGTCCACCACTATTAAATCCTTTTCCTAGACCAGCCAAGTTTGTAAGGGAAACAATGTGGGGCAAAAGAAAAAAATTCCTAGCCAAAGGTAAAATGTTCAAAGATAAAATTAGTCAGAGGAAGATTCTGACGACCACTCAAGAAGGGCAAACACGTGAAATCAACCATTTAGGAAAAGCTGAAATCACGCAGTCAAATCTTTAATGGTGGCCGATAATTCGGACAATCCCACAAGAGACCAGGAGAATATTACATGAGCTGATAGCGTGATACATTGCTTGTAAATCCCATTTATAGATTACCTACGAAATGCAGAATCCTAAATAAATAGGATGTGTAGATCTCTCAAAAAGATTGATTCACAGAAACAACACAAATGCTGACATCATTGTTGTAAAAGTGTCACTGCTTTGAATGCGACCTGTGAGACTAATATCAATTCAATGGTTTTGCCTCACAAATAGAATTCAAATGTTAATTGTCAAAGTCATGATCTCTGTCTGTTTTAAGAGATACAAAAGATCCATGTTACAGTGTTCTACTAGGCGTTGGATGGTCCATGTTTCACATGCTTACTTGCCATTTTGGAGAATTTTCATGTGCTTCAAAGATCTTTCAAATACATTGTACGTTGCATAACATTACAGGAAAAGGATTTGACCTTCTTCAAAGATTTTTTATACAAACTTCATTCATAAAGAAGCAGAGATCTCAGATGGGACTTCCTTAATGACCCATGTGGAATCTTGGTCCAATACAGTAGAATTCAATGCCCATTATCATTCTAACAGTGAATGCAAGAGAAGGGTAATCAAAGAAACTGATAAAAAAGAGTCTTCAACAAGTAATTGAAACTGTTTGGGAACATGCTACTTTTGAAAAAGTTTCATATTTGATATGCACTCTGACATTAGAAAAGGAAATTAATGCAGGAAACCTCTCTGACACGGAAGAATTTTCATGTGGGCAATCACCTATCAATGCAACTTTATACCTATGTCTTGAACAGTTTTGAACAGTTTTAAATTATCTCACAGGAGATCCAACTGTTTGACAGAACAAGGCTTGCACGGGAAGAAACCTCAAATGTCAAAGTATCATGGTACATTGGAAAAGGGTTCCTGGGGACAGTCCTCTCTGACACAGGGAAGAATTTTCATGTGGGCAATCAACTACCAATGCAGCTTTGTATGTCTTGAACGGTTCTAATTTCTCTCACAGCTTAGCCAACCATTTGAGACGACAAGTCTTCCACGGGAAGAAACCTAAAATGCCCACTTTCACAAGCTCAGTGGCCATGTCCTGCACATCCACATGAGTTTCTTTTTGGTAATGGTTGTATCCACCGTTGGCAGAAAAGACATAAGAAATGTAATGCTGTCTCTCCCCACAACAAAAAAAGAAGAGAAAATGAGAGTTTCAAAAGGTGAAAAAAGGGTTGAGTGGTAAAAAAGAATTAATGAATAAATGTTTATATTATCATTTATAAAATAGTTTTACATATATTCACAAAAAATGGATTTGGATCTGTTATTAGTGGGGAAGATAAAAAATTGGATTTAGATCTGTCATTCAGTGGTGTAAGATCTTCCCGTGTCTTTTTGACTTAACTCCTATAGTTATGGCTGCTTAGGGCTTTCTTTATTATTGTTGTTATAATGTTTTTTGGCACGCCCAAGACTTTATGATTTTCTAGGCTCCGCCCATGTGACTCTGGGGTGTGCCTTTTTATCACCCATCATTTGTTTGTGAATATGCATATTTATGTTTTATTAATATAGATATAGACGCCTATTCATCAAAAAAATGAATTGGTTGCGGAGAAGTTTTCAATTAAGATCAAACATTATTTGATTATCAAAATTTAAAGATGAATTAATGATAGGATTAGTTTTGAGGGTTTTTTCTTTTGCTTTTAAGTTTTTTTAATTTTTAATTGAAAAGGAAAATAAATAATTTTGTCCAAGTTAAGTAAATAATTCAAGTCGGTCACAAATATATTTAAAAACAATGAGTTGGGATTGACAATACTATTACAATAAATGTTCATTTTTTTAAGAAAATAAAATAATAATATTTAGTTTTAGAGTTGATGAAAGTTTGATAAATACGCAATTTTAAGTAAATGGAATCATAATAATATTTAGTTTTAGGTTTATGAAACTTGAGTTTGACGAATGTTGTCAACTTGTCAAAAAAATAGGATTTATGAGATGACTACTTCAAGACTAGTAAATTTAGTGTTTGATGTTTCATTTCATTTATGCACATGTAGAGTTAATCTTCATCCTCATAGATCTAAACCCTACATAGGTTTGAACTATTGTAAATTGGATGCCAAGAATCTATTTGCCTTGATGTTGGCAATTTATGTATGAAAAGTGGCGGTGTTGATAGACATTGTTCATGAGTTTGCTAAGCTAGGACTATTCTCCCTTGCCAAACTAGTGTCACTAATTTAATGATACAAAATTATGATTAAAGACGAGTAATTGTGCAGTATGCCTAGATGCTAATACAATGTTGATGTTAGAATATAATGCTTTAATGCTCATATATACTTTAGAAGATTCATCCTAGGTTCTAGATTCTATGTTAAAAAATAATTAGTGTTTGGTGATTTTATAAAACACCCTAACATGCAATTTAAAATATTTTTTACATTACTCAAATCATAATAGCTAGTTAGAAAGGGGCACAAACATGGAACCAATTTTATAATTTAAATATGAAACTTTAGGGCTCAAATCTTTACTCATGGAACTAATCCAAGGAAATGAGTAGCTTAGTTGGTAGATTTAGATAAAACCCTTGAGATTTGTTAATATGGAAACAAGTAAGAATTAGGGTAGTTATCAACTTCCATGCAAAAATACGTCATTTGCATACAAGTCTTTACACTAGGGATGTAGCATCATAAATTGTCACCCATGACAATTTCACACTATATGTTTCTCCCCCTAAGTGCATGGACCTAATTGTTCACATAATTTCTTAAATTATACATTTCATGGCCTATTTTATCATTTTCCAACAAATTGTATGCAGAAAACTGAAACACTAATTTAATATTTTGCCCCAACACCTTAAGTCCTGCAAAATAATGTAGGGAACCTAGTCACCTAGGGCAACTAAGTCTCCCTATTTTTCCTCCAAAATTAAATATGTTGGAGGTGGAATTTTATTATTTGAATTTCAAATGGGTATGTGCAGGATCATCATGGAAAAAACATGCCCTTAAGTGGCAATAAAATTCAGAAAACCAGAGTTAGGCAACTTCACATAAAAATTTGAATAAGTTATCTATATTATTTCAAAAATATGTAAGAATAGAATTTGTAGAAAATTGAATGTAGTTTCTAAACCAATAGGTTTATTTTTTATTTTTTATTTTTTAAAATCTATTTGGTTAAAATTTGAAATTTCAATGCAGTAGTACTTAAATTTCAGGGAAAAAATAAGAAGTAGGTGTCTGTCTACACCCTAACTACAATAAAATGATAATATTTTTTTATAAGATTTTAGATATATGTGAAAGACTCATGTCCTGATGTGATGCATATTTTTTTGTAATTTTTTTCCAAGTAAATAATTAATTATGAATTTTTATTACAACTTTTAAAACATATTAAAACTCGTATGTCTGACCACCTTAACTTGGTCAAAACTTCATGAAATTAATTTTTTTTTTTTAATCCTATAATATGTGAAGCATAGAATGTGACACATGTTTTGGATTCAAAAAATATGATACCGTTTGAAAGCTATAGATTTTTTTCAATTAGCCAATCAATCAAGACTTTAGTCATAATTCAAATAGAAAATGAATAATAATTATTTATTAAATTCAAAGTAAAGCATAATTTATATTGATGGAAAGCTGAGAATATATTTTAAAAACCCTTTTCGTTTCATCAATTTTGGGTAAAAAAAAAGTCGTCAGCCACATGGGCCATCATATCACTTAGATATCGCCACTTTTTGGCCAACCATGATCCTGCACATACCCAAATGTCCAAAATCAATTGTCGCGATTTAATTTTTGGGAAATTAGAAAAATTACATATAAATACATAGTTATTTCACCGCTTGAAAACCAACAAGCAATATCTAGCATCAAGAGCAAGAATTATTGTCAAGAGCATTATCAAGCAAGTCAAGAGTGGTCATTTGAAGATTTATAGAAGTAATTCAAGATCCAAGCATCATGTCAAAATGTATGTGAGTTTTTTTCATGTTCATGTTATCATATTGTTTTTGAGATCTAACCTTTGTAGGTCTTCAAGCAAAATCAAGCAAGCAACAATCACAGCCTTGAGGAGATTTGTATGACTTTAGTTCTTCAAGGAAGCCATTTTTGAGTGGTGAGCTACATCGATTGTTGTTTCATTTTTTCATTGACATTAAAATTGTAGAATTAGAAACACTAACAAAGGGTTTGACTAAGCCAAGCCCCTAAATGGCGCAACCTTCCTTCTCTCTTTGAATTTGTAGGTTTTAGATTTGAAGAAGATTAGGAGAAGCTTGAAGTTCAATTTTTCATTGTTACATTCAAATCCTACACCTTGACAACAAACAATAACTTAGTTACAACAATATTCGATAGTGGTCTGACGGTGCAACAAGTGAAAAAATGGTTCAGATATGGCATCAAAGGATTGTGAAATCAAATCTAGAATCCTTCACCTAGGATATAGTCACCCTAGGTGACTTGGTCCTCAATTTTTAGCCCCACATTCATATGCCAGGTGCATAGTACTCTGCTCAATCTATTTTTGTAGTCTAAATTTATCTACATGACTTTTTGTGTCTGTTGTATTTGCATCAAAATAGTTAATTACATCATTAGCCTAGTCATTTCATTGCATTTCATTTCCAATTTCATTTCATATTTGGTCAAGGGCAAGTTGACTCACCTTTCAAGTTGCAAGTTAGTCTTATACTTTGTCCAAATTCATTAAACCCCCGCTACCACAAACCACATCTAAATGAAATAACAAAACGTACCTAAACCCTAGAGTCAAATCCTAGGATATCCACTTTTCCTCCATTTCATTTTGGTGAACTTGACATGTTAGCATTGCAAATATTCTGAAATTTTGAGTGATTCATCCTAGATCTAGGTTTAGTATTGCATTGTTTTGCATTATTCATTTAGGAATTCATTTTTACATCATAAAAAGCATTAAAATTTAAAAATTTGTACATAATATAGAATTTTAGTTTGCAATCCTAGGTTAATTTTAGTCATTTGAGGTCTGATTCAAATGCATTTATGAATCTACATTAGGTCGTTTAAATTTGAAATCAAATCTTAAAGTGTCATTGGATTCATTTAGGCATCTTTTATATAGCTCAAAAAGTGGAAATTTTGCATTATTTTGTTTAGAAAGCACATTAACATCATTATTTTAAGATTTTGGAATCTTAGAATCAATCAATTGTTGCATCATAAATTTTGAAATTACATTTACAATTATCTTTTATTGCTTGAAAATTTTGCTAATTGATGCATACTTTCATTTTCAAATACATAATTATAAATTAGGTAAATTCTAGAAAATAATTCACTATTAGACCTATATGTACATAGAGTTGATAACCTTAAACAATATAATAGACAAGAAAACTTTGAAATTTTTACAAAGCTATGCAGGACATAATCGCCCTGGGCGACTTAGTCCAGCTATTTTTGGCTTAGATTTCTATCGAACCTATGTTTCTGTGTTTTCTGTCTACTAATGCTTTCTGATTTTTGCTTCTGAGTGTTTTCTATGACTGTGGAAAATTAGTGTTCATAGTGGGCACACTTAGTGTTTTGAAACTCATATGAGCTTCACAACTTGGTGTCCTATTTCCAATACTTTGGTGAGACATAGTTGTAGACTTATGGCATCTCACGATGTTGTTACATCCACTATGGATCTTGAGTTTTCCAACTTTTTAACACAAGGTATTGCTAGTACCATGCCCATTTTGGACTCTATTCGTAAGCCCACCATACCAATGACAATGTCACAAACAAGCACCTTTATGGATGTTGAGACTATTGTTGCACATGTTCTCAAAGATAAACTGAAATAATTAGACAAAGAATTGGAGGGATTACAAGACTACTGAAGCACTGAATCCTTAGTAGGACAAATAGTGCCTATAGTGGACAACCTAAGGAAACTAATCAATGATTCCAAAGGATTAGAGGTTTTTCGTAGCCTATCCCATATAGTGGATGCCAATATTCCTATGATGGTTAGTTGCACTCAAGCTATAGGATTCACTCAAATCCAAGGAGGAAGTCAAATCTCCCTCCCCACAACCATTCCCTCTATTCCTACATACACATTTCCAAATATAGCTTCAATGATACAACCAAAAAATAGCATAACTCCAAGCTTAGGGCTTTCAAGTGGGCACCCTTATAATTTCATGACCTCACATGTGACACCTCAATCTTCATCACCTTTAGAAAATTTGCAACATAGTAGTGCTCTAATCACTTACACAATTCTACCATATTCACCATATTCTCAAAACATGTCAAGAAATGACTCGGTCATCAGTCAACTTTTGTGAAACGTAACCTCACTTCAATAAAAAATCTCTAGATTGAACCAATCTCAAAATGAAAAACCATAACAATATGTCAAAAGGAGCCCTTTGTCACTAGAATTTTTGAAAACACCCATGCTGCAAAATAAAAAAAATCCTAGGTTTGAGAAATACAACAGTAAAGGAGATCTTAGTAGTCATATATCAGCTTATACAGTATTGTAGTGACTTCATCTTTGAAGATAAGCTCCTAGCTGAACTCTTTCCTAGGTCATTAAAAGACATGGCCTTGGAGTGGTTTTTCTCATTGCCAAATAACCCGATTCATTCATTTAATGAACTTGTTGATGTATTCCTACAAAATTTCCAAGAAAACATGTTTGCAAATTACATTGACTAATTTAGTGAGGTGCAAATAAGGAAAAAATGAAAAGGTAACAGACTTCATAGGATGATATCAGTTAATATACTCACAAATCAATATTATTATTCTTGATGATGATGTTCAAAGAGTGTTCATTGAGAATTTACAACTCGACATTAGGGATAAGATCTTATTAGTGAGATATCTATCCTTTACACACTTGTGTACAACTCTTTGTGACTATCAAAATTCAGTTAGTTAGTATGAAGAAGCATCTTCATTGAATCTTGCTGAGAAATTTGAACCCGTACTTCTAAACAACTATCAACCATTCAAAAAGAAAATCAAGAACTTTATCAAGATAAGAACACCTCAAACAACTAACCACATTGAGCCACAAATCATAGCCATAAGTTCAACTCCCTATCAATTTAGGTCTAGAGATAGACAATTTACATAGTTGTTTGACTCCTATCATTCAATCATGTTGTGATTGCTAAGTAATAATTTAATCCAATTTCCATCGATTAGACCTATAGATACAACAAAACCATTATCTCCAAATTTCAACCCAAAAGCCTTTTGTCAATATCATCGTACACATGGACATGACATAGAATTATGCATGCATCTTAAATATCAAGCTCAAGACCTCATCAATTCTAATCATATCTAGTTGGATGATGTTAATAAAAAGGAAACAAGTTTGTTGCTCTGCCAAATCAAAACTTACAACTTTTCACATTTACCCAATGCCAAACCATACATCCAACTTTGTGCAAGCTTGTGATGATAAGAATGATGGTGAAGATAGTTTAGACAACATGGTTTCTTTAATAAATGTTCAAACTCGTAAGGGAAAAACCACTTTATTACCTGACATAGATTTCAAGCATATTGATGCATTTATACATGTGCCCAATGGTCCTCTCTATATCATTGGGCATATCAATGACAAACCTACATAAGGTGTTGAACATAGGGTGTCATTTATGTCAAAGGTTGCTAACAGTTGTTATCAAAGGGTGTCAAGGATGTCAAAGATGAAAGAGATTGTAGGAGTACTAGAATTATCATTTGACTTAAAGTTTCAAAAGCATGTTGTCTATTAGTGTGTAGACTGTCTAATCAATCATATCCTATATCAAGTAACATGAATCAAGTTTTGTTGAGGTGTGACTACCTTCAGATAGTTGGTGTGTTTATTATACCATGCTGATAATGCAGTCAATATGAGTGTGGTGGTCTAGAAGGATATCTTTTGGCCAGAGAGATATATAGATATGGTAAGCATTTCATGCAGAAATGCAGTATTTCTTCGCAATTTGGAAGGAGAGTAAGCCTATACTTGTTTTATAAATTTACTAAGTTTTTGAAGGATATGTTTAGTGTGCAAGAAGCTTGAAGTGTTAGAAGGTTTTTCAAGCTATTCAAAGTTCAAGGTGTGTGCAATAATAGCCAATAGCGTGCGGAATTCAAATCTTGCATGTGAATTAAGGATATGACCTGCTTAAGGTTCCTATGGTGGCGCACTGCATCAAGTTCTTTTGGTAGCAAGAAATTTGTGTTTTCAACATTTTAAATTACATGTTTCATGTAATTTGAGTTTAGGTCCATCTTATCTCAACCTAGTTATGTGTGAATCCTTGGCCGACATGGAAGAGTGTTAATATAATGTCATGTATATATTTCAACTGTTCATCTATGGATTATACGTGTGTGAGTTACATTTTTTGTCAACTTTATTGCCTATGATCAAGTAAGATGGTTTTGAGTACAAAAATATGAAGAAAAGAGAGAGTGATAGTATCAAAAGATTATTCTCAATGTGGAAGAGTGTCAGTTGTGACTTTGGTACATATCAGAGTTATATTTGAAATCCGCCATTACCTTTGTATTATGGTAGAACTGGTGTTCTACCTATTGTATTGTTATGGTAGGGATTGGTGTCTCTTTCTGGTGGTAATTTTTGTCTCCAGTAGGTTGGTGCCTATAGATTCAATAGGGGATTGGTGTATCTGGTAGGATGGTGCCTACATCATATTATAAACTTGCTTATTATATTTCTGCATGGTGAGGCTAGATTTGGGCATTAGATCCAAGCAGCTATTCTCATCATTTTTTTTCCCATCTTGGGTTTCCACGTACATATGGTGTTATCTTGTGTTGTTTTATGAGTAATTGCTTGTGTGATTAAGTTCTCTTCATGTTGAAAAACTATATAATAGTAGCAAAACTAAAAGTTTTTTTTAAAAAATGATCTACTGATTCACCCCCTTCTTAGTAGATTGTGTTCCCTTCAATTGGTATCAAATCCAAGTTCCTTTAAAGAAGCCTAATAGCTTAAGGTAGATCCAGGATGGAACAAGAAAGTTCTTCTAGAAAAAAAGTACCAGTCTTTGATGGATCCAATTTTGTATTTTGGAAATTTAGGATGGAGTCCTATTTGATGGCTTTAGGAATGAGCATCTAGATGCTAGTTGTAGAAGGATATGTGCCTCCTAAAATTCACCCTCCTAGGGATCAGGTAGGAAAGAGGGCTCTTGAATTCAATTCTATGGAAAATAATGCTATTTTATGTGGTTTGACTAATTATGAATTTTTGAAAGTGATGTAGTGTAGAACAATGAAAGACATATGGCACGAATTGGAAACAATCTATGAAGGTGATGAAAAAGTCAAAGAGGAAAAGTTGTAGAATTATAGAGCTCAATTTGAAGGTCTAAATATGAAAGAAGATGAGCACATTGCTACATTCATGCTAAGAGTTGATGAATTTTTCAATCATATCCAAGGTCTTGGTGAAAGTTTGGAAGAAAATATTGTTGTGAAGGTACTCAAATCTCTCCTCAAAAGGTTTGATCCTAAAATCTCTACTATTGAAGAAGCTAAAGATCTGAATGCTTTAAGGTTGATTGAATTGCATGGAACATTAACTGCATTTGAGATGAGATTTGAAAGTGAAGAATCTATAAGGAAAGAAGCTACTTTCAGAGTGTCTATGAAGCAGGTTGACCAAGATTCTGATTTTGGATTATATCCAGAAGAATTAAATTTTTTCAGGAAGCTACAAAGAGGTTTCAGTAAGTACAAAGGAAAATTACCTTTCAAGTGTTTCAATTGTGGCAAAGTAGGAAATTTTATGGCTAAGTGTCCTCATAAGAATTTTAACAATACTGAGAAAAGAATGGAAAGAAATAATTTCAAAAAAGGTTCAAAGGTTAGGGGAAACATAAAATTTTCTACATTAATGAGGAAGAAGAATACTTCGGTGAAGAAGAAGATGAAGATGTATCTGGAGATGAAAAAGAAAAATTTGTGAACATGGATTTTCAGACTGCTGAAGAAGATGTTGAAATAGTTTCCAAAGACAATGTAGAAGAGGTAGATCTTATGGAAGAATTGATGTGTGCTAGAGTAGAAATCAAGAGACTGAAGAAAAAAATTGTTGAAGAAGTGGGAGATAAAGAAGAGGTATCTAAGGAATTGAAGAATGCAGAAATGATGATTATTGAATTGAAGACCCAGACTAAAGAAGCAAAAAGATTTGAAGAGGTTTTGACAAAAGAGTTGCTATGAAGAGATAAATTCTATGAGAAGCTTGAAGCAGAAATTGTGGTAGTAAGAAATGAGCTTGAAAAGTTGAACCAATAGTGGTAGACAAAGTTTAGTTAGTAATGAAACCCTAGATCAAATTTTGGAAATTCAGAAAGCATTTCATGGCAAAACTAGAATAGGTTTTGATGATTAGAAGAAGAAAGTGGAAAAACAACCTGAGAAGATTGTTAAGGCAAGTCTAGAAATGATAGATTCTAGAAGTTCAAAGTCAGAGAGTACCATGGCAAGTGATGAAAGTGTGATTCATAATGATGGTTTTATTCAAGTGTAGAACAAGAGAAGAAGGTCTAGAAGACAAGGATACAATACTAGGTCAAATTTTCCTTTCTATGGTTATTGTTTTAATTGCAATAATTATGGATATAAGGTTATGGATTGTAGAATAGCTCTAGTAAGAAGAAATGATTTTGTCAGTAATAATGCATTTTCACCTTTGTACAATTTTAATATCATTTGTTTCAAATGCAACAATTTTGGACACATTGCAAGGAATTGTAGAAGTAATTTTGTGAGTTCTCCATTATCAAAAAATGGAAGAAGTGATGTACCAGAAAAGGTTTGGAAGAAGGTTCCTAAAGAGAAGATGTCTGAAAAATTAATGATTACTCAAAATTGTCTACATGCTTAGAAGAACATGTGGATCATAGACAGTAGTTTCTCTAGCCATATGAACAAAGACAAGAGTAAGTTCATGAATTTCAAACAAATTGAAGGTATTTCAGTGACTCTTGAAAATAATTCAATTGCCAATATCTTTGGTAAGGGTACTTTAAGTCTTGATGGTCATAAAATAAAGACACATGATGTTTTGTATGTTGAAGGTTTAAAGAATAATCTGTTAAGTGCCAGTTAGATGTGTGATAAGGGCTAAAAGCTATTCTTTAGTGCTAAAGGTTGTAAAATCAAGGAATCAAGTACCAGTGAGATGATTGTAGAAGGAAGTGAGATAGAAAGTGACATTTATCATCTCAGTGAATTGAATAGACAAAGTTGTCTCACTACACAAAATGATGAAAGTTGGCTTTGGCTTAGAAGGTTAGGACACATGAATTTTGATGATATTGTAAAGATTGGATCAAGAGGGTTGGTCTAAGATATGCCAAAGATTAAGAAACCTCAATCAACCAATTGCAAACCATGTCATGAAGGAAAGTAGAAAAGAAGAAAATATCCTACTAAGGATTGTTCCACATCAAAACCATTAGATTTGGTTCATATAGATTTGTGCAAACCAATGAGGACTAAAAGTCCACAAGGAGACAATTCATTTATGATGTTGATTAATGATATACTAGGGTGAATTGGATAACATTTCTAAAAGATAAGTTAGAAGCTTTTGAAAATTTTAAAGCATTCAAGGCATTGGTAGAAAATGAAATCAAAAGGACAATCAAAGTTTTGAGATTAGATAGAGGTAGAGAATTCACTGTTGAGAAGTATGACAAATTCTATGAAGAGAATGGAATCTGAAAGTAGTTCTCTACTCCTAGAACTCCATAGAAAAATGGAGTTACAGAATGAAAGAACTAGATTGTACAAGAGATGGAAATAACTATGCTATGTCAAGCAAATCTATCAGATATGTATTGGAGAGAAGCTACACAGGTTGTATATATTCTAAATAGAGTTCAGATCAAATGCAAGACTAATAAGACTCCATATGAGTTATGGAGAGGAAGAATCGAATCGGTAAGACACCTTAGAATATTTGGGAGTGAGTGCTACATCAAGAGAGATGAAGAAAATTTAGGTAAGTTTGATTCTAGATCAGATGAAGGCATTTTCCTTGGCTATTCTTTAAGAAGTAAAGATTATAGATGTTATAAAAAAAGATTAAAGAAGATAGTTGAAAGTGAAAATGTGAAATTTGATGAGAATATTCAGTCTACTAGTATTCTGGAAGTAGAAAATGATGAAAAACCAATTCATAGGAGCATTGAAGATTCAAAAGAAGTTCCAAAAACTCTAGAAAATTATGTTGAGAAAAATATCTCTACATATCAAATCATAGGTGAAAAAGATAGTGGGGTTCAGACTTGGAAGAAACTTGAGAGATTAGGTGAACAAGAACATTTTTATTTACTATCAAAGATAGAACCTGTGTCATACAAAGAAGCAAGAAAGTAACAAGGATGGATATAATTTATATGGAGGAAGAACTGAATCACATCATGAAGAATGAAACTTGGGAACTTATCCCGAGACCTAAAGGCAATAATATGATTGGAACCAAGTGGGTGTTCTGAAACAAGCTAAATCAAAAAGGAGAGGTAATCCAAAATAAGGCAAGACTTTTATGTAAAGGGTATGCTTAGGTTGAAGGCATAGATTTTGAAGAGACATTTTGCTCTGGTAGAAAAACTAGAGGCAATCAGGTTGTTCCTAGCTCTTTTAGCATTCAAGAACTTCAATGTGTACCAGATGGATGTGAAGTCAACATTCTTGAGTGGACATCTTGAAGAAGAGGTTTATGTTGAACAACTAAAAGGATTTCAATGTTTTAACAATTCGGATTATGTTTGCAGATTGAAGAAGGCTTTGTATGGACTCAAACAAGCTCCCAGAGCTTGGTACTCAAGGTTGGATGGATACTTATAACAAAAAGGATTCTGGAGAGGATGTGTAGATAACAATCTATACATAAAAATAGAAGGAGAAAAATGTTGATAGTTGTGGTATAAGTAGATAACATCATATTTGGAGGAAGTAGTGATGAAATGTGAAATGAATTTTAGAAGGAAATGTGGAATGAGTTTGAGATATCTATGTTAGGATAATTATCTTTCTTTCTTGGGCTACAAATTGTACAATAAAATAAATGTATTTTCATTTCATAGCACAGGTAATAAAGGAAATTTTGAGTAAGTTAAGGATGGAAGATTGCAAACTAGTTGCAACACCTATGGTTGTTGGATGCAAGTTGAGTAAAGATGATGAATATTCTCTAATAAATCATACTTTTTATAGGTCCATGATTGGAAGTTTGTTGTATGTGACAACATCTAGACCAAATATTATGTAGGTAGTTGGAATGGTTGCTAGATTTTAGGCAACACCTAAAGAGACTCATGTTAAAGCGATAAAGAGGATATTTAGATATTTGAAGGCTACTGAAGATTTTGGGCATTGGTATCCAAAGAGTGAAAATTTCACTCTGACTACATATGTAGATGTAGATTGGGCATGTTGTGTTGATGACTGGAAGAGCACAAGTGACGGTTCTTTCTTTCTTGGAGACAATTTGGTGTCTTGGTTGAGTAAGAAGCAAGAATCAATTTATTTATCTATAGCATAAGCATAATACATTGTTGTAGTTTCATGTTGCACTTAGGTGCTCTGGATGAAGCATAATTTGAAGGAAATGAATATTGAGTTAGAAGACCCTATCACTATTCTTTATGATAACACCAATGCAATAATTATTTCAAATAATCTAGTGATGCACTAAAGAACAAAACACATTAAAATCAAGTATCATTTCTTGAGGGAGAAGGTTGCAAATAAGGAATTAAGATTGGAATATGTGGATAAAAAGGAGAAATTTGTAGATGTATTCATCAATCCACTTCCTAAGGAGACATTTGAGTTTCTCTAGTATAATTTGGGAGTTCTTTCTCCCTCCTCTTGAATCAAGAGGAAGCACAAGGTGAGGGGGAGCTTGGTATCCCTAGTGCAAGAAGGATTGGTGGTCTTGTGAAATATTTTAAAAATCAGTGAAACATGAACTCAAGGGGAGCCTATCTAGGGAACAATTTTTTGGATGATGCAGTGTACCAGTAAATGTGGAAAATGTTGCAAAAATGGTAGTTATTGGATGTCAACATAGGTATTGTTGACCATTTGGCATTGATGTCAAAAGGGGAGAAAGTGGGCTCAAAATGTTGAATTGAGGAAATGCTAAATTAAAGAGAAAGTGAGCTTAGAATGTTGTATTAATCAGAAAGAATAATGATCTCATAATTCCATATCTTTCATAGGGGGAGAAAATGCTACAGTCAAGAAATCATTCTAAAAGCTAGTATAGGGGTGTCCAACATTTTTTTGTTTTCCATCAATGATAAAGGGGGAGATTGTTAAACATAAGTTGTCATTTATGTCAAATTATTATCAAAGGTTGCTGACAACTATTATCAAAGGGTGTCAAGGCAATCAAAGATGAAAGAGATTGTAGGAGTACTAGAATTGTCATTTGACTTAAAGTTTCGAAAGCATGTTGTCTATCATGTGTAGACTGTCTAATCAATCATATCCTATATCAAGTAACATGAATCAAGTTTTGTTGAGGTGTGAGTGCCTTTAGATAGTTGGTGTGTTTATTATACCATGACGATTATGCAATCAGTATGAGTGTGGTGGTCTGGAAGGATATATTTTGGGTAGAGATATCTAAATATGGTAGGCATTTCACGTAAAAATGTAGTGCTTCTCTACAGTTTGGAAGGACAATATGCCTACATTTATTTTATCAGTTTCCAAAGCTTCTAGAGGATATGTTCATTGTGTGAGAAGCTTGAAGTATTAGAAGGTTTTCAAGCTATTTTAAGTTCAAGGCATGTGTGGTACTGGCTAGTAGTGTACAAAGTTCAAAGCTTGCATGAGTAAGGATAGGACCTGCTTAAGATTCTTGTGGTGGCATACATCATCAAGTTCTTTTGATGGAAATAAATTTTTGGTTGGACCGCTATATTACATGTTTCATGTAATTTAAATTTAGGTTCATCTTATGTTGACCTATTTATGTGTGGATCCCTGGCCAACATGGAAGATTGTTAATATAATTTCATGTATATATTTCAAATGTTTAGATGCATTATACGTGTGTGGGTTACATGTTCTGTCAATGGTATTGGTTGTGATCTCAAGTAAGATGATTTTAAGTATAGAACTATGAAGAAATATGGAGTGTCAATATCAAAAGATCATTCTCAGTGTGGAAGAGTGTCATCTGTGACTCTGGTATATATAAGAGTTATATTTGAAATCCACCATTATCTTTGTATTCTGCAAGGACTAGTGTTCTACCTATTTTATTGTTTTTGGTAGGGATTGGTGTCTTTCCAATGGGGATTTTTGTCTCCAGTAAGTTGGTGCCTACGGATTCAATAGGGGATTGGTGTCTCTGGTGGGTCAGTGGCTACATCATATTGTAAACTTGCTTATTATATTTCTGCATTGTGAGGCTGGATTTGGGAAGTAGATCAAAGAAACTATTATCACCATGGTTTTTCCCATATTGGGTTTCCGCATACATCTGGTGTTATCTTGTGTTGTTTTACGATTGATTTCTTGTGTAGTTAAGTGATCTTCATCTTGAAAAAATATATAATAGTAGAAAAAGTAAAGGTTTCCAAAATTATTTTGATCTACTGATTCACCCCCCCTCTTAGTAGATTGTGTTCCCTTCACAAGTAATACTCATTGATCCCATGTGCTTAGAGAATGTGATCAATGATAAATTCTTGTATGCGCATGAGCTTTATCAAGATTTTTATGAAAAATAGAAAGAATGGTTAAAAACTCACGATGATTTTTCTCGCCCTACGATAGGTTTGATCACTCTTTCTCTTAAATTTGGATAAAAATAAGATTTATCATTCTCCATCATCCTAACATCAGACCAATGTGAATCTTGGCTATCAATGGCTATGCTCTGTGAATGTTGTCTCGTCGGTTATTCACAAGTGCATAAATTTCCCCATTGAAATCATATATATATAGTGTATCATAATGGATTTAATCCTTTGTCTTCCTATGAAATTTTTTACTTAGACTAATTTTGGCCTCAACCCATGGAACCAATTAAACCTCATGAAGACTTCTTTTTTAAAATCATATCAAAATTTAGGGCAAAGTGCATAAAAAAGTTATCCCTTAGCGATGTTCCTAAAAATGATAAGGCTATGGTTGTTCCTCCCACCCAACAAGTCATGGATGAACCCATGCTCAAAGAAAATTCTCTTCTAGATTCAAAAGGTATTTATGCTAGAGTTCCTCCACCTATATCTTACAAGAGACCAAGAGTTAATCAAAATATTACCTTTGTGTCATCAAAAGAGAAAATTTTGTATAGATCTAAGGAGACATTAGTTTCCCAACCCTCGATGGTCCCTTCAGTTCCTCCCCCAAGGGAAGAAAATAGACCAATAGTCAAAAAACCCATCCTTACACCTTCAAAAATTGAAAACTGAACAAGAAGAAACATAAATACTAAGGAGTGTAGGCGTAGATGTCACGTTATTGCTTGTTAGTTGGAAGGAAACAATAAAACATTACATGATGATCAAAAACCTATGCAGACAAATCAAGATGCATTACAACTTTCATCAAAACATGAAACTGAACCTTACATGACCCAACCAAAACAAAGAGTAAAATAAGAACACACAACTAAGATTGCCATAAAACCTCCCATGGTCATAAATCTAGATGATGAGGATGAAGATGTTAAAACTGATGAACAAGTGTATAAGGAACTATCTTTATTGTTTTCAAATTCTATGGATTTGGATGGGGGCAATCGTGATGATCCTCCTAATGAGAATGATTTACCATGTATTGAACCTGGTGATGCTTCTAGTATGACACTTGTAGTCACTTTGGCTAGTTTTCCACCTTCCCTATATGTTATAAATATTGGCACGTAGATGATTTGCTTTAGATCGGCTCGCATGTGTGATACTCTTGTGTGGAGGAGGGGTCGCAAGTTGGCAATGGAGAGGGAATGGAAGAATCAAAAAGATCGAAAGGGGTAACTGAAGTTCCAAAATTAGAAGAGAAATTGGAAGTAAAGGAGGGCCTAGAAACCCCAAAAGGGAAGCTAGGGGTGCAACAAACCATGGCTAGGAAAAGCAACCCAGATTGTGGAGATAAGAGAAAAGTGGGTAGGAAGAAAAAAGAAGAGAATAGATCCATTGATGGGGAGGTTGCAGGGCAGCAAAAAATCACAATTCTTCTTAAGTCAAGGAAAGGCATTACCCTTCCCGAGGGATAATGAGACTCATAAGTTGTAATGTTAGGGGCTTAAACGCCCCTAACAAGCAATGTATTCTTAGACGCTTTTTAGCTAGTTCTAAGGCAGATGTGATTTTATTACAAGAATCAAAGTTAGGGAAGGTTGAGGTGGAGAGTCTTAAGATAAGATGAAATACAAGGAAGATGTCATGTGTGGAAGCATGAGGGGTGTCTAGGGTTCTTCTCACTCTTTCAAAGCCACAAGCCATATGTGTGGAGGAGATTGCAGAAAAAGATTTCTTGTTGGCTAGCAAGGTGAGGATCTATAAGGCCAATCTATCCTTCATATTGGTCAATGTGTATGGACCAACAACAAGCCAAAAAAATAAAGAGGTGTGGTTAGAGATTGGAGCCTTTATGTGGATGCAACAAGAACTCTCTCTTTCATCTTCAAAGGGGATTATAATGCACTCCTACCAAGCGATGATAAGAGGGATGGCCTACATATAAGATCTTAGTCTTAGGTGGAATTTGAGGACTTCATCACAAGGAATGCTTTGATGGAAATACCAATGCAATGCCCAAAGGAAACTTTACATGGATGAACCATTGGCTAGGTTTTAGCAACATAGTAGAGAGACTGGACACGTTCTCATTTAGCAGCGATCTGGGTAGCTTTCCTTTTACATTTTATTGTTGTGTAATTCCTCAATCAAGATCCAACCATTATCCAATCAAGTTGGAGATTTTGGGGGATAAGAACACTATGAGGTGTTTGTTTAGATTCGAGAAGATGTGGTTCATGGACCCTAGGTTTCTTCCTATGCTTGAAGTATGGTGGAACAACGACCAAATGGAAGGGAGTAAACTCTTTTGCATCGTGAAAAATCTGAAATTACTGAAATAGAAGATAAAGAAGTGGAACAAAGAGAATTTTGGTGACATATGTGAAGAAAAGGAAAGGTTAGAGAGCGAATTTGTAAAGGTAAATGAAGCTTTAATTTCCAACTGGATGAAAGAATACCTTTTTGTCAGTGAAAAAAGAACTCCTACGAAGGTCGGAGGAACAATTGGCAGGCAAGAAATTTTATAGCATCAAAAATCCAAAGAGCTTTCGGTGAAGGAAAGCAGCAGGAACACTAAATTATTCCACAACTCCACAAGGGAGAAAAGGGAGTTTAAGAGGATAGTAATTCCCCAAAGAAGTGATGGAGAGTTAATAGAAGGGGAAGATGTGATCTCTTTGGAGGTTGTGAACTACTTTCCTAATTTTCTCAACAATTTGGAGGGCTCTAATCTGGCAGCATAAACATACTCTCTTTCGTAACATCCCCAAACTAGTGAGAAGGGAGCACAATCAAATTTTATAGTGCCCTTTCACATTGGAAGAAATAAGGTGGTAGCATTCCAGATGCATCCAAACAAGGCGCCTAGGCCGGATGGATATCTTGAGATTTTTTTATCGAAAACGTTGGGGTTTCTTGGGCATCAAGGTCATAGAGGCCTTGGAGGAGGCTACGGCTTCTAGCAACCTTCTGAAAGAAAAAAATAATACTTTCCTATCCATTATTCCTAAGAAGGAGAAACTGAGATCCTTGGAAGAATTTTTCCTATTTGTGCTTTGCAACACGTTATACAAGATACTCATGAAGGAAATTCCAAACCAATTGAAAGGTCTTTTTCCAGCCATGATTGTTGAGGAGCATATGGGTTTTGTCCCGAGGAGATAGATCTAAGAAGGTATAATAATAGTGCAAGAAGTAATTCACTCTCTATAGTACAACAAGAAGCCTGGCATGTTAATCAAACTTGATATAATGAAGGCATACGATATGGTTGACTAGAGGTTCTTATGGAAATTTTTGGAAGCCTTTGGTTTTGATAGGCTATGGGTTAATTGGATCTTTAACTATATCTCAATCCCCCATTATCGATACTGGTGAATGGAGAACTAGCTAGTTTTTTAGCAGTGTCAAGAGGCCAGAGACAGGGAGACCCACTCTCACCTTTTTTATATATTCTTATGGCAGACGATTTGAGATGAACAATCAATTATGCGGCTTTGCGAGGTAGAATTGAAGGCTTGCAGGTTGCAAGTGGGTTGCCTTCATGCTCTCATTAGCAGTTCTTTGATGACACCTTACACTTTGGGGCCCCAAGAGTAGAAGAAGCCTGAGTGTTCAAAGAAATATTGCAGGTGTATGGACTTTCCTCTAGGAAGCAAGTGAGTGAAGTAAAATCAAAGGTATTGTTCATAAACACCCCCCATCGCCAAGAGTTGTTGGTAGCAAGAGCACTAAACTTTGGGATAGGCTAGTTCCCAATTACATATTTGTGGTTACCTTTGGCTAAAGGTATTAGCAACTACAAACTATAGGATATGTTGGTGGAAAGAATGGATAGCCAAATGTCTTCTTGGGGGGGGGGGAGAAATGGCTCTCATGGGCAAGCAAAATAATCATGCTCAAGGTTGCGATTTCTTCCTTACCAATCTATTTTTTATCATGCTTGTCTCTCTCTAAAGGCATGACCTCTACAATCAACCAAAGCATGCATAGATGCATAGATTCTTTTGGAAAGAAACCTCAAATCAAAAGAAATACCCACTCATTACTTGTGATGTTGTATGTAAGGAAAAATACAATTGTGGTGTGGGGATCTGGAATATCTTACAACTGAATCAATCCTTAAGGGAAAAACTTATATGGAGCATGTACACAAACAGTGAGGTGAAGTGGGTGAGAATTCTACAACATAAATACATGAATGAAATGAATGCAAACAACATGTTTCTTACGGAGCATCTACCAAAGGGTTGTAGGATATGGAATTTCATGAAATCTTGTTTCCCCCTAATTTTAAAACATCCAACATGGGACATTCGTGATGGCAGGTCCGCAAGGTTTTGGGAGGATTCTTGGGGAAGCTATCTAAGGCTAGACAGTCTCTTAACAATGGAGAAAACAAAGGCCACATTGCAACAAGTGTGGGGCTATAAGGTTAGGGATTATATATCAAAGCAGTCATCAGATGGGTGTCTGGTATGGTCTTGGAAGGCTCTTGGGAAATTTCCTTTGCCTCAAGCAAAAAGAGGAGCATTGTCTAGGCTCTTGAGGAAGAGGAGGGTGTTAATAAGATCAGGGTCAGATATTTTTGTTTGGGATTGTTTTCCAACAAGTAATTACAAGGTTAAGGAAGGTTATGCATCCCTATGTAGAGGAGAGGAATTCAATGCTACCACTTGAATTGTGCTTTATAAAATTGTGCTTACCTAAGGTAGGAACCTTTGCACGGGAAACACTACAAAACAAGATCCTCATCGTGGATAAATTTCACAAAATGGGATTCGAAGGACCAACAAGGTGTGTATTATGCAAGAAGACAAAGGAGGATGTTAACCACATCCTGGTTTGCTACCCCTTCGCATAGGAATGTTGGAGGTGGCTATGTGCTAAGCTCAAATGGTCGGGTGCCTTGCCAAATGATATTTTGTCTATTTTCTCTTCCTGGCCAATTCTTAAGAAGGGCTCTCTCTATGGTGTTTTCTAGAAGGTTTGTCCCTCTTTGCTGATATGGGAATTATGGAAGGAGAGAAATAGGAGGTTATTTACAAACAAGGAGTGAAGCTTTCCTATGTTCACCAATCATTTGGACGCAACTATTTTCGAGGTGGTTAATGCAAGGGTGGCACTTAGGGGTTGTGAAAGCTTACACTTTTCAGATTGGGATACTCATATGAGAAAGGGGTGGCATAGGTTAATGAAGGTACCACAACTGGGTGTGTTTAAGACTAGAGGGGAGAAAAAAAATCGAAAGGAAGTGATTTGGCATCTACCTCAAGAGGGTTGGTATAAGATGAATTTTGATGGGGTGTCTAGAGGAAACTCGGGAACATCTGGTGCAAGTTGTATCATAAGGAAATCTCAAGGAATAACCTTGGCTCTACAGTCTATCCCACTCCTAGAAGACACAAATATGGTAGCAGAGTTGCGGGGCCTGTTGGGGGGCCTCTATCTGTGCAAAGATCTAGGACTAGCAGGAATTGTCATAGAAGGTGATTCAATGATGATAGTGTAAGATTTGAAATTAGGGAGTGTAACATCACCTTGGTCCACAAATTCTTCACTTAATTCTCCCCATTTGGTCAAAACATCAAAATGGAAGGACAGAACCAATCATTGTCTCACCACGACTGAAATACCTAGGGCTAGGGTTTCAACCACTTAGAATTGGGTCTCCTAGTACTTCGTCACCATTTCAAGAGGAAGTGAGTGCTCATGTAGACATCGAGATATCTCACGAACCACTTCCCCCAGCTTACGATGAATCTCCTAATTCAAGCGATTGTGAATGGGATTCCCTTTCCTCTACCAGTACCATGAACCTAGATAACCTATTTGGAGAATTGGACAAAATGATAAAACCCTTACCAAAGTCATCTAGTCCCCGTAATAAGAAGTCCTTGTCCAAAGAAGAATGGCTTAAGAACTATTATTGGGAAACCCTTGATCATGCATCTTGGGCACCTGATGAACCATCTTCTAATGACCTAGCCGTTGCAATAGTCCCACATTAGAGTTTACCTACCCATAGGAAAAAGAAAAAGGAGTTAGTCCAAAACTTCTATGACCATGTCAACCACTCTATATTCACCTTGTCAGCTTACACATTTAATAACTCCGATGATGACATGCCTCTCATATATCTCCAGCTTATCGACTGGGATCAACAAGGTCCACCCATCTTAGACACATTCAAGAACGACGAAGCAATAGCTGAGTTCATGGGACTTCGAGAAGGCATACCAAGAGGGGATCATAAAGCTGGTTTTACCATAGACTTGGATGACAAAGCATATTTTGGGGAGTCTATTTACACCTCTAGTTGCAAAAGTGAAAATAAAAAGAAAAATGATGAAAATGAGAAAAATGGTAATTCCCTAGGTGAAAACCAAAAGGCTCCTTTGGATGAAGAAACAGTCAAAATAAAGGATGTATCAGAGGGTGAAAACCTCTCCGAGGCACCCAAGGATGGAGGTTTAAACATTCTCCTAGTTGAACAGGAAAATTCACCAATGCTAGTAGAAGATTCTATTGAAGTCAAGATAAATACAGAAGAAAACCCTCGGAACGTATACTTTTCAGCCTCTTTGACAAGGACAGAAAAACAAGAGTTGCAGGACTTCTTCACAAAGAGACAAATAAACTTTGCATGGTCATATGCTAACATGCCTGAGCTAGATCTAGACCTAATATTGCACCATCTACCATTAAAGCTAGGTATTAAGCTAGTCAAATAGAAGTTAAGGAAAATGCATCCACAGATTGCTCTACTGGTCAAAGCAGAACTTAAGAAACTCCTGGATGTCGGATTTATAAGAACCATAGACTATGCAGACTAGATTTCAAATCTTGTGCTAGTGACTAAACCAACTGGGGGCATCTGCATTTGCACATACTTTAGAGAGATCAACAAGGCATGTCCTAAGGATGACTTCCCTTTGCTGAACATAGACATGATAGTAGATCTTATAGAAGGATATGAGATGCTATCCCTCATGGATGGTTTCTCTGGATATAACCAAATCAAAATCGTAGCTGAAGACCAACACAAGACAGCTTTCACGTGTCCATGGGGAACATAA
Organism: Sequoiadendron giganteum; assembly: GCA_007115665.2. Lineage (NCBI taxonomy): Eukaryota > Viridiplantae > Streptophyta > Pinopsida > Cupressales > Cupressaceae > Sequoiadendron > Sequoiadendron giganteum. The sequence continues at coordinate 157,846,275 of CM021104.1, read as the reverse complement.
TGTTGGAATGTTATGCCTTTTGGGCTTAAGAACGTAGGACCTACCTATCAACGAGCAATGACTAATATTTTCCATGACTTTATACATACTCTCATGGAAGATTATGTCGATGAAATTATAGCTAAATCATAAACAAGGGCAGATCATTTGAAGGTTCTAGACAATATATTCCAGAGGCTAGAGAATTACAACGTCAGGCTAAATCCAAAGAAGTGTGTCTTTGGAGTGAAATCAGGGAAACTTCTACGATATATCATTTCCAAAAGAGGCATTCAAGTGGATCCAAAGAAGGTAAAATCTATTGTAGAAATTCCTCCTCCAGTCAACATTGGTCAACTAAGAACACTATAGGGAAGATTATAATCTATTAGGTGTTTCATTGTACAACTGGCAGACAAAATACACCCATTTCAACATTTACTCAAGAAAGGAGTACCATTTGTGTGGACACCTAAATGCCAGGAAGCTTTTCAACAAGTAAAGGATTATCTGCTCACTCCACTTGTCTTAATGCCACCTACATATGGAAAACCATTGATACTATACATTTCAGAAACTCGGTCACCATTAGGAGCTCTTCTCACACAAAATGATGATCAAGGTCATGAAAGAGAAATGTATTACATCAGTAGTACCTTGGTGGGATATGAATTAAATTACAACAACATAGAACGTGCCTGTCTTGCGATAGTCTTTGCTACTCAAAAAATTTGGCACTATATGCTAAATCACTAAACAATGGTGGTCGCAAAGATTGATCCCCTCAAATATCTCCTAAGTAAAGCAACATTAACAAGTCGATTGGCTAAATGGGTCACGATACTTAGCGAATATGACATCCAATATGTGAAGAGGAAGGCTATAAAAGGACAAGTGATTGCAGATCAGTTAGCAGATGCACCCATGAAGGAAGACCATCCTTTAGTGGTGGATTTTCCTGATGAATTTATCTTCACAGTTGACACTAGAACCAAATGGAAATTATACTTTGACGGATCACATACAAATCATGGTTCAGGAGCAGGTATCTTATTTGTTACACCTCAGGGCGATACTATTCCTAAATCATTCAGGATTGCTTTCCCTTGCACCAACAACATAGCAGAGTATGAAGCCTTAGTGACAAGATTAAGAATGTCAACCCAGTGGAAGATTAAGAGTCTACATGTTTTTCGTGATTCTCAGCTAGTAGTCCGGCAGGTAAATGATGATTATGAGACTAAGGATGAGAAACTTGCCCCCTACAAGTGCATGGCTGATAGTTTCAAGCAGTACTTTGATGACATTACCTTTCAACAAATACCACGTATTCGGAATAGGGCTGCAGATGCTATGGCAACCGTGGGTTCCTTATTGGATATTCCGAGCAATGTGCCTAAGTTTGAGTTTTTGGTTGAACAGTTGTTGGTCCCTGCCTATGATGTCCCCAATTCTATGATGGTGTGTATGATTTTTGGTGCTACTTCCCCTTGGTACAAAGACGTATTCAACTATCTAAATGACCAAACCTTACCATTAGACCTGTCAAACAACCAACGTAGAACCTTTATTCGTAAGTTAGCTAAATACACCATCATCAGAGATACCCTATATAGACGTACCTTAGACAACACCCTAATGAGATGTCTCGATGTTGAAGAAGCACAAACAACCTTGTGAGCGGTACACGAGGGTATATGCGGATCCCATTCAAGTGGTCCTACTTTAGCCCATAAGATTATGAGATTGGGTTATTATTGGCCTACAATGGAAAAAGACTCATATATCTTTGTAAAGAAATGTAGACAGTGTCAGATACACGGAGATTTGATAAGAGCACTAGCACAGGAGCTTCATCCGATTACATCACCATGGCCCTTTGCCCAATGGGGACTTGACCTCACAGGTAATATACATCCTCCATCATACAATGGCCATAAATTCATCATAACTGCCACTGAATACTTCACCAAATGGATCAAATCTATTCCCATGACCTACATCACCGGCATGCAAATATCCAAGTTTATCTTAAACTATATCATTTTTCGGTATAGTGTACCCCAATCCATTATCATAGACAATGGCCGCCCATTCAAAAACCAAGAAGTACGCCATCTATGTGAAGAGTTCCATATCAAACATCATTTTTCCACCCCATATTACCCACAAGGTAATGGCCAAGCTGAGACATCTAATAAAACCATTGTTAGAATCCTAAAAAAGACTATCAATGATGTTGGTCGTGCTGGCACCTTCAACTAAATCTCACCTTATTAGCTTACCGCACAAGCATACGTACTCCCACTAATACCACTCCATACTCCCTAGTATTCGGATCTAAAGCTATCTTATCTATTGAGGTTGAAATTCCTTCCCTGAGGGTATCCTTGAAAGGTCACATTGACGATGAAGAATACCATGTATCCAGATTACAAGAGTTAGAATTATTGGATGAACGAAGACAGAAAGCACTAGATCATTTGCAAGCATATCATAATCGTCTTCGTCATAGCTATAATAGGAAAGTTCTAAATAGACACTTTGACATTGGTGACTTGGTTTTAATGGAAAATCCCAAGAATCAAGTTGAACGAGAAAAGCCAGGTAAGTTTGAACCTAACTGGTTAGGGCCTTATATAGTCATAGAATCTTTTGGATCAGGAGTGTACCAACTCTCTACCCCTGAAGGACAACCACTTTTGTCACCAATCAACAGCCTTCATCTAAAGAGGTTCTATGCGTAGCTTTTGAGAGTCTTTGTCTTAATCGAGACAATACAAAAAAATGGTTAACTTCATGAAAACCTGGCAAATAGGCATCTTTGTAACACCAAAAAAAAAAATTATTAAAAAAATCAATAAATAGTAAAAAGAAATAATTTGTCCAATAGTGAAAACCACTTTGGTGGCGCTATGGATAAGTACCATGGTAAAAACCTGGCAAACAGCTGCCATGTGTAGTCAAACTCGCTCTTTCATCTACCATCATTCCAATCAGACTTTTTCACCATCCCTCGTAATAAATGGTTGTCCTATCCATTACTTGGAATGATTGACATCAAGTCCATTCTATCACATTCCCCACTCCATCTTGCAAGTCTTATTCCCGACTAGGGGAAAATCCTTGTTCTGTGCCATGAGGACCTTGTACATACATTACACCATCGAAAAATTTCTTGGAAAAAAATAAAAAACAGTAAAAAACACAAAAGGAAAAAAAATCAAAACATGTCAGAAATCCCAAAAACAGAGTCAAAATCAGTCATGTTAAGTCAGTCATAGACATAGTCGAACTATGTTGCCTCTGTGACTGGACGTAGGCAAGGCCATCAATCGATGAGCCCCCGAGGCATTAGGTATGTTTGTCTAGGTTTGTCATGTATCACACATTAAAAAATCATGACTCTTTGTACATTCAAAGTCATTGGTCGGGTTGAACTATGAGGTCTTTGTGTGTACAACATAGGCAAGGATAATCAATCGATGAGCCCCCGAGGCCGCATTAGGTCAGTCCTTTAGGGTATATCATCTCAAGTCATACACTACCAAATACACACACACACACTTTTAATCAGTCAAGGAATCAAAACAAGTCATGCACCAACAAGGCAAACATCTCAAAATTGTCATCAAGATAAAATCAAACACATTGTCAAAGTGATCAACTTATGTCTTAGCAAGATATGTCTTTCTTGTCAACGGACATTGTCAAATTTTCATAGCCTCATGTAGCTTGTCGCATCAACGTCATCAGGCTCCAACGTCTTATACGGCACGTGTCTTTCTGAAACTAGGCTTTGTCATGCCTTACATAGATAGTCACCAAGTTGAAACCAGACTCAACGTCTTATGTGGTATGTGTCATCCCTCACATATTGCTATGTCAAACATCAAACAATCCCACAAGATCAAGTTTTGGTGAATACTTTTATTTGGCTTTATGACTCTATATCTTATTTTGTCTTATCTTTCTATCAATTTGTGAATAAGTCTGGTTACTAGCTTTCTCAAGGATGTCCCTTGAAGGATTTAGAGAAGCAAGGATGTCTCAAGACTCTTTTTCTTTGGCTGTTGTCTGTCAACTATCTTTTTAACTTTGGTTTTTGAGTCATGTTACTAGTTTTCTCAAGAATTTCCTATCAAGGATTTAGAGGAGCAATGACGTCTCATGACCCATCTTTTATTTGTTTGTTGTCTGTGGTTTGTCAAGACAAAACGATTGGGGCAATCTTGTCCTTAGTATGAGTTAAGACACTCCTTGTCTATGACTATCTGTTTTTCGCAGATGGATGACTTTGTACACTATGGTCTATCTCATATCATGGTGTGTACTATCCATTTGTGTCATGTCCCACCCAATGATGATAAAAATGCAAGCTTAGCATTTATGGAAAAATATCGAAGATCATATGTCTTTCAAATAACCATTCTTTTTCAATACTAACTTTTTGAATTATCCAAGCTAACATTTCTTCTTTTCAACATCTTCATTATCCTTATCTATTTTTTCCTAGTCTCTTGTCCTTCATATTCCAGATCTCTCATTGATTTTGAGAGCACACTCATGTTCTTTGAACCTACCTGTCCTCTCAAGGGGGCATACCACTACCTCCTCATCATTCTCCCTTTCATTGGGGCATACCCTAACTTGTTTCATACTGGGGCATGATCGGGGCATATTTTCTTTGACACAATGCTGAAATGACATTGTATCAAAGAGGGACAAACTATAGACACCGAAAATTGGTCTCAGCGTGCGAGCACCACTTTCAACATAATTTTCTATTATCCATGGTCATGATTAAATAATGTTTATTATTTAATTACCTTTCTAACACATCTTTCCTCTATTAATTAAATAACCTTTTTTAATTAATTCATTAATTCATTATGAATTTTATTCAACTTGCTTAATTAAATAAATCATATTTATTTAATTATGTCACTAAATAATTAATTCTCCTTCTTAATTAAATAATTTATTATTTAATTACCCCTTTGTCATATTTCAACTATAATTAGATATTTATTATTTAATTATTCATTTAACCTTTTCAACAGTCAATTAAATAAATTACATTATTTATTTAATTAAATCTTTCAATTTCGAATGTTGAATTAAATTAACATTTAATTCATAATTAATTATTTATGTCACATTCTTCTGTCATTCAGTCATCTAATCATTCACTCATCTTCTGACTCGAGATCTATTTTAAATCTGCCAGTTATCTCTGGATTCGATATCCAATCGTCTCTGCGAGAGGACTCTCTATCACAACCAGTCAGTTAACTAGTTCTAACTCATATGCATGAATGTGTTTATTAATTAAATATCTTTATTTAATTAATTCATTCATGTGTGCATTCAAACTCTTTATTCTTTGAGTTCTAACTTTTTCTTTGTCATTCAAAGTCTATTTCTTCTATTTTCGAAGAATCTTAACTGAAGATTAAATTGTTTATTTAATCTGGAACTCATGTTCTTTCTATTTTCGAACAGTCTTGACACAAGATTAAGTTATCGTTCTAATTTAATCTTTATCTTGTAGACTTTTCTATCTCACGTTCTAACTGACACAGAACTCACACCGCATGACATTCATCAATCTCATCCGTCGATCTCTCTTTTGAATCTGAGTCAATCGTTTGAAAATCCAAAATCTATAAAATGACCTATCATTATCATTATTCCTCCTCCCGAAGTCAATACTTTTGAGAAGAAAATTAATCTTTGATATTTTTCTTAGACATCAACAAGGTTATGCTTGCATCAATACTGAAAATCTGAGGGCAAGAATACTGATACAACAAAATGGAGAAGGACAATCGAGATAATTCGAAGAAGTGGATGCATATTTGGTGAGATCTTTTCAGTTATTTGTTTATTCTTTTATGTTCATTTATTCATTCTTTATTTTTTTGATTTAGATTATTTGTTAGATTTGATCATCTTAATCTGTGCAGCAATTCTCCAGAAAATCAATGTTACAAGGAGAATTCTGAATTGGAAACTCCAATCTCTACTGGAGGAAGCCATTGAGGTACTTCAAGGTTTCAATTACTTTTAAGTACAACACACCTACGAGGAGGAAAATGTAGAAGAAAAAAAAAAATTCCAATGAAGGAGTCAATGGTATCAAGAGGACATTAAAATTCAATGACATACACTAGTAGAATTTTGCAAATAAATGACTATGTGACTAAAAATTTTAGTCATAGCAACTAAAGATGATTAAATTCTAGTCATTTTTTGCAACACAACTATAAATGACTAAATAAATGACTAATTTGGTCATTATAATTGAATAATTTAATCATTAGATTAAAAAAAAAAGTGGAAAGTAATAAATAAGAAAGTGAAAGACTAAGTTTTTTTGGGTGCCAAATAGTGACAAAGAGAATTTTGACTAAGTTTTTTTCGGATGCCAAACAATGAAAAAGAGAACTTTCATTTCCTTGTGTCTATTGAGCCACATAACAAGAGGAAGGTTAGAGGTTTTTTAGTTTTCTGGTTGGAAGAAGTCCAAATATTTTTTGAGGGCATGGTGTAGAACCAACAGTTGGTTGCACCAACATCTATCCATGTTGTTGAGAAGATCTGGGATACAGGCATGTTGATTTTTCTATGAAGAAACCTTTCTTTGTTGGCTTTGAATTCATCCACACTGCAAAGATTCACAAGGTTTTGAAGACACATTGCATGCATGAGGAGATTGTCCAAGGTTTTTAGGACAAATTATGCCCACATTGAGATAATATTCAAGGTTTTCGTGGAAGCCTTCATCCTCACATCTTGCCAGGTATACTCTATGTTGTTAGGGTTTTTAGTTTTGAGGAAGAGCTTTCTGTCTCCTCATGAAGGTTTTATCCCTGTCATAAACCCAAACTAGGAAGTCAAAGCTCTTATTAGGAAAATAGCCACCTTCATAAGTGATACTTTCATATCACAATGCAGATCTTTTGAGAAGATCATAGGTCATGATATGTTTTAAGACATGAGAGTAGTCCATTGTTGAAGTGTTAATGGGTTTTACTGGTTATGAGGATTTTTTTTGGTTATGAATGGCAATATGTATGTCTTTGTAAGGAAAAAATGATGAATAAATGGAAATATGTATGTTTTACTATCTTGATATCACCAATGTTGACCACCATTAAAATTCAGCCATGACTTATGGGTGAGAACCACTTCGTTGTCCAATAGGTTTCCATCCTTGGCCATTTACAAACTATGACTAAGGTCATATTTACTATCATGTATGAGCTAACTATCCTGATAAAATTTTATCACTATCCATTGGTTATAGTAACTGCCCCTACTTCTTGATTTTCCCTTAGCTTCATGGTACTTGTCCTATTTATTACAATCATAGAGAGTATCTTTTGCATATGGATTTCCCTTATATCCATTGACAAGGACTCTCATCTTTTATGTCTTATAACCATCTTTTATTATCTACAATCTATCTTTTTATAAATGTTTATACACAATTTGTTTCCCTTTGTTAATAGGTCTACCACTATTGAATTCTCAAGGAGGCCTTCATTCTGAAAGCCTTTGCCATTTGTAACATGACTATATTTAATAGAGTATTGTCCTCTTCAAAACTCTTCTTTCATGTCTTCATGAACCTCTCATAATCCAAGGTATAGCTAAGAGTTATCCATGTAGCTTGTACTTGACATTGTCATGGTGATGAATCATATGCAAACTTCTTGTCCCCATTCATCATTGGACTCATTCTAAGTATTCATTTTATTTTGGCATAAAAAAACCTTATCATTTCTATATGATCACTACCCTTGCATAGTCCTTTTGAAGTCACATAGCTTTGCTACCTTCTATACCATTTCTCATGAAAGGCCTATAATCTTCCATGTTATGCATTTTAGACTGTCCTACCCCTGCCTTTTGATCGAGTTCATTTCATGGTTTAAGACCACTTTCAAATGCATCTCTACACACTTATTGTGACCTTAACAACTTCATATCCCTGTCATCTACATGGCACTATTTCTTTTCTCTTGAATATTGTCACCAAAAACCTTTTTCTTGGAAATTAAATTAAATCTCTATGTTGCAAGGGATGGTTATATCCTTCTGATTCAATATCAATAAACAAAACTTATATTCTTGTGTTGAATTATTGACTTGAATCCTTTTACAAAAATCACCATAGTGATGATCTCACTGTACATATCTATGGATTTCTCATAGTGAGTCTATGTTACTACTCTTTTACAAACTCTTTCACCCTCATATCACTATATAGGGATGATTTGCTATCTCCTACCATCTTACACCTTTTAATGGCTTCAAAAAACCAAGAACATCATAGATAACTTGCCATGAATTAACAGAGTTCCAAGAAAAGAAAGTGAAAACTACAACCAACACTGTCAATCATGCACTTCAAAGAGATATCCTCTATGCTAGGAACCATACTCCACCTTCATATGACTTCTTTACACATCTTGTATTCATGCACTCAAACTATCCTTTAAAGTTGTCACATGGCATGATAAAATTTAAAGACTATGATATGTAAATTTTAAGTGACTGTACATTCATGTGACAATTGTCCACCTATACTCTTGATTATAGTCATCATGACTACCCTTACAAGCCATGATTTTCCTTGTGATTATCCTGTCCTCATATGAAATTTCTCCCCATGATATTTGACCTGTAACTTTCCTTTATGATATCTATCTTTTTGTTAATGAGAATCATTAGCATATTGTCCCTTCCATGCAAGATATACCTTAAACAAATCAATATCCATTATATAGGCCCTTAAATAATTGTCACTATATCTTCCAAAGGCTTTAACTTTTTTTACTAAACTATCTTCTAAGTCATCTAAACCTCTAATCTTTTAGTACTATTGAGGACATTGGCCCTATTCATCATAATGTCTTTGGGGTTCTCTATCCTTTAAAGAACCATTGTGGACCGCCATCAAAGTTCCTACTCTCTACCTTCCTGGGTTGTTCTTCACAAGTCTTATCTATACTTTAGCTCCTCAAGAGTGTGATTTTCCCATTGTCTTGATGCATTATGTCTTCCACCTCAACTCACCGCCATTATAATTCTCAATACCCATATGTGTTTTCAAACAAAGTGAAGGTAGGTTTATATAGGGTAGAAATTTCCTCAATATATGGTATTCAAACCTAGAGATGGCCTCATATGAAGATTCTATTCTTTTGATTAGTCTCTCTAACAATGTCCATTATTTGTCCTAGATCTTCCTTTTTGCATGAGCAATCTTTGTATGAGGTGATTGTGACTCATTATCTTGTGTCAAGGTTATTGTGTCTTCTGATGGTGACTTAAGGCAACATTTATTCTATGAATTTTCCTTACTCTTTCACTTGTGAGACTATCACATGGATTTGTATTGCACTTCCTACCTTCACTGTCAATAACACTTGTATTTATTGATGATTGTCCTGCAACTTCACATATTTTCCTTTTAATGATAAAACTGGAGTCCTTTGTTCTTTTACTCATGCCATTGAAACCTTGTTTACTATGCTTGTATCCTTGGGAACCATTGACTACCTTCTCTTATTATCCTTTTGTAGACTATGTTGTGTGTCTCGAATTATCTCTTGTGTTGAAAACCATGAAAGGGATTTCATTATCCAAAACATGTGATAGATTTTATGTGAGGACATAGTAGGCACAATCTATCATGAGTGTGGTAGCAGTCACTGATTGGATATCAAAAGGATATGTCCAGAGAAATAGTGATAATCCACAGTCGTAGCATAAATAATACTGAGAGAGAAGTTCTTTAGGGACACTATGATCAAAAGGGAGTAGCACTCACTCATGAATGCAATCACAATCAAATGCATTAGAACAACCAAGGGATGAAGGAAAGGGTATGAATTTCTAAGAAGAATTCATAAAAATAGATAGCCGAGACATCAAACAATGATAAGCCTTGGAATGGACACTGAAAGAGCTTGAGGCATTCAACATTTGATTCCTTGAGTGTAATGTGTGAGATCTCAAAGATTTAAGGTAGAGCAATGTGTTGTTGTACCTTTGATTCATGACATTGGTGGAGAAAAATTTGATCATCCCAAATGTGCCCATAGATAAGATACAAGCTCTTCTACAAGAACCCATGCTTAAAACATTCATATTGATTGTCATGACTTGAGAAAATGCTTTCCTACATCATTTTTGGTATGAATTGAAGAGTTTGTGGGAGAGAGGATGACTCAACATGATTTTCCCACATCACCATGGGTCCTAGAAATAAACCGCACGTGGTGTTCAAGTGAAGGAATACAGTGACATTTTATAAAGTTCATGAGTTTTTGTGAGGGCTTTGGTGATCCAAAGTGGAACTTGCAACTACAATATCTGATAAAAATCCACTTCTAAATATTATTTTTGATGGATGTTCATATCCTCATCCAAAGCTCCAATAAACACATAGGTAGGAAGGACGCTTTCAAAGGTTAAGGATTTGGGCTTTACACCCACTGGTTGCATTTTCTTAAAATTTTCTAAGGAATTTTCAGAAAAAAACCCATTTTGAACATATCCTTTAATCATGGCATTCCATGATATCTTATTTCTTTGAGGCATTTTTTGAAACAATTCACTTTCCTTGTCTATGCTTCCACATTTTATTTTATGTCTAGCAAGGCACTTGTAGTTTGAGCAACTGTGGCACTAGAAAACCACCATACCTGAACCTTGAACCCTCTTAGAGTTGTTGTTGTTGATGCATATCTATGAATGTTGGACACCTATTAGGTTATTGGTGACCACTTTTCCCAACTTAACAAGTAATAGATGGTGTATCTTTGTCACCAATTGTCAGTATGCTTAATCTTCACTATCAAGTGGCTTTTATCTTCAACCTAACAAATAATTTAGATGATGTATCTTTGCTACTAGTTGTCATTATTCATAATCTTCATTAGGACATTGTGTCTTGAACATATAGTGATTTCTCAATGACAATTTGGATTGTTAGTATATCTTATACTATCTCTAATAATTTCAAAGGACTTTGTTTCTTATAGCAAGATAATATCAATATTAGTATTGTCTGATGCTAAATACATATTAGTTGGATGTTTATCATTTACTAAGATCACATCAATAATTTGTCCACTTTACTTGTAAAATTAGCTACTAAATAGGCGAAGTCTTCCTGATTTCGGGTTAGAATATTGAGGTCTTTATTGTCCTTGTCTTTATTTATATTTTTTCTAATTTTTATGGGACCATTGATGTTTAAAACAGCCCCAAAATGCTTGTGATTCAATGTGTTACCTTTGGCCATTTTTTGTTGTTTTGAGTTTCCTACAACTTGAAATATCCCAAAAATGGCCCTTCCAAATGTAGGTTTTTTTGGGCTGCTCAGGGAACCTTTTTTTGGTTGTTGCATTTTTGCTAGAAACTAATGTGGAGAATCCTTATGAAATTGAATTCAAAAGATATGTTTCTAGTTAGATATATTATGTATTTGGATGCTTTAATTCTCTATTAAGTTTGGTGTTTTGGTATTCTACAAAGCGGAACACTCATTACTTCATCATTTTTCAGCCTTCCATGACAAGTAAGAGCTACAATAAATTATTTATTATAGTGTACCTTCGTTGTATAATCATTTAATATAATTAAAAGAATTTCCAATCAAACAAATATAGAAATTCAAAAGACTGGAAATAGGGACTTTATATAAGTATTCCGCTAGTCTGATTTGTAACTATTAAAGAATCCAACATGCCTTCCAAAAAATAGAGCATATCAATAAGTGGTTCTATTCCATAAATGAAACTATTTATAATCAAATGAAAGTTTTGCCCAAGCTGAGTTTTATGCAGGAATGTAATAATTGTTAATTTTGTTATAACTTTTGAAAATTAGTTGTTTGTCATTTTAGCTAGAAATTGTTGTCTGATGTACTTTGTTGCATTATGTGTTTAGGTGCACGAACTAGCTTGTATATTTTATTTCTTACATTGTAGTTGAATAATTATCCCACATGTTTTATTTCTTATAATTATATGTAGATGTATTTAGCCTTACTAATATTGTTCTAGATTTTGTAAATACATATATATTAGTATGTAGTGGCTGAAATCTTTTCAAGTATTACATTGAGAGTTAATTTCACTATTAATTTGGTTGTAATATACTTGTGTTACTTAGTGAGTTAACTTCACTAGTATAAAGCTATAGTCTACCAATGTATTACTTGGAAGAGTTAATTTCACTAGAATTTGTAGTGTGTACTAGACATGACTTTGACTCTAAATTATTGCTTTACATCCTATTACAAAGGGAAGGATAGAGTTATAGTGTATGAAACAAATAGGTGAAGTTAAGGAGTTTTAGAAATAAGGGTCTAAAAGAAGGAACTAGATTCTATAAGAGAAAGATGTAGATGTTGTCAAAATATCCATGAGAATTTTTACTTCTTGTAAGTTAAGACCATAAGGTATTCATAGTCATTATCAATGAATAGATTTGTATTAGTTTTAACTTGTTTTTCATCTCTTCACATTATTATTGTCAATTAAAATTTCTATTGATTGTGGCAATTTTTATATTATAATAATCTTGTTAATTATTTGTTTTCTCATATTGTTGTAGTGTGAAAATCTTGCCGAATCAAAATAATTTCTCTTACCAGGGGCCATTTTTTCTCATATTGTTGGAGTGTGAAAATCTTGTTGAATCTAACTCTAATATTTGTTTTCTCATATTGTTGCAGTGTGAAAATCAAAACATACTCGTAGGTTCTTAACAACTCTAATAGTTGTACCAAGGGCCATGTTTAACAAACCAAATGCAATTGCTAACTTTTCACTATGGTGGCAGATAAATGATTATTTTTCCTTCTATTCTACAACATTAAGTAAAAGTCTTGAATCTAGAAATACCCCATTGCCTTCATTTCCCAAGCCAATTTCTCCAATTTTGCATAGCTCTCCCATGTTTGTGGATGTGATCTATCTACTATATTTTTTTAAGTCATTTATCTTTCTGCTGTGTTTGGACTTACTTTTATAAACCTACAATATACAATGCACTTTTATTCTTTCTAAATTGAGACTAATAGTAATTTTGTTGGTTGTATTGAGGCACAACTTCATTCATGGCGTTAAAAGACAACACCATGTTGCTCATATCAGATGGCACATTGCATATAAAGGAGGAACGATTCTAGGGATATTGTTGACTACATTGAAGGAGAGTTTCATATATGGGACACAATTACTCTCCTTCTTGGATTCTACACGAACTAGAACTTGCTCCAGGAAGATTACCCATGTTGTAGAAGTTTTAAGAGATGAAAGGGGCATGTGCTCACATTAAAGGGCTCCAAGAATGTGTTTCCATCATTGCAGAAATTTTTTGAAGTTTCTTTCTTGTCATTTTTGTGCATTGTAACTCAGATTTTTAGTCTTGTGACTGAAAATAAAAATTGTAATGCTCTATTTCTAAGCATTTTTCAAGGAAGATAGATATTCCATACTTGTGCAAGTTGTAAGAACACCTTTCTTTTAATAAATTTCAGTGATTTTACCTTTTCAATGGTTGTGTTATTGTGTGCAATTGATGATTGATGTGTATTTCTATGTTTTATGTTAAAATCCTCAAATATCAGTCAATTAAAATGACTAAATATACTACTAATTGGCATTAATTAATAATTGAATTAATTAAATATACTACTAATTTACGTCAATTAATAATTAAATTGATTAACTATACTACTAATTGACAACAATCAATGATTACAATAACTAAATAAATGACTACCATGACTAAATAAATGACTAGTTAACAATAATCGATGATTAAATATAGTACCAAATATACTACCAAATTAACAATTAAATATACTACCAAATTGATCAATCAAAATAACCAATAAATGACTAAAAATGGTTTAGTCATAAATCTTGTCACGTTATAAATGACTGGAAATAAACTATTATTGGTCACGTGACCATGTTTAGTCATTTATAAGCAGTTTTTTTAATCATATATTGTTCTTTTTGTACTAGTGATACAAGTTCTCTAAGAGAAGATGCTTCCCATGATAGTTTAGGTGGTGGCAAACCAACATGTCGCTGAGGCCAGAGCTCAAGACATTCTCGCTAGTCTAGCATGGATCAAATGGTAGGTGGGCAAGATCACGAATTTATTGTTGCGGGCTCATCTATGGGCTTTTGGTGCAGGAGCACCCCAAAGTGCATCTAGGAAGGTTACCCAAAAGGTTAAGATTTAGCACTTTGTTTTATATCACAAGTAGCAAACTCCTTTTAATTCTTGTATTTGTGCCTTAGAGGCATTTGAGAACTTGCATTATGTTGAGGAAGGTCATGTTGACCATTTGCTAGATTGGGGTTTGGCTACAAAGATGATTTAAGACCTTGTAGACCTCCCTAGGTGTTAGTTTTCTTTAAAATTTTGCAAATAAGGCCTATTGGGAAAGCCACAAGCGGTCATGGAATAGTTAGGCTCGAGCTTAACTGATTTGGAAACCTTTATATGGTGTGTCTCGACCTGTTGGAAGGTTGGAAGCTTTGTAAAATTGAAGGTTCATGAATACTAGAGTGGACAGTGAGAAGGATATGTAAAATTATGTGTTTGCTTTGAATTTGTGTGATCAGGAGTGATCATGGCTCTGTAGTTTGTTATAGTTTGTAGTATAGTTATGTTCTAAGCTTGTGTGGTGGTAATTAGTGTGTGTGATTAGTTTTTAGCCATTGTTTTTGTAATTAATTTGTTTCTTTTAATTTACTGTTCTGACTGGCAAACTATAGTTGATGGAGTCTTAGTTACATTCCCATTGTACCTTAGGTACGGGCCCTTAGGAATTGTGACCAAGCTCCATGTTTGTATATATAATAGGGTTAGGAGTGGTCAGGAGTCATGGAAACATGGAGAAAGTCTTCTCCTAGGTGAGCTTGACAATGCCCGGCTAGGAAAGACAGTAACTGCAAAGCACTATTAAGTGTAGGGGTGTCCGTTCAAAGCAATATTATTGTTGAAGAGGGAATATGTGGTGGTTATCAAGCTATGGAAACTTTGAGGAGACTCCATTAGTTCATTTGGTGAGAGGAAACCTCAACGGTCAGCAAAGAAGTCAGGAAAAGACCTTCAAAACCCAGGTTCTTGAACATTTCCAATTTAGAAGTGTTGTACGGGCAGTGGAGACTTAGGATCCTTGAAATATTTGAGAGATGGTTATGCACCCTAGGAAGCTCAAGGAAAGATTGGGTGGTCTTTGGAGAACTTGAGAGTTCTAACCATTTTTCTCGGAGTTGGAGACCTAATTGGGGCTCTTGGGCTAGTAGCCTTTTTAACCCTAGATGAGGGTTTGGTGAGAGCGATGAAAAGATGGAGTTTAGTGAACTTTCAAGAATCCTAGGAGGAAGGTTTGAAGCTATTGGAGACATATCCACACCCCTGCAAAGTTAAACTTAGCTATTGGAGGGTATTAGTCTTTAGGGAAGATTAAAGGCTAAGGGAAGAATAGGAGCATTGCACCAAGGTTGACTTGGTAAGTTGTAATTGTGATGATAGTGGGGTTGGCCAGAAGAACCATGGGTACCTAAGAGAAGGTCCTAAAGGTTAAGGTGTTAAGACACCAAGGAGATCTTGCTAGCAAAGATCCAGAGCATGGAACAGTGATTGTTCCATCCAACCCTACCCTATCAGATTGGTATCAGAGAAAGTTAAAGATTTGAGAGAGAATCTTGTATGTCAGACCTTGAATCCAGTGGTTCCACAACCATGGTGACAAACATTGAGTTGGAAAAGAAGGTTGAAGATCAGGAGGAAGATAATAGGAGGTTGAGAGAAAGATTGGCACAACTTGAGCAAGCATTGAACAATGTGCAAATCAAGGCTAATGAGGTCAGTGATAGATTGGAGGGCAGGGAACCAAAGAGTGAAGAGGTTTCAGAGGAAGACAAGACCCCTTAACTTGACCCTGTTCTGCAAGAGGAGCCTTTCTTGAAGGCATTGAAAGCTTTGAGTGGGAAAGCACTTGAAGGTATACCACTGTTTAGTGGAAAATTGGAAGTTGACCTATTCCTGGATTGGATAGAAGGCATGGAGAACCATTTTGAATGTGATGGAGTCACTAAAGCACAGAAGGTGAAGGTGGCCAAGTTTAGATTGAGAGGATCTTCCTTGACATGGTGGAAATTCATTCAGACAGAGAGGGAAAAGGAAGGTAAGAAGCCTATTTCAACTTGGAAAGGCATGGTGGAAAAAGTGAGAGAAGCATATATACCAGATGATTATGAGATTTAGTTACACAAGAAGAGACAAAGCTTGAGGCAAAGAGACCAATATGTGAACACTTACACTGAGGAGTTTCAAAAACTTTGTATGAGGTCCAATGTTTCAGAAGATGAAAGTCTCAAGGTGGCTAGGTATCTTAACGGCTTGAAGTGGAACATCCAAGAGGATATGACTCTTCTAAGTCCTAAGATAGTACACCAATGCTATCAATTAGCTATTAATATTGAGGAAAGAAGCAAGAGGAAACATGATCAGGCTTCTAAGAGTATAGGCAAAGGAAAAGATCAAAGAGATCAAAGAGGACATAGAGGTGGCTACCAAGGTAGAGGGAATGAGCAAAGAAACCAAGGAGATTCTAAACTCATTGAGCATGGGAGTGAAACACCTTCTAGAGGATGTTATGGAAGAGGTAGAGGTCCTCAAGGAGGATCAAATAGATGAAGTGGAGCAGGCAGGAGCAATTCATATTTTGCTACTATGAAATGTTACCATTGTGGTCAAGTAGGACATCCAGCTTATAGGTGCCCAGAGAAAGCATCTTCATCAAATGCTGAGAAGAGGGTGGCATATGCACAAGAGGGCACCATGAGTACTAAATCACCAGAGATCAGTCATATTGAATCTGAAATTGGGGGAGAATCTGATGTTTAGGAGAGTTTTGATCAGACAACCGGTCAAGGAGGAACCAAAACAAAGGAGAGCTCTATTTAGAGTGAGATGCAAGATACTTGGAAAAGTATGTAAGGTCATTGTAGATTCAGGTTCAACAGATAACATCATCTCAGAAGAGGCAGTAAAGAAGTTAAAATTGGAGAAGGTACCCCGCACTAACCCCTACAAAGAAACATGGTTGAACAAAGGGCAGAGTGTTCTTGTTAATGACCAAGTAACGGTGGAGTTTTCCATTGGAGGGTACAAGGATAAGATAATTTGTGATGTATTACCCATGGATGCATTCCATCTACTATTGGGAAGACCATGGCAGTATGATAGAAGTGCCATGTATGATGGGAAGGAGAATACTATTTCTTTTAAAAAGGATGGGAAGACATTTAAGTTGCAGTCATTGTCAGAAGAAGAAGAAGGATAGTCAAAGACACCAAGAGTTCTATTAAGTAGTGGCAAGGAGTTCCTTAACAACCTACATCAAGGGGGTGAAAGTTATGTGATCATGTTGCAGTCCAAAGAAGGAGACAAGACTGAGAAAACAGTCATACCTGGAGTAGTCCAGAAGTTGCTTGAGAAGTATAAGGACATAGTGAGTGATGGAGCACTTGCAAATTTACCTCCTAAAAGGGAAATTATTCATCAGATTGACTTCATACCTGGAGCTTCATTGCCTAATAAAGTAGCTTATAAGCTTACACCGGATTAGAACCTAGAGGTAGCTAGACAAGTGCAGGAGTTATTGGATCAAGGCTTGATTAGGAAGAGCATCAGCCCATGTACAGTGCCAGTGGTCTTAGCAACCAAGAAAGGAGGCAAGTGGAGATTATGCACTGACTCTAGAGCAATAAACAGAATCACAATCAGGTATAGGTTCCCTATTCCTAGGATTGAAGACTTGATGGATTGTCTTGGAGGAGCTCAGTACTTCACCAAGTTGGATCTCAAGAGTGGATACCATCAGATCAGAATCAAGGATGGAGATGAGTGGAAGACAACATTTAAGACAACATATGGGTTGTATGAGTGGAGAGTTATGCCATTTGTCCTCTCTAATTCCCCTAGCACATTCATGAGGCTCATGAATGAAGTGCTCAAGGACTTTACAAGGTTATTTGTGGTGGTATATCTTGATGATATACTCATCTTTAGCAAGACAGCAGAAGAACACCTAAAGCATGTGGAGTTGGTTCTTAGAAGATTGCAAGAGGAGAAGTTAGCCATCAACCTAGAGAAGTGTGAGGTTTTCAAACAAGAACTTGTATATTTGGGTTTTGTAGTGTCTCAGGGATCATTGAAAATGGATCCAAGCAAGGTGGAAGCTATCCTAAACTGGCCTACACCAACCACAGGGACTGAAGTAAGAAGTTTCCATGGATTGGCTCAATTTTATAGGAAATTCATAAGAAACTTTAGTGGCATATGTGCACCAGTCCTAGAGACAATCAAGGGTGGTTTGAAAACTAAGTTTGTGTGGACTCAAGAAGCTGAGAAAGGTTTTGAGAAACTGAAACAAGAAGTGGCAACTCAACCTATTCTCTTATTACCAAGCTTTGACAAATTGTTTACTGTGGAGTGTGATGCCAGTGGAGTTGCAGTAGGAGGAGTGCTTAGTCAAGAAGGCAGGCCCATAGCTTTCTTCAGTGAAAAGCTTAATGAAGCTAAGAAGAAGTATTCTACCTGTGGCCTAGAGATTTATGCTTTGGTTCAGTCACGTAGGAAGTGGAGTCATTACCTTCTACCCAAGGAGTTTGTGGTCTTTACTGACAATTATTCATTTACCTATATCAACACCCAAGAGAAGTTGAGCAATAGACACTTGAAATGGACGGAGTACATCCAAGCTTTTACTTTCACCATCAAGCACAAGAAGGGACAATTGAACAAGGTAGCAGATGCATTGAGTAGAAGATTGCTGATAGTGCAAGAGATACAGATCAAGAGCATTGGAATAGAGAGCTTCAAGGATCTCTATGGGGAAGATGAAGATTTCTCAGAGGCCTACAAGGTATGTTCTAACTTTGATAATCATTTTCATAGCCAATACTTAGATTATACTTTGCAAAGTGGATTGTTGTTTAAAGGGAATCAATTATGTGTTCCAAAAGGGTCAATGAGAGAAAACCTCATTCAGGAAAAGCATAATGGAAGTCTTAGTGGACATTTTTGAATCAACAAGACATTAGGACTAGTGCAAAGGTTCTACTATTGACCTAAGTTGTCAAGAGATGTCAGGAGGCATGTGGAGAAATGTGTTGTGTGTATGAAAGCTAAGGGAGGAGCTAGTAATGCTGGTTTAAATCAACCCCTACCCATTCCTAACAGACCATGGGAGTGTGTTAGTATGGATTTTGTGGTAGGACTTCCTAAGACCAAGACTGGATTTGATAGTGTGTATGTGGTGATAGAGAGATTCAGCAAGATGAGTCACTTTATTCCTTGTAAAACCACTCATGATGCTAGCTATATAGCTCACCTTTTCTTTAAGGAAATTGTAAGGATCCATGGATTTCCTTTAAGCATTGTTTCAGATAGGGATGTTAAGTTCATGAGTCACTTTTGGAAAACTCTATGGAGCAAATTAGGTACCAACCTATCTTTTGGATCAGCTTACCATCCTCAAACCGATGGTCAAATAGAGGTGGTTAATAGGGTGCTAGGTAACCTTCTAAGGTTCCTAACTAAAGAATATGGATAGACTTGGGATATGGTTATCTCACAAGCTGAGTATGCTTATAATGATAGTGTGAACAGAACCACAGGGAAGAGTCCTTTTGAGATTGTGTATGGAATGCACCCAAGAGGTATATGTGAGCTCAGGGATCTAGGAGCTATGGAAGATAGGAGTGGACATGTAGAATACTTCACTCAAACCATGAAAGAGATTTAGGAGTAGGTAAAGAGGACAGTCACCGAGGCTACACAAAAGTTGAAAGACAAGGTAGATATGTTAAGAAAGGATTTGCAATTTGCAGTAGGAGACTATGTCATGGTCCACCTTAACAAATCAAGGTTGCAGAAGGGTACATCAACCAAATTTCAGATGAAAAGAGTGGGACCACGCAAGGTATTAGCCAAGTATGGGAAGAATGCATACAAGGTGGAGCTACCTACAGATTTGGGAATTTCACTAATCTTCAATGTAGTTGATTTGATCAGATACAAGGGGTCAATCAATGACATAGATCAGACCAGTAAGGAGATCTTCAAAGATGTAAGAAACATACCCTTACCTATTCAAGACAAGCTTCAGGCAGAAAGGATCTTGGAGTCAAGGGTGAAGAAATCTACAAGGCATAAGGTGTACATGGAGCATCCTGTCAAGTGGAAGAACAAACATGAATCTGAGGCCATATGGGTGGATGAAGCCCAGTTCAAGAAGCAAGGTATTGACCCATCTCTTATCTCTCCTCACATTCCTTAAATTCTATGCAGAGGGGGAGAATGGTGCAGGAGCACCCCAAAGTGCATCTAGGAAGGTTACCCAAAAGGTTAAGATTTAGCACTTTGTTTTATATCACAGGTAGAAAACTCCTTCTAATTCTTTTAATTGTGCCTTAGAGGCATTTGATAACTTGCATTATGTTGAGGAAGGTCATGTTGACCATTTTCTAGATTGGGGTTTGGCTACAAAGATGATTTAAGACCTTGTAGACCTCCCTAGGTGTTAGTTTTCTTTAAAATTTTGCAAATAAGGCCTATTGGGAAAGCCACAAGTGGCCATGGAATAGTTAGGCTCGATCTTAACTGATTGGAAACCTTTATATGGTGTTTCTGGACCTGTTGGAAGGTTGGAAGCTTTGTAAAATTGAAGGTTCATGAATACTAGAGTGGACAGTGAGAAGGATCTGTAAAATTATGTGTTTGCTTTGAATTTGTGTGATCAGGAGTGATCATGGCTCTGTAGTTTGTTATAGTTTGTAGTATAGTTATATTCTAATCTTTTGTGGTGGTAATTAGTGTGTGTGATTAGTTTTCAGCCGTTGTTTTTGTAGTTAATTTGTTTCTTTTAATTTACTGTTCTGACTGGCAAACTATAGTTGATGGAGTCTTAGTTACATTCCCATTGTACATTATGTACGGGCCCTTAGGAATTGTGACCAAGCTCCATGTTTGTATATATAATAGGGTTAGGAGTGGTCAGGAGTCATGGAAACATGGAGAAAGTCTTCTCCTAGGCGAGCTTGACAATGCCCGACTAGGAAAGACAGTAACTGCAAAGCACTATTAAGTGTAGGGTGTCCGTTCAAAGCAATATTATTGTTGAAGAGGGAAGATGTGGTGGTTATCAAGCTATGGAAACTTTGAGGAGACTCCATTAGTTCATTTGGTGAGAGGAAACCTCAACGGTCAGCAAAGAAGTCAGGAAAAGACCTTCAAAACCCAGGTTCTTGAACATTTCCAATTTAGAAGTGTTGTACGGGCAATGGAGACTTAGGACCCTTGAAATATTTGAGAGATGGTTATGCACCCTAGGAAGCTCAAGGAAATATTGGGTGGTCTTTGGAGAACTTGAGAGTTCTAACCAGTTTTCTCAGAGTTGGAGACCTAATTGGGGCTCTTGGGCTAGTAGCCTTTTTAACCCTAGATGAGGGTTTGGTGAGAGCGATGAAAAGATGGAGTTTAGTGAACTTTCAAGAATCCTAGGAGGAAGGTTTGAAGCTATTGGAGACATATCCACACCCCTGAAAAGTTAAACTTAGCTATTGGAGGGTATTAGTCTTTAGGGAAGATTAAAGGCTAAGGGAAGAATAGGAGCATTACACCAAGGTTGACTTGGTAAGTTGTAATTGTGATGATAGTGGGGTTAGCTAGAAGAACCAGGGGTACCTAAGAGAAGGTCCTAAATGTTAAGGTGTTAAGACACCAAGGAGATCTTGCTAGCAAAGATCTAGAGCATGGAACAGTGATTGTTCCATCCAACCCTACCCTATCAACTTTGATATGTGGGAATGGTCAGTCAAATTGAAGTTTTAATGTTTGTTGGATACGATGGAAAGAGATGAAAAATTCACACATTTTTTATGGGTGATGTGGGAATTATATACCCTTTATCACCTTTCATTTGCATCACGTGGTCATACGCATCATTTTTCTATGGAGACGTTGGTCTATCTCATAGCTACACGAAAGCTCTAGGATTTATTCAATCGCATATCCTACAATAGGTTGAAGTTTTTCTTCAAGGATTGGGATTCCCTGGTGTTGGGGGTGGCATAGCTACTTTTGGGTAGCAAATACATAGAATCTATGAAGAGGTATCACACAAATGTAGACATAGTGTCATGTTTTATGGTCACTCTTCTGGATTTGGAGGTCCCTAAGGCGGTCACTCTCCTGATGGCACACAAATTGATCATGGGAAACCTGTTATGTGGTGTGGAGGATACAATAATCATATCAGAGCTAGGTGTGGTTCTTCCTTGGCTAAGGGATATGCATGAAGCACTTCTTCTTGGGGTGTTTGTGTGCTTGATATAAATAGTACATATAATTTTATTAATATAAGATTGGCTCTAGTAATCTCAATTATTTTGTGTATCTAGTCTCTAATTTTAAGTCATAATAGCTAATGGGAAATAACTATTGTATATGTTCCTCCTGGAATTGAAACAAGAAGTGTTGTAGGAGCACAGATGCCAGGTTAGGTGCAGCCTTTTATTCTTAAAGCATCATCTGCATTTGGAACCGGTTGGTGGGGTTGACTAGAATTGGAATTTCTATGAATACCTAGTGGCAGAAGGGGTGGAATTTAATGAGTGAGTAGGTGTGTTCAAGCTCTCTCTGGTTTTTTGTTTCTCTTGTCATAGCGTCAGTGGGTATGGTATTCTCCTCTAGTTTGTAGGCTTTACAATCGTGGGCGGTTCATGGCGATGGCATGATTTCCACTATTTTTTGGGCTAAAGGAAAACATTTAATGTTTTAGTTTGGTGTCTCTTGTAGTCTATCTATCCTTCGAACTAGGGTGGTAAGGTATCAGTGGTTTTTTGGACAACATACCATGCTAGAACAAGCAACTGACACTTGGTGTCTAAATGAAGAATGTAATCTTTTTTTGATGATTAATATAAAATCTAATTTTTGTACAAAAAAAGACATTCAAAAATATTGTTTTTTTCAATTAGAAAACTTCATATAAATAAAAATCATTTTATTAATTATTAGATAGAAAAGCAAAAAAAATAAAGAATATTGTAATTAAACAATGAAGATAGAATTTTCTTCCACTTTCTAAATAATTGAAAAAATCAATAAAAAAATCATTGCACATAAAAATAGAAAGTAAATTTTTGTTATTTAATTTTATAAACAATAATTTTTTAGATTTAATCTAAACATATCATTAAATTATTGGATGAAATATAAGCTATTTATTGTAAACAAATTTAAAATCCTTTCTTTTTTTAATTTAAATTTATATCAAAATGAAATCTAACAATCCTTCTATAGATAGGTTAATCTTTATTAGAGAAATTTTAATTATAATAAATTATTCACTAAACTAAGAATGTAGGAATATTGTACAAATAGTTTTTTCTCTCTACGATAAAAGATAAAATGCTAATTTTATCCAAGTATCATAATACTATTGAAGGTTTACTCTTAAATTGAGACCTTAAAATTATAAAGCTAGTATGATTCCAATACGGTTTTATTATAGAAGTTAAAGTTTTGGTATGAAAATATTATTGGGGAATTTTTATTTTATCATGCCCTTTAAGGTTAGGAGGTTTCAGAACGATAATGTTAGAAGCATTATAATTGAAAAATAAAGAAAGTGTTATTATTAATTGTAAAGAGGTGTTTAAGTTAAAAAAAAAAATTATAGACATAATTATGTCTTGGGGTTTAAGATTATCTCGTAGACTTTTTAGCATGACTCATAAACAGGATAAATTATTAAAATTACTCTTCTAATCTGAACATTATCATCTTGTGATGGGATGGGCTATCTCCAATATATTCACAAGAGGTATATTAGTTATATTTTTTGTTATTAATTATTTTATTACACAAACCCACTTCAATAGTATCCTTGAACCTTCAAAAGGTTTGATTTGATCATGTAGAGGCAACTAAGGTATCTTTGAAAGTCATGTTGTATAAGAATGGCATGACATGCATGTTGTGTACCTATTAGGTTATAAACCTATGAGGCTTTTCAAAAAATGTACCATTTGTTTTGTTCCACATTAAAATGTGGGCATGACAGCCACATAGTGGATGTAATGTGTAATTTTTGCAACAATGTGTATTATTGTTAATTTCTTTATTGATTGATGGTTTTTTGTACCTTCAAAATTGTTGTTAGTAGTATTTTGTTATTGAGCTATTTAGCTTATATTAAGTCTTGGAATGGTCCTTTTACCTCAAGGACTTATTTTAATTTTAAATGGATTTGAATCGGAGTTGAGATATTGCCTTGTTGTTACTTGATTATTCTTTATTTCTCTTTTATGATAACTTTTATTGTAAATTTGGAATCTTATTTCTTCTTTTCTTATATTTTAGGCTTTCTTAATATTTTATAACGAATGGCATGTGTGGTGTAATATGAAAGTTACAAACTGACATATCAAGGAGGTATCCTTGGAAAGTCGTATGTGGGTGCATATGCACTAGATAATTTATATTGTGAGGATGGGGGCTACAAATGGGACTGATATGGGATGGTCGTAATTCATTTCCCCTATTTATTTTGTGTGGTTTGTGTGTACCTTCCTTCTTGGAAGCTTACCCCCTTACATAAACAAGGTGAAGGTACTAGGAAATATATGGAGGGGTCCTAAGAAGGGGACCTCAAGACCATATTTCTTAATATTATATCATGAGTTTAAGGATACTAAGTTATGGCATAATGAATTTTCAATTATATGGTCTTTTAGATTATAATGATTTGGAATTCTAGTGGTATCAACACCATTCATCCTCATAAATCTAATTTTGTGAACCATGTGGTATGTCAATATTGTGTTGATAACATGTGTGTTGCGAACCAATATATATGATGGAATACCTGTGATTTAGTATTCTATAAATTATTATAATAAAAGGAAATGAGTGCTTTCGTGAGATGTAAATTGATTTGAGAACATAATAAGAATGCTAGTTATCCTGATGATGGATCATGGAGTTTGATCCGAAATGTTGATGATGAAAAAATTGCACACTATTTTATCCAGAAATCTTGATTACTAAGAATGCTAGTGTCAAATTTTGTATAGAGTCATATAATTGATGATGATTGATGTGAAATATAGCACATATAAGTGTAGTGTAGTATTTAATAATCATAGAATTAAAATGGGAAGTAATGTGAATATGACATCTATATGTGTAACATTGTTTTACTTATTGTATTAACAATTTTTTTTGTTGTGTTGATGAATAAATATAGATTATAGGGATTTCTTTAACATATTATAATATTTGTATAGTAAAATATAATTTTTTGTTAAAAGATCTAGGAATATTCACCGCAAACAATTCACTACCAACATATTCACATCCAACAATTCATTGCTAACAATTCATCACCATGACAAATTCATCTTGTGGAAAATTTACCACCAAAAATTCATATCATATTGTTGGCAGTGAATTTTCCATGAGATGAACTTTTCATGGCGATGAATTGTTGGAGGTGAATTTGTTGGTGATGAATTGTTGACAATGAATTTGATTAAATCCATTTTTTTTTATAATATAAGCAACATTTACAGGGTGTTGTACCATTTATACAACGAGCCCAAAGGGCCAAAAAGGAGCAAGACCATTAAATATCAAAATAGTTTATAGTAATAGCATATGAGAGACACATACAACTAATAAACAACAGAAAGGCAACACAACCTAGACCCAACCACTAACTGTCTAAACCCTCCCATTTTTTGACTAGGAGGTTTAACACATCTTCCTCAATCTAGTTGGGGCCTTCATCCATGGTGTTCTTGTCTATTTCCTCTTTGACCACATCTGAGAGTGTGAGAGCCAACCTATGAATCATCTTGATAGTGAAATGGGCCAGGTAGTTGAATGTTCAATTTAGCTTAGCAACCTACTCCTACAACACACCGAGCTTTTCCACCTTGTCATCCTTGCTCTTGATCTCTGCATCAACACTAGCCCTAGAATCTGAGGACCTGGTAGATTCATTACAAATCATCTCATTCAGGTTAGAGAAGTGACTAGGATCTTTGATGGGTCCTTTATCTTTCCACTTCTCAGGAGCTTTAGTGCCTTCAATACTACTGCCATTATGAGCGGAGTCGTTGGATATGTCATCAATAGGGGTCTCCTTCTTATGTTTCTCCAACTTGTGGGACCTTCTCACACTCATTCGTTCCATCCCCATCTCAAAGCTAGTAGCCACCACCGTATCCCCTATAGAATATTTTTCCTCTAAAAATTTACCTTCCTTGGAAATTGGAAGAACCCTTAGAAGCTGAGGCACATATTTCCCTTTATTTTTAGTAGCAAGTTTGTTGACCTTCTTGTGTTTCAACTCACAAAGCCCAACCGTAGCACTCAACTAGGCCAACCCAACCTCCATTTTCATTTTCTTTGGGGGAGGAGTGGCTAAGGCTTCAATACCAGGATCATCCATAGGGATGGGGGATTTCTTCTTCAAGCTCTCTGAAACAGTAGGGGAAGGGTTAGCGGGGGTATTTTCCTAGGGTTCCAATTCTTCAATGTGCACAACCGAGATAGTTTTAGGAGGGACCTGAGCCAAATGAAATTGGTAAAGACTATGGATAAGGCCTTGGTATAGAGGTAAAGGAGGCAGAGAATCAAGGTCATTCATGGCAATTTTATGGGAATCTTTGATGGAGCTTTCTAGAGAACATAGTAAAAAGAAAGGGAAGCTAAGCATAATTTTATGCCTGAGATGATTTAGCAGAGGTAAGTGGTAGAAATAAAATACCTTGAATCTCCCCTCGAGAGTAACATATTTCATGATGATGAGACAGACTTTATCGCAAGGCTTAGGCAATGCTTCTCAATCGAAACCCGACTACTTCTTCACCAGTTTCTCATTACCCTTAAAGAACGCATTGAGACTCACCAAGTCCTATGTTTTAGTGTGTTTTTTGTACATTCCATCACAAGAAATCCTAGTAGCCTTACCTATCACCTCTTCATAAACATCGAAAGCGATGCCACCTATAGAGACTCGACGATCCTTCCATGAGCTAGAAAACTGGGCCTATATCATCTCGTCATGGCCCACAAGATTCTCCATAAGTAGTGAAATCCCACCATTTGAATGAATATTCCAAGCTAGAGGGTCTTGGCAAAACTCCTCACAATTTTTAGGCTTAGTTCTAACTCTATCTCCACCCATTGTGACCCACAGCACACAGTAGCCAACAAAACATGGCCTAAAAATGAAATACTCAATGGAGAGAATACCGTTGCAAAAAAATTTACAATTCCAACTGGGATGAAAAGGAATAATAAAGGCAAGGTGACATTTACATGCACTGACAGTCAATCTCGATGACAACCGCCATGCAGGCCCGTTATCAACCAGAAGAAACCCTAGGTTAAAAGAATTTAAAATAATGATGGGATCCAGATTTAAATCCCAAGAGCACATCAACTTAATTAAGTTACACATTTCCCTAGGCCAAATGAATGTAGGGGGAAGATTTGAAATGTTGAAGTACACCTCATAAAATCTAAGGTAAATCAAAAGGTGCCTTAATTTGAAATTATTAATCAATATGGTGGATAGCATTCTTTCACACAATCTCACGAGGATTTGAAAGGATGTGTTGTACCATTGATAAGGCAGCCCATAAAGGTTAGGGGCCCCACCAAGGGAATATAATAGGAAAAAAACCCCATGGCCACCCACTTGAGTCTAGCACTCAAAATCACCAAAGAACGAACCAACCATTGATCTATCAAGGAATGCCACCTGTACCTGAAAATGAAATACATATTAATCATGATTACTAAAATAATTCCTCTACTCCAAGAGGATTAACCTTTGAATAGACATCGGTAGAACATCTATCTTTCTCCAACATTTGCTGATTTTCCACATGGACCCCAAGTTGGTGAAGCCTTCAGCCACCTGGTTACCTTCCCAAAAAATATGAGCCAGTTGATACCTTTCCAACTTAGAGATTAAATTTTTAATATCCAGTAGTATATTCCTTAAGTCCCAACCAAGCATATGGCCCAAGTTGATAGAGTCTATCACCATTTTAGAATCCCCCTCAATCTCTAGATTCTTAATGCCCAAAGTGACAACAATCTTGACACCCTTAAGCAGCGCCCTAGACTCTACCACCATAGAGGAGTAAACACCAATACCACCAGCATACCCTGCAACCAAATTTCCCTGTCTATCTCTTATAACACCTCCTATACTGGTTGGACCAAGGTTCCCTTTAGCCACCCCACAAAAATTCAGTTTAAACCATCCTTTTAATAGGCGTTTCCAAATAGTATTTTTCCTAGAAAGATATTTGGAGTTGTCATAGGCATCAATTCCAAGCACTAAATTCCAGGATTTAGCCATCTTGATCTCCCAAGTAGTTGGGGCAGTATCCAAAAGTTTCTAATTGAGAAGGGAGATACTTTTAGAGATAAGCCTCAACCCATAGAAGAAAACATCCTTCAAACTCTTCTCAATGTCTCGGAACACCCTATTGTTCCTTTCCTTCCAGATGCACCAACAAAAAATGGGGGAATTTATCTCCAGATTTCCAGGGGCAGGGGTGTCGGAAGGGACCATTCCATCCCTCAACAAAGCAAACCAAATCATTATTTAAGGTCCAGTGTGTCTCTAATTTTTGAAAAACAAGATCCAACACACCAACAAAAAATGGATAGTGCAAAAGCATATGATCCATAGTTTCTTTGTTATCTTTACACAAAAAGCACCTATTCAGGATTTGAAATACCCTCTTTCTTAGATTATCTTGGGTAAGGATCTTGTTGTGGTAGGCTGTCCACCAGAAAATTTTATTTTGGGAATCAAGTGAAAGTTTCAGACCTTCTTCCATAACTTACTCTATAACCCTTTGTCCGACAACAAACCATAAGTCATCTTGACAGTCAATTCACCCTTAAAATCCAAGCCCCAAAAGAAATCATCTTCAACATCCAATAGAACAATTTTGTGTTAAGAGAGTAAGACTTTTAAAGAAGAAGCCAGACCAAGGAGGTTAGGAGAGAGGGCCACAAGAACTGATATTTTTCCAACACCTAGCACCTTGTAAACCATGCATGTAATCACACACATTCCTACCAAAGAACCGAGAAGCAAGTTCCATCAGATTTTTGAATTCTGAGAGGGCCAAGGGAGATTCTAAGAGCCAAACATCCTCCTAGAAGCGGATCTTATTTCCTTTATCAATTCTCCATTTAAGGCCAGACAATAGAAGCTTCTTCATTTTACATATATTATTCCAAGCTAGAGATCCACAGAGATGATCATTCTCAATACACTTGATTAGGGGTCGGTTGGCTAGGTATTTGGCTTTCATAATTCTGCAACAGTCATTTTTATCTCTTAACTGTTCCCATCTGACCTTAGCAAGCAAAGCCTTGTTGGATATGCCCACCAAGTTTAGTAAGGCGTACTTTCTCCTAGTTGAATAATGACATATTCTTTTTATCTTTAGTAATAGACCATAGAAAGACTCTCTAAATCTTCTCAAATTTCTTAGCAATGTTATAGGGCATTTTGAACATTGATAGAAAATAAACAAGAATACCTTGAAGAGCAGTAGTGAGAAGCTACAACTTACCCACATGACTCGGAAGTGAACCTTTCCAACCAACACATTTTCTCTAGATTCTTTCAAGGATAGAATTCTAGAAGTTGGGAGCCACTTCCTTAACAGTAAGGGGAAGACCAAGATAGACTAAGGGAAGAGAGGCACTCACATAGCCTAACACCGCGATCACATGATCTTGCAGACTAGGAGTGCAATGAAAGAAGTAGATCATACTTTTATTGTAATTTATGCATTGACCAGAACAAGTCACATAAATATTGAGGCAACCTTTCCACTTCATGGCTTCAATCACCGAATATTTTCCAAAAAGCATAGTGTCATCCACAAATTGTTGGATAGTAACAAGATCAAGGGTAGAGGCTGGTTTAATACCCTTGATGGAGCCCTCTAACAACATACACACCACATTCCTACTCAAAACTTCAGCCACCATAATAAATAAATAAGGGGATAGGGGGTCTCCCTATCTGATTCCCCTCCCAAGCTCAAAGAACCCTTGGGAAACTCCATTGATGAAAGTAGAAAACTTTACCGTGGAGACGCATTCCATGATTAATTTGACAACTTTTTGGTTGAATCCAAAATTAATAAGGACTTTAGGGAGAAAGTTCCATAGGACTTTATCATAAGCTTTGGAAATGTTGAGCTTAAAATCCATGCTAGGGTTGTTACACCTATCCATAGAGTGTAGATTTTCATGGGTGGATAGAGCAGCATCCAGAATATGTCAGCTAGGAACAAAACCTTTCTAACTAGGACTAATCATTTTCTCCAAAATGGGTTTCAACCGGTTCACCAAGATTTTAGAGAAAATCTTATAAATAGTATTGCAAAGACTAATAGGATGGAAATCAAGCATGGTCAAAGGGTCCTTATATTTGGGGACCAAAGCTATGAAAGTGTGGTGCAACTATTTAAGCAATTTACCTAAGTTGAAAAAATCCCTAGAAGCAAGGGTAAGATCCTCCCCCATAATTTCCTCAAAGGTTTGAAAAAGGTTGAGGGGAAACCATCGGGCCCAAGGGATTTATAAGCACCCATACTAAACACAATAGACTGAACCTCCTCAGAGGAAACCACCCTCAAAATAGAATCATTATCCTCAAGGGTAACAGGGGTAGGAAGAGGATCCAACAACAAATCAACCAACCTAGGGTCAGGAGCCTCCAAAGGACTCAAATAAGCATGCTTGAAGTGATTAGCAGCCAATAGACCAATTTGTAAGGGATCAGTAACTTCATCCCCAGTCTCATTTCTCAAATTTTTTATCTGATTTATTTTTCTATGTTTAATACTCGACACATGGAAGAAAGATGTGCTCTAGTCCTCCTCAATAAGCCACTGTATTTTGGACTTTTGTTTCCAAAAGACCTCTTCTTTCTTTAGGATTTTCTCCAATTCCAAATGCTCCTCCTTTTCCTATTGACCTGTTAGAATATTGTTATCTCCATCTTCCATTTTTTTAACTCACTAAGTTTATCAGCCACCACCTATTTTTGATGGAATACATCTCCAAAGACATGTTTATTCCATCCTTTCACCATGTGTTTGATATGTTTGAGTCTTTGAGATAGATTGAACATAGGGAAGTCTTACACTAGGATATTCCATTAGGTAGCAATCTTTTTCTTGAAGTCAGGATGAGCATTCCACATGATTTTGAACTTGAAGGGGAACAAACCAATAGCAGAGTAGTAAGAACATCATAGGGTTGTGGTCTGAGATAGTTCTAGGGAGAGATTGCATATTAGCATTCAGAATAGCAGTCCAGTTGGGAGAAATGAGGAATCTATCAAGGAAGACTTGGATCATATCAACCCCAAGATGATGATTAAACTAGTTAAATAACTAGCACTCCAAGCCAATATCAGCCAAACCAGTACAATTCAAAAATTCGGCCAAATCAGACATGCTATCAGAATAGTCAATGAGACCCCCACTCTTCTCTGAAGGATAAAGGGGGGAGTTAAAATCCCCAACCACCATCCATCAGCCAACCTTGTTATCCAAAATTCAGTTAGAAATCTCCTACCAAAGGGATCTCCTTGCATTCCTAATATTGGGAGCATAAACAATTATTAGGGACTAGGAGCCCCCAGCATTGGGGAACTTTATACCAAGACTATTCTTACATTGAAACAATTCATAGCTAGTAATCTGAGAGGGATTCCATAAAATAGACAATCCACCAGATGCCCCATCAACATCACAACAAGCAAAGTGAGCATTAGGCAAAATAAATTTTGCAATAGATTCAAAATTAGTTTTCTTCATCTTAGTTTCTTGAAGGAGTAAAATATCTACCTTATGTTCCATAACAAAATTCTTTAGATCTAGGTTCTTATGGGGGCTATTTAACCCTCTCACATTCCAAGATAGAACTTTCATTTATAATTTTTCTTTGAGGACACTTCCAATGTCCTTTTTTTTCCAATCGTGATTTCTTTTGTTGTTTCTCTGTGTCTGCTCAGCCACTAGTTAGGTCTACCTAGCTTGGACTCACCCCCACATCCACTTTCTTTTATTTTCTCTTCTTCTTAAGAGTTGACCAACACTATTCTTCCATAGTTTGCACTTGAGACACCACAATCTTCGCCTCCTATTCAGGACAGGGTGCAACTTTCTTCTCAACTTCATCTCGGATTTCACCTTCCTCCACTCCTTTTGGAGAGAGCGTAAACATCGAGGAAGCACCAGATTCCAAAGCACCACTAGGGATGTAACCATTGGGTCCCAAAGTAGAACCAAAGGGAACCAAAACCGAAGAGACCAACTTCACAGGGTCATCCAATATTGGAATCATAGGGTCAACAGGAACAAGCTTGGTCGGGAATTCAATAATCTTAAGAATATTAGATTCAAAGGGGAAGCCATCAAAGGTAATCTCTACAACCAAAGCATTGGGATTGGGGTCAATATTAATCATGGATTTTCACTATGTGATGAGGTGGCCAGTTTTAGCACAATTCTAATAGTAAACCACAACATTCTCATAACAAACCAGTTGAACCCAAGAACCAAAAATAGAGCAAAGCTTCACCAAGTTTGGTAAGGTCTTATTGACATTAATGTTGATGCAAAAGCGAGCACAAACTAACCTAGACATGGATTTGGTGATAGATTCCAAGGTGATGAACTGGCCCAGAGAGTCCCTAATGCATTGAAATACAGAGTTATCCCAGTACTCCAAAGGAAGACCAAGGAGATGAATCCAAATCGGAGTCGGCTTGCAAAGGTCAACGTCAGGATTGAAACCCGTCTTCCAATGACATAAAGACAACACATGCTTCCCATAAATCCAAGGGCCCGACAAGAGCACAGAGACCAAATCTTCCTCAATTATGAACTTGAAGAGGAAAAGGCCTCCCACCATGGCATAAACGACCACACTACCTTTTAAGTGTCATTTCATAGTAACCAATCTATGAACCATATCAACAAAGGGCCAAAAGGAAATAAACTTACCCACCACAACCAACTCCATGGACGAAATGATTATGTTGCTAATGGCTTCAGGAATGGAGAACTTGTTACCTAAGACCAAAATTTTTGCAGTCAAACAATGAAGAGAACCCTCAGGAGATGGGCTCTTATGAGTCAGCACATCTTTCCACCCCTTAGGCAATGGGGTAATAGGAATCGTTGGCACCTCAACATCTGGCAGGAGAGGAATCACGGGCTCTCCAATAGTTGTCAGCAAATGAGAGAGCCCCAAAGACGGAAATGCATGTGTTGAAAGGAGAACCTGGGAAGAAGGGGATAGGGGTGGGGACTAAGGGGTACCCTCGATGCACAGTCGACCA
This sequence comes from Sequoiadendron giganteum, assembly GCA_007115665.2. Classification (NCBI taxonomy): domain Eukaryota; kingdom Viridiplantae; phylum Streptophyta; class Pinopsida; order Cupressales; family Cupressaceae; genus Sequoiadendron; species Sequoiadendron giganteum. The sequence continues at coordinate 157,812,758 of CM021104.1, read as the reverse complement.
TGTGCATGATCAATTCAAAAGAGAGGAGTGGGAAAGGATAATTTAGGCAATTGAATCCATTGTTAACATACTGGAAACTTATTATAAATGAAGTACTGAGTGTAGTTAATTTTTTCTAAGTATTAGTGACTTATAAAAGGAGGTTTAATCTAAGGGGAGGGGAGTACAAGATCCATATTTCATATTCCTTTAAGTATTCTTTTAATGAATGTGTTGTTAAATCATCGGGATAAATTAAATGATTATTGTCAAGTGATCACATGCACCCTTACCTTTGAGAAATTTCAAGAGGAATTTCAATCCTATAAGGGAGAATGTGAGACCTTTCCTTTTTTTTATCCTATTATCTCTATTTGTCCTTGATGATATCATCTTTCAAGTTTGATGTGTCATATTTTTTCATGATTGGACATTTTACAGGGGTTATTATGTTCTATGTTTTATGTGTTTATTGTTTGGACATTAATTACAAGATATTTATGGATGACAATTGTTTCCTAATGCATAGATGCTATTCTTATATTTGTATGGATGTTTTGACTATCATGATTATTACTAGATGATAGATTTACATATTATTGATTAGATGGAGTTATCATTTGATTTCATTAAGTGGTTATGTGATTAGATATTGAGTAGATGAGAACTATATATGTTAAATGTTATGGTTATTAGATTTTAATTTACTAATTGATTATTGTTTTGAATTTTTTTCTTAATCCATAATAGTTTCTTCAACTATACTCATTCTTGTGATGTACTGACAATTTTTTTTAAGTGAACATGTGAATTTTGTCAATGGTGGATGGGGTTACATAGCTACTTTTTTGTTTTCTCAAAGATGAAATATCGACCTTGTCTCATATGGAGAAATAAGGTCATGTAATGTGTTATTTTGAAATATTATTTTATATGTTGTGTGATCATGTGTATATGTGGAATTTTTTTTTATTTATATTTTGAGTTATATTTTAGTATATTTATTTCTTCTATGATTATATGGTTCTTTATGTGGTTAAAATTTTATTTTAACAGTCTAAAATGTTCCCTAGGTGATAGACTTATAGGTTAGGGTTTATTTTACTTCTAAAATACCTTTATTAGAGTTTAGAACCCACTTTACTATTTTTGAAAAGTGAAAAAAATTGTAGTTGGTTTGGTGGTTTATGTGGTTAGAAGAGGTGGTTTATTTTTCCCTTTCTATTTATTCATTCTTCTTGAGTGGGGAAGGGTTCTTTTCCTTTTGATTGTTCTTGATTTTATTTTAGGACTTTTATTTGGTAGAAGAGAATTCTAGATGGGGGAAGGATAAAGAAAGAAAATTTGAAAAAGATGGCTTGATGAATATTCATAAAATTGGATATAAAATCCCATGGTAGGGTCTAACCTTCTTGTTGGATCTTTGTTTTGATCTATAAAGGAATGCTTGGAATGTTTTTTGTGTTTGTGAAATTTATGTGAAACATATGATGAATATTTTATGGAATTCGTTGTTATTTGTGTGTGGTTTATTATTAGGTATGAGTACCCACCTTGTTTAAGTTTGTACGTAAAAAACCATTTGTGTGTATAAGGTGTAGGAATAAATTATGCACGAATGAAATTGTTGTAATGTGCAAGTTCAGTAATGTGAATGGTATATAGTGTATACTTGTTGGGAATCTATGTGATAAGCTTTGTCTATGTCTAGGAAGAGTTATGTGATCCTTTCTTGAGGGTGGTTTGTATTTTACAATCCTATGGTTGGGTGGAGAGCCATTAGCCATTTTGTTTCTCTTATTGATTCATAAAACTTAAGTTCCAAAATGAATATATGTGGGTCTTGTGAAACTATGAGAGATTCAAGTCTTCTTGAGTGAACTTATGCATAATGTGTTATTGTATAGATGAATAAGTGTAATATGTAATTTATATTAATAAGAAATGAAAGTTGTCAAAATTATATTGTGCTAAAGTTGTAGAGGAAGAAAAATAAATGTTGGAAATCACCATTACATTGCATATAGTTTGTTTTAGCATTATTATTCTACTGTATGAAAAAATGGAAATCAAAAAAGATAAAAACCTTAAGATTTAGAAATGTCTTGTCTTTCATTATTGTTGCTATATGTACATATTAAGGAATAATCAAACCTATGGGGAAAAAAATCATCTCTTAGTATATTTAATTTATATGAAAAAAGTGAATTTGGGTGTTTTAGAATGATGGAAAATTCTTGAAAAGATTTATTTAAAAAATAAATAAGTAGTTATGAAAAAAACTCATTTCACAATGTAAACCATTATTTGAGTTATGAAATATTAAACTCTTAAATTCTCTCTTGCAATTATATGTTATTGTGTGTGTATATATATAAGAAAATAAAGAAGCCATTGATTTTATCTTTAAAAAATTCTATGCCAAGATTACAAATTTTGATTATAATTTACATTAAAACTAATTATTTGAGATAAAAAAGAATATAATAAATAGATTATTAATTAAATAAATTAATATAATATAAAATTAAGAATATTAAACATATTAAATTTTATATAATTATAATATTTTTTTTTTATAAAAACAAAAAAATTACAATCTCATGGGTCGACCCATGGAGGTAACCCATTGCAGAAACTTGAATTGAAATTAAAAAAATTAATGGTAGGCATACACACACACGCACACACGACATATTAAATATATTTAAAATGGCTTTGAAAATATACATATGATATAGATTTTTAATTTTTTGTGTATCTATAATAGACAACTATACAACTTGCAATAGATATGAAAATGGAATTCAAATTTCAAGGAGATTTTCAAATGTCAAATTTTGCAGGAATATATAAGAAAACCATTTGGTTACAAGTTGGTTATAATTTAATTTTGGGTTAATAGGACTTAATTTTTATTTAAGTTTAATTATGTTTTGAGAATTATTTTCAGATTAGTAATTCAAATTCCTATTCAAATATTTCAACTTTAGTTGCATTAAATTTGGTAAAAATAAAATTCTATGGAAATAGTAATATTAAATACATAAAAATATACTCTTAGGATTACAATAGAGGATATAATATTCATCCTTAAGTTTTGAAAATAATTATGTATTCAAAGATAAAATTAAAATTAATAAAAAAACCATTTGAAGGAATATATAAAGAAAACCATTTGGTTACAAGTTGGTTAAAAATTAGTTTTTGGTTAATAGGACTTAAATTTTATTTAAGTTTAATTATGTTTTGAGAATTATTTACAAAATTATTTTTAGATTACTAATTCAAACTCCTATTCAAATATTTCAACTTTAGTTGCATTAAAGTTGGTAAAAATAAAAGTCTAGGGAAATAGTAATATTAAATACATAAAAATATACTCTTAGGATTACAATAGAGGATTTCATATTCATCCTTAAGTTTTGAAAATAATGATGTATCCAACAATAAAATTAAATTGATAACATTTTGTTTCCACAATCCATGATCATTAGTAATCAAGATTTCTGGATAAAACTGTGTGCAATTTTTTCATCATCAACGTTTCGGATCAAACTCCATGATCCATCATCAGGATGATTAGTAGATAGAGAGAGAAATGAAAATTAGATAGCAGACTTGGATAGAAATAGGGGAGAGGGTGGAATGGGAGGGTTGTGAGGCACAAAATCCAAAAATATGAAAAAGTCAAAGGGAGGAGAAAAAGAAAAAGAGAAAAATGTAAAGAAGAATTATAATGAGAAGACCTAGAAAAACATCAAAATAATTAAACAAGAGGACCAAAAGGACCCTTGAATTAAAGAAAGGAACAAATAACTTTGGGAAGAAATAAAAAATGAGAGGAAAATTAAAGCCAAAAGGAACACAAGGAAAAGAGAAGATATAAAAGAGAACAAAAAGACAAGAAAGTAGAAAAAATGAGACAAATGAAAAATTAAATTTTGAACAAGAACAAAGGAAAATAAATATCAATAAATGACTAACAATTTTTTTTATGAGAAACCTAACAAGAAACAAGAATAAAAATGAATTAGAAAAGACAAATTAAGATTAAAAACACAAAAGAAAACAAATAAAACCCTCAAGACATGAAGACACCACGAATAAGTAAAACAAAAAATACAACATAAATTGTAACAACATTAATTATCTTCTCTTCTTTAATTCTTTTTTGTTTCCTTTCTATTATTTTAGGCTCTACCTTTTTAGTTTTTTCTCCTTATTCATTGCTTTGTTTTGTTATTTTAATTTTATTAATTATCTTCTCTTCTTTATTTCAATTTTTATTCTTTACTAGATTTATTTCTTTGATTCTTCTCTTGGTTTGTTTTATTGTGTTCTTTATTTATTGTGTTCTTTCTTTAATTTCCTTCCTTTCCATTTATATTTTGTGTCTCTTTTCATTACCATCTTGCCTTTATTTGTTACAATATATGTTGTATTTTTTGTTTTACTTATTCGTGGTGCCTTCATGTCTTGGGGGTTTTATTTGTTTTCTTTTGTGTTTTTAATCTTAATTTGTCTTTTCTAATTCATTTTTATTCTTGTTTCTTGTTAGGTTTCTCATAAAAAAAATTGTTAGTCATTTATTGATATTTATTTTCCTTTGTTCTTGTTCAAAATTTAATTTTTCATTTGTCTCATTTTTTCTACTTTCTTGTCTTTTTGTTCTCTTTTATATCTTCTCTTTTCCTTGTGTTCCTTTTGGCTTTAATTTTCCTCTCACTTTTTATTTCTTCCTAAAGTTCGTTGTTCCTTTCTTTAATTCAAGGGTCCTTTTGGTCCTCTTATTTAATTATTTTGATGTTTTTCTAGGTCTTCTCATTATAATTCTTCTTTACATTTTTCTCTTTTTCTTTTTCTCCTCCCTTTGACTTTTTCATATTTTTGGATTTTGTGCCTCACAACCCTCCCATTCCACCCTCTCCCCTATTTCTATCCAAGTCTGCTATCTAATTTTCATTTCTCTCTCTATCTACTAATCATCCTGATGATGGATCATGGAGTTTGATCTGAAACGTTGATGATGAAAAAATTGCACACAGTTTTATCCAGAAATCTTGATTACTAATAAAATTAAAATTAATTAGATTCAAGTTTTTAGGAAATCTTGTTGGTAATTTTTTTTTTGTTAATAATTGTGATGGAAAACTTAAATATAGGAATTCTATAGCACACATAGTTATGACATTAATAAATTGTTGTCATAACCTAATCATTTAGGAGTAATAAAACAAAATTTATATTTTAAATAGTTTTGTTAACATATGATTTATTGTTTAAGCAATAAATTTTAGCAAATTTTAACATATGATTTATGACTTATTTTTTTCTCAATGGAAATCAAAAAAGAGAGTTATTAGAAATATTTGGTTGGTTTAGAGTAAGTATGTGAACTTAGTGTTGGAGAGATTCAACATGTTAGCTTTTAGATCTTTATGTGTTCCTATTCTAGTGAGGACCAAATTATTAGCTAAGAAAGTTTTAAATTCTCCTAATGAGATGGAAAATATGGTTGGAGTAATTTATGCTAATATTATTGAGAGCTTAATGTATGATATGATTTTCATAAGGCTATATATCACTCAGGTAGTGGGATTCCTTAGTCATTTCATGCCTAATCTTGGATGATTACATTAGGATGCACGAAAGAGGGTTTTATATATTTGTGAGGTACCTCTAAGTATTCCATTTTTTATTAAGGTAATTCTACAAGATAATACCATTCAGTGACTATTCATGGATTAGTGGATTTTAATTGGGTTGGTGATGTTGAAAATAGGAGATTTATTGGTGGATAATTTTCCATTATGTTTGGTGGTGTTATTAGTATGATGATCGAGAAATAGGTTGTGATCAATTTATCCACTATAAAAGTAGAGTACATAGCAATTGCTCATGCTTGTTAGGAATCCATTTGGCTTAAATGGTTGTGTTTAGATGTGGGGCTAAGTCCATAAGCTATTATAGTTTTTTGTGACAAATAGAGTGTCATGTGTTTGGCAAAGAACCTAATATTTCATGTGAGGACAAAGAATATTGATGTCTAGTATTGTTTTCATATGACATGGTAGAGGATTGGAGGGTGATACTAGAGAAAGTTAGCACTTTGTAAAATATTGTATATGTATTGATGAAGCCAATGGGAAAATAAAATTTTAGGTGGTGCTATGAGTCTATAGGTTTCTATCTCCTAGAAATTAATTCATAAGTGTTGGTACTCCACTTGCTCTTTCAAGATCTTTGAAAAGTGGGAAACTATTAGAAAAGGTTCTTTGACCTTGCTCCTAATGTTGAGCATGCAAAGAATATAGTTTCTAAACTATGAAATGTAAATTTAAAATGGGCCCGCATGGCCTCCTAGATCCAAAGTTATGGCATCCAAGAATTGGGCCTCATGAATTGAAAATGTAAAAACATATCAAGAGAGAGTTAAATTTATGACTAATTTATGATGCATGTTATGACACATCATATGAAATATTTTAATGGGGATAATAAATCCAAAATAGAACACATGACTTGGTGAAGTTTTTTTGACACACTTATGAAAAGTGGAAAAAATGTGTTATTTTCAACTTGTGAACTCATCATGGGATTTGGATGTTGATTTTCTAATTATGTATTTGGTGCCACAATTTTGAGTAGTTTTAGTTTATGGTTTTTTAATTATCACTTGATGATTTAATGTACCAATTCTCCTATTTACAGGATGCTTGAGATGGAGGTATGATATATGTGAGTTTTGTTTGGATTAAGGTGTCTCAACCTTAGAGTCCTAGCATGATTATTTTTAATGTATTATTGTATTTATTTGTATTATTTAATTACCTACAATGTCATGTCATCAATTGGGACCCACCAGCTTGGTGGCATCCTCTTTGGAGGTTATTGGATGGCACATCATTATCCCAAGTTGAGGTAGGCATCCCACTTTGGAATCTTGGACTTATGATAGATTCTATGGCATGGCATAAGGCATCTTTGTACATGGAGAAAGTTGGTGCCCAATTTGGGTTATGATAGGTTGTAAGAGAACTGGATATTCTTGGTCAATTATGATAGATTCTCTTATAGTTGTAAGTATGGAAAATTTTATGATAGATTTTATGATGGATTCTATGATAGTTGTCAAGCATTTATCATAGCTATTATTAACATATTTTGGGTGCCCAAGCTTGAGGAGGAAGAATCAAATCTTAGGACGGTTGTAAGAGGTGTAAGGGAATATTGTACGTATCTAAATCCACTATACGGTGTGGGAGATTGTGCCATGTGGATTTTGATTCCCATCCTCTTCTAGATGTTTCTCTTTTCTTGTATCTCTCTATATATTGTATGCCTCATTGTAGAATGTATAGTTTTTTTGCAAGTAATGAAGTGCTACCGGATTGACTCTAGAATAAGTGCTTATTTTGGAACACTTGTTCAAGAAGATTTGTACTTGGAGCTGAATTTTAATCGTTATTTGATATAATATAGAAGTATTGTGCTTTTGGAGGGTGGGGGTTTTTACTCTAAAGGGTTTTCCCCACATATATCTGGTGTTGTTTGTTTATGTCTACTTGATTTCCTATCTCTTTCTTTCTATGTGATTCTCTTTGTGTAACTACATAAGGTGTTAGTAGAAATTTTTTGTAACTCTCCCCTACCTAGATTAGTGTAGGAAGGTGTTTGTACTCACTCAACTTCCTTTCAGTTAGTATCAAATCATGTCCACCCTTGATTCCTTTGCTGGGTTAGAAGGGTTTTTTGAGTTGATCTTTGTTTCAGTGGGAGTTTTGCAAAAGTGCATTTCATGACCTTATTGCAAGCAAGAGATGGTGATGAGATCCAATTTTGTCCCATTTTATGCTAAATTTTAGCCTATTTCATATACCTTCATATCCACTTCCACATTCCATTTTCGTTCCATGTCATACTATTTTGCCATTTTATGTTGCATATGATTAAATATATATAAGTGGTATTTAATAGAGTTTTGGATAAAATATGGAAATTAATGATTAGATGTCTTTACTAATAAGCATTGTGATTTTTAGACTTGAGAAATAAAGTTTGCAGCATGAACTTCCTGCCACCTTTTATGCAGAATATCTTCCTATCATTTTATGGCCAGGAGCTTCTGTGTATTACCATTTGACCAACAATTTATTTTTGTTATCTTTTAAAAGATGATATCAGTCTCCAAGGTGGCATTGGTTACCTCTTCAGTGCCAAATTTGAATAACCACAAGAAATCATGGTTATTTCTGAATAGAGATGCAATTACCAGCTGTATAGAGAAAACCAAAAATCTTCCATTTTTATCATGGTTAGCAAAAACATATAGCAGATGCACTCAGTCAAGGCTCCATGTGTGTTATTCTTGTGGAATAAGGGAGGAAACTCGTGCTAAGAGATTTGTTAATAGATAGTTGGAGAAAAATCTACAAACCTTCACGTCATTTCTATTTTCCATATAAAGAGAAGAATCTATTATAATAGTTGTGCTTGCTAGCAGTGTGGAGGAGTAAAACAAAAGCACGTCTTCTATTTTCATCTGTTGTTATAGCAACACGATTTTAATCTATAGGTTAGTGATCCATATATTTGTTTCTTTTAGCTTGTTATTCATGGGTCAAAACAAACTTAATATTTTTATGTACTTAGTAAATTACAAGGTGCATATATAAGCAACGTAGACAAACTGTTGGGGAGCGATTTTTTGTATTATCTTTGTGAAATAAAATATTATTCTGCTGATTTGTCCAATGTAAAAAGGCATTTTATTTCCACTCACCTTGTGAACCAGAGGAAGGGCCCACTCTTGGAATGCTCGGTGAGGTTGTTGCATGTTTGAAATAGTTAGAATTTATATTGTGTGTGGGTATGTGTAGGATCATGATGGGCCAAAAAGTGGCGATATGATGGGTATGTGGCTAACAACATTTTTTTCACCCAAAATTGATGAAACGAAAAGGTTTTTTAAAGGAGATTCTCAGTTTTCCACCAATATAAATTATTATTTATTTTGAATTTAATAAATAATTTTTATTCATTTTCTATTGAATTACGACTAAAGGCTTGATTTTTAGGCTGATTGAAAAACATCTATAGCTGTCAAATGATATCATATTTTTTGAATCCAAAACATGCGTCACATTCTATGCTTCACATGATATAAGATTAAAAAATAAAAAATTGAATTTCATGAAGTTTTGACCAAGTTAAGGTGGTCAGGCATACAAGTCTTTATATTTTTTAAAAGTTGTCATAAAAAAATTATAATTAATTATTTACTTGAAAAATAATTACAAAAAAAAATGCATCACATCGGGACATGAGTCCTCTACTTATATCTAAAATATTATAAAAAAATATTATCATTTTAATGTGGTTAGGGTGGTTAGACAGACACCTACTTCTTATTTTTTCCCTGAAATTTAATTACTACTGTATTGAAGTTTCAATTTTTCACCAAATAGATTTTATTTTTTTGTAAATAAACCTAGTAATTTAGAAACTACATTCAATTTTCTACAAATTCTATTTTTACACATTTTTGAAATAATATAGATAACTTATTCAAATTTCTATGTCAAGTTTCCTAACTCTGATTTTTCTGAATTTTTCGCCACTTAAGGACCTATTTTTTCCATGATGATCCTGCACATACCCGTGTAATTTATTTTTTTGCAGCGTTCTATTTCTGTGTGATTTAATTTCTTGTGTTTTATTTACAATCTGGTTTAAAATTGACTTTCATTGGATAATCATTTCAACTACTAATATTCTATCGATGTTGTTGTGTTTATTTGATGCATAAAGTGCAAGTTATATTCTGATTTATAAAAGAGTTTTTTTTTGTATGTGATAGTTCCTATCACTATTTCTCCCATCATAGTTGCTAGCATAGTTCTTGTCATGCTTTTGATAGAAAGATAGAATAGGAAAGTTCAACCAGATTTTCACTAGGAAATTTATGCGTGTTCTAGCTAGATTTCATCCCCACTTGATTTATTGCTTTCCTCCCTTTAGGTATATTGTCGCACCACTTCTCACAAGCTACGATCTCCGAGTTGACACTCTTAGGCCAAGCTAAAATCCTTCTTTATTCTTTAACCCAGTTTTGGCCTATCATTTTGGCGTTGTTGTCAGGGAGAGGTGTTAAAGGTTACAAAACCCAGTGAGTTAAGTTAGGACCAATGTATTAGAATGAAAGCTCGCACAACTGCTAACCTTGCCCCGTGATTAGTCCTAATTTTTGTTGTTTAAATCATATAGATGCATTGTTAGAATTTGTAGGTAGATTTTAGAAATTAAAGACATTTATATATTCACACTAGTTGTTGTGAGTCTTTGAAAGAAGCAATTTTGAAGAAACAACATAAAAAAAATGTTTAAAATGTTGCATTTTCAAGGTCATTCAAACACATCAATTTTGGGAGAAAAATTCTTTGAAAATGAGGAATTTGAAGGCCCTGCAAGAAGAAAAATGTGCTTGGTGGCGGGGGCACTGTCCTGGGACCCCACAAGGGGCGTTTCCCTTTGACCCCACTGGGGGCTTCCACCCACAAACCCCCACTTTCAAATTTAAAAACAAAAGAAGAACTTGGTGGGGGAATCGTGCGAACAAAAAGTGGTATTTTTATACCCCCTCTGCATAAAGATTGCAGCTTAGAATATATTGATCTTTCACCACCATTTTCACATGCATCTACAAATATTATTCCTATAGATGAACAAGAACATATCATTGATGAATTTTTAGGACAATGGATTTTTGAAAATGAATCATTTAATGAAGATTTGACCACTTTTTGATCTCTTTGTTGCAAGGAAGAAGATAAGTGCACATGCCAAGTTTACACAGTGAAGGAGGAAGACATTGTAAGCAAGCCTCAACAAAACAATGCACAAGTCTTCTTTGTAACTCAAGAACAACTGCATACATCAAGTAGGAAAGATCAAGGTATGGTTGATGATTTTGAAATGTATTATAATTCTTTTGGATTTGAAAGGAAATATGTTTCTTCACAAAATGCTTCCTCATCTAGTATGTATGGTGAATGGAAAAAATTACCATACTACCAAGAATGGCATAATAAATGCTCACAACAACCATAAACATCCCATATAGTACCATCTCCACCATATCCATCTTATATATTACCATCTTTACTATCTACTCTATATACCACACAACTTTTACCATTGTCATTATCCCGCCCACCATCCACCCCAACATATCCACCAAGGGAAATTACAATTCCTAATAAATTACTATTATCTAATAAGCTGGTTCAATATGCATATAATAATGAGCTTTCAATTATCCCTTTCCATTTCATTAATGTGCATGAAATTGGTCAATCAAAATTGCAATCTATTCATATAACTAAAAGCTGCAATTTTGGTTTCATTGAGTTATAAGAACAATATTATTAACTAAAAGATAATCAATTTAGTTCTTCTTATCTACTTAATGAATCAAAACTTTTAGAATTTATCCACACACATAAAGCAAAAATTCAATGTGATTTTAACTTTATGATAAATATGTGTGTTGAAATTAATCATGCAATAATCAATGGTGAACTATGTGCCTTAATGAATGATTCAAGAGTAATGTGAGATACATAATGACATCCTACAAGATCTATCATTTATAAATGTTTTTCTATTCAAACATCTAGATCTTGGGAGACCTATGATCAAAATACGTATTCCTCACACACTTATTGATCTAGTCCCAATAATTGATTTTATGATTAAGAAGAACAAGAAGGGTTTAAATGCATTAATGACCATACAAAACATGTTACAAATGAATGATCATTCATTAAGGATCAATTTATTATTAAATATGCAACTTTCTTCTTTAGATTTTCCTAATACCCTCATGATTTTACAATGTGCAATTAAGTTGGGCGGATCCATTGAATTTTGGAAATATTTGGTTGATTGTTCACTGAACAAGGCTTAAGGTATTCTTAAATATGTCACTTTCATTATTTATTATTTGGATTATCTTAATGATCTCATGCCTTTGCAATATGAATTTAAGTTGGGGGGAATTCCTAAACTTTTGACGCTTCTTGATTGATCTCTAATGAACTCTCATTATTTGTTTCATTGGTGCTTCTAATAAAACCACCTATGTGATACTTGGACCAAATAAAGGCATGCATTCTTGTGTTAATTAGAAATGATTTTGTATCATCTATGCACAAGCATTCATTGTAATTATATTCATCCATTTTATTATTATCAAATATTTATTCATATTAATAACTCTACCTTTAATTTACAAAAATGACTTAACTACTTAATGGTGGAGGTATTAAATGGATGATATTGCATTACTATACTTGATATGCTTGGTCATAAGAATATGGTTATAGGTTGTCGTGGTTATCCAACACTTTTGCACCAATACCAATCGATGATGCTTCTATGCATGAGAATTGAATGACACACTGTGTTGGCTTGTTGGTCATGCTAGCTATATGGAGGACACCAAGTTTCCTTTTCACTTCACTATTGGAGATCACAAGAGGATTTTTGGGTGAGATGTTCAACATTCACAAACACAAGTTCTCTTTGATGCCAACTTTGATTCTAGATCATGTGGAGGACAATATGCAACTTGGTGTATGCAAAATAGAATACTATGTTCTTGGATAATTCTTCACAAGCCATAGATCCAAAGCCAACTTGAAGACAGGCACACATAGCTTGAGCATATTTCTAATCATCCCACTCTAAGATGAGTATCCACCTACCTAAAGTTGTTTGGACACATTTGACAAGTTGAGAGACTACAATTGGTCTTTCACTATGCAACCTTGTCTTTGGTAAGGAATTTGTATTATTTGGACTATATTTTCATACAACTTTGGGAACAATTATGAATATCTCTCATGCTTTCAAGGAAAGGCTAGTATAGCTTCATGATATGTCAATATGATTCATTTCAAGTTGGTCATCATAGAACAATGTATCTTTCAAATATTGCAGTCATTGTAAGTAATTCCTTCAACCAAGTGAGTGGGCATGGATTCTAAAGTTCTATAGTCTAATTTCTGATATGGCAGCATGAGCTAAATGGATCAAGATTTTTTGTAGAACTTGTTCTATGAACTATGCATGGTCAATCTTGATGAAGGTATCTTTCTTGTTGGTCATCATTTCAAATTTATACATACAACTCAGTTTCAGCAGTGACTTTTGTGGGGTCATCGAGGGAACTCAGGTTTTAGATGGTATCACTTCAACATCCATATAAGGGGTTCCTTCTCTTTGGTCATTATATGCAGGTTATCTGAAAAAAGTGAAAAAATGAAAAAAAAAATGAAAAAAATGATAAAAACAAATGGAAAAAATGAATTAAAAAATGAACAAAAAATGAAAAAAAGCAATAAATTCTAACAATGAAAACCTTCGGGCATTAATAGATAACTACAATTTGAAAACCAGTTTCTAGCGGATTGTAGTTGAATAAAATTCTTAGTGGTGAAAACTATTTTCATAGCACCACTAAGCAGTAAGTGATTGAAAAATGGCTTGCCAGTGGTCACTTGTCTTTATCAAAATTGAAAAATGAAAAAAGTGAAAAAAATGAAAGAGAAAAAATAGAAAAAAATTGCAATAATCTTTCTTTCTATGGGATAATTAGTTTGCAGGTATACTCTATTGCTTCAATGGTTGTCTGAGTACCTCCTAGCACCTCTTGTTTCTCACTTGTGTAAATGTACTCTTATTTGTTGTGGTCCATTTCACTTTGATCACTTGCCACAAGAGTTACATTTTCAGTTGAGGTGTTAGAAAAGAATGAAAAGAGAATTCAAGCTACCATAAGTATGCTTCCTAAATACTTCAGTCTGATGGAGATATTTCATGTGCGGTGTGGATATAGTACTTGTCCTAGTTTTTTCTTCCTTCCTTATTGGAAATCCACCATTACCGAGTTACATTGGCTACCAGACCTTGGCATACGTGGACATGCAAGTTGGTAAAACAATCAATATTATTTTTCATTATTTTATCTTTTAACTTTATTAATATTTCTTATTGTGTTAATCATATCGCGCAATATTCCTACCCATCCTCTCCTTGTTTCCAAAGGATGGTCAACCCTTTAAGTTGGGGGGAGGTCCACCATCTTTATTACCCATCTTTTCACCTCTTACCCTTCATTATTCCATCATAGTCATAGTATCCATTATTTTCACTTCTCATAATTTCCTATCATTTCCCCATTTCAAATAGCTCATAAATATGGAAATGGTATTTTTTGATACCACTTATATATAGCATTTCCAATAAATAAATTTTATGCAAAAATGCCAATGAAAAATGAGAAAAAAATGATGAAACAAAAAATGAGAAAAAATGATGAAAAAAAAAACTAAAAGGAAAAATGATGAAAAATCAAAATCAAAAGAGGTATGAAAAAGAATAAAAGAAAATCCATGAATATTGATATGCAAAAGAGCTATAGAAAAATTGAAGGGAACTATGATTGTGAATGAGCTATAATAGTAAAGAAGTAAAGAGGAAATCCTAAGTCACAATCCCAAGGCTACCCTCTTAGAAATAATGATTGCACGAGGATGTGCAATATGTGAAGTTGGGGGGGAATGATGAGAGCCAATTGTGTCCCATTTTATGCCACATTTTAGCCTATTTCATATACCTTCATATCCACTTCCACATTCCATTTTTGTTCCATGTCATGTACTATTTCGCCATTTTATGTTGCATATGATTAAATATATATAAGTGGTATTTAATAGAGTTTTGGATAAAATATGGAAATTAATGATTGGATGTCTTTACTAATAAGCATTGTGATTTTCAGACTTGAGAAATAAAGTTTGCAGAATGAACTTCCTGTCACCTTTTATGTAGAATATCTTCGTGTCATTTTCTGGTCAAGAGCTTCTATGTATTACCATTTGACCAGCAATTTAGTTTTGTTATCTTTTCAAAGATGATGTCAGTCTCCAAGGTGACGTTGGCTACCTCTTCAATGTCAAATTGGAATAAGCACAAGAAATCGTTGTTATTTCTAAATAGAGATTCAATTACCAGCTGTATAGAGAAAACCAAAAACATACAACAGATACACTCTGTCAAGGCTCCATGTGTGTTATTCTTGTGGAATAAGGGAGAAAACTTGTGCTAAGAGATTTGTTGCTAGATAGCTAGAGAAAAATCTGCAAACCTTCACATCATTTCTATTTTCCATAAATAGAGAAGAATCTATTATAATAGTTGTGCTTTCCAGCTATGTGGAGGAGTAAAACAAAAGCACGTCTTCTATTTTCATCTATTGTTATAGCAACATGGTTTTAATCTATAGGTTAGCGATCCATATATTTGTTTCTTTTAGCTTGTTGGTCATGGGTAAAAACAAACTTAATATTTTTCTATACTTAGTAAGTTACAAGGTGCATATATATAAGCAGCGTAGACAAACTGTTGGGGAGCGAATTTTTGTATTATCTTTGTGAAATAAAATATTATTTTGCTGATCCATCCAATGTAAAAAGGCATTTTATTTCCACTCACCTTGTGAACCAGAGGAAGGGACCACTCTTGGAATGCTCAGTGATCTTGTAGCATGTTTGAAATAGTTAGAATTTATATTTTGTGTGATTTAATTTTCTGCAGTATTTTATTTCTGTGTGATTTAATTTCTTGTATTTTATTTATAATCTGGTTTAAAACTGACTTTCATTGGATAATCATTTCAGCTACTAATATTTTTTTGATGTTGGTGATTTTATTTGAAGCATAAAGTGTGAGTTATATTCTGATCTATAAAAGAGTTTTATGTTGTTTGTGATAGTTCCTATCACTACTGCTCCCATCACAATTGCTAGCACAATTCCTATCATGCTTTTGATAGAAAGACAGAATAGGAAGGTTGAACCAAATTTTCACTAAGAAATTTATGTGTGTTTTAGCTGCATTCCATCCCCACTTGATTCACTGCTTTCCTCCCTTTAGGTATACTATCGTAACACTTCTCGCAAGCTACAATCCCCAGGTTGACACTCTTAGACCAAACTGAAATCCTTCTTTATTCTTTACCCCAGTTTTGGCCTATCAGATGGTAGGCACATATGGAAGGATTGAGATGGAGAAGTTTAATGATGGAAACTTTGAACTTTGGAAGATTAAAATGGAGGATATGCGCATGGACAAAGATCTGTGGGCTTCCATATCTGGTTCAACCAAACTAGCTACAACAACTCAGGCATATTGGGATCTATTGGATCAGAAATCCAAGGGTCTAATAAGACTCTATTTGGTCGATTTCATTCTCCTAAATGTCCATGAAGAGAAAACTATAAAAGACCTTTGGAAGAAACTTGGAGACATTTGTTAGGCTAAATCCATGGTGAAAAAATTGTTCTTGAGAAATAAAATGTATTCTCTAAAGATGGAAGATGGAGGAGCTTTGGTAGATCATTTAGATACATTTAACAAGTTGATTGCTCAATTGGGTTCCATTGGAGACAAGATTGATGAACAAGACTATTGTATGGTCCTATTGTTTTCTTTATCAAACTCATGGGATCACCTGGTGATGGATAGTGGAAGCACAACCACTTTTAAGATGGATGAGGTGGTTGCTTTGTTGTTATCTGAAGAAATGTGGAGAAAGTCTTTCGAGATGGCCAAGGAGGCCCTTGATGTTCATGGCAGACTGAAGGAGAAATGCAAGAAGAAAGAAAAGAATTCTAAGTCCAAGTCTCTGGGGAGATCTAAGTATCATGGTAAAAAGTCCAAGGGGAAATGTTGCAACTATGGAAAAATCAATCATTCTTCGAAAGACTAAGGAGGAGAAGAAGAAAAACTAGTCTTTCCCTGATGTTGGCCTCCTATAATGATTCAACAACTAAGCCTTTACAACTGTAATTCAAAGATTGGACATCTAACCTAAATAGCTATCTCAATCATAATGAAGGTGCATTTAAATTATCAACCTAGGGACGTAAAATTGAAATGGGTTAGAACTGTATGTGATGGCACTCTCAAATTTTGCAAATTTGAAGTGCTCGTTTCAAAATTTTGCCTCTGCACTTTAAGAAGTGCATCTGAAGAATCTGCCTAAGTGACCCAATTTGGAAGGTCAAAATTTTAAGCCTGTTGATTTTGGTGCAAAACCCATTTGCACACCCACTCATGTGTCCTATGTTAGCAAGCATTTCAACTTTCAGCTTCCCATGATGAGTTTTTTCAAGGTTTCAAAAAGTGAAGCTGGAGGGTTTTGAAACTTTTCTATTGTTTGCAAACGTTCAGTTTTGCAAAGTTACCTCCCGTTTGAGCTTGTATTTTGCAACCGGTTGATTGTCAAGACAAAATGATTGTTTTTCTGCATTCTCCATACCAAGATGAGCTGGTATGTCAGTTTTCAGAGCTTTATGAGCTGATTTGATAATTTTTACCAGGTTAAAACCAAATGCAATTTGTTCAATTCTGCATCTACATTTCTTGAAACCTTTCAAGGTGGTCAACTTTGACCCTAAATATCTTTTGATCAGTGATGATTCAAGCTAATCCCTCTTGCACACGTGCTCAGTGTACCTAAATTATCTACTGTGTCCAGTGGCAGCCTCCCAGGAGTTGATTTGGTATTTTTCCAATGAGGTGATTTCATCAGTTTCAATTGGTTTAGAACAACTGTTTGTTGCAGAAATTTTGAGTAAGAAACTTTGGCAGTTAATAATTTTTTCCTCATGATTGATTTCTCTGAGCCATTTGTTGCACTACATTCTCGGGTCAAATTTCTACATACCTACAAGTTTTCATTTCTCTAGGAGGTTGTTTGCCTAGTTTCCCAGGTTGAGTCTAGGGCCAACTTAGCCAGTTTGCACCATTCTCCAAAGTGCCTGAAAGGTAAATTCTGATGGAAACCCAATTCATGTTTTCACTTCACATGCATTCATAAGTTGCATCAAGTCGATTTGAGCATGAAAGTTGTCTGAAAATGAAAAAAAAAATAGTTAGACCCAGATTGGGGCCCGACTTGTGTCACATAAGTATTGTTGGTGAGGCCTATAAACAAAATTTGGAGACAATTCCCTCATGTCGATACTCCTCTTGTAATGGATGAAATGGATCAAATATTCAAAGTCTTTTTAATAAAGTGGGGAGTGTTAAGGATTGATAAACATTACAATGAAGACACTAGAGACATGATATGTATAATGATTATCTTCTGAATGCTATGGAGAAGAGGAAATTGGCTTCTTGCTATCATAATGAGGAGTACACAATTGTATTTGATTCGTATAACTCCATCTAGCAACTATTGTGGCTATTAGGGATGCTCGATGAAAATGCATAGATAGAGGAGAGATTATTTTTCAGTTTGATGATCAACGGTGAAGAGGTTTCTAGATGGCATCTCTGAATCAGCTTTAGGGCTTCTTCTGGAGCTTTCTATTCTTCTATTTTCTTCTCTTTTTCTCTCATAGTAAGAGGTTCTAGGTTTGAGCTATATTCTGAATTCATGTATTGGGTTGGGGTAGATAGAGAAATGTTGAAATTCTGAGTTATAATTTTGAGTTTGTAAAATTGTTAATGCTAATTTCATAAGCAAATATTAGCTAGTTTGTGCAAATAAATCATGAATGTCTTCAAAGTGTTTGCACATTCATGAATATCTTCAAATTGTCTCCAGATTTGTACAGTTAAATCATATGAATTCAATAATACCAAGTATGTTTGAGTTTGTCATCTCAAATTTCCTGAGATTGTCTTATGTGTTCATGGTTATGTTTCAATGAAATGGTTAAAATACTTTGAGTAGATAACAGTGATTTCAAGTGTGTAGGTTGGATCTGATAAGGAGAATTTTATTGATAATAAGAGAGGATCTATTAATGTAATACATTAACAATTGTAAATCCATTGGTTAATATTCACTTTTTGATGAATTCTTTTTATGTATTTGACTCCATGGCCCAGAATTAGGCACTGATTTATCTTGCAGCTTAGTGCATCTCAGAAACATTTTATAAATTCAAAATCATTTTAAATCCTGTTGTTGGTTGTGGTTTGGTGTTTTCCTACTTCCCAATTGTTGAGTTAGTGTTGATTATACCAAGAGTTTAGCGAGATTTGAGGTTGGCAATGCTCTCCTTAGTGTATTGTCATTGGGAATTATCTTCTATAAAAAGCAATGTCTATGTGTAAGTGAATTAAGTTTTGGGAATTGTATAGGTTGACTCACCTTGGTCCTGCAGAGCCAAAAGTGTAGAAGATCTCAGTCTTTGACTGAATCTTGTCAGTTGGCCAAATAAAACTTTGAGTTTGAGCATAAGACATTGGCTAAGTCTTTAGGATTCAATTGATCTATTGATATTTGGAACACTAACAGTATGTGCACTAGGAATCCAAAGTAGCCATAACTATCCTATAGCTAAGAAAAACACAATGTTGAAAGTAAATTGCTTGGCAGGAAATAACATAAATGTTGAACATCAACCAATAATTAGACCAAGTTGAAATTCATGGAATAAATGAAAATATGAGCAAACAAACAGGAAACTACTCTATCTGCTTTGGTTGCAGGAACAGTCAGTGCCAGATTCTTAACTAATTACTAAATAGAAAATAACAACTAAACTAAACAAAGGTATGGGATGGAATACTCACTAAGTGGTCCCCCTTGGATAATTATTTCCTAAAACTAAGATGGACTCGGATGCATAAACTTATAACTTCATTTCATTCATTGAAAAACATGAGTACAATTGAGGAACATGACTGTATTGTTGAAAAACTAAGAATGTGAGTACATGATCAAATTAACATTCTTCAACTTGAGGGAGAGAGAATGAGAGCTCAAAAGAACATCAGAGCCTTATTTATCTAACCATCTAGCAAGGCAGTCAACTCTGATAGAACCAGAGGATGCCACTTAGGGAAAATGCGGAAAAGAGCAGTGGCGATTACACATGCACAAAATTTGTCAAGCATGTTTTCCTTAACGCGACTTTCGCATAGCAGTAACGCCTGCACATGCTCAACAGCATTTAAGACCATTACAAGGTGCTTACAATCCAATTTGCATGAGGAATCTCTAGCTGCCAAGAGTCTTCTCTCCATTAAATGACCACCTTGTTGACCGATATGGCACATGACCAGCTGGCAGAATCTTCCTCAATTGCAGGCCTCAAATTATCTGCATGAAAACTTTAGCATGCACAACAACTACATATCCATAATCATCTTAAAGTGACATTCATTAATCACATGCAAAATTAACACAGTCAGCTCGTATAGCATGTCAATATCATTTGAGAGTTATGAAAATAAACCCATGTCCAAAGCTTATATTTTTAAGGAAATATTATGAAAAGATGAACTCCCAATCATCAAAGTCTTATTACAACTACAAGAAATGGACAACAACCCTATCAATAATCAGGCCATAAACTAGACTCATCATTGTAGTATCCTTTAATCAGGTTAATAACTAGGAACATAAATTCCTATACTCAGGGACTAGGGATCACAGCTGGCAGTCATAATCTACTTAAAGGACATCATATGATTGTCAACCCAGGTACATAAGACTTGAAATGGGTTTGCAAAGTATATGCACTAACCACCTATTTCAGACATGTATTATCTACTGAAAACATTATGTTGGAATTGGAATTGCTGGAAACAAATTCTAACTGACTAAATCTGCTCAGAATGAAAACTAAATCTAGCTTTAAAGACAGGAAGTACTTTGTCCCTAGTGGCTGCAAGAACAGTTGATAGCTCTATAATTCAGTCAGCTACAGGAATAGTCACACTAAAGCTCTATGAAATGAAGTGCAGAAATGAAAAGATAGACAGCTCCCTAAGTGGTCCCCCTTAGGTAGTGTCAAAGATACATAATAGATTAGATTGTAGATTCCATGAATGCTTTTATTGAGTTGAAACAAACAAGTACATGGCTCATAATCTCGCAACTGTATTTCTGAAAAACTAAAGCTTATTACAATGACAATCTTCCAGCCCTTTCTCTGAAGGAGAATGGGCTATTTATTCAAAAACTGATCCTAACGACTAACTAACCCTTCCCTCATAAAATGGGAAGTCTTTATTGCATCATGATCAACCTAATGAAGAAGTAGATAGAAAAAGGAAGGACCGAGTCAAATTAGTTTGAATATGTAAAGCACCACCATCCTAGATTTATGTGCCATCAAGACGCCCTGCTAGATTCCTGGAACACTTCCCTTACATGGCGGATGACTTGAAGTTGTTTCCTTATTCTTTGTTGTTGAATCGGTCCTCCTTGAATCAGTCTTTCAGCAATCTAATGGAGGCTAAATCTTCTCCTTGAGAATTGGTACCTACAAATAACTAACAATTATACCTGTGGCAAAGGATCAGCTCAACACATTTAACTCATTTAAGACGATCCATCATTCCATTCATTCATTCATTAGGTATTAGTTTGGAACAGACAAAATTTTGGATATGGCTGCAAGGAGATTAACAGTAGTGGCTGCAGGAAAGGCATGTCATCACAAAAATTTACAAGGCACACATCTTCTATCAAACTAATAAAAAATTTAAACAATAACCATGGAAATATTTATCATAATAAACTTGTTATTTTTAGCATAAAGTCTATGTATTACTCCCATAATTACTACTAAATGTCTTCTTAGCATAATAAAAGATATAGAAATGTCTAAAAACATAGTC